>CM031237.1:469532964-470160464 GCA_018340775.1 Taxus wallichiana var. yunnanensis
ATGTTGTGAGTAGGAACTATCAAATTCTCACCAACAATAACCATAGTAGGTCCACATTCAATTAGAATAATTCAACCATGCGACCAATAATAAGACTAACAAATCAAAGACACAAAGTTCAATAGATTCATTAATCAAGGACATAAAGTTCCTTCTTGGTTTTACAAGAGCACAATGCTTGTAAAGTTGAAGAGTACAAAGGATAGAGGAACACAGACAAGGACATAGAGGAAATGTAGCTTCTATTTCTTGATATAGTAGTGATACAAATCTCAACATACAAAAATAAAAAAATTGCCAACCTTTTAAAATGGAGCAGCCATTTCAATCTTCCCCTTTCCCCATGTGAATTTTCATCTCATCACCAAGTGACTTTTCAAATTCCTTAGGAATGGAACTAAGTCCTTTTCTTATTTATGAAAAGGGATTTTACAATGCAAACATTAATTCACTTAAGTGAATACAATGAAAAGAGTGAAAGATTACACTCTCAATGAAGGAATAGAATGTTAAAGAGAGAGGGAGGAGAGAGAATAAGAGAGAAATCAAAATACGGAGATGAAAAAGCTCTTGTTGATGAAGAACTTATTTCTAATGGATCACGAATGAAGTTCCTTACCCTTGACCACATGTTGAATTGAAACATTGTGGTACACTTTCCTTCTTTTGTGATATGTAAGCACACTCCAAAGTACTAAATGAATTTTTAGAAACACTCTTTGCGAGACTTGCTTTATTATTGAAACATGATTATCCTTTTTGAAAAAAATTGGAGTTAGAACATGGAAATCATCACCTTTATCTTGACTTTAAAACTCACCTCAGTGACACAAATGTTTCATTTTTTAGTGGAATCAACCCTAGGATGATCAAAAAACTTCTTCCTCATCTTTTATTTAATGAAAAATTCCTTCTCCTCTAAGTGAAAGGATTGTTCCCTGAATGAAATTCCTTTCCTTTGACCGCCCATTGAAATGAAATGCGGTGATTACAAATTATTCCTCCTTGTTCCTCTCGACTTCAAAATTCACCTCTCGTAACACAAATATCATCTTTTCAAATGGAACCGGTTTCAGGATGCTCAAACACCTTTTTTCATCTCAAACTCATTGGAAAAGGTTTTCTCCCCCAAATAGAAGAATTGATCCTTCATTTAACTAAAATTTCATAATGTGGAATCATGAATCTTGCAAGTTATTATGATGTTTTTTTAATTTTTCAAACACATTTAGGTGCCCTTTTGTCGGTATGGGTGACTTAGCATCCTGTTTCTTGACCAATATATGGACATTTGTTTTTAGTAAGCATTATTTTGAGAAATCTATTTTACTTACCAATTCTCTATTTGACACTTTTGAGTTTCCCTTATGTTCAAGTAGAAATGATAGCTCTTAGAATGAACTATTTACAATACTTACTACTTATAGACATCAAGACTTAAGAAGATTTAATATTTTTATAATTAGGTCTTTTCGGTGTCAGGATGGAGTGAAAGTGGTCTCAAATGTTTTTTTTATTTCACATGATGATGCTTTGCCCCAATTTTGGAGGATTTCAATCACTAAAACTCCGTAGATATGAAAAATGCATTTTTATTTTAGGAAACTTTGTTCATCCAATAAAAATAATTTAAAACACCATTGGATGCAAATTTGGGATCATTGGAAGGGTGTTTTTGAGAAGGATCTATTGTTAAAATCTCATGGGGATTGGACAAGAGGTTTGGGAGATATGAACAACTTTCCATTTTTAGCATATGAGGTATTTGGCATATTTTTAGTAGCATAACAATAAGGGAGAGATATTTTGGGAGGAAAAATGCAGCTTTGACACATAAAAATGGATAACTTTTGAATATGAAGCTTTTTGTTCTCACTTGCACACCTTAACTCAAGTTTGACTCAAACAGGTTTAACTAGAGTTGAATGAGGGTTGAAGTGGAGTTACATCGGTGTAATACGGAAAAATGGAACACAAAGGAAACCAAAGTGTGACTTCCACCAGATGGTGACAAGTGGCAGCCTCACGGTGCCTTATAGAGGAGATCTGAAGGGTTGGGAATGAGCACAAGGGCTAAAATTTTGTTTTTCAGGGGCTAAAAATGTGTTTTTCTGGTGACTAGGGGCTAAATGGGATGAAGGAGGTCACATGTTTGTGTCCCACTTGTACCCTTTTCACCTTCGGGGACAAGGGGTCTTTATCATGAAAAAGTGGTCAAATTTTGACTTTATGCTAACCTAACCACTTAAGTCACAAGTTTTAAGTGACGAAAACACAACATTTATAGTGGAGTCACACATTTGTGTCCCCTTTGTCCCTTTTTAACCTTGGGGGACAAGAGGGACACAAGGAGTGAAAAAGTGCAACAAAGGATTTTTTATAATGTTGATGTCACCTGCTAAGTGTATTTCAAGACATCATGAGTGGTTTTTTTTACCATAGGAGTATGATATAGTGTTTTGGGGGGTTCAAAATATTTATGATTTTGACTAAAAATCAAATGTTGAGATCATTGTAACCATTATCGTAGCCAATTCTTCCTGTAATTTGAAATTTGGCACCATTCACTCTTTCAAAGCATGTGAGCAACAACAATGACTTGAGTTATCACAAAAAAATATTGAAGGATTAGGAAAAGTTTAAGTTTGTATAATGTGGAGAATTACAATACCTTTCCATTGAGTATTTTATGAGCTTCCAAATTCCCCTGGAACTCCCGTAATCTTCCAAATAAGTTGAATTTCTCCATTAGAGCTTTCATTCCCTGTGCCCAAAATGATCTAGTTTTTCTTAACTTGTTTTCTACATCAATTTTCTTCATAGAATTTCCCTAAAATACCTTGGAAATATTCCATTTTCTAAAAAACCACCATCATATGGTTTGAATATTCCTGTAGGCTTCCAAATAGTGTTTACTAGTTGAAAAAGGTCAAAAATGACTTTTTCTAGGCCTTCGAGAGTAGTTGTTTCTCCTTGAAACTCTGTGACTTCTTCAATAACCTTAGTAATTCATCCCTAAACATTAAAAACACTTGAGAATCTTGTTATTACTTTCCTCTTGGTCGTAATGGGGGTGACATAGACACTGGGAGGGGTTGTGCGAGCTGATAGGTAGGATGGAGGAAGGGTTTTGAGTGATGGGGAGAGGAAATTTTCAAGTGGGGGATTAGTTGTCATGGCAAAAATTCAATTTTCATGCTATAAATTTAACATGACAACAACTAGCTCTAGCTTGGGGGCATTAGACCATAAGGGATAATGAAGAACCTCATGTATCTCATGGTGTAGCAGACTAGTACCTTATACATTGGGCCATAGAGTCACCATGTCGAGTAATCAACAAAGATACAAGCATAAACAAGAAAAAAATGAAACAAACACATGACAATGAAAGGAAACATGCACTAGGAAGGGAAACACATAACATACCTAAATCACCTATGATACATACAAGGGACAACTCACTTTCACTATAACACTGATTCTTCATGAGTGTTTACTCATGCAAGGGTATCACCAAAAGCTTTTGTTATGTAAATCCATTGATGGGCTTATTGAAATATGACCCCTTTCTCAATTTCTTGAGAAAATTTACATGATTGTTATAGTAATTGAGGGTCCACTTAGACAACTCATTTCCTTTTTTTCTTTGACACTTTGCTTCCTTATTCTTATTTATTTCCAAATGTATTCCAATTGCTTACTTTCCTTCACTATTACAAGAATGAGTCTTGATCACACAAAGGTAATTATTTTCACACCGAGTCTTATGACATTTTATTGGAATTTGACCTTCACTTTTCATCGATTCACAAATATTTTTCATGCATTGATTCTCAGTAGATTTTAAGAGTTTCAACACTATCACAAGCCTCTTGATTATCCACATTTCTCAATTTCTCCATCTCATTTTTGATCCGTTTATCTCTATATGGTGTGGTGTGCACATTACTTCATTATCTTGGAAAGATAATGAGCACAAGATTGGGCATACAATATGGAAATCATCATCTTCTCCATCTTGGCCATTTTGAGCCTCAAAATCCATCTTCATGATGAAATCATCCTTTCCTTGAGTGGAGTCAACTTTGAAATATTCAAGCATATTCTTATTCATATATCCCTTATTGAGAGGGTCTTCATATTGAGTGGAATCAACCTTGGGATAATAAAAAACCATTCTATCTATTTATTCTTCATTGAGAAGGTCTTCATCTTCTTGAAAGGAGAATAAGCACAAGGTTGGGGCTGAAATATCAAGATTATCATTTTCCTAATCTTGAGCATCATGAACTTGTAAATTCATCTCCATAATGAAGTCGTCATCTTCTTGAGTAGAGTCAACTTTAAGAGTCATAACAATCTTGTCATCATTATCCCTTCTACACTACTAAACCTTTTCCTAGCATACTCTTATGATCTTTCGCCCCCTTTTTTAATACCTACTTATTGAGTACTTGTGTACACTTGCATTGTTGTTATCTACTTATCGGTCTTGTATTGCTTTATAGTTACCCAATCGATTGGTGCTCGCAAAATGAGCAAGAGGTCACATGTGCCCCTAATTGCGAAAAGGTAACTATAAGGTAAGTATTATTTCATTTGGACTAAGTTCATATTTTTCTCACTTATGCCGAAATATTTTAGTCATTTTGATTTTGGTGTTGGATTTTATTTTCTCTAAGACCATCTCATGTGTCACTATTTTGACAGATCTTTGATTAGGCATATGCATATGCCTATTTTTCACTATCATTTTCTCTTTGTGAGTATCATTGGCTCATTAATCCCCTAAAGTGATGTCTTACAAGGCATTGTTGGGAGTAGGGATGATCATAAATGATTGGGATAATTAGCAGATATTTTTGATGTGTAATCCTCAATACCTTAGATATCTCATCCTTTACATCTCCAAGTCATCTTTTTATAGCCTCCTACAATATAACTTTACTATCCTCTTACAATCACCTGCATATCTATTTATAATATCTCCTTACCTATGCCAAACTACTTTTTATCATTTCCTAAGTACTTCTTCCATGTCATCATCCTTCTCTTAGGATCCTATGAATTTTTATTACCTAGAGCCAACAACATTGATTATGTTCAATATTCTATACACCTAATTTTTCAATTTTCATCTTTCATACATGTTACTAACAATTTCCTTTGTTCAAATAAGGGTCATTGATGCATCTATTTATTGAGTGAGTGCCATAAGGGTCCTACTCGGAATGGAAAATGATTATTCACGTAATAATCATGGGTTAGAGACAGACACACAGAGAGTGTCACTATTTGGTCTCGGCCTTAGTTGTCCTTGTATTAGTTATCCTTGTCGCCTTTAGTCCCACACACATTGCACTCCTAATATATTGATTGTATCTCACCATTTGGCACTTTGTTCATTAGTTTCCATGATCTATGAAACCTCTTTTTCACTTTGCATGACACATCACCTCATTTATCAGCCAACACATCACCTCATTTACCATCCTTGGCTAATGCCATTGCCCATGGACGATGGTGACGGTGTAAGGATTTTATTGGTGGATGTCATTGCCCATGAGTGATGGAGTCGTATATATGCTCACAAAATTCAAAAATTTATGAAGTAAGCCCGAATCTTAGGAACTGCCATTTGCTTTGTGCTTTTGCACCATATTTGCATTTACTCGCTCAACTCTTGGTTCATCTTGCACTTGGTATGGATTGGATTGGACACTCTTCTTCTTGGTTGGATTGCTTGCACTATTGGGTCATCTATAGTGAGTTTAGGACATGAATGGTGTTCCCCTTCTCCACCTAATAGTGATTATTCTTTGGTGTGTTGCTTCTCTAGAGAGATATATGCATCAGTGACCACCCTACAAGTATAGGTGAGTGCTCTAACCATCTTTATCATTTTGCATAGATTAGTTCATTTCCCTTGCCCATTGTGTTATTTTATCTTAGTGTTACATGTGTTTTGACATTGGTTATCATAATTTTTTTATTCATGATCAGCTCGTAGATTTCCATTACTTCCATTCCGGTCACATTGTGCATGATTTCCTTATCTATTATTGATCCATACTTCTCCTCACCCAATTACTAATATCTTAGTAGGGTACTCTCCTCTATCTTGACTATGGGCCTTAGAAACCCTAAGTTGACCTAGTATAGGGATTACTACCCTCTATATATGTGACCCTAGTGCTCATTGTAGCCCCTTTAAATCTATCCATTGTGTGTCGGTTCATGTGTGTCTCTTACTTGTTTCCTCAATGCCCTTCAAAACATAAGACTTAAGAGTGCAAGGTATTGATATACATTATTGGCCCGCATTATACATTTTTGGTGAACTCGACATGAGTCATACATGCATTTTGATCGAGAATAGCTTGTTAAAAGAATCCATCCTTAAATTTGATTTCATTATAAAGAAATAAAACCCTAAGAAATTATCTACACATATACCATCACCCATGGGTGATCTTGTTTGTTTCTCTCACAACTACTTTTAGACACCTTTGGCCCTTGTGCACACCCTATTACACAATCAATCATGTATGTTTTTGTTCCCACATCTCCCAAACACCTTCGGCCCATGTTAAAATTTTTGGTAGGGATGATTCTACCTATTCCTGTAAGTTTGTCTCCAAATGCCATTGGCTCCTATGTAAACATTTGATATCGTCAATTTTGTCTAAAGCACATATTTCCATAGCCTTATTTTCAGCTTCCAAGTTATAAAGATGTCACCTCGAGGATATTTTTGGCATAATTGAACCCCTTGAATTTATCCATGGGATATTCCTTTATGCCTACATCTCCTCTTCATGCTCCTAAATTCTCTAGCTCTCATCCTACAAGCACTAATCTTCCTAGTCACCCCAATTTCACCCATGAAACTTTGTTTCCCTAACCTGTTCCTTTGATCATTCAAAGAAAGGTCACTTAGCAAAATGTAATGTGGTTGATGTTGAGAAAATAAATCCCAGATCCATCATTAAGAATCTCAACAACAATGAGTACTTTACCCTTGACAAGGATGGAGGTTTTGAAATATATCTATCGATGTCATGGAAATGACCATGCCTCGTCTTAACTAGGGAATACTCTATCATGATCAAATTCCTCCTGCAAGATTAATTAGAATGAATCTCCCAAAAATTCCACTAATGAACATGACAATCATGAACAAAAACCCACAAAAAAGGTTGTTCTTCTTCTATGGATCCTAACATGGTAATAGTTAAGCTCCTAGATCAGATGGCCTTATCCCAAGATACCACCATAACTAGCATGATCCAAATGAAAAATCATATGTTGTAGATAGCATCTCAAAATTTGGTTCCTAGCTTGCCTTCTTATACCCCCTCTATTGGTGGATGCACACGGAAGTCATATTCCTCCTCTGCTAATATGAAGAAATATGTTGCAAACTATCCAAAACAAACCTTTATCTCCATACATTGTTGTCATGGATTTGGGAGACCGCCCGCGCATCTCTTACAATGGCTGTATAGATCTAGCCCTCTACCTCAAAACCTTTGGTAACCTCTACAAAGGTGGATTCAAAAAAACACCTACGCAATTTGTTAAGCTTCTAGAAAATACTTTCGTGGGCGAAGCATTAGAATGGTATAACCATCTTCCTCCCAATTCGATGGTTGATTTAGAAGGCTTGGTCAAATCTCTCGTCTCTGAATTTTAGCAACAAGACCTTCCTGAAAACACTTTACAAATATTCATAAACCTTAAGCAAGGGGCTCACGAATCTGCCCAAGGCTTTATTAAGAAATGGAAAACACTTTCTATACAAGCTAATCATAATCTTAATAATCAGAGCCTATGTCAAATCTTTCTTAAGGACCTTACACCTACTCTCCAATATAAATTAAGGTCCTCTCCCAACACGTTGGAGAAAGCCCTCAAACAAGAAAAAATCCAAGATAATCTTGTTTGAATTCGGATATACTTCCAATTCATTTCCTAAACTTAAAATCACAACACATGTAATCAACCCTTTAAATCCTCCAAGAGAAAAAGGAGTGGGAGGACATCATGAATCTCTTTGCCCCTCCCTTCATACTCCTTTATCTCATGTCAAAATTCTCCAAATGCTTCCCACTCCACGAATAGTTCCCCCTTCAAAATAGTCCTTTCCTAACTTTAGGGGTGATCTATTTTATTGATGGCATGCCACTATAGGAAACTCTCACAATGATTGTAAGGACCTTAGGAAGTCATTCTTTGACTTTTCCTTTCCTCTTCTTTTGATTATTTTGTCATGATATAAGAGAATTATGAGAAATATCAATCTTTGGAGAAATCTCACTCCAACTATAGACGTAAATCTCACTGAACATACTCATCAATCTATCAATCTTTGGAGAAATATCAATATTTTGAGAAACTATAGACATAAACCTTCCCATAAATATCTTGTTATCAAGCCAAAGAAATCCTCTTATAATCCACCATTTCTTGATACTTCCCAAGACCCACCAATGACGAAGCCTGCTCTTACAATCGAGCCTCCACCCATGGTGTCACAAGAAGTACCAAGTAAAGATCATATCCCACATTCTTATGATAAGATAGATCTCAACTAAATCACCATCACATCTAGATACGTCTTCCATTGTGCCACCACCACAATATCGTTATGGAAGCTATTACAAGCCTTAATGAATCTTTTTTTAGATAATATAAATTCCCTTGCGTGTAAAATACCTAAATTATAGAACTCATGCATACCTTGACTTCACATCAAAGGTTTCTCCTCCAATAGTTGCAAATATTTGAGGATCCTTCTTGTGTGGCTCCCAATATTCCTACCACATCCCCAAATCTAGAAATCCATCACATAGAGACTATAGGATCATCCTTACAACACTCATGTATGGATTTTTATTTCCCTTAGAGTTTGTGGAGGATGACATGATTACTAACGAGGTCTTATTTCATGTGGATGACCCACCCTTACTCATTAGTGTTATCATTCATGATGCACAAGTGCATAGGTTCCTTGTGGATGAAGGATTGGGGATTAACTTAGCATATTTCTCCCTCATCAAGAATCTCAGCTACTTTATCGATGACCTCAAGCCTACTCACTTGACCTATCATGGATTTGATAACAATGAACAAAAACCCATAGGATGCATCTGGTTACTCATCACAATTGGACCCAAAATGGTTTGCACCAAGCTCATGGTTCTAGATCGTCCTCTCCCTACAACATTTTATTGGGTTGACCATGGATACATCGCATGTGCATAGTCGCATCATCTGGGTACCAATGTATCAAATTCATCCAGAAAAACCAAAACTTTAGGCATGATGTTGATCCAAATGTCCGGGATATCCCAATAGCATTTCCTAATGAGCCTTTCTTAATGACAACTACTCTCGAGATCAATGTATTCCATACCCGGAGTTCTTCGATCTTAAGTCCAAAATCCAAGTTACATTAGCAGATTTAGATGACGATGAGCCTAATGATATTCAAAACATAGTCAATAAAAATAGGTTACTTAATGATATTGTGCATTGGTTACCTCCGATTCTTCTACCTCAAGATCAATTTCCACCTCAAACCGATACAGAGGAGCCAACGAGTGATGCCTCGACCTCTAACCACTTAGAATGCAATGAGCTAGGAATCATGCAACTCTTTTCTAATCACCCTCCCCTTTCACCTAGATCTTTTAGCAAGATCAATATTTCAAATAAGGAGGGGAATCATGATCTTACGAAAAAAGGGATTTCCTTCAACGAAAGATTACATTATTTTGCGGGATTAGTCTAGGCACTTGGAAGTATTGCACTACCAATGATTCTTCCCTAAATATTGTCTTCTCAACTTGAAATTAATACCATCAACACATATTACGAACCACCTATCTATGATACTAGCGATGGTGAGGATGAAGAAGAAAAAATTCCTTACGTTCCTCTAGCTGATCCGCCACTCCTCGATACTCTTTGGGTCATAGAAAAAATATTTGACTATGCTTCGTGTCACTCTCCTAAAATAACTCCACTACCCGCACCAACTTCTAAGCCAACCTTTGCACTCAACATTGGTCTCGGTGCTCCTAACATGACCACTATTGATCCTACACCTAAAGAGGTCACCTTAGATGCTAGGGTATTAGATGTACGAAAAACCATCTCTAGGAAGCATAGAGATGGTAGGTGATACGTAGGCCTAGAAATTGATGTATAATACCATGGGCCTCTCCCTACCTTAGATAATGACGAGGCTATTCTAGAACTCCTATATGCCCAAGAAGATAAACTCCCTCGACATCATCATAAGTTGGGAAACTTCTCCAAGACACCTATGTGCTTTCATGATTACGTTGCTACAATTTATCCTAGTCGTGACGAAGTATCCAAGTTATCGAGGCTCGGTATCATTTCCAAGATGGAAACAACATGTTGGTTGAATCAACCATTAGTGTACATCTTGATGATTCCACACGCATAGTCATGCTTAGTGATTAATTTCCTCACTTACGTGAGCGCCATGTAGATTTATTTCCAAAACATAAGGAGGTATTCATATGGGGATATGTCGCTGTGCTTCGCATTGATCCTAAAATTTTCTACCATCACATCATTAATTATCCTGACACCGCTCCCGTTTGGAAAAAGTTGAGGAAGTTTCCACCCAAGATCAACGATTTATGTCATAAAGAAATCATCAAAATCTTAGACACAAAATTCATTCGTATGGTGGACTATTCTGAATGGGTGTCCAATATCATCCCATTTCAGAAGAAGGCTGCCTTGGCCATTCACATTTGCATTGAATTTCGAAACCTCAACTTCACTTATCCCAAGGATAAATTTCCTTTACCCTCCATCGACGACACAAAAGGATACAAAATGTTATCTCTTATGGATGGGTTCTTAGGGTATAACCAAATTCATATTGCTCTTGAAGATCAACAAAAAAACTACCTTCACTATGGAGTGGGGCACCTGTTGTTATGTGAAAATTGCCTTTGGACTCAAAAACACCAATACAACATATCAATGCATCATGACACACATCTTTCATGACCTCGTACACAAAATAGTCGAATTCTACATTGATGATCTATCATCAAATCTCAATGCACTGATGATCACACTCATGAATTATACATTGCCTTAGGACACCATCGCATATATAAGGTTCGTCTCAATCCTAGAAAAATTATATTCGAGGTGACACGAGGAAAGATCCTAGGATTCTTAGTATCTAAATGTGGTATCGATGTCGACCCAACAAATATTAAATCTATCCTCGACATTCCATGACCATCCTCCATAATGACATACGTAATTTTCTCATAAATTTGGGACAATGCGATGATTTGTCCCCAATTTTACCTATCGCTCTCATGCCATAAATAACATCCTTCGAAAATATATCAAACTAGAGTTGACCAAATACGTCAACAAGCATTTGACAATATGAAGCACTCTTTTTCCTCGTTACCAACATTACTGCCTCCTCCTCTTAATCGACCTTTGTTACTATGTACCTCTTCCACCCCGATGCTTTTGGGGGAAATGTTGGCACAGGAAGTTGAAAAGGGAAAGGATCATGTCATCTATTATGTTAGTTGGGCCTTACTAGACTATGAAGCACGATATATATCCATTGAGTGGGATTTTTTATCCATTTATTACGCAACTACAAATTTACTCCACTACATGTTGTATCAAACCACTTATGTCATTATCCATACAAATCCTCTTGCGAAACTTCTTCTCACATGTTATTCTCCCAATAGATCACATTGGGAAGTGGATAGCCCTCCTTATGGAATTTGATCTCTACATTATTACATGAAGGGTGATAAAAGGACAAGTCATAGCAGAAAACTTGGTCGAGTGCCCCCATCTCTATTTATCATCCAATTCATGATGTATTAGATGATGATGACATCCTCATTGAGGGAACAGATAATGCCATTTCCATCAAAGAATACTACTATAGCTTCACGGCCGGTCTTGAGGTGCAATCCTCCGATGCTAGTAATAAAGCACTTCATTCACCTAAAAACAAACCAACGACCATAATCATTGAATAGGATGACATCATCCATATCCATGGATACATGGATGACATTTTGTCATTGTCATTTTAAGTTTTATGTACTTGTCCCTTTTCTTTACTTGTTATGGTTTTTAAAGTTTAAGCTTAAAATCAAATATTGATTGAAAAGAGAATTTACAATCACAACTTCCATAATTGAAGATTTGCGGGTGTAATATAAGTGTTGATTTTCAATGAAGATTACTTCAATAGTTGAAGGGTAAAATACAAGGTTTAACTTCCGATCAAGTATTTTGGAAGCAAAGGGTTGCGAAAAAAAAATTCAAGTCCCACCTAAGACATTTTGGGAGTTCGAGCTTGTAGAACAAGTTCGACTTCCATTGTCTATTTCGGAATTTGAGACTTGTAAAAAAGTTTTAAGTCCCACCTAAGACCTTTTCAGGATTTTGGGCATGTAAAAAAGTATTGACTTCCACCCGAGATCAAATCGGAAGTCAGGGGTTGTTTTGCAACACTCTACTTCCACCTTGTGCATTTGAAGGTTTTATAGCTTCTTTTCGAGCTTCGCTTCTGCCATTAGTATCAGAGACTTCCATAGAGCTTTCAAGGAATTTTTTCAAAAGCAAATGTCGATTCTTCTTGAAGGGTAAAGGAAAAATGAAGTATAGTTTCCAAGGGATGGCTCCCCCTTCAAGTATCACGTCAGACCTCGACAATACTAGATATATTGACCTTGACCACATTGACTTATCAGAATTTTGGGAGAGGGTCATAGCTCCATCTAAGTCTGTCTGGATCAAGAGAATTTATGACAATGGGATTGCCTTGGCTACTTCCTTTCTAACTTTGATGCAATGTCCATAGTTTGTACTTGCAAAGCAAAGGTGTTGGAGCTTCTTCTTTTGTTCCTTCTACGAAGTCATAGATCTAAGTGTGTCTCCATCACTCACCACCTAAGAGATGTAGTCGCCTCCTCCTCCTCCTCCTTCCTCGTTCTTGGTTCCTCCACCTTTCACACTTTCTTTACTCACGTATTTCATTTCTTCTCCCCCATCTCCACTACTCTCATTTTTACTACTTCCTCTCCTATAATGGATCATGTGTTTTCCTCAATTCCTTCCCTCCCATCAAGGGATGGCCTAGCTCTAAGTTCTCCTCTAAGGAATCCTCTTCCTCAATAGTCTCTTCACACTTCCTATCTCATCACTCTTCCTATTCCATCAATTCCTGCATTCTATCTTTTCTATTCCTTCCCCTACTCGTCACTCCTTGTTTGCCACTTGTAATGATTACAACAAATACCCTTTTGTCACAAATTCTTTCTACCACCAAGGTATATTTTCCTTTTTCATCCTCTCAAGAGTTGATTTCTTCTCCCACTCCTTCCCTGGTTGAGAAGGAAGACCCCGAAAAAAGAAGAAAAATATACCTATTGTCAACATAATTTCGATCTCAACACCTTAGATCTAATTCCCTAACGCTAATTAAAGAATCCAAAGGTAATTTCTCACCCATCGTTAATCAATCGTGGGGAAATATTTTTGAGATCGTGACACCAAGCTGTTGAACAATCTAAAGAAGACATCACTACATTAGACTATCGATTTCCAAGAACTTTACGAAATAGCCACTCATGAAGGAGCAAGAAAGATGTTCAAATTTCTCTTGGAAACCTTCTAGACAAATTTGATAAAGATAAGGTTACTAAGGATGAGATGAAAAGTAAAGTGGAACAATTGATGGCTATCCTTCATAAGATCACACAACCCACTCATTCAACTACTCTTGCAATATCTACAAGCTTTGACGCTACTTTCTTTGCAATTGAGAAAATTGGACAACAAGGGCAAAGCAGTTGGTGCTTGGATCGAGCGCCCGATCCAAGAAGGAAAACATGTGATCGAAGATGTTGTGGACTTGTACAATGAACTTGAACCAGAAAAATATATGGTGACTAAGATGTATGGTATTCTGGGAGAAGAGTGTGATAATTTGGAACTCACTCGGAGGATTGGAGAGAGGTACGAAATGTTAAATCCAATCTTCTCCTTGGAAAAGGTCGATGACTCTTCAAAACTTTTTCAATACAATGAATTCATTGAGTTCCATATCTAAATGCTCAATGAGGTGACCTTGAAATTGGCCTAAGGAAGAAATGAAGGGATTGACAACCTTGATGATATCAGTGATGAATTTGGTAAGATCCATTACAGATTTCAAGATGATGATCTTAATGTATTCTAGACAAAAAAACATTGTTGCTAATTTTAAAAGCTTGGTCAAGGAAGATAATGTGGTAACCCAATCTTTTGGTCTTGAATTTATTAACAGGTTGGTGTTGTATAATAATATCCTAAGCCAACTCTAGAAAATCATAACTTGGATCAAGAAAGCGACAGAAAACTAAATCAAATAATCGACTCTATCGAGGTCCTAAATCGCGCTATGCATGCGGACACGATGATAAAGAAGTACAAGAGATCATCAAATGGTTTATTGAAGTGGAAAGGAAATCGAAGAAACTAATATAGATCGGGGTGTGTAAACAAAGGGTGGCACCGGTCCCAGGTAAGTCTTGATTCCATTGATGCACGATCTTCCGTGCACATCCACCAATTGAGTTATAGGTTTGACCTAGTCAAAGTTGCACAACCACCGAATTTTTCAAGGAATAAATTTTTATAATTGTAAATGCACTCAATTTTCATAATGTAATAGTTAAGAAGAGTAGATAATCGCTCAACCTTCTTAGGCTTTATATAGGATAATGGATTATCTATTCAAGGACTTTTGATTATTGTGTAAGGAGGATCTTCCCTTTTGAGTACTCGTTTACATGCTTAAACCTTAATATTATTTATGCAGAAGTAATATTTAGCCTTCTTCCACTTCTATGTGTTGTGTATATCGATGGTGAATGTTGTACTTGTGAATATTTATTTCCTAGTGCTTCGCATAAGCCATTTTACCAAAATTTTCTTACCTTATCTAAAAACAAGTAATCCATTTTACCTTCATATGAAGTTAATTATTCTCTTAGCAAGTTGTATGTTGTGACAAAAAAATCTTATTTGTGATAGTTATGGAATCATACATGAATCCCTTTGGTTATTGTTTGAGTCTATAACCTTCATACAAAGTATTTCCATTAAGAGGAAAATATAGGAAGATATGCATGTTATTATCCTTGTATTGAATATTATGTGTTTTCATGAGTTGATCATTTTGTTCCTTAACTATTGGTGCATCACCACTTTCTTTTATTTTAGTTATCCTTCTTCCTTTTTCTTAGAAAGAGTTAAATAGTTGTAGTTTATTTCCAGTATAATAGGTTTGTAACCTGGTCTTTTATCAGATGCACATAGTTTAGTAGGAAGTCAACATTTTCGAAGGTTCATCCCAAGGAGCCAAGGTTCCACACCTTGGGGATGTTCCCATGTTGCATTGGATCATCTAACGATCTAAAGCAAGTGCACAAACCAAACGACAACATTTTTGGCATGCTCGATGGGATAGAGAGCTAAGAGTTGGTACTTATCTTAGCATTTGCATTAACCAAAGTACTTAGCGACTCCATATCTTTGGCTTTTGAAGCACAATGCATACATGCATAGGATTCGAGACAAGGGATTCTTCACAAAATGGGAATCATCATGCCACCAATATCTCATTATCACCGCTTAGAAGAAGAAAAGGGGAAGCTGCATCATATTCATTTAGAGCATAGTCAACACCTCCATTTGGATGGTTCCCTCCTCTAAGAGGAGATCCACCATTCGTTTCTGAATGGCAGTAAGGAACCAAGTCTTCCCCACCTTCAATGGAGGAAATCCTTTTGTTCTCACCCAATGAGATGGTATTCCTATAGCATCTTTGAAGAGTCTACCATTCTTCATTGGTGAAAGTAATGTTACTCTTATTGAGCACATACAAGATGTTGCCAATATTTTTCAGTTCATAATATCACAGAAGATAATGTAGCAGTTAGGCTTCTCACCACCTCTCCACAAGGAAAGGTGCTTTAATGGTACTGAGGCCTACAACCCAACTCCATACACAACTGGGATGAGTTAGGAGAAGATCTCTGCAAACAATTTGAAGATAAGAGTGATCATCTGTCTCTCATGGAGCAGTTGACTACCATCAAAAGAGCTCCTCAAGAATTCATGGGAGATTTCAATTTTCGTTTCCAGAAGACATGGAATAGGATTCCACCACTAATTAAGCCCTCTCCGAATAATGCATTTTTGTATTACTTCCAGATTTGAATAGTGACGTGGCGATCATGACCTAATCAATGGGTGGAATAACTCTTTGAGACTCTTACGATATTGCCATACAAATTGAAAATTGTCTAATTTAAGTGGTAAAGATAGCTCCAAGGCCATTAATGTCCTTGTTTGTTGAGTTTTCCACTAACCTTGACCTAGTGTTGCCCCTCTTCCTTTAGTTTCAAATCAACCAACTCAACCAATACCTCCTTCAAATGATCTCTATGAGGTCAAATATTTTCTTGAGAGTTTTGGTAATGTACTTGTTTCTCTCAAAAGACAACAATCTCAATATAACCACCCCTATCAACCCCCAAATCAATCATATCAACCCAATCGGAAAGATTTCCGAGTAATGCCCAAATTCAAAATAAAATTGCCAATGTGAAATATTTAAACACCAAGAGTCCCCTCGCTACTAGCTCTTATAAAGTTATCGTTCCGGTCCAAATTAATCTCGTGTAAGATTATGAATGGGGTTACCCTTGCTCTCAACCACATAGTAAAAATGTGTGCCTTAATGGGGTGCTCAACTAAGTGCTCATGGTTCAAAGCATATCTACAACCACGAAACAACAGGTGGAAACTTTTCCGCAAGAAGATGTAACACGTCCACAAACGCAAGGGGAGTCAACATTGTTGAATTGGGAAGAAGAATATTTTAGTGGTATTAATGCAAAATCTTTAGCATCGGTAGCATCTAATACACGATCCAAAAAGACAACGATAGAAGGAGAAATGTCCAGAGTTGACCAAGATTCGACTTCCCACCTCATCCATAAGCGGTTGTGAGAAAAGATGTCAGAAGGCAGACCATCGAGGGCTAATGTTAGTCAAGTTCCAAGAAGACATAATCATCCTCACACAATAACACTAAACGCCCAACTTCGGAGGATGTACTAACAATGAAGGCTCAATCTAAGATGGGGAGCATTCCCTTCAACATAGTAGAGAAAATGAAAAGGGCAAACCTTAATGTCATTATATGGGAGGCACTTTCTATCCCTTCACAAAGGAACTTGTTACAGGAAGCTTTGAAGAGTTTCGATTCACAAATCGAGATAGTGAAGCACGTACCATCGCCTTCTACTAGCATGTGCCAACCCGAGGGGAGGAGTTCGATAAGACTAATAAGCCACCTCCTTTTTACATCTTTTTAATCATCGATTGAAGCAACTTGTGCACAACTATATGATCGACCTGCTGCTAACATTTTTGTAATGCCTAAAAAGATTGATGATGTATTGGGTAATCAATTTAAACCATTAACTAAGGGAGTTGTCCAACTAGATACAATTGTTATTTAGACTATTGGGTTGATAAAATATGTAACATCCCACTATTTTTAATCATTTCTTATCAGCAATTTAATTAATATGATAAATATAAAATAACAAAAAATGCATATTTATTCAATTAATTAAATATGTTCACGATTGAAGGTACTTAGTTGTTTAAGTACTTAATTAAAAATTAAGTACTCAGCCAACTAAATACCGCCAACTAGTATTATACTATGCAATTTGTTTTATTATGGAACCTTGTTTACGGTTCCGATTGTGTCGTTGTGCTAGATACTTTACAACTACAGAGATTAAATTTAATTTGGCATACTACCACCCCCATTGAGTTGATAAGCAATGTTCGATTTAATATTATTTGACTTCAAAATTAAAATCATGGTGATTGAACACCGTAAAGGCATAATTTTTTTCTAAAGGTATTATTGTTGTGGATTCAATCATAAAGTGGAATTGAGTGCCACAATGTGGTCAACGTTTTAATTATTCCTTATCCACTTTAGTGGAAACCCATGCATATTTGGGAAGACTTAAACTATTGTTTGAATATATAAATTTTGTTTTAAAAAAATAAAAGAAAGAGTCCCCCACCCACGAGGGCATGAGAATTCTCTCACCATCCAATTGGAAGATGGTGGGTAAGGAGAGTAAATGCTAGGTAGGGTTTCTCGGATTATGTGGAGAAATTAGAAAAGAATGGGAATATTGATTTTCATTTGGCATTCGACTTGTGAGAGAGCTCCCACCTTGGTGTCACTCTGCTGAAATTTTTGCTTGTATGTGAGGGTGGAGGCATTTTTCTTTAGAGCCCTTTTATTTTCATTGAAGTATGCATTGTGGAAGTGTGATTGGCTAGAACAAGCTAGAGCTTAAGCACCCAAAACAAATCGAGTAGGGTTTTCAGCTAGTTTGGAGGAAAATTAAACAAAAGAAAATTGACTTGTAGGCAAGGGTTTTCTTCCTTGCTCCCCTTTGTTTTTATTTTTAATTTGATGGGTCTCTCTTCTTTCTCCATTTTTGTGGTTACAATGTGAAGAAAATTGCAAGAATGTAGCTCCTTGTCCAATTTTATTTCTTTGCATACTTTTTTGTAGTGGGTATTCTATTTTTGAGATTTTTATAAAACAAATAAGTGATGGCTTTGATTGAAATCGATTTTGGTAGATTATTTAACTGTTGGTAATGAAAAATTGATTTGGGTATTCTATCTTTGATATTTTTGGAAAAAAAAAAAGAAATCGACTTGGGATTATTATCTTTGTCGAGTGTTGTTATTTTTTTGGTGTTGAAACATTTTAATTCAACAAAATGTGATATCCTTGGTTGTTGTAATACTAACGGTTGAAAATTTGAAAGGAGTTGGATCGGAATGATTTACTTCGCTTCTGAATGTTGCATGTAACTCAACTCATTGTTGGTTGTGAAGTGAAAGAAAATGAAATTCTTGCTAATAATTCGATCAGTGGTAACTCTCTTGCACAAACAAATAGTTAGGAAATAAGCATGTCAGTAAAGGTAAAATTTGTGTTGATAAAATCAGATATATATAAATTTCCTTTATGTAGATAGATTTCATTTTCCTTTTATATCCCGAGATTTTCTAGCTCGAAGGGTTGGATCACTTAATCCATACCTTTTATTTTAAGCATTTATTTCATTTGTGTGTCTGTATGATTTAATTTGAATTGCTGGAAAAAATTTAAAGTGAAAAATACAAGGGGAAACTCTGGCGATTTTTTTCCTAGAAATTCATACTTAGCCATTTTTGGGTGAAAATTATATATGTTTGACTTTTATGTTATGAGAAAGTAAATTGAAATAGTGTTGATACAAAAAAATATTTCCTCAATTATTATATGTTCAATTCTTTGATTAGAATGTTGTTGTGCGTGCAATAGCAACGGATCCGACACAGTTCGGAAACCGGTGATTTCCCCCTTCAATCACACAACTTGCAATTGAAAAGGTGAGAGAAACATATGCGGAGTGAACCTTTAGGGGCACTGCACATATATTTCCCACGTCTCTTCTCTCGCCACTTTGGGATTGTTGGAAGAATTCCAGTTCCCTAACTATAGCGGAAGCATTCCTACTGTGGGGTGAATGAGTTAAGTTCATAAACCAATCTTAAATGATAGTAGCAATTAGGATTACTCTTGCCAGTTCATTGAAATGATACCCCTCAAACTTATAGTATCGCAGGTTAAATAAGGTTGGTTGGATCGTTTCACTTCGTCTTGAGGAAGTTTGCATTGATTGAATGTTGTAATACGGATCTTGGATCCAATTAGAAATGTACTGTTGGATATATGTATTTGCCTTGGCAAAGTATTCTTGTAATTGTCCTTAGTAGACATAAGTTGTTAAGTATTAATAAAGTGAAGGATGGATTTCTACAAAATCCATGGCAACGTTGTGAATGTATTATTTATGTCCATGAGCTATTAGCAAACAAAGCGATTGATATGTCAAGATAAGGAAACTTTTAATTAAATATTTTTTCTTCTAATGATAATGGTTATGAACTAAAAATGGAGTTATTTATCAAGAAAGCTTTCTATACATCTATAACATTTCAGGTTATAATCTAACTCAATATGATGGGAGGACCTTGAGATGATTAAATGAATCCCTTCAATGAATCTATGGTCATTAAATCTACATTTCATGAATAAATATGGATGAGCTACAATATTACGATGTGCTATAAGAAAGTGTGTAAAACTACTACCTCAACAAGATAATTGCAGACACAATGTTTGGTTTATAATTGAGTTTAAGGGATGTTTTCTTTAATGGTCTAACTTGCAAAATATTATTCTCATCTCCTAAGTAAGAAGGCTTAATATGAGTAATTGTCGTGGTATTCTACATTAATCACATTACAAGAAGTATACTTGAATGCATTATAATCAAGGTATGAACTGAAATATTGCATTCCATGTCCGCAAATTCATTGGGTCTATAGTATAGGCTAAGGGCAGAGGTCTAATCTAGCTAGGCAATTAGCCTCAAGCAAGAAGTGTTATTAATCTATTCTACACTTAGGAATGGCTAAAATCTTAACTAATGTTAAACAAGCTAAGATATAAATCTACCTTGATTGACCTTTAGGAATAATGAATAAGGGGCAGTCCTCGAGGTGTCAATAATACCTTATCTAAGAGGTTAAAAAGTAAGAATAAGCTTGTTGCGATTAATTAAGTCTTGTCGACTTAACGAGAACCCCTTTAAGGGCATAATACCACCTTCCTTAACCAAATGTTTAATAATGCATTTAGGGGCAGCAAGGTAAAATAAACTCTTCGTGACCTTAATCTCCAAACCATGGTAACTAAATACTTATATTAATATCCGATAGGAAAGGAAGTACACATGAATGATTACGATGTGTGCGGGAACTTGTGTACTAATGCACGGTGTAAGTCGCCTACGAGTAGCCCTTCACCGCCTAATATGAAACTTATTAAGCAACGGGTAGGCCTCCCATAAGTAACCAATAATGGGCATTGGGGGTTCTTCAAGCTTACGTAAATGAGCTTTTAGGAACTAATTGAGTCATGAAATTTTCATCTACTTAAGATTATAAGATCCTAATAACTGTGATGAGAAAATAGTGAGGTGATGGGAAGACAAGTTTAGACAAGTTATGCACTCATTTAATCTAAGCGTACATAGTACAGTTAGAAAACTTTGGCCAAATTAATGTTCTTTTTGGGTACATTGTCTAATCACCATGATTCCTCAATCGAGGTGTAGGATACAGGATGGGGTTACTACGTTACCTTAGGTAAACACTAAGTGGATCAATCACTAGTTATCACTCTTTAGTACGGTAAAACCAACAAGGCTAAATATGAACATTCTGAGAATGTGAAAGGGTGATCGTGGAGATTTGGGATATTTATTCCTTATAGTTGCACTGGGTTTATCACTATGTTATAGGATGGATTAAATAATTACGACATGATGCATAAACTAGCCTTGGCTAGTTACTTGATTAAATTATGTAGAGGAATGTCTGTTTGTTGCTTTGATTAACTTGACTTGCTGCATTGACTAGTCGTAGCTAGTAATTCTGATTATAAATGCAGAGGAATGTCTATATGTTGTAAAATTTAAAAAAATGCACTAAATTGGGGATAAAATTTCCATGTTGTTACATTTGGTATTAGAGCTGCAGTTTTCAACTCTTGGGACTGTATTAGTCATTTCGCTAACCTAAACTTGTTTTACCTTTATCAGGGACTGATGGCCCGTAAAGGAAAAATAATTGTTGCATGGGAAGCCTCAAAAATGTTGAAGGCCCTCCACCTGAACAATTGTGAGAAATTATTAAACTCCTCTCGAGACACATTGGACCATATGGCTACTTTGGAACAACACGTTACCGGTGATCATGAACCTCCTAAAAAGGAGCTGATTGTGGAGGATTAACCCCATGAGGAACATCATGTTGAAGAGGCAACGCGAGAACAAAAGGCACGGTTGGAAGCAAAACTATCTCGTGATATTAAGAGAATGACTTCGTCAAATTTTGATGGAACAACCTTGGAAGATGGGTTTGAATCATGGTTGAGTGAAATGGAGTACTTTGAAATAAGAGACTTCTCGAGGAGACTAAAAAGTTTGGGGAGATTTTCATCTTTCCCAAGAAGCATCATCATTGTGGGATAACAAGAAAGTTGAGTGGGACTAGAATCGCTTCTATATCATGGGAGAAATTTAAAGTATATTTTCGTTATGTAAAGCACATGGACAATACAATTTGGAAACAATGTTAGGAACAAGGTAAACAATGCTTTATGGCGAAGCACTAGAACTACCCAATTCCACAACTGAAGTGAACTTGTATGTAGCTCCATTAGAGTCCTATGACGTGATAATAGGAGTCAATTAGTTATTCGAACACCGAGTTGTTGTGGGATCTGCGCTAAAATACATGTAAAATGCCTTGATGACAAGATAAAACCAACCACCATTCAAGGAATAAAAGGGAATTTTTCAACTAGGCAGATTTCAGCCATGCAGTTGAAAAGGGCGAAGAGGAAGGGTTGCACACTCTTTGCTGTTAAAATTGATTATTTAGAGGAAACTAATAAATCACCCTTGGTTGATTCGCCAGTTTTGCAATGCTTTAGTGATGTCTTTCCAGAAGAGTTACTTGGGTTACCTCCAAAAAGGGAGTTTGACTTCACAATCGACATCAAACCAGGCACTGAACCTTTTCAAAAGCACCTTATCGCATGACAACAATAAACATAATTTAGTTAAAGGATCAAATGCATGAACTCATCACAAAGGGTTTGATAAGACCCAGTGTGTCACCATGGGGTGCACCGGTGATCTTCGTGAAGAAGGACGAAACCCTTCGACTGTGCATAGACTATAGGATGTTGAACAAGGCAACAATTAAGAACAAGTACCCCTTGCTGCGGATTGACGATCTCTTCGATCAAATGAGAGGTGACGCGGTATTTTCTAAAATAGACCTAAGCTCGGTATATCACCAATTGCGAATCAAAGAGGAAGATATTCACAAAACAACATTCTGAACACGCTACGGGCATTATGAGTTCACGATTCTGTCGTTCAGACTCACTAATGCTCTGCAGCAATCATGAACCTCATGAACAACATCTTTCGTCAGTATCTCGACAAATTTTGTACTTGTGTTCCTTGATGATATACTCATCTACTCCAAGAATGAACAAGAGCACAACGCACATCTGGAATTCGTGCTAGAAATTTTGAGGCAAAATAAGCTATACAACAACTTGGCTAAGTGTGCATTTTATCAAAAGAGATAAAGTATTTGGATCATGTAATCATTGAGAATGGAATCTCTGTGGACCCTGCAAAGATAAGAGCCATTATAGAGTGGCCAACACCGAAGGATGTGCATGAGGTAAGAAGCTTCATGGGTTTGGCGGGATACTACCGCAAGTTCGTGAAGGACTTTTCAAGATTGGTTGGTCCAATAACAAAATTTCAGAAGTACAAGAAGTTTTTGTGGACAGATAAATACGAGTAAGCATTTAATCAATT
Source organism: Taxus wallichiana var. yunnanensis (assembly GCA_018340775.1). Classification (NCBI taxonomy): domain Eukaryota; kingdom Viridiplantae; phylum Streptophyta; class Pinopsida; order Cupressales; family Taxaceae; genus Taxus; species Taxus wallichiana. The sequence goes on from CM031237.1 coordinate 469,556,631, forward strand.
GAAAGAGCATTTGATTATTGCTCTAGTGATAACCATTCCTAATCCCAACATAAATTTTACATTTGTTACTAATGCATTCGGAGAAGGATTAGGAGGGGTTTTACTACAGGATGATCATGTGATGGCATATGAGGTGAGAAAACTGAAAGTTAATGAATATAATTATGCCCCTCATGATCTGGAATTCGCCGCAATAGTTCATTCATCGCAGTCTAGTGGCACTATTTGATGGGTAAACCATTTGAGCTAAAGACTGACCACTTGGGGCTGAAGTATATCTTCACACAACCCAATTTGAATGCACAACAGTGGAGATGGTTGGAGTTTCTATCACAATACGAATTTGATATCAGTTATATCAAAGGTAAGGAAAACCAGAGTAGCAAATGCCTTAAGCCGTAGGAAGTACATTTGGTTGTCATAACCTTATGCACGAAATTCAAGGAAGAAGTTATGAGAGAGTTAACTACAAATCCATACTATTTGTAAGTGCAAACAGCTCTAGAGGTTGATATGAAGGACAAAAGATATGTTGGTTTTAGTTTTTGCAGCGATAAAATTATACGTTTTCAAAATATAATTTATGTTCGGGAAGGGAACAAACTTAGAACAAAAGTGATGTGTGAATTACATGATGCACCATACTCTGGTCATCCTAGAATAACCAAAATGACAACAAACATAAAACAACAATATTTCTAGAAAGGAATGAAAAAGAGCATCACATCTTATGTTTCCAGTTGTTTAGAATGTCAAAGGGTAAAGGTAGAGCACGCACACCCTGTTGGTCTGTTGTATCCGCATAGTATTCTCGCACCACAAATGGCAAGTCATTAGCATGGACTTCATCCAAGGGTTGCCCATGACCAAAAACCGTCATGATATGATTTTGGTTGTAGTGGAAAAGTTAACAAAGGTAGCTCACTTTATACCTGGGAACCTTACTAATGACTCCCCAGTGCTTGCTAGAAGGTTTGTGCATGAGATCTTTCGATTGCACAGTTTTCCAGAAACAATCATTTCTGACCGAGATCTTAGGATGACATCTCGATTCTGACAAACATTAAATTCAGGTTTGGGAACTAAATTAAATTTTAGTACAACTTATCATCTAGAAACAAATGGACAAACTGAGTGTGTAAACCAAGTATTAGAATACATGCTTCGCATGTACTATATGGACCAGCGGCATGGGTGAGAAGAATACCTGCCTTTAATTGAGTTTGCATACAATAACTCATATCACTCTTCGCTGAAAATGGCACCATTTGAAGCTTTATACGGAAGAAAGTGTCGTACTCTTATGAGTTGGGACAATGTAGAGGATAGGGAAGTGGTTGGGCTGGAAATCTTGACTGAAATGGCAAAACAAGTCAAGCAAATTCGGGAACGCTTGAAAGAAGCGGCAGATTGTCAAAAGAATTATGCAAATTTGCATAGGAGGGAGAGATTGTTTGAGAAAGGAGACAAAAAATTTCTACGTGTTATGCCTAAAAAGAGTTCAATAATGTTTGGGAAGGCTGTCAATCTTTCCCCACACTATGTTGGACCATTTGAAGTTCTTGAAGTTCTTAGTTCGGTTGCATATCGACTAGCATTGCCTCCTTCACTATCAAAGTTGCATGATGTTTTCCATGTTTCATTATTAAAGATGTTGCAGATTTGTCACATGTACTTAATTGGGACTCACTGCAGGTTCTGGAACCCGGAATCGTCTTCGTGGAACCCATTAGAGTGCTAGAAACATGTAAGTTACTGCTGAGAAATAGAGAAATTGGTCAATGCAAGGTCTAATGAGACCAGTCTTTTGAGGACAACGCAACTTGGGAGAATCTAGATGAATTTGAGACTATTTTTCCACATTTATTCGTTTGAAAGTTTTGTGTTTTTTTACCGTTGAATAAACTTGGTTTATCAATAGAGAGACTGGTAAAAATCTGTTATATTGCAGTTCAAAAGATTGTTTCAGCCATGCTCCTACTTTTTACTAAATGAGATTCTGAAATTTGGGATACTAAATTACAATATGTTTGGTAAAAGTTTCAGCTAACTACTTTTCTAGTTATGTGAAGGTAGTACTTAATTCATCAAGGACGATGAATCATTTTAGCTGGGAAGAATGTAACATCCTGCTAATTTTAATCATTTCTTATCAACAATTTAATTAATCTGATAAATATAAAAGAACAAAAATGTCTAGTTATTCGATTAATTAAATATTTTTATGGTTGATGGTACTTAGTTGTTTAAGTACTTAATTAAAAATTAAGTACTCATCCAACTAAATACCACCAATTGGTATTATACTATGTAGTTTGTTTTATTACGAAACCTTGTTTACGATTCTGATTGTGTCATTGTGCTAGATACTTTACGACTACGGAGATCGAATTTAATTCGGCATACTACCACCCCCATTGAGTTGATAAGCAACATTCGATTTAATATTATTTGACTTCAAAATTAAAATCATGGTGATTGAACACCGTAAAGGCATATTTTTGTCTAAAGGTATTATTGTTGTGGATTCAATCATAAAGTGGCATTGAGTGTCACAATGTGGTCAATGTTTTAATTATTCCTTATCCACTTTAATGGAAACCCACGCAGATTTTGGGAGACTTAGACTATTGTTTGAATATGCAAATTTTGTATATAAAAAGAAAGATTCCCCACCCACGAAGGCATGATACTTCTCTCCATCCAATTGGCAAATGGTGGGTAAGGAGAGTAAATGCGAGCTAGGGTTTCTCGGATTATGTGGAGAAAATAGAAAAGAATGGGAATATTGAGTTTCATTTGGCATTCGACTTGTGAGAGAGCTCCCACCTTGGTGTCACTATGATGAAATTTTTGCTTGTATGTGAGGGTGGAGGCATTTCTATTTAGAGCCCTTTTTTTTCAATTGAAGTGTGCATTGTGAAAGTGTGATTGGGTAGAAGAAGCTGAAGCTTAAGCACCCAGAACAAATCGGATAGGGTTTTCATCTAGTTTGGGGGCAAATTAAACAAAAGAAAACCAACTCACGGGGAAAGGGTTTTCTTCCTTGCTCCTCTTTGTTTTGATTTCTAATTTGATGGGTCTCTCTTCTTTCTCCATTTTTGTTTGTGGTTGCAATGTGAAGAAAATTGCAGGAATGTAGTTCCTTATCTAATTTTGTTTGTTGCATACTTTTGTTGGTAGTGGGTATTCTATTTTGAGATTTTTGCAAAAAAATAAGTGTTGGTTGTGAATGAAATTGATTTTGGTAAATTATTTAACTGCTGGAAATGAAAAATCGATTTGGGTATTCTATCTTTGAGATTTTTGCAAAAAAATATAAAATCAACTTGGGATTGTTATCTTTGCCGAGTGTTGCTCTTTGCTTCATGTTGAAAAATTTTAATTGAGCAAAATGTGATATCTTTGGCTGTTGTAATAATGATGATTGAAAAATTTGAAAGGAGTTGGATCAGAATGATTTACTTCGCTTCTGAATGTTGCATGTTACTCAACTCATTGTTGGTTGTGAAGTGAAAGAAAATTGAAGTCTTGCTAATAAGTCAGTCAAACTAGTAAATCTCTGTATGAACAAATAGTTATGAAATAAGTATGTTGCAAAGGTAAAATTTATGCTGATAAAATCAGTTGGATATATAAATTTCCTTTATTTAGATAGATTTCATTTTCCTTTTTATATCCCGAGATTTTCCAGCTCGAAGGGTTGGATCACTTGATCCACACCTTTTATTTTAAACATTTATTTCATTCGTGTGTCTGTATGATTTAATTTAAATTGCTAGAAAAATTTTAAAGTGAAAACTACAAGGGAAAACTCGCGAAATTTTTCCGAAATCCATACTTAGCCATTTTCGGGTGAAAATTATATATGTTTGACTTTTATGTTATGAGAAAGTAAACTAAAACAGTGTTGGATGCAAAACAAATTTTATTTCCTCGATTCTTATATGTTCAATTCTTTGATTGGAATGTTATTGTGTGTGCAATAACAACGGATCCAACTGATTCGAGAAAATGATGATTTCCCCCATCAATCGCACAACTTGCGATTAAAGACACATGAGAAACATATGCGTAGTGGACCTTGAAGGCACTTTGCACATATATTTCTTGCATTTCTTCTCTTACCAACTTTGGGATTGCTTGAGGAATTCCAGTTCCTAAATATAGCGAAGCATTATTCATATCAAGGGGTGAATGAGTTAGTTTCGTAGACCAATCTTAATTAAGAGTCAAAACTTAGAATAGTAAGTCGGATTACTCTTGCCAGTTCATTGAACTTACACCCCTCAAACTTACAATGTCGCAGGTTAAATAAGGTTGGTTGGATCGTTTCATTCCGTCTCGAGGAATTTTGCATTGATTGAATGTTGTAATACGGATCTTAGATCTAATTAGAAATGTATTTTTGGATAGATGTATTTGACTTGACAAAGTATTCTTGTAATTGTCCTTAGTGGACATAAGTTATTAAGTATTAATAAAGTGAAAGATGGATTTGTATCAAATCCATGGCAGTGCGTTGTGAATGTATTATTTATGTCAAAGAGTGGTTAACAAACGAAATGATTGATATGTAAAGATAAAGAAACTTTCATTTAAATAACTTGTGATTCTACCGATAATGGTTATGAACTAAAAATGGAGTTTTTAATCAAGAAAGCTTTCTATACATCTATAACATTTAAGGTTATAATCTAACTCAATATGATGGGAGGACCTTGAGATGACTAAATGAATCCCTTCAATCAATATATGGTCATTAAACCTACATTTCATGAATAAATCTGGATGAGCTATGATATTAAGATGTGCTATAAGAAAGTGTGTAAAACTACCACCTTAACAAAAGATAATTCGGACACAATGTTTGGTTTATAATTGAGTTTAAGGGATGTTTTCTTTAATGGTCCAACTTTGCAAAGTATTATTATTATCTCCTAAGTAAGAAGGATTAATATGAGTAATCATCGTGTTATTTTTCATTAGTCACATTACAAGAAGTAAACTTGAATACATTATAATCAAGGTATGAATTGATATAGTGCATTCCATATCTACAAATTCATTGGGTCTCTAATATAAGCTAATGGTATAGAAGTCCAATCTAGCTAGGGGATTAGCCTTATGCAAGAAGTTTTATTAATCAATTCTACACTTAGGAATGGCTAAAATCTTAACTAATGTTAAACAAGATAAGATATAAATCACGCCTCGATTGACCTTTGGGAATAATGAATAAGGGGCAGTCCTCGAGATGTCAATAATACCTTATCTAGGAGGGTAAAAAACAAGAATAAGCTTATTGCGATTGATTAAGTCTTGTCTAACTTAATGAGAACCCCTTTAAAGGCATAATACCACCTTCCTTAACCAAATGATAATAATGCATTAAATGTCAACAAGGTAAAATAAACTCATTGCGACCTTACTCTCCAAAGCATGGTAACTAAATACTCACATTAATATCCGATAGGAAAGGAAGTACACATGAATGATTACGATGAGTGCAGGAACTTGTGTACCAATGCACAATGTAGGTTGCCTACGAGTAGCCCTTCGGCTGCCTAATATGAAACGTATTAAGCAGCGGGTAGGCCTCTCGTAGGTAACCAACAACAGGCATTGGGGGTTCTTTGGGCTTACGTAAATGAACTTGTTAGGAACTAATTGAGTCATGACATGTTCATCTACTTAAGCTTATAAGATCTAGATAATTGTGATGAGAAAATAAAGAGGTGATGGGAAGACAAGTTTAGATGAGTTGTGCACTCATCTAAACTAAGCATACATAGTACAGCTAGAAAACTTTGGCCAAAGTAATGTGCTTGCTGGGTACATTGTCTAATCACTGTGATTCCTCAATCGAAGTGTAGGATACAGGATGGGGTTACTACGTGACCCTAGGTAGACACTAGAGGATCAATCACCGAGCCGCTCGTAGTACGGTAAAACAAGCAAGGCTAAATATGAACATTCTAGAGAATGTGAAAGGGTGATCATGAAGATCAGGGATATTTAACCCTTACACCTACACGGGTTTATCACTACGTTATAGGATGGATTAAATAATTATGACATGTTGCATAAACTAGCCTCAGCTAGTTACTTGATTAAATTATGCAGAGGAATGTTTGTTCATTGCTAATTAACTTGACTTGCTGCATTGACTAGTTGTAGCTAGTAATTTTGATTATAAATGCAAAGGAATGTCTATATGTTGTTGTAAATTTTTTTAAAAAAGCACTAAATTGGGGATTGAATTTCTAGGATGTTACAAAATATTTGAATCTTACCATTCATACATGCTCAAACCTATCAATTACCCAAGATATATTTGTCATTGACCTCCATCCTTTCTTTTCCATATGCCTTTCCGAGATTTCACGACCAAGATGGGCGGGTATTTTATGTTGACTAACTAGATTTCCGAAAATTGTTCCTTGCGCAGACTTCATCCATGAGGTCAATGATCTGATTACATTATTGCGAAGGGTAGTAGGACTTCCCTGTTCAAAAGACTTCCAGGAGTGGATGTATCAATATATTTCCACTATTTACAAGAATATTGATCTCATTTGATGGGTGAAACACATCAACGATGCCATGAACACCCAATTACTAGAGGTCCAAACCACAAGCAACTTCTACATGACCTCTTATCTTGTGGACGCCTCAGCAGGAATGAGAAATTATCCTAGATTGACATACATTGGTGTGAGGAATTTGATGCATGAGCATCTTGTAAATAAGCAATTTTGGCTTTCCTAGGTGTTTAGGGGTGTATTGGGTCCATTTCAAGGTTTATGTGATGTAACTAGTCCATTTGGACTCCATAAGCATGTAATAAGTGGTGTTTGTGAGTTTCCCTCCAAAACCACAAGTTTAAATATTTGAATTAGTTCATAGGTGTGTATAGGGTTAGAAGTTATTTTAGGTGTAATAAATTATGGAAAGGGGTCATAAGACATGTTCAACACTAAGAAATGACTTGTTTGGCCCTAACTAGGGTGTAAACCTCTCTAGGTTAGACTAATCATAGTTGTGGTTAGTTGAGTTAAAACCCTAACCACCTCATTTCCTCACATTTGATATAGAGGTATTCGAATGAGGGCATGAGGGAGAGATAGGAAGGAATTAAATACAGGTGTATAAGTTTTTATCAGAGCCATGAAAGCTCAAGGAGCCAAGTTTGTATTATGAAGATATCAATAAAAGGAGTTCTTGAGCATTATGTGCAAATTGTGATGATTGTTTATGAATCAATGAATGAATGATATAATTATATTATGAAATGGTATTTTTGGTTTATGAATGGTTTTTACAGGTGAATGAACCCTCTTAGAGTTTGAGGAGACAAGGAGAGAAGATTTTTTCAATTGAAGCCAAAACAGGTATGATCCTTTGAGCATTCTTGAGAAAGACAAATTTCAGACTGGTAAAATGCATTTTCCCAAAGTTATGGGAATAGGTATGATCTAAAATTTGGTGGAGATGTGTAAGAGGATATTACAAAAAATTTCCAAGTGATTTGAGGTCTTAAAACCATTTTATTCAAAAGTTATTGATTTTTGAGTGCTTGTTACCAACACAGTTCAAGAACTAGAGCAAGATTTCTAAAATGTGGATTGTGGGAGTTTTATCAATTCTCAAGGCCTGAAATTTTGTGAGGAGATGAAGTTAGACATTTAAAATGATGTCCCAAAATTTCAAGGAAAATGATCAAGTTTTCTAGGTGAAAAACTAAAAACTTAGTCAGACTATGTAGTAAAACCCAAATTTGGAGGGTCTAGTGAGTGAAAAACAAGCATAAATTGCATTCTAAACATAGTTAAAGCTTGAAAATTGGTAGAAAGTTAGTTTTGGGTATTAGGAAGGTGGTGAAAAAGTTTAAAAAAGAAATACCATGTTTTGGGGTTTCAAGAGATAAAACTTTAGAAGCATATAAATTAGAGTAAAGGGTATCCAAAAATATTTTCATATTGTTCTTGGTCATTGTATTTTAGTCCCAAAACTAACTCACCATTGGCATGTTCTTAAGAAGCTAGTTTGTAGGTCTATATGGAGTTTGGTGAAAAATAATTGATTGAAACTTTTTTATGTGTCTTGACATGATTGGTTGATGATATTGAATAGTTCTAGGGATTTTGAATATTTTGGTTCATGTGTTTTATTATTTTGGTGATTATAAGCCAATTTAGGCTTCTTGAAGTAAGGTAAAATTGCTAGTTTTTGGTGTTTTTTGAGAAGATAGTTCTAACTATTTGTGGTGATTGAGTTGTATGTTTTTGGGCCCACCATGGCTTCTACATCATTTGGTATCAAGGCGGAGGATTTTTCTATTGAAAAGAAATTTAGTTGAAAAGAAGAAGGAAGTTAGAAACGTAGCCTTGTGAAGGCTTAAAAGGGAAGACCAAAAAGAAAGAAGATTGTGAAAGACTTGTTGAGAGAGGAAAATATGGAAGAAGAGAAAATAGAGATGATGAAGGGACTGATAGAGGTAATGTGCCAGATGAAGAAAGATAATGAAAAGAAATAAAGGAAAAGAAAAGAGGAAAGGAAGAAGCGGTTGGCAAAAGAGAGAGACTTGAGGATACGAGAGGAGATACAAGCATTAAAGAGAGATGTGGGACAATTGTTGGAGATATTGGAAAGACAAAGAGAAGAAGAGGAACCAGTTGGAATAGTGATTAAGAAGAAAGCTAAGTGGCCATTAGAGCTACTTGTGAAGAAGAGAAAAAGAGAGCGAGTTGAGAAAAGAGATAAGAAAGGAAGAGAGAAAGCTAAAGCAAGAAGAAAAGAGGATGAGAAAGAAAGAAGAGGAAGTTGATAAAGAGATAGTGTATGAGGAAACTCAGAGTTTGGATGAGGAAGAGGTGATTGCAATCTTTTTAGCTTGCCTTGGAAAAGAAGAAGAAAATGATAAAGTGGAGCAGCAGATTGAAGAAGAAGAAAAGCTCATTGATGGAGCTACTCATGAGGCTAAAAGGCCTCCCTATTTTATTTCTAATCTTTCCTTTGAATGTGTGAATGCAGGTGATGAAGATGAAAAGCTAGAAATAAAGAAAATTGTCAAGAAAGAAGATGAAGAAACTGAAAATGCAAGAATTGAAGAAGACTTGACAAATGAAGAAGAACTCATATGATAACAAATCATGAATGAGTCAGAGATTTCAGATCTATTTGAAGATGAAGAAGAATATATAAGAGTAGAAAGAGAGCTTATGATGATTCTAAATGGTGAACAAGAAGAAAAATAGTATAAAGAACATGAAGGAGAAACCAAATCAGATTTGAAGCAGCCATGGGATGAAGAATACATACAAGAATCGATATGTTGAGTGCGCATTAAGAGTGAAAGAAGAAAAGAAAAGGAAGAATGAAGACAAAGTCAAAGAAAATGAAGACAAAGTAAGCAAGCAAAAGAGTGAAGAAGGCAAAGCAAAGAGAGAAAATATTCAAGAAGGATGGAGCTCATCATAAGAGGAAGAAAATCATATAAAAAACAAATAAATTGGAAAATTAGAAAAATAAAACCTTTGAGCTCAATTCTCTCCACTTGGGTAGTATGATGCAAAAGCATCTTGTAAATAAGCAATTTTGGCTTTCCTAGGTGTTTAGGGGTGTATTGGGTCCATTTCGAGGTCTATGTGATGTAACTAGTCCATTTGGACTCCATAAACATGTAATAAGTGGTATTTGTTAGTTTCCCTCCAAAACTGTAAGTTTAAATATTTGAATTAGTTGATAGGGATGTATAGGCTTAGAAATTAGTTTACGTGTAATAAACGATGGAAAGGTGTTATAAGACATGTTCAACACTAAGACATGACTTGTTTAGCCCTAAATAGGGTGTAAACCTCTCTAGGTTAGACTAATTATAGTTATGGTTAGTTGAGTTAAAACTCTAACCACCTCATTTCCTCACATTTGATATAGAGGTATTTGAATGAGGGCATGAGGGAGAGATAGGAAGGAATTAAATACAAGTGTATAAGTTTTTATAGAGACATGAAATTTCAAGGAACCAAGTTTGTATTATGAAGATATCAATAAAAAGAGTTATTGAGCATTATGTGTAAATTGTGATGATTGTGTTTGAATGAATGATATAATTATATTATGAAATGGTATTTGTGGTTTATGAATGGTTTTACACAGGTGAATTAACCCTCTTATGTTTTGAGGAGACGAGGAGAGAAGATTTTTTCAATTGAAGCCAAAATAGGTATGATCCTTTTAGCATTCTTGAGAAAGTAAAATTTCAAAGCTGGTAAAATAACGTTTCTCAAAGTTATGGACATATGTATAATCTAATATGTGGTGGAGATGTGTATGAGAATATTACATAAATTTTCCAAGGGATTTGAGGTCTTAAAACCATTTTATTCAGAAGTTGTTGATTTTTGAGTGCTTGCTGCCAGCACAGTTCAAGAACTAGAGTAAGATTTCTAAAATGTGGATTGTGGGAGTTTTATCAATTCTCAAGGCCCGAAATAATGTGAAAAAGTGAAGTTAGACATTTAAAATGATATCCTAAAATTTCAAGGGAAATGATCAAGTTTTGTTAGGTGAAAAACTAAAAACTCAGTAGGACTGTGTAGTAAAACCCAGATTTGGAGGGTCTAGTGAGAAAAACAAGCATAAATTGCATTATAGTCAAGTTAAAGCTTGAAAATTGGTAGAAAGTTAGTTTTGGGTATTAAGAAGGTGGTGGAAAAGTTTCAAAAAGAAATATTGTGTTTTGGTAGGTCAAAACATGATCAGATCAATCAGATTGTACACTAATATCATGTTTTGAGGGTTTCAAGAAGTGAAAAGTTCATAAAACTTACATTGTGATTATTTTTAAGAGATAAAACTTTGGGAGCATATTAATTAGAATAAAGGGTATCAAAAATGTTTTCATATTGTTTTGGGTCATTGTATTTTATTCCCAACACTAAGTCACCATTGGCATGTTCTTAAGAAGCTAGCTTGGAGGTCTATATGGAGTTTGGTGAAAAATAATTTCTTGAAACTTTTTGAGGTGTCTTGACATGATTGGTTGATGATATTGAACAGTTATAGGGCCTTTGAATCTTTTGGTTCATGTGTTTTAGCATTTTTGGTGATTATAAGCCAATTTAGGCTTCTTGAAGTAAGGTAAAATTGCTAGTTTTTAGAAGATAGTTCTAACTATTTGTGGTGATTGAGTTGTAAGTTTTTGGGCCCACCATGGCGCTACATTAGAACTCATTGAAAATTTATGATTTCTATCCTCAGCTGATGATGGAAGAAGGATCAAAACACTTTAGAAGAGTAAATGATGCCTTTTTCTTTTCCCTCATGTGTATCTTTGACAAAGAGCTTTCTGATAAATCGAATCTCGAGATAGTGCATGGAATGTAGTTAGGATTTGGGGGTGTATCTTCCTACAATTCCCAACCTTCACATACATTAGAGTGGGAGGATTTTGGGTGCTCCCTATAAGGTACCAAGGTTCCCTACAGATAAATGGGTTTTAATGGAATTGGTCCGACAATTGCTCCACCTCCACAAGTATTAGCAAAGCAGGCATAAGATGGGAGTTCAACTTCCTGTAACATTAGGTAGATACATATGTGCATCATCATACAAAGCCAAAAATGTCGAGGGTGAGATGCATCAAATGAAGATCAAAACCTATCACCCACGAGTTAGCTTTGATTATTGGGTATAGTTGGTGGAATTGGACCAACTGGTGTCCATATCCACAATTGAAAGATATTTCATTGCGGGGATGAAGTGGTCTGTGCGAGAGAGATTACTCGTAGGCTAACTCTAGAGGAGGTAACCAGTGCGGTATCACGAGATGTTACGAAGGGCCTCGGAGATGATGAAGTAGTCACGGATCTTGTTTACATGCAAATGAATATAAAGGATCAACCCACGCCTTTAATCAATTGGTCACTTGAGAATGCATAATCTCTAAGGAGTGTGTAACAAACATTATTAACCGAACCCCCAATGGTTGCTTTCATTTGAAATCACACCCAAGGTTTTAGAACAAGCCATAACTCAAGTACAAACAGTGGTGGGCCACCCTGTCACTACAAAAGGGGAAAATCCCACTCCCAAGCCTCGTAGAATCAAGTTTGTAAGCAAAGGTGTTGGAGCTTCTTCTTATGTTCCTTCTATAGAAGTAATAGATCTGAGTGTGTCTCCATCTTCCACCACCCAAGTATCATGATCACCTCATCCACCTCCTTTCCCATTCCCAGCCCCTCCACCTTTCACACTTCCTTTACTCACATCTTTCGTTTCTTCTCCTCCCATCTCCCCTACTCTCACTTTCACTACTTCCTCTCCTACCATGGCTCAAGTATTTTCCTCCCTTCATTCCCTCTCATCTAGGGATGGTTTGGCTCGAGTTCTACTCTAAGGAATCCTCTTCCTCATCAGTCTCTTCCCACTACCTCTCTCATCACTCTTCTTGTTCCATGATATGCAGCAGGTATCTTTTCATTCCTTCCCCACTTGTCACTCCTTTGCCACTTGTAACAATTACGAAAACTTCCCTTTTATTACCAATTCTTTGTCTTTGTCATCCTCTCAAGAGTTGATTTCTTCTCCCACTCCTTCCTATCCTAGTAGGAAAACCCCAAAAAATAACAAAAATATACTTATTGTCGACGATTTCGATCTTAGCACCTTAGATCTTAGCACCTTAGATCTAACTCCTTGGTGCCAATCAAAGAAGCCAAAGGTCATTTCTCACCTATCAGTTAATCAATCAGGGGAAATATTTTTGAGATTACGACACCAATGGTGACAAATCTAAAAAAGACATCACTGGTGGACTATCGGATTTCCAATATCTCTCGGGAAATGCCACTCATGAAGGAGCAAAGCAAGATGTTCATATTGCTCTCGCCAACCTTCTAGAAAAATTTGATAAAGATAAGGTTATTAAGGATGAGTGAGAAGTAAAGTGGAAACAATTGATGATTTGTCTTTCATAAGATTGCATACCCCACTCATTTGATTTCTCTTGCAATATCACCAAGCTTTGATGCTATTTCTTTCTCTGTAATTGAGAAAATTGGGCAACAAGGGCGGGCGATCGGTGCATGGATCAAACATATGATCTAAGAAAGAAATAGGTGATCGAAGATCTTGTGGCCTTGTCAATGAACTTGAGCGAGAAAAAAAGATAAAGTGACTAAGATGTATGGTATTTTGGGAGAAGAGCGTGATAATTTGGAACTCACTATGGACGCTTGGAGAGAGGTACGAAATGTTAAATCCAATCTTCTCCTCGAAGAAGGGATCATTGACGACTCTTCAAAACTGTTTGAATACAATGAAGCCATTGAGTTTTATATCTAAATGCTTAAGAAGGCAACCTTGAAGTTGGTGATGGAAGAAATGAAGGTATTGATGGCCTTGATGATATCAGTGATGAATTTGTAAGATACATTGCATATTTCAAGATGATGATCTTAATGTATTCTCGACGGAAAACATTGTTGCTAATTTCAAGAGCCTGGTCGAAGAAGATACTGGGGTGACCCAATCTTTTGGTCTTGAATCTATTAACAGGTTGGTGTCGTATCAAAATTTCCTAAGCCATCTCAGGAAAATCATAAGTCGAGTCAAGAATCTTCTTGGAAAATTGAACCAAGTAGCTAACTTTGTCGATGTCCTAAATCGCTATGCACTGAGACCTTATGATAAAGAAGTACAATATATCAACAAAGCGATTTTATGATTATTGGCAAAAGCAAGTTGGAGAGAAACCGAAGGCGATACGGATAAAGATGTGCAAGAAAAGGGTGGCACTAGTCCCGGTTGAATCTTGTTGTCATTGATGCACAGTCTTCGACCCACAGTCCATCGATTGAGTTGCAAGTTTGACCTAGTCAAAATTGAACAACCACACGGCTTTTTCAAGGAAGACTTTTTCATAATTGTAAATGCACCCTATTTTTAGAATGTAATAGTTAAGAAGAGTAGCTAATATTTCTCAACCTTATTAAGCTATATATAGGAGGATGCATTATGTATTCGGGGACTTTTGATTATTATATAAGGAGGTTCGCTCTTTTGAGTACTCTGTACTGTGCTTAAGCCTTAATATTATTTATGCAGAACTGATATTTAGCCTTCTTCCACTTTTATGTGTTGTGTATATTGATGGTGAATGTTGTACTTGTGAATATTTCTTTCCTAGTACTTACATAATCCATTTTACCTTCATATGAAGTTAATTATTCTCTTAGCAAGTTGTATGTTGTGACAAACAAATCTTATCTGTGATAGTTGTGGAATCATATATGAATCCCTTCTGTTATTGTTTGAGTTTCTAACCTTCATACAAATTACTTATGTTAAGAGGAAAAGATAGGAAGTTGTGCACATTATTATCCTTTTGTTGAATATTATGTGCTTGCATGAGCTGATCATTTTGTTCCTTAACTATTGGTGCATCACCACTTTCTTTTTATTTCAGTTATCCTTCTTCCTTTTTCTCAAAAAAGAGTTTAATAGTTGTAGTTTATTTCCAGTATAATAGGTTTACACACTGGTCTTTTATTAGATGCACGTAGTTTAGTAGGAAGTCCTCCTTTTCGGGAGGTTCATCCCAAGGAGCCAAGGCCCCACACATTGGGGATGTTCCGATATTTACCTTTGGATCATCTAACGATCTAGCGGTGCGTGATCCAGTGAATGACAAATAGCTTAGTGTTAAATGTGTTTCGATACTAGTTAGCATAGTGTTCTTATTCATGATCAGCTCTGTAGCTTTTCATTAGTTCCATTTTGTCACATTGTGCAATCTTACCTTATCTATTATTGATCCATACCTCTCCTTACCCAATTACTGATATCTTAGTAGGGTTCTCTCCTCTATCATGACTGCAGACCTTGGAAAATCTAGGTTGACCTAGTGTAGGGATTACTTCCCTCTAGATATGCGACCCTAGCGCTCATTATAGCCCCTTTAAATTTATTCGTTGTGTGTTGGTTTGTGTGTGTCTCTTACTCGGTGCCTTGATACCCTTGTAGATACATTTTTGGCCCTCCATACAAATATCGTCTAGTTATAGTTCTTCACCCCCAATTACATCAATCATGTTTGATGTCATCGGTTATAAGGAATTGTAATGACTAATCATGATCCCTATATATGTGTCATTTAAGAGCATTTAACATATAAATCATCAACATCTATTAGTATTCTTGCGCTCGCCAAAATACTCATAATGCATTAAATGTTTAGGAGTTAGTCTTGCTTATTTTGGAGGTTTATCTTTAGAGCATTGGATATATGAAACACAAGAATAGGAGTTGCAACAAAAATTCTACAAAGTCTTTGGAGTCCCCAACTTTTTGGTTTACTTATCTCTTCTTCCAATCTGTCTTATGGTCTTTGAATCAACTATCTCATAAGGTTTTATTAACCATGAGGAAGGGAGTGCTGGAGAGAGGCGGGAGCGGGGGCATGCCACGGTGTTGGGCCCAGTGGTTAATCGAAAATGGTGTCTTCTTAAAGGTAACTATCTCAAACCTCATTTTCTTTTAGTTTATTTTTTATTGATTGATGTGTTATGTACTTAGATTAAAATATAGTAGCATATTCGCATCTATTTCATTACTCTATGTATATGCCCTTTCCTTACATCCACTCTTTGGGCATTATCTCTCTCTTCAATCCATGTTTATAGCCCTCGCTTAGTTATATATAGGTACTTTACAATTCGTCGATCTTCTTATAATTAGGATAATAGTAAGACTTCATTTGTTATCTGTGGGCTTTGGAACCCTATGCCTTTGGTAGAGTATATTATCATCGTCTAGATCTACGGCTCTTGCACCCCTTGGTGAAATCTTCTTGTGTATAGGCTCTAGAATGGTCCCCTTTATATATGCCAATCTATATTACCAAGAATAGAAAGACGATTACGTATAGACCTTATTATCCCACATAGATTCCATGTGTCTCTCTTACTTTTTCTCTTCCTCTCGTGTCCCAGGCAATGGGTGTGCTTGTTTCTTCTTCCCCTATATATAGTCTTTTTGTTTTTGTTCGTCCCCATCCTCTTGTAGATATTCTTTTTCCCCTTCTCAATATTCTAGTGTTCTTCAATTTCTATCTACTTCTTTTGGACCTTTGTTTCCCCTTCTCGGTCAAGAAGGCCCCCTCACTTCACCCACATAGGTTCCACCGTCTCCATCTCATAACACTTCATCATCCCCCTCACAAGGAATTACCATGACACACGCACCCACTTCTGCATTTTTATTCCCACCCTTCATCACACCTTTCACCCATACTCTACATACACGGTTGGATTCGACCATGACCCTAGTTGGGAAAACAACATTTTACCCTTTAGAGTTCTCACAACACTATCAACAAGCACATGGTTAGGCTTCACATTTTGTGCACAAACATGTTAAGCTAGCTTCACATCCTACCACAAGCAAGTTGAGGCGTCAATATGATCCAAAGTCACAAAACTTTTATCTCACCCAGAGTGTCTCAAAACTAACAAACAAGAAGATCGCATACTGATCATCTAGTTATGAGATATTTGCTGACCATAGCTTTCAAAGATAAACAACCAATTGGTAAGGTTGACTACTTCCTAAATGGGGATAAGATGGTCTCCTATGAATATTTGAAGGTAGGGAATACATCGAACACAAGGAGATGGGAGCTGTGACCAAGAATCTCAAAGATGCTTAGATTAAGATTACATCACTAAACCTATAGATAACAAACCTAAACAAGCATTTATTGTGGGATAATGAAAAACCCGAAGTGAGATTTGAAGAGAGAACTTCAAAAGTTGAAAAACAAACATAAGGGCTTAAAAGAAAAATAAGGATTCCTTGATCTCATCAAAGGAGTTTACAAATCATAGTGGGACAAAATTTCAGAGACCGCTTCAAGATTGTCCTAGGGTCTAAAATTCATTGAATCAATTGTGGCCAAAATGCAACTAATCTAGGTGAGGTTGACAATAATTGCAAATGATAGGCTCAAAGGTGCTTAGGTCCTTGCCTTTCGGAAAGTTATTGTGTACCCGAAATATCGCAAATTGGCATCCATTAACATTCAAGATTGAGCAACTACTACTCAAAAGGTCATTAATATTATAGATAAGAAGACTGTGACTTAAAGATGTGGTATTCAATTAAGTGATCTATCTCGAACAATAAATGAAATGTATGGTCACATTGCACTCTTGATTCAACCAGGCCTACCTTCTCCATGGGGAAAAGGTAGCATGTTTTTTCCACAAGCAACCCTTCTAAAGATAATGGAAGGCAAGAAAAATAAAAAATTGTATTTCCACAAATGGTCTAATACATTTGCACCTTACGATGTCTCTCAAATCGTCACACATTTAGTAGAACTAGAACTACAAATTTCGCATGTAGCGAAAAAGGTGAAGGACTTGTCCTATGACAACAATTTTGGGTTGGAAATGTGTTTTAGGGCACTACAAAAGATCAAGTTGCCAACAAAAGAAGAATGGGAGATTCTCTAGAAGGGTTTTACTTCTCCCTCGGAACCAATAAAACATTCAAAGAACAAAAACATGTATCGTTGCAATTTCCAGAGGATAAAAATAATATAATGTCTTTTCAAAGAGGTGTCGATGTTGCTTGTATTTTCATTGTTATTCCTCCACGTGGATAAAACCATGTATATTGAAGTCTTGTAATTGAAATGACTAAAGGAGACTTGTTACTAGTGTACTAAAACAACACGGGTTTTTTGTGAGATCGGTGGATAGAGGAAGCGACGAAAGGTGTTTTTGTTTTTAGGAAATTTATTAATAACACCATCTCATGCGTGAAATGTCATTTATGGCATGAAAGGACGACAAAGCAAGTTGTCTCCCTTCCAAGAAGGGAATACCCCTTTCCCAAATCCCAAAGACTGAACATGGTAGCTTTGAGTGATTGTCAAGTTGTCTTTCTCCTGAAAAGGCATGACTTGCTACTTGAGGTGAATTCGAGGATATTTTCATTTTCACAATGAAGTGATGTCACTGAGCCTCAACTGTAGTTACAAAACTGCATTATGGCATGCATTTTTTAAAGGCCTTATGTTTACCAATTCCATTCACAAAGTAATTGTTGACACTAGAAAGGATGTACAATATGAAGGGAAATTTGTGCGTCTACCTCATCTTTTTGACAAGAGAGGGGACTACAGTCCTATTTACATAAAATGTTATGGGGGTTCTAGTAAAAATATGATTGCATGCAAGAAATGCAACCTCCCTGCTTTTTCAAGAAGGTCGCCATATGAATGCACCCTCACACAAGCTCCAACTTATGAAAAGGAGCTCACAATTCCTTTGTCTTGACTATAGCTCGAGTTTCCAACAATCATTGCCTCAAAGGGTGGTTTCCCAAGGATAGTCAAGGGGGACACCTTCACAAATCAATAGATCCCTTGGACCCCTTAGGGATAGATTTTGAATCAAAGACAACCATGGCACCAACATGGCTAGGAGCAATGCCTCCACTCAAACAAGAATTAATCATGAGCCCAAATAGAGTTAATTGAAGGGGTGTCCTATTAGGATGATCCTTTTACCCAAGAAGACTTCTCTCATTCATTCTCTTCATTATAATATATTACGCATTTTTATGATTACGTGCCAAATGGATTTGCACTTAATTTTTCTTTCTTTTGAGTACGGATCCGTCGAAGCCATAATGAATGTAGTGTAATAACACTACATTCCAAGGCATTAATATAACGCCTTAAGTTGTTTTTAATGTAAGTTACATGGTCAATATATTTTGCATAAGGTTAAAGAGCCTTACTCAAGCACCAAGCACTTTGTTATATCCCATTAAGCTTGATCAGCAAATGATGCATCTTTTGGAGCATGTCAAGTTTGACACCATCTAAAAGATATGTGGGTTGTTTGATCTAATAGCACATGTAAAGTCAAAAGTTCTCACTTGGTCACCTTGTTGAGACAACACTCAACTTGCTAAATAAACAAAAGGCACAAGCCCCACGAGATAGATGATCATACTATGCAAGTTTCAAGAGTCTGAGGATGTGTCAACCATAAAGGAACACTATTAGTTGAGCTAAAGCCCACAGGCCACATGGAATCATGATGTAAACGCAAGGAAAATAGAGTTTGTGGTTTTTCTTACACATGTTGATCTTTTGAATTTAACAACCCGAAATCTCCAAAAACTTGAAAGGGAAGAGATATTAGCAACTATGTCTAGCCTCAAATGGCAACTACATCTAGATTCAAACAAAACCCTAATTGATAAAGCAACGCCTTGTAAAAAGGTAATAAAAAATGGGGAATGTTTTAAAGGGCATGTGTTATCTTCCCTCTTCATTATGGGCCCCTTGATGGGAATAGTTTTTGAAGACATCATACCATGTATAATGCAAATCAATAAATAGTCCAATGTAACGCAAGTAACCATCCCTTATCACTTTCAATGACCTAACAATGCAACAATAAATGTTAGATTCTCTTCACATTTTAAATGTTTAACTCTTGGTCTAAATGCTTGAAATTTTGGCATGGCGATACAAGAACATCCAAGTTCACTTGCAATCTTGCATCACCAAAAAGAGGTAAGAGTTAGAAGAATAAAAGTTTGCACAATCTTGCATATCTTTGTCTTACCTTGTGCATTGTGTTAGTTGCGATAAAGGAAGACAAGGCTCGATATGTTGAAGTTTGGATGATGTCTTGAGTTGTGCTTTAGAAGCTTTTGTGTAGAGGCATTACGAAAACACCCACACGCACCCACGCACGCACACACGCACACACCCACCCATGCACACACACACACCCGTACGCACGCACCCACCCACGCACGCACCCACACAAGCACACACGCACACACGCACCCACCCACCCACGCACACACCCACGCACACGCACGCACGCACCCATGCACACACACACGCACACACACGCACCCACACTCGCATGCACGCACCCACACTCGCACCCACACACCCACGCACACGCACACGCACACGCACTCACACAAAGCTTACACAATCTTGCATATCTTTGTCTTACCTTGTGCATTGTGTTAGTTGCGATAAAGGAAGACAAGGCTTGAAATGTTGAAGTTTGCACGATGTATTGAATTGTGCTTTAAAAGTTTTTATATAGAGGCATTACGAAAATTGCACGCACGCGCACGCACCCACACACACACACACAAGTTGTCAAAACCACATGCACAAACTTGTACAATACAATTTTGGCAAACAACTTAAAAACATAGGAAAACATGGGAGGAGAGAGAACATGAGAGGAGAGACAACAAAGAGAGAAGGGAATAATATAGGGAAACATGTCGGGAGAATGAAAAATAAGGAACACGTGCAAATAATAGTCTAATTTGTACTAATAATAGACAAACATGTCAATACAAGACAACAATGCAAAATTTCAACAAAAATGTCTTTTAACAAAATTAGATGCCTACATCTACATATCCATAAGAACACTAATTATATTCCTTCATCCTACGCAATGGATGATATAGTTGAAACGACCTCAATGATTCACAATGGTGTTCTCAAGGCTATATATCAAATTAATTGTGGAGATATTCAATTTGAATTATGTTTGTATATAGTTTTGGTTAAAAGTTTACTTTTCGGTGAGGATAGTTTTTGACACTTGTATATCTTTAATTTGTTTTTCAAACACTACAATGTGGTTATAATCATCATTAAATAAATACATTAAAAACCCTCATTAATGACTCTAATACATATTATAATATATAAGTTATGTTAGAGAAAAAAATTACTTTAGAAATAACGCAAGATAATTCTAATAACCATCATTAAATAAATACATTAAAAAAATCCTCATGAATTACATATTCTAACATTTTGGTTGAAAAAAATTCACTTTTATGATAATACATAATCATGACTAATAATAATTATTATTAAATAAATACATTTAGAAAACCCTCATTCTATAATACATAATATAACATATAAATTATATTAAAGGAAAAAATAACCTTAATCATCACACAAGATAATTGTAATAACCAAAACATGAACTTACTCTTAAAATGGTAGCCGTAGCCACTATTTACTGTTTAAAAAAATTATATTAAAAAGTTATTTTACAATAACTAATGTATGGATCCACTCTTAAATGTGGTCGTATAAAATATCAATTAACGTAAAACTCAAATTACATTAAATAAAATTTTGAAGTCCCACAATAGTCGAATGCGTCGTGATTTAATATTTTGATTTTAAAATTAATTGATTTTTTTTTCACATTCTCATAGTAAAACGCCTTTAAACGTTAATAATATAATACTGTTTTTCAGCATCTAGCACCTGAATTTATAAATTCAGGTGCGAGATGCTGAAAAACAGTATTATATTAATGGTTTACACCAAATAGTACTTTTCGGAGGAAACAAATATTAAGGTTTGGAGTGTCGTTGAAAATCATTCAATTTAAGGTACAAAGAAAGTATGAACCAACCGCACATAGTTTTGATCAAATTCAAAATGAATTTAAATGTCACATTGTCATTTTTTTTCTCATGTAATGGGGATCTACCCTTTCAACATGGTAATGGTTGAAGGCTCTATGAAATGGAACAGAAGGCTCTATTTGTTGTAAGATTCGGCTGGACAAAATTCATTGCCATGCATGATAAAATCAACATTTAAAAATAATTTCATCTCTAATGATCGAGCTGTTCAAAGTGAAGCATATTGTGAGAAGACTGCCTTCTCTTAAAAGATTATATGAGAAGACTGCCTTGTTTTAAGAGAAGGCAGTCTTCTCACAATATGTTTCACTTTGAACCACTCGATCATTAGAGATGAAATTATTTTTTAAATGTTGATTTTATCATGCATGGCAATGAATTTTGTCCAGCCGAATCTTACAACAAATAGAGCCTTCCGATTCCATTTCATAGAGCCTTCAACCATTACCATGTTGAAAGGGTAGATCCCCATTACATGAGAAAAAAATGACAATGTGACATTTAAATTCATTTTGAATTTGATCAAAACTATGTGCGGTTGGTTCATACTTTCTTTGTACCTAAAATTGAATGATTTTCAACGACACTCCAAACCCTAATATTTGTTTCCTCCGAAAAGTACTATTTGGTGTAAACCATTTATTTGATTGTTGGGTTTGAAAAGTGTCATCATCCCAAACATGATGAAGGATAGAAGAAAATGCACAATGGATAAATTACTATTCTACAAAAAATTCAAAATGAACACAACATGTAACTCTCAATATACTCTTCTCCTCCAACCAACATAACAAATTAGAGGACATTGTCAAGTAAATGTAAATATATGATATTTTAAATAAGACAGAAAATTTCATTTCATGGGTTGATTGTTGTTGATAGATTTGGTTTCTCCTCCCCAATTAGGAGTCGTTTTTCAGCATCTTGTACCTGAAATATTACCCAAAAGCGATTTAAGCAAGCTTGTTAGAGAACTCTCTTCCCACAAAAGTCTTCATTTTGATGAGAAAAATTAGAAATAAGTTAATATAATCATTGACATTCTGACATGAAGTTATTTTCTAATATAAATGTACATTCCTCGATAACAATGAAAAATTTCCATTTTCATTTCAAGCATACATAGCAAATCTTTCCAATGATATAAGCAATAGAGCCTCTAACTATGGATTCCTTTTGATAAAGCCTCTTACCATGCTTCCATTCAAAACTCTCTGTTGGAGAGTGATGCTTTGGTTATGGAACTGGTGCAATTTTTATGCAAAAAGGTAGACCATTAGCCTTGAAGAGTTGCCAACTCAAGGGTAAGAATGTAGTCAAGTCAAATTATGAAAAGGAAATGATGGTCATTTTGCATGTGGTCAAGGAATGGAAACACTATGTGATGGGGAACTACTTCATGATAAAAATTGATCATGATAGCCTTGAGTACTTTTGGAGCACTTTTTGGTATAGTGGCTTCTTATCAATGAACAACAAAAATGGGTCTCAAAAATTAAGGGTTATAATTTTGAGACCATTTCTAAAAAGAGAAAGTAGACTTGGTTGCAGATCCAATTTGGAATATATAAGAAAACAACACACCCCTTCGCACTCTGTCCATAATACAGCCCAATTGGATCAAAAAGCCAAACCAGAATGGTAGCAAGATCTTGTCACCCAACCACTTATTCAAAATCTCACGCAGGTCAAAATCATTCTTTTCACCACCCTATTAAGTTTGGCATTGAATGGCTAATGCCCCAAGCAAAGAAAGGCCAAATCCCAGTTTTACTTCAATGCTGCACACCCCTACCATGAATGGATTTGTGCTCGTATCATTCAAATTTGGAACCTTCCTCCTCAGCATAGTGCGGAGTTCAGTTGAGAGACTGCCATTTCTTGAACTGCAGCTTTCCTCCATATATATTGAAAACAAGCTGTTGAATTTCACTCTAAATCCCATGAATACTATGAATATCATCACAAGAGTTAGAATTGTCTCCTCCAATGAGGATCTGCAAAAGGAGGCTTCCAAGTGGAGGCATAAGCTCAAGGTAGAATAAACCTATCTAGCACGTGGCACCCAAATCCATGCTTGTATGCACTGGTTGAAAATTGGAGACTGGGCTTCTAAGGTGTTTTTCTCCCTTATTTGTTCCAGGCACATTATGGATAGAGTGAAGGCAATCACTAATGTCAATCAATGCCTGACTAAACTTCTAGATATTTTGAGAGATTTTGTTTTTCATTATCATGGATTTTTTGCTGCTCAACCATTCTTCCCAACTCGTGAAGAGGCCCTCATTAAATGTCCGCAAGTGGCTCCTTGCATACTCTTTAAGGGCCAACGGGTGTAATGTCCCTTTCGGGCTGAAACTGAAAAACAAAGAAATAGCACAAACCCCAATTGATAGTAAACTGAATTTTACAACAGCCAACTGAAAATTATGACAGCAGTGAACAGCAGTCTGATTTTTATAACAGCAGCAAGGAAAAAGTAATAACTCTTCAAAATTGCATCATTCACACCATCCAAAACATGTAGGGACACTTAGAAATATTTTAGAACCAATAATAACCAAGAAATCAGCCTTTAAACCCCAGCTGGAAATTAAATAAATGACAACAGAGAACACCCTTACAAAGTGGCTGGAAATGAATGATTCCAAGCCCAAAAATGAAGTCTAAATGAAGATTCCAGCTGCTAAAAATATGAAGAATGCAATGATGGCTGAGTTGAGTGTCGCCGTGCCCTAGAAACCACCTAACTCTTCCCCAAGGTGGGTTGCTCCCCTAGGAGAGGGGCTGAAAATCACTGTAAGATCAAACCCTAGCTGAAAATCTGCAACATCAATCTTCTTGAAGCACTTTGGAAACCCTGGAATGGAGAATCCCCAATAAATTGAAGAGTTTTCATTCTTCAATCAAGCAAGGAAGGTTTTCATCCTCCTTGTTGGCCACACCAAAGGATTTTCGCCCTTAAGTGGAAGTAATTGAGCAATCAACCCAAAAACCATGCAAAGTTATATTTTCAAACAAGAGATGATGCACAAATGAGCCAAGTAACCCTCTTTATACCTTGTTGTAGTGCCAAAACAAATTAGAATGCCTCCAAACTAGGACCGACCTCATAAGGGTACTTTTATTTTATTTTCCTTTGGCTTTTCACCTTCTTAACACAACCGACCTGACTCATGTAGAAAACTATTAAAGAAGAATGCAAACGCTCACAAAAATTATTGAAAAACATGACAATTACTTCCCTTGCTCATTTCCTTCTTGCCCCGGGAAGTAAAATGGGCTCAAAGTCTTCCAATCGAACTAGTTTGAAAAATGGGACATTCAATGGGTGGCTGTGATCTCTTCTTCTCGATTGAAGAATTTTAGGAAGCAAAGAAAGCACTTGGATGTTGATAAAGCCCCTAGAATCAATTGTTTCCCTTGCGAGTTCTACCAAGTACTATGGGATACATGTAGGTCTACCCAAAATTTTACCTTGAAATTGTTCGAACTAATTCCCTTAAAAAACTCATTAATCAAGATAATATCAAGTACATCCTCAAGACTAGGGACCCGAGCTCATTACCAACTTGAGTTTTATTACTCTTTTGAATGTGTCATACAAGACCATTGCGAAGCTCTAGCTCTTAGTATTAGGATCTCGCTTCCTCTCCACATTCTCCCAAAGAAAATTGGTTTCATACACAATAGACACATCCTAGATAATGTTATAGTTGTTTGGAAAGACATGGAATGGGCTTCTTACTCATAAAGAAAAGCCATATTCATCAAAATTGATTTTGAGAAAGCCTATGACAGAATTGAATGGCCTTTTATCCTTGTGTTGTAGGCATTAGGGTCAAGAAAGATTTGTACAATCAATTAAAATGCTTTTTCAAGATGTTGGTGAGTGAATCACAATTAATGGAATTCAATCTAATCAATTGTTCTTGTTCTAATCCGTTGGACAAGGATGTCGTTTAACCCCCTCTCTCTATGTTCTTGCAGTTGAAGGATATAGCTCTCTTATCCAATTACATCTCTAAGACGGTTCACTAAGGGTATTTCCCTACACTAGTCTTAGAAGCAAATGGTCAATGGACACTACGCAGATGATTCCTCATTTAACGTTTCTAGAGAAGAGGACTCTATCTCCAATGCCAGGGAATGTCTTGACATTTTTCACTTAGGCTTTGACACCTCCTTGTCAATTTGGCTCCATAAATACAAGTTGTATTCGATATAGGCTACAAACCAATTCAAATTCTTGGGCATCCCCTTTGCGTCATAGGCTTTTCCCTTAGACTTGTGGAATTATGTTGTTCAAAGGGTAGAAAAGTAAATTGTTTGGGTCACTAAACCTCTTTCCCTGGATGGCAAGTTCCATTTCTGCGTTAAGGTTCTTATAGCAGAACCCATGTCTACCATTCTTCTTATTGGGCGTCCTCTAATGCAGCTTATGCCAAACTAGAACGTCTCCTTAAAGAATTACTTATGGGCCAACTTTGAACATACTAAGGGGTTTCACAAAGTTGCATGGAATTTTCTTTGCATACCTAAACACACAAGAGGCCTAGGAATCCACGATGTCAAACTCCAAGGTTCAACCTTTTTGTGTCAGTGATTATTCGCACTCTTGAAAGACGTAGGTTGGAAGATCTTGCTTCGCCATTACATTTCTCTCGAGTCCTTTTGGCAAAAAGATATGAAGGGTTGGGAATTCAATCTCTTTTTCTCACTCAAGCCTCTATCAAAATTGTTGGTTTCTTTGTCGCTCAAGTATTTGGAAAGCATGGGAGTTGATGAAGCCCCACTTAATTTGGGATGGTGATGGCCATAAAGCAAGACTCTCTTTGAATTCTCATTCGCTCTAGTGGAGTCCAATTCTATCCTACTACAAAGTGTCCTCTTTGCCATGGTCCTCGTGGTCAAGAGTCTCAAATTGTTCAAGAAAGGGATATGCAAGCAGTCTCGCGATTAGCTCCCTTGGCCTATCCTCCTTGAAAATTTCCAACTTAATAATAGTGATCTTTCCTCAAGTACTAAGGTTCAAAGAGCTATGCTAGATGAAAACGTCAATAAAATTGGAGTTCAAACACCGCTAGCGAGAGGGTAGCTAGAATTGTCATGTTAAGACCACTTTCTTTTGGTACCAATTATAACATGGTTAGAATTACTCTCTCCACGGAAAATTCATGTGGGTACTTTAAATGCTCGTTGGAAAGTCAATTCTTTTGCAGAGACTCGGGAAAGAAAGTTTACTAGAGTGTGGAAAGCTATTATTGATCCCAAACAAGTGCATTCCTTGTGGAGTATCTTGCACCAAGGTTTGTATGTGAGTAATTCCCTTGTCCACCTACACTAGGCTAAACCCATTTATTCGTTTTGCCAACACCCAAAGTATTTCAAGGGTTGCTTTTTGGTTTTGCAAGCATGCGCAGCCAGCTTGGAGGTGGATTCTGTAACATCACTTTCTAGGGCTGAAACTGGAAATAAGGGTTTGGCCTTGAACCGATATTAACCAAATTTTAAATTGCACCTTCAAACACACAAACATCAATCTAAAATAGCTGAGAATGCTCTTCAAACAATCAACACACAATATCAATCAGCCCTCTAGGGCAGCAAATTGCATATGAGATTCACATCAACATTTAACCATGTAAATAGAGCTGAAATGCCACCAAATAATTTATCCAACCACGATAATATTTATCAATCTCAAATACATCAAAAATATGGAGAAACAAATGATAAATCACAGTTGTAATTAATTTCCAAGACAGCAGCAATACAACCAAACCGAGGGCTGGAAAAAATAGATAAACTTCTCCAAAAATCACCAAAATGTAGATTTCAACCTTATAAAATATGAAGAACAAGAATACCAGCTCAAAATACTAAAATGTGCCCTAGAAGGCACCGAACTCAACCCCCAAGCAAGTCGCCTAGGGCTGGAAATGAAGAATAGCTACATAAAATCACTTTGAAGTTCCAATGTGACCTCTCGTGTGAGATCACCCTTGCACACAAGAGGGTTTTCATCCCCTAGTGTGATCCTATTAAAGGGTTTCATCCTCAATAGGTGAACAAGGAAGAGGTTTCGTCCTTCAATGGAAAGAAGAGGAGCCTACACTAGCTCCAAATCCCACCTAAATATCAAATGATGAATAATAATGATATGATCCTCCTCCATTCAAACCTCCTTGAGTACCCCTCTCTGGCACCAAGGATGAAATAGAAGATCAACTCTCATGGCCGACCTCTTAATGAGGGGGGAGTGTACTGTTTTAATTTTCACTTGGTCCTCCAAGAAGACCGACCTCATGTGGAGAAGATAGAAGTTCCTTTTTTCTTTGTCATTCACCTATCACCTATTCGAATCACTCCAAGCCATAATTAGTAATCAAATAAATAAAGAAAATATAATCACTTACAATTATGGCAATGTTCACCTCCCTTGTTTTCCTTCCTTGAAGCCCACGGAAGGGTGAAAGGGCCCAAGACCTCATAGTGACTAGTTTGGAAAAGGGAACATTACAACCGTCCCTTCCCAAATTTGCTTACCCTCAAGCAAATGTAAACTCATATGCCCAAGTATCATATCAAAGTGGAGGAACTTGTTGTAGTGCTCCCATAATCAGGATCTTGTGCCTATTAAATAAAGGAGCTTCAATCCAAACAAACTCATACCTCTGTTGTCCCTCTCTTCATTGAAGTCTTCTTTATCTTCCAATTCAAAAACAACAGTGACATCTCTTTCCTTTGCATACTCCGTTGTACCAAAATCCCTCCAAATTGTTGTAATTTCCATTATGGAGCAAGGAATGGATGAATAATCAGCTTGACCAGCTATCCCTCTTATTACAAGATGCAAATCAGATTGTGGATGGCTGGAAACAAGTTACAACAGCCATATTACTTGAGACCTCATCCAAATCTAGGCTATCGGGTCTGAATTATTTGTTTCTTCGAGTTGTAACCTTCTTTCATCATTATCCAATGATGAAATCTTTCTTAAAAGTGCATGTTTGCTGCTGCTCATGACTGCTAATGGCAGTCCCAACTCTGAATTTTGAACGCCCAGCCATATGATGATGATATAACAACTATCAAACCGAAATCATCTGGAAGGGACAATTTTATGAGTAGTGTAGGGACTGAAAATTGTCTTACATAAGCTGAAAAATTAAGAATAGCTGGTCTACAATTGAAATCAGCAAACATATAGGCCCTTAACTCAAGACCCTTGCTTGACTGAGTGCTCTGAGAATATGCCTCGTCCTTCTTTGTGGTGGCCATGCTTGGAACTCCATCCACTCTACCATGAAGTATTGCCTTCTTCCTTTTATCCTTGAATTCCAACATAAGATGTAAACAATGCATACCAATACTTATGCTTACCTCTTCTTGATTGTTGTTACCTTGCTGATTTTGGATTCCAAAGTTGCCTCCAAGCTGCCCCACTGAATTCTCTTCACAAATTGGTTTGGATCAGACCGTAGGAGTGCAGATGAGTGGGTGTAATAGCCATGTACAACTCTAAATTTCTTCCCAAGCAATGCCAAAGATGTTGGGATGTTGGCTTTGCTTGATCTCAATGAGTGAACCCTCTTACACATCATATTAAGTGGAAAGAATGTCTCCAAACCTGCCCATCTCTTGTTGTCCATGGAAAATATGCACAACTCCATACATAAATTTGGGAAGAACGACCCATCATGGCTGTAGCATAGCATTTCCAACTCAAAAACCTTGGCTATTAGTAATATAGCAAGGGTGCAACAACTACAATACTTGAAATCTCTTTCAAACATCATATTAAACCCAAAGAGTTTCATCATAAATGTCAACCTACAGCTGTCCAAGGAGAGTACTATCCATCCAAAATATGAATTCAGAAGAACATCTTACCATGGCTGTAGCATTGTATTTTCCCATGCAAAATTGGGATGGTGGTAGTTGGAGACCATCTTGCACCCAATGTGAACACTTCATCCCTCACCGTGGGTGAGAAATGCCTTTTCCTTGTGGTTACCAATTCTCTTATGGCTGCCATAAGGATGTACATAACAATAGTCCTCAAGTTTGTAGCAGCACACTTCAAAGGATCTCCCGGATCCCAAACTTGTATGTACAAGCAAACTGGAATTTGCAAGGAAGAATCTATGTGCCCTTTGTCCCTCAACATGTTCTTCCTCTTATCAAATTGATCATGCTGCCCTCCATGATACAAATATGGCAGCGACATGGGAGAAGTCAATAAATTTGGAATATGATGGTCATGTCTATGGCTACTAACAAAGAGTTCCCTTCTTAGGGCTGAAGTAGAATCCTCTCCAATTTGGTACCCTTCATCTTCACAAAGTGGTTAGAATATTTCTTAGGATGACCAAGATATTGCAAACACTTAACAGAGGGTGATATAACAAATCCATGTTACGAAGATGATTAAATTGCTTACCATAGGCTGCTATCATGAAATTTCCAGCGAGCTGAAGATTAACATGAGCATCAAGAGAAGCCCTTATTCCATGGGCATGCCTCCCAACAAGGTCAACCGGAATTTTAGCCCCATTAACCCCTTGCAATTCTGATTTTTCTTCATTCTTAGCACTATGATGATCACCCATTTGCAGTGATAAACTATGGTGCATCAAACTTGCCCCATGGTCATCATTTTCAACAAATTTCCCATGACCACAAATCTAAAATGGCATAGTAGAAAGCAACAAATCTGAAATACCTTCATACCTTCAATTTTCTTCATAGAGTTCATATTTCTTCACCTTACAAGTATTTATTGAAGCATCCTCATTTTGTTGATACATGTAGGGAAAAACATCACGACTCTTGCTGGAATCATCATCAATTTGTTTTTCATTGCTTGTTGTTCGGAAAGTCCTAGCGAGTTGATGCAATGTCCCCTTTTTGAATGGATCGGTTGAAGGCTTCTTGCCCATTCTTCTTCCCATGGGCAAGAAGAAGATGAACAAGGGAAGCCCTTGGATTATATTTTCGTCATTCTTTAATTAATAATTACATTTTTCTTTTGTATTTCCCTTCTTGGCTAGGTTGAAGAGCTTTTAATAAAGCTTATAAAGATGAAATAAGCTTTTAAGGAGGTCGGTCTTGTGGGAATTCCTCCTTAAAGACTCTTGGCGCCACCATAAGGTTATATAAGGGGTCGCATAGGCTCATTGTGGGCATGTTTTTGGGTAATATACTTTTATCTCTTAGTTCTAGAGTTGGTTTCTTTGTTCCAATCCACTAAAGGGCGAAAATTCATTAGTGTGGCAAGCAAGGAAGACGAAACCCTTGTTTTTTGACGGTTGGAGAATGAAAACTCTCCAATTTGTTGGTGTTAAGGACTTCTAAGAAGACTATTTTGCTGGTTGGGCAACTAGGGCAGTGAACGAGAAGAATATCAAGGGTTACCTCACTTTGGCACCCTCTCCTAGGGTGGTGACTTGGGTAAGAGTGTGTTTGTGTGCCTTCTAAGGCACATTTTGGCATTTCAAGTTGATATTCATACTTCTCTAAATTTATAAGGTTGATATATCACTTATTTGGTATTTATTGGGGTTTGGAGACCTCATTTTCAATCACTTTTAGAGTTGTACTTTCGTTGATAAAATAATTTCTTATTGGCTAGATTTTATGCATAGCTTAAAACCTAGCGATCATTAGATAAATATCCCTAATTTAATGGTGAGGTTCCGTGTAAGATGTTTATCTATTTTGTAGGGGGGAATCCTAATAACTACTTTCAGGGGTTTTACTTTAATTCCCACAGCTCGTGAACCATAGTTGGGCAATTTTGCAGCAAGTAAGCGGTTGTGTCGGGATTATTTGCGAAGCGGTAAAACGAGAAGAAAGAAAGATATGCTGAATTTAACCAATAGCTATCAGAGTTGGTCTCAACCACACAAATTAAATAAACAGAGAAAAATCACAATATTTAACAGTAAGTGAAAGAAACAACTTCTAACCTAGATCTAAGATAACACAAAGTTTATCTAAAACCTTAAATAGAAGTGATGAGCAAAGCATCGTAGACACAAAGTTCTTCAGAAATCCACCTTTTATTCAATCCCCCAACTTTCACAGAAATCACACCAAGGGTTTCAGCACAAAGTCTGAAAACTCAAGAATGTTCTGCTAAACAAATTGTGACGATTAACCCATAGGCTCTTCCTCTATTTATAGTGCATAGAGGGCAATTACAAATAGGAAGCTTTCAATGAATTGCCACATGTGGAAGCTATGAAAAAGGGAAGCAGCTGGCAATATTTTCCCCTAGACTTTCTCTTTGCATGACATGCATGCTTTACAACTAAAAATAAAACCTTCTATTTTGCATGTCTGCCACCTATTTCCAAGTAATTGACTTCTTCCAATAACTTGAAGTAACGGATTTTAAAGCCAATTACCTAAGTTTTACAATTTTAATTGATTACTCAATTGCTTTGTCGGAGAAAATAAGAGAAAGAAGAAGAAAAGAAGTTATTCCAGCTGCAACACTCTCAGTCTTGTTCTTCTTCCATACTCTACATGCTGATCCAACCTGTATTGCACTTCCGCCTCATGAATGATATGAATGATACCTCTGCCTTGAATCTGAGAAGCTCTTTCTCCCACATGCGAGTTGACTCTTTTCCTTTGATTCTCACCAAACTGGATCTGGCATCATTGTAGATTTTTACCAACTTCTTCACCTGAATCTATTTCCTCTGAGTAGCTGACTGTGATTAGCTTGCGGGTGTTGCCTCTGACCTATCTTCCCTTTTATCCTTGAAGCTTTTGCAGTTCTTCTCAAGTATGTGCACCAGTGAAATGTTTGCCGTAAACAATTCAGACAAAACTCATCACCCTTTTATTTTTAATTGCATATGAGCAATTTTGAATTCTGGAAAGCACTCCGGGTGAAGGCAAATATAAGTAAACCCAATGTGGGCTTCAACTGGAAGATTTGGAGCACATGCACAAGCTCTTGAAAGCTTAACTGGGAGACTTTGCATGCATTTTTATGGGTTGTGTTTGAGCAAAGAACAGCTACGTTGAATTTTAGGAGACAAGCTCATTAAAATTCACACCATTCTCTTTAAATATTTTGCTTCTTTAAAACAACTTCATGGATTTGCAGAAGGAAGGGCAGCGTGGATTAAGCAATTGGAAGGCAGGTTACTCTTAGAAGACATGACTCCTCTAATCCACGACAACTTAAGTGACTTTTTCTTTAAATGAATTTTGTGAATTAGCATGAAGAAGGGCAGCTTGAAAACAACCTACCTAGACTGTCCAAGAACCACGATTTTCACTTATTGGCTGTTTTATAACAATTTCGTGGATCTTCGGAAGGAAGGGCAGCTTGCAAATAAAATACAATGCTTATGAAAGCCACGACTTGCTCTAGGAATTGTGTGGAACCTCATGAAGGAAGGCAGCGCTGATTTTAGAAGCTATAAGCATGGGAAAACCATGATTTGGCTCAAGTGACTTCCTTCTTCATAGATTTGTGTTAAAACTCGGAGACTTGGCTGCCAAAAACGACGACTTGCATTAAGTGAATTTGCTTTATACTTGTGTGAAAAACAGAGGTGGAAGGCAGCTTGCTTCTTTTAAAAATTTTGTGGATTTTTGAGGGTGACAGCAGCTTGCAATTTTCACGATAACTTAAGTGACTTTTGTTTTAAAAGTTTCGTGAATTTTGAAGGATGGCGGCAGCCTTGAAAAACCACGACTTGCACTTAAAAGAATCAACTTCAGTAAATTATTAGAATTTTCACAGTTGTTGCTCTAAAAATCAGTTCGTTTTGCACTGATGTTCCATTTTTCAATCGGTTCTTATAAAAATCAGAATATACTTCAGTTTGGGATTGTGTGATTTCATTGTTTTTGTGATTCAGCCCTAGAAACGAACATTACAGTGGTATCAGAGCTTCAGTGTTCCCATCCTAAGGGTTTCATGCGAGGTGAAGAGAAGATGGATAGAATGATGGAAATGCAAGAAAGACTAGTGGACACCTTGGACTCTCTTGCCCTCACCATGCAAAATCTACATAGGGAAAGGATATTCAAAGAAGAATCTAGGGTTTCATAGGTTAACAATGTTGCAGCTAGTTTTGAAAAGTATCAAGCCCTTCCGGAGGTTGTTCGTGATGCCCTATCATTTTCCGAGTTTGTGGGATGGAGAAAAGATAGAGTGGCATTGGAACTTTTGGTCCAAGCTCCAAGCCATGCGCGAGGTCATGGGAAAGATATCCCAACCCTAAAGGAGAAGAGCCCCTTCATGTTGGCAAAACAAGAAGAGGCTTCAGAGCTTGATGAAGAGGGAGCCAAATTCCCAAGTTCATTGTGCGATGATGGAATGTAATGTCTCTTTTAGGGCCAACCCCAATAAATCTGATCTGAAAACACCTTCAAGTACACACAAAATAATCTGAAAGTAGCTAAGAATAACTTAGAATGATTAACCTATTCAAAATCAGTTTGTCTCTAGGGCAACGAGCGCCTATGAGATTTGAGTCCACTTTTCACTAAACAAACCAATGTAGAATGCCACGAAATAATTTATCTAGCCATGACAATATTTATACATCACAAATACATCAAAAGATTGAAGAAATATCTAATTAGCACAACGGAAATTAATTATTTATAACAGAAACAATCCTACCAAACCGAGGGCTAGGAAAAATAGTAAATCTCCACCAAAATTCACCAAAGTTCAGATTATGGCCTTATAAAATATGAAGATTCAAAATATAAAATCAGATTTGAAATTTGTGCCCTAAAAAGCACCAAACCAGCTTCAAACCCTAGTCACTCCCCTAGGGAAGAGCTCCAGAAATGATGTAAAGGCTTTACAATATTTCTTCTTGATGTCTCCAACTAAAAATGAAGGAATTCTATCCTCCACCAAGCCACAAGGAAGGTTTCCGTCTTCCTTGGATGCCACACAAGAGGGTTTTCGTCCTCGAGTATAAAGATAGTGAGCAACTAGCCCAACAAAACAGTTGTATATGAAAAATGCGCCAAGATGATTGCAAATGAAGTCCTTAAGTCCCTTTTATATTCTTCCTTGGCGCCAAAGGCCAATTAGAAGAGGACTGACCTCTTTACGCCTCACTTTATGCTTTAATTGCTTCTTTATTCTTCCAAACCCAACTGACTTGTCTCTGAAGGAAAACACTTAAAAAAACATTAAATCTAATAAAAAAACTAAAATGAAATGCAATTCATTTCCTTGTTCAAACATGCTTATCTACCACGAGAAAGGGAATGGCAAGAAGTCCACTTTTAGGCCCTTAATTCGAAAAAGGGGACATTACAGTCCTCCCTTCCCGAAATTGCTTGTCCCAAGCAATTGCAAACTTGGCTGATCCGAACCCTTAGTCTCCTTCATCTTCTCAATATGTAGGGAAATATCATCCCAAGAGAAAGGAAGTGGCTTCCTTGACAAATCATCTGCCACCTTATTATTTTTATACACCCTTTTGAAGGACAATTTGTTTCCATATGGGCTAAAAGCAAAAAGATGTGCATATCTTTTTATATCATATGTACAAGCCTCCCATCTTGGAACCAAGAATGTGAGCAAGCATTTCAAATGCCCTTCTTTCCAAGGTTTGAAAATTTCCATAACACATACCTTCTCAAGATGATCTTCATTAATGATGTTGTAATTTGTTCCTTCCAAGAAAATACACAAATCATCTTGTGTGCAAATAGAAAACAAAGTATGGCAGTCATGAATCACCTGATTTTCCACCCAACTTGGAGCTATGTTGGTTGAAGTAGTTTCCTTCAGCTGAAACCATCTACCACTATTTTCCCATGATTTAATGACTTCAAAATGGACACTCTTATAGCTGTTCAAATCTGGAAACAACTCATAATCTGATTGTATCAAAATCAGCAATTTAAATTCTCCTATAAACTTATTGGGTGGCTGAATTTGTGCATGCCCAACTATAATTATGTTCTTCCAAGGAGCTGATATATGAAGAAGAGAACCATAATGAAATTTTCCCAAAAACTGAAACCATTGCATCCTGCAAACAACATTAACTTCAGCTGGCTTAATTTCAAGAAAAACATTACATACCTTGCATCTTCCCATGAATTTTGACAACATG
The DNA here is from genome assembly GCA_018340775.1 of Taxus wallichiana var. yunnanensis. Classification (NCBI taxonomy): domain Eukaryota; kingdom Viridiplantae; phylum Streptophyta; class Pinopsida; order Cupressales; family Taxaceae; genus Taxus; species Taxus wallichiana. The sequence continues at coordinate 469,592,276 of CM031237.1, forward strand.
AAAATACTATTGACATTGGTGACCTTGAAGCCTCCAAAGTTAATTATGCTCAGCCCATGCTTAACTGTAAGTTCTCCTCTGATTAATTTATGAGTGGTGTCATTATCTACGAGCATTACTATTCCATGGCCAAATAAGAAACCAATTACCCAGGAAAGTTGGTATGTATGAGAGTTGAACCAAAATGCAAAGGTGTGAGTCATTCCCGGACACTCAAGGATGAGATTATCAATCAAATTGATCTTGCAATCAGACCTTCTTCCCCTTTTGAGGCTCACAATGGTACCAACCCCACATATGCTAAAACAAATTTGGTATTGCACCCAAGCATCCTTGCACCCTTTGCTACACCATTCACTTCTTACCTTCTTTCCACTTGGCACAAGCTGATCATGAGAGTAAAAACACAGCAGTATCATGGAGCGGAGCAATGCAACATAGTCATCATACCTGTCTGATTGTGCATGGTGAAAACCGAACTGTTTTGGCATGTTGGTAAGCAATGAAACTGAAACCTTTTTGGGCCACGAGCTGTCCTTAACCTTTTTACAACTCAGAATTTCTGAGTTAGAACCAGCACTCAAAAAATATTTCAAAAACACCTTACCTCCATGCACTTGCTCTTTTTGAGTGTCATTCTTGAGGATTCCTTGGAAAAATTGATTGGTCTTGCGGATTGTAGAAATGAAAACATAACAGCGACATAAGAAAGAGTACATAGTTATCATTTCTTCCCAATTGTTCATGACGTCCATAATTTTGACATGGTACAATGATAGGCAATAAATCTGAATTGTCTCTAGGTTTAGGGCTGCTTACCTTCACTTTATCATTTAGCTTCTTCAAGCTAGTAATGGTACTCATGCATGGAACTTTATTATGGCTGAATATATTGGTAATTCTCCCACGTTTGACTGTTGTTGATAACAGACCAACAACTTCACCCATTGCTATCCTTGGTCCTTCATGGAGAATTTCTTCCTCTCTCCTTGGCCTTATCAATTTGGTTGAGTTACCCTCAATGCATTCACCATTGTGACCCCAAAATTCTTTTCTATACACATGCATATCAACTGAGATATAATCCAAATGAAAAAAGAATTAGTTACATTTACAAGCATATGTAATGTCCCCTTTTTCGACTTGAGAGCCTAATAATGGACTTCTTGCCATTCCCTTTCCATGGAAATGAAACTTGATTGAGCAAGGGAAGGAATTGCATTACATTTCATCTTTCTTTCATTAATTTTAATGTTTCTTTTAGTATTTTCCTCTATTTTAGCAGGTCGGCTGTGTTGGAGAATCATAAAGGCAAATTAAAAGATTAAAAGAAGCTTAAAGAGGTCGGTCCATTTCTAATTGGTTGTTGGTGCCAAGGGAAGGATATAAAAGGAACATAAGGACTTCATTTGCACCCCATCTTTGGTGCATTTTTATCTATACTTGGTTTTTTGGGCATAGTGCTCATTGACTTTCCACTTGAGGACGAAACCCTCTTGTGTGGCATTCCAAGGAAGACGAAAACCTTCCTTGTGGCTTGGTGGAGGACGGAAACCCTCCATTGTGGGTGATTTGAAGATATTCATTGAAGACTTCTTGCAGATTTGGACCTAGGGCAATCAAGGAAATATCTACAAAGGCTTTGCATGCATTTTGGAGCTCTCCCTAGAGGGAGTGACTAGGGTTTGGTAGTATTTGGGTGCCTTCTAGGACACAAACTGCAAATCTAATTCTTTATTTTGATTCGGCAAAATTTACAATGCCGGAATCTATATTTTCACGATTTTTGCTAATGTTTAACTATCATTTTCAGCGTTGGTTTGTGGTTGTTCTGTTGTTGTCCTAAATTTAATTACAGCAGTATATATTCGCTGATTTTCTTAATTTTTGTTGCCAAATTGGATGGATATTGATTGTTGTAATTGAAATAATTATTTACAAGTATTTTTCGGTTGTTGTGCATGGTTGTATGGTGAATTCTAAGTTTTTTTATACAATTCACCCTAGGGTTTGAAGGATAATTACAGCTATTATAAAAATCAGATTTCATTTTACTTGGGTCGTGTGGTTTCCTTCTAGTTCAGTTTCAGTCCCAAAAGGGACATTACGGTGGTATCAGAGCTTTGATCTTCCCAGCCTAGGGTTTTCATGGAAGAGTGTAACAAGGGTTTTCTATATTATCAAAGAATAAGGAAAGCGGGACAGCCAAGAGAGGAGGATAATATGGCCAACCAAGATCCTCAGGAAGCCAAGTTCGATAAGCTTATTGCGGGGCAAGAAAGATTGGCCAACACAATGGCCCGGCTGATCCATACCATTCAAGGTTCCAATGGTGGAAGGATCTCTTCAAAGGAAGTCATTAATTCTCAACCATCCAAAGTGAGCAACATCGGTACATGGTATGAAGAGTATAGAGCTCTTCCGGAGAAGATCCGAGATGCCCTACCTTTTGCAGAGTTCGTGAAGTTGGAAACAGAAAGAGTTGGAATTGGCACGAGGTCAAAACCCCAAGCATCAAGGAAGGGGTCCACCCTCCATAAGGACCCCACACTCAAGAGTGTGGACGTTGTGCATAAAGAAGGGCTTGAAGGTAGAGGGTTCTCAAATCCACATGACAAATTTTTGGGCTTCAATAGTCACACACATGCCGGTGAAAAATCAGATCTGCATTTTGAAAGAGATGGAACCACGAAGGAGGAAGAATTGGCCCTTACTCCCATCATTGTGTTGAAGAGTCAACATGATGAGGTAATTATTGATCATTGTTTGGTTAATACTGATAATATTTCAGCATGTGATGAATCCAGGGTTGAAAAAGAAGCGAAAGGAATGGTGGGAACCCATTTCTCAAAGAGACATGATGACAGTCAGCTTGTTGGTCTATTTATAACAGCAGCTCCTAGGAGTCAAGTTGAGGGTGTTCATGGCTTTGGTAAGAACCACAAAGAGGCTCCATACATGTGCCAACAAAGTATGGACAAAGTCAAGGTGGGAAAAGAAGATGGACAAGCTGAGGACAGCCAAAGGTATGATATTGAAAATCACATTTCAGTTTTTGGTCTCCTCCTATGTCGCTGCCATATTTGTGTCATCATGGACAGCATAGTGGAAATGATGATAAAGTGAAGAACACCCAAAGTGGCAAAGAGTTCATAGATCCTTTGAGTTACAAAGAAGGGGAAGACTTCAATGGGTTCCATGTTACTATGGCTAGTGAGTGCTTCATTCCGTGCATATGGTCAGAAAGAAATTCTATGAGAAATCACATGGAGTTTGTTGTGCATTCGAACTTCCTTGTGAAGGATGTAATGCTACATGATGGCCTCATCATCCCTTGCACCAAAAGGTTCCAACCTCTCAAGCTCACCTTGGAAAAGCACATGGTAAGTAATGATTTCTATATTGTTGGTATTGAAGGTACAGATTTGATACTTGAGATTCAATGGTTGCATCCTTTGGGTGAACTTACCCAAAACTATCAAGCTAGGGAGTTGAGATTCAAACTTGGTGATCAAAGGGTTGTGCTTCAAGGCATGACAAGTGGAGTCCCTCAAGTTGCTATAGCAAAGAGGATGGAAGGAATTACCGGAAGAAGGCAAGATCTATGGGCTGCACATGGTAAGATAATCACCACACTTTCAGTTTTAAAACAGCAGTTGTATAGAGATTTTCAACTCTCAATTCATGCTCATATTCTTAGAAGAAGTCTTCCAATGAAAGTGGATGTTGAATTCATAAATTTTACATTTGGAAGTGAGCAAGATAGAGGTTATCTCGCTGCCCCAAGCATTATAACTCAGCCGGAAATTGGTGGTACAAAGGTAAGGAGTAAAAATCATGTTTTGTGGGTTTCAAGGCACACTGTCATAAAAATTCATACTGTTGTTATCAACATTTTCAGTTTGCTCAACATTGCTTTTGTAGCCATTCAAGCAGCCTCAGCCATACACAGGAGTAATTTTCAGTTCTTTGATAATGTTAAAGCATTTTCAGTCCCCATATGGTTGATTTTTATGAAGAGTTTGAGGTATGATAGTTATCTTATTCCTTTTGCTGTTGTCCACATCAGAACCAGCTGGTTAACCCCTTTTAAGACAGTCACCAAAGTGTTTTCGATCACAAGGGGGAAGAGTTTTCCACCTACCATCAAAGAGGGATTGTTTGTCGCTATTTTAGAAGAGTTTCCGGCCACTATAATGCTGATTTGGAGCAAGAAATTGCATTGGTACAACTACAGCCATATTTGGGATAGCGTGAATGGAACTTTAGAAGTTCATCATGTGAAGAGTTGCATCACATCCTTGGAATCCAGGTGAACCCTTGAAACTCAAAAAAGATGAAGGTAAAGATTTCAGTTTTGATTTTTCCTCTCTTTGCTTATGGAAGGGAAGGAATTTGATGAGTTTGTATGAAGCAGGGGAGAATTCTAACATGGCATGTTTGAGGCATCCTAAGCTTGATAAGAATTTTGATTTTCTTTTCTATGTATTGCTAACCCATGGTTCCATGAATGAACCAAAGGAAAAATGGGAAAGGGGGCAATTATGATGAATTTGCAGCTGATTCTACTTTTCAATTTCATATATGGTTAACCCATGACCCCATGAAGAGGTATGAATTTTGTTTTGACTTCCTTCTTTTAAGTTCAGCTGAGTCACACATTGTTTGTGGGGATCAAGAGCTCCAAATTTTAGAGGAATTTACCCTCAAAATTCACAAGGAGTTGGGGTTTCACTTGCAAAATGATGAAATCAGAATTCATAGGAATATTAAGCAAGGGAAGGTTGATTCTCGTGTTAAAGACCAAGATGTCTGCTGATTTCAATTGTAGACCTGTTGTTCTTAATTTTTCAGCCTATGTAAAACAACTTTCAGTCCCTACATTACTCATGAAATTGTCTTTCTTCATAAGATTTCCATTTGGTAGTTATTATGTCGTGGTTATAGGCCCGAATTTGCAAAAATCAGATTTGGGACTGCCATTAACAGCCATGAGCAACAGCGAAGTTTCATTTTTGAAGAGCATTCCATCACAGGTTGATGTTGGAAGAAGGTTTCAGTTGAAAGGAGGGAACAAATCAGATTTGTTAGCCTCAATTTGACCGAATTTGCAAAAATCAGATTTGGGACTGCCATTAACAGCCATAAACAACAACTTTTCATTTTTGAAGAGCATTCCATCACAGGTTGATATTGGAAGAAAGTTTCAGCTGAAAGGAGGGAACAAATCAGATTTGTTAGCCTCAAATTGGATAAGATTCCATGAAAATTATGACGGCATTTGCAAGAATTTTAGTACAGCTGAGCATGCAAAGAAAGGTAATATCATTGTTGTTTTTGAAGTGGAAGATGATGAAGACTTCCATGAAGAAAGGGGCAGTAGAGGTATGAGTTTGTTTGGGATGAAGCTCCTTCATCTAATAGGCACAGGATCCAGATTATGGGAACACTACAACATGTTCCTTTACTTTGATATGATGATACTTGGGCATATGAGTTTGCAATTGCTTGGGGACAAGCAATTTTGGGAAGGGAGGACTGTAATGTCCCCTTTTCGACTTGAGAGCCTAACAATGGACTTCTTGCCATTCCCTTTCCGTGGCAATGAAGCTTGATTGAGCAAGGGAAGGAATTGCATTACATTTCATCTTTTTTTAATTAATTTTAATGTTTCTTTTAGAATTTTCCTCTATTTTAGCAGGTCGGTTGTGTTGATGAATCATAAAGGCAAATTAAAAAATTAAAAAGAATCTTAAAGAGGTCGGTAAATTTTTAATTGGCGATGGTTCCAAGGGAAGGATATAAAAGTAACATAAGGACTCCATTTGCACCCCATCTTTAGCGCATTTTTATGTATGCTTGGTTTTGGGCATAGTGCTCGTTGACTATCCACTTGAGGACGAAACCCCTCTTGTGTGCCATTCAAGGAAGACGAAAACCTTCCTTGTGACTTGGTCGAGGATGGAAACCCACCATTGTGAGTGATTTGAAGATATTCATTGAAGATTTCTTGGCAATTTGGACCTAGGGCAATCAAGTACATATCTACAAAGGCTTTGCATGCATTTTGGAGCTCTCCCTAGAGAGAGCGACTAGGGTTTGGTGCTATTTGGGTGCCTTCTAGGGCACGAACTGTAAATCTGATTTATAATTCTAATTTGGCAAAATTTATAAGGCCGGAATCTATATTTTCATGATTTTTGTGATGTTTAACTATCATTTTCAGCGTTGGTTTGTGGTTGTTCTGCTGCTGTCCTAAATTTAATTACAGCAATGTATATTCGCTGATTTTCATCAGTTTTTGTTGTCCAATTGGATGGACATTGATTGTCGTAGTTGAAATAATTTTTACAAGTACTTTTCAGTTGTTGTGCATAGTTGTATGGTGAATTCTAAGTTCTTATACAATTCGCGCTATGGTTTGACGGATAATTACAGCTGCTGTTATAAAAATCAGATTTCATTTCGTGTGGGTTTGTGTAGTTTCCTTCTATTTTAGTTTCAGTCTCGAAAAGGTACTATTGTCACCCAGAAGTTGCACCCTGATAGAGAATGGTGTGTGTACTCTCTCTCCTATTAACAAAATTAGAACACCTCAAGTTTGTGGGTAACCTATGTCTGAGGTGAACCTCTAGAGAGGGTTGGTTCCCTTGTGAATCACCTAAATAAACGCAAACTTTGACAAGAAAAAGGGAAGAAGAATGCAAAAATAGGAAACAGGGTGATACACCAATAATTTAACACATGCATGTAACTCTGCACACAAAGAATTTAAAGATCCACACACCTCAAAACTCTAAGTTATTTTGCATAATAAATTCAAGAGTTTATGATGCAGGAGCATCATAGGTGCTTATATGTTTAGAGGGTCTAGGCATGTTGTCAAGGGTATTCTTCCTCCATAATGGAGTTGGTCGAATTCAAATATGTATGTAATTTGCTGTTGTAAGGGTACATAGGCTTGGGTAAGTATATGTCAAATAATGGCAATGTAGGCCATAAAAAAGTGGATGATGTAGTGGTGAACATGTGTATAGGTTGTTTTGAGATGATTTGGCCATATTCTAAGTCTAAACCCTTGTTGAGTCAAAAGTGGTAGTAGTTGCACCATTTTAGGAGTAGTTGTTCCTACATGCTAGTATGGGAAACCTTCAAAGAGGAGGGAGATTTTAATGTGTGAAACTGTGTGATGTGGGGCAACAGAGTTGAACAATGATCAATAAAGGACGATGATGAATTTGCAGAGGTTTAATCCTTATTTTGCATGATTATTGTATTTTTGCATAGATTGTACATGTGTCTCTGCTTCCTGGCCGAGAGCTAAGTTTATGGCAGTGAAGGAATAGCGAGTTTTATGGATCTGTGAAGACTCAAATAGGAGGGCAGATAGGAGTATATCACCATAGAATTTTCTTGGCCTATGAAACACTCCACAATTTCCTGTAGCCTCACTTTCTTACTCTCGAGGCCCTAACTAGGGCATCACTCTAAAAATGCTTTATGTGGGTGAATCTTCCTAGATTTTGAGTATTATTGTGGGTTTTTATTAGCTTCAAGATTGTTAATTTGTGGATCTTGAAAGTTCATGGAAACCCTCCATGCATGAAATCTCTCTAACCCGATCTGTCCAATGCACACAGAGCATAGTTCATGATCGTTTGCATTTGTTAGAGCCGAGTGGAGTCAAGGAGAGTTGGATCGAGTTGGATAGAAGGTGAATTGAGCTCTGGGATGAACCATTTGGTGGAATGCACTTGAATTCCATGACTGCCCTTGTTAAACCCAAGAAAGAAGACCTAATTGTCCTTGGGACATGATCCAGGAAGTATGTTTCCGTACAAAGTGAAAGATCTCAACCCCTTTTTGCTCGAATACTTTTTTTTATATATTGCTCGGCTCAAATCTGAACCGATAACATCAAAAGGATCCATAGAACACCATACTAAAAGCGCATAGTGGTGTCCCCCATTTCACCTTGAAATCTGGGACTACCCTATTTAAAAAAATCGCACTTTTAAAATAATGGGTCATTTTGTGTGTTTATTGCCAGAAAGTTCCTGTAATGTGTCAAGATATTCCCAAGGAGCCATATAAGCCATTTTCGACAAATACCCAGATGCCCAAAATTGTTTTATTTTGTCATTGGGGTTTGCCTGCGGGAAATTTGTATTTAATTATTTTGAGCCCCGTTTGAGGCAATTTGTGCTCGATTTAACCCTGTTGTGATCGTACATGTCATTATTCCCATATACCAGTAGGGTTTTAACCAGAATGAATTAAGGCTTTATTTGTGACTTCCGGCAACATTTTGTGTTTTCCCATTTCGTTTTCTGTGAAATTTCTTTGGATCAATTCCTTTGTCGGTTTGGCCTGATTCTTGGCCTAGAGTATCTGGAGATCACCTATGCACGTTGTGCCAGAAGGAATTCGCCATCGGAGGTTTGGTTCTCTCAAAAAAGACAAAGTCGTGCACCAAAAAGCTTCTTCTGGGTTGGCCGCATTTTTGGAAAAAGAGGGTTTGAAGTGAATCATGGGATTTTTAGCGGTAGGCAGGTGATATTTTTGTACCTGCCTAACAGGGTACTTTTTTCCATCAAAGCAACGCCACTTAAGTCACAATGGGAAAATCAGAGGCAGCAGGCAAGCGGGAATTTCTTACCTGCCTTGCAGGGTAAAAATTCCCATTGTGAAATAAAAGAAAAATCACTTAAGGCATTGATGGGATTTTATTACCTGCCTTGCAAGGTAAATAATCCCATTATGAAAGTCAAATAGCTTAAGTGAATCATGGGATTTTTGGAGCTGCCTTGCAGGGTAAATAATCTCATTGCCAATTGACTTTTAAAAATAGAAATTCTTTATTCCAAAAAGTGCGACCTCTTAAGGGAAGAAAGGTAGCCTTAAATTAATTTATTCTCCAATTTTGGCACCCGAGGCTTGTGAAAAAGTCAACAAAGGAAAGTGGACAAAAGGAAGTTGGAATTAGACAAGTACTAAAATTAAATAAATATTATTTATTTAATGCGAAGCCCTTCATGTCAAAAAGTGCGCCCCATTTGAGAGAGAAATAATATTTTTTTACGTATTAATTGATTTAATTAATTCTTATTTTCAGTGGCTAAGGTCAAAGCATACTGTGAGGCTTGAGTTAACTGGAAGCAAAAGTCTAAAATTAAATAAATTTAATTTATTTAATGGCAGCCATGAGCATGCACAAAATAGGCGCCCCATTTGAAGAGTAAAGCTTATTAAATAATTAATTAATTGCCAGGAATAGGAAAGGCATTAATTAATTATAGAATTATGAGGATTATATAAGCAGGGGCTGCCATAAGGATGAATTAATTAATTCAAAAGCAGAGAAGTGCAGCCCAGACAAAAAGTGCGCCCCATTTGAAGAGGATTTTTGCTCAGAAGGTGTAATTAATGTTGGAAGCTTCCAATTTTGGCGCATAGGTTGAAGGAGGTTGATTTGTGTCTGGATAATTGTCTGCATAAGTGATACAGGTGCTCAGGTGAAGTTGGTAAAATTCATGCTTGCTTTGCATGCAAATAAAACATCAAATTTTGGGGCAGTCAGGCTTGAATTATGCAGATTTTTATGATTAAAATCCACTGTTCATGTTCCGGTTGCCATCTTTGTCTGAATTAATTGCAGGAATTCATTACAGGTGCTTTTATAAAGAGAAAGGGAGCTTAAATCAATGTCCAATAAATTGAACATATCCTCCGAATCTGAAGAATTATCCAGATCTGCACCAGTTTTGAAGAATTCCGGCCGAATAAGGAGAAAAAGAATTGTTTAGACAAAGATAGACAGCCATGGCAAAGAGGGATGAAAAAGAGAGCACAACAGAGTCATGCATCACTTCTAAATTTGCAGACATTGGAGACACAGATCTAGGTCCGAAACCTCTTTCGAATTGATTGACAGATCCAGAGCAGGAAAGACTTCCCTCATGCGTGCAATTAAAAGCTTGATGGAATTATTCAAGCTGCGGTTTTACACATACGGCCGGTTGTAAGAGTTCGTTATGGAGTGTGCTAGGTCTTACCATCCATCATCCAGATCAGTCCGAGATGCTACGGGGAAAACAATAATCTGGTTGGACGCATAGTTCATCAATTATTGTTTGAAGATTCCGGCACGAAAGGTGGTGACTTCTATTAGCATACAGGATGCCGGCAGCAGGTGGGAGAAGCATAGAGTTGACTGCGTGAACATAATGAACAGCAGATACATGAAGAAGCCCAGATCTCCTTCCAAGTTCCCAAGAACTCTTCCGCGGTCCAATCTGGTACAAGAGGTAGATGATATTGCCAAATTGTTATGCAGGATAAATGGCGAAGCAAACGCTCACACCTTCCGCACATGGATGTATGCTTTCATCAGGACCATTGAAATCAACAAAGCAGATTCAATAATCAATTGGTCGGAAATCATTAGCGAGAACATTGGTGAGCAGCTCCGGAACGTGAGGCGTACTTTCAGCTTCAAAATGACTTCCTACTTGGTATATGCAACAGCTTCAGAAGGCATCTTCTCCAAGCTGAATAGATGTGGTGTTCTTTCCAAGGACCCTATTTTCGAGTGCTACCCATAGCTTACTGTACCTACATGCAAGAAAGATTTCAAAGTGGTCAACGATGGATTCTTCTACGAATTCATTTGCAGTAGAGTCCCGAGGATCTAAAGGCCAACAAGGTGAGCAAAGAAGCGTGGGAAGCCGTGTCCAAGATTGGCAGTCTCTTCATTCAGTTTGCGAGATTTCACATACCTCAAGGTCACCGGCTTTTCTTGAGAACCAGTTAAGTTGCCCAGATATCCGAATGATAGATTGGTCTCCATGGAGCTAAGCAGACAACTTGTGGAGATGCACGACCTTCAGTCGAAACAGCACAAGTCTACGGGCTTCTTCCCGATCACTGTGGGCCATTATAGCTGCCAAAGCATTCATAGAGCTTGAGGAGTGGAAGCGGAGATGTTCTCTGAGTACGAGCAAGAGTTCTTCCCAGCACGGCTGAACTTCGATCCATTTGGAGTAGCAGGAAGACGATCTCCCAGGAGTACGCACATGTGCCTTCATTAGAAGATTTCTAGATGAAGTGCAAAAGTGAGTACGAGGTTAGAAAGAAAGATTTCAGCAGGCTATCAGCACGGCAAGTGTTGGACTTTGGATTAGCACGGATACCTACGGATCTTAAAGATGATGGGCCTGTGTTACTTGACACATACCATCAAATGGGAGGAGATAGAGCTGTACTTCAGGAGAACGTAGGGGGCTGCCATATGATTGAGGAAAGGTCTGCCGCTGTTCTGGTGAACACTTCAAACTGGTTGCTGACAAAGGGATATTGCCTTGATGAAGCATTGATGAATCAAATCACGGGCAACTTCGGCATAGGAGATTCCCTCAAGAGGAAGCACGGAGGAGAAAGCAGCAGAAGGCTTGAGAAGATGAAAGTGCACAGAAGGTCTCATTCAAAGGAGAAGATCACTTCCACGGCTATGATGTTAGTTTTGGCTTCTCCAAAGCATCCAGTACTTCACCGACTGTTGCACCTCAGCAGGACACTACCATTCCTCCGTTGAATCCAGCAACATTCACCTTGTCTCCTCAGCCACTCCGTTCAGCGCCTGTTCCTGAAGAAACGTTGAAGCTGCAGGTGGCAGAGTTTGAAAGAGTTGTCTTTGGATGATCCAGAGGATGGCAGCCACAACACTGTAGTGGTTTCAGATGGAGAGGAATCAGAGCGAGAGATAGTGGTACACTCAGCAACTTCTCATTCTCCGAGAAGTAATTTCTTAGAATGGTTGACTTCGCGGTTGGTTCCGGAGGATAGAGCAGAAATCAACTTGGAGGAACACGACTTGCAGACTGCTCCCGAGTCTAAGCGAGAAAGACAAAAAACCTAATGTTGTTAAGGTAACTTCAAGGTTGATCATCGAGGAGTCGGGGTAGAATTTCTTTGAGATGTCGGATTCCGGTAGTGAAAAAAAAGAAGATGAGTTTACGGGAGAAGACATAACGGTGACCGGACTACCCATAAGTCAAGCCACCACGGAAGGATTGAAGCAAGATACACTGAGACATTGATAGATGCCCTTTTCCTTAGGCTTGCAAACAAGAGGTGAGAAAGTTGAACTTCAAAAGCAGGTGTCTCAATTGTGCGAGATCATTGCCAAGGTTGTTAAATCTTCCACTCGGCCCATTTTAGCACAAAAGCGGTGAGTGATCATCGAAGCGGGAAATGGAAGATACAAGCAACCAAGTTAAAGCTATCGACAAATGGAAGTCTGATTATTCGTCAAGCTTCGTATAACTCGAAGAGGTGCTTAAACCCGCCTAAAGGTTATGAAAGATGTGTCAAATCGGTTAAGCAGCGGCGATGACAAGCACTGTAGATATGAAAGTAGTTCTTTGAGAGTAACCTGAGTACTTTGGCCGAAATCAATAAGCTGCCGAGAGAAGTGTTGATTGCGGAATAGATTGTACCTGACGGATCAGTTGAGAAGGGGAAGCAGCTGGAGTTTGCAGTATCTTTCCGTTTGGAGATCTGCAGAATTATGTTGAAGAGGATGCAGGCACTTGAGAGTATGGCATCGTTTTTGCAGACAATATCATTGCTTTCACTCATGAGGAAGTGGTCGGAAATGTTACTTCATACATACGGATCATTCCTAGCAGAGTGCCTAATTCCTGGAAGGGTCTCTTCGATGGTGCGAGGAGAATTGATGGAGCCGTTAAGCCTTTCACGATGAATTCTATCAAAGAAACTAGTGGCACTTTGCATCGGATATCGAGAAGTTCGGGCCTAGCTTGGAGGAGGTAGAAGCATGTATCAGGGTGTTGAACAAAAGATTGCTACATGTTGGCTAGATTTTCTCGCATAGCATCAAACCTAGGCGTCATGAGATAAATCTCCCTCATTTAACCGGTGAGGCTCCCATGTCGATTTGTCAATAAAAATGTGTTATTATCTATAGGGGTTTTACTTTAACCACTTAGTTCATGAACCATAACTAAGAAGTTTCAAGAAGCAAATAAGCATTTGTTTTAAGAAAGGAAGTATTTTATAGAAGTAAAGGAAATACAGAGAAGAAATGGGGAAGATGTGCATCCCAATTAGTAGATAGCAGAGCTAATTGCATGCACATAGAAGAAACTTAATAGCTATGAACACACGTAATTATAAACAAAGGCAGCTCTAGATCCAGATCTAAAATAACACAAAGTTTACTTAAGAGATCTAAGATTTAAAAGCAAGAAACACAGTACACCGTGACACAAAGTTCTCCGGAAACCTGCTCCTTTGTATTCCTTTGCTCCAAGTTGCTCTCAAGGGTTCAGCACAAAGTCTAGAACACAAGATTGTTGCTTACAAATTCTGATCGATCATTAACCCGGAGGTTCTTCTCCTACTTATAGAATGTAGGAGGGAAAGTACAAATGGGAAGTCTAACTGAACTAAAGCATGAACAAGTAAAGATGACATTTGGCAATCATCCTCCACTAACTTCTCCTTAAGTGACACATGTATCACTTAACTAATAGAATGGTTCCACATGACTTTAAGTAATGGTTGCAAAAGCAATAACTTAGAAGTTTTACAATTTCATCCGGGAACATAGAAAAAAAGAAGAAGAAAGAATAGAAGTCATGCCAGTTGTAACATTTATGTCTTCTTCTTGTTTCGATATCGGATATACTTGTCGAACATGTAATCAAAGCATCCTTCCATCTGTTTTAGCCACTTTGCTTCTTCTCTCTCCCCGAACTGAAAGCAACCCTTCATTCAACACTTTGATGCACGCTTCCACCTCCTCCAAGCTTGGCCCAAACCTCATGAATGTCCACTGCTGCGGCATCACCGCCTCTTGATAGAATTCATCGTGAAAGGCTTGGTAGCTTTATCAATTCTCTTTTGTACCATCGAAGAGAACCTTCCAGGAACTAGGCACCTTCTTAGAAACGATCCGCACGTATGAAGTAACACCTCGTCCACCCTTTCCTTAGTGAAAGAAATCATACTGTCTGGTAAGTCGATGTCCTACTCTCAAGTGCCCGCATCCTCTTCAAAGCAAAACTCTGCAGATTTCTAAACAGAGAGATACTGCAAATTCCAGTTGCTTCCCCTTCTCAACTGATCCATCCGGTACAATTTGTTCCGCAATCAATACATCTCCCGGCAGCTTATTGATCTCGGCCAAAATACTCAGGTTACTCTCTGCAACTGTATTCATGCCTTCTATGTTCGCAATCAATTGCTTCAGCTGATTTGCTGCATCATCCATAACCTTTAGGCGGGCTGGCACTTCTCCAAGTTGTACAGAAGTTTGACGAATAATCAAATCCTTCCATTCGTCAATAGCCTTTACTTGATTGCTTGCGTCCTCCATTTCTCGCATAAGATGATCACTCACCGCTCGAAATGGGTTGAATGGAAGGTTTAGCAACCTTGGCTATGATCTCACATAATTGAGATACTTGCTTCTCGCACTCTTCTTTCTCCGCCTTTTCATTGTCAAGCTTAAGGAATAAAGCATCTATTAATGTCTGCGTGTCCTGCTTCAATCCTTCGGTGGTGGCTTGGCCAAGAGTGATACTTTAGTTCTTGTCACATCTTCTCGCCGTGAGCTCCTCTCTATCTTTCCTTCGCCGGAATTGATATCTCAAGAAACTTCTCTCCTAAATCCTCGATGATCAACCTAGAGGTGCTTTAAAGCAACTTTAGGCCTTCTGTCTCTTCTCGCTCGATCCGGAGTAGGCTGCAAGTCATGCTCTTCTACGTTCATCTCCATTCTCGCTTTTGGAACCAACTGCAAAGCCAACCATTCCGAGAAGTTACTTCTCGGAGAGTGAGAAGTCGCTGAGTGCACTACCATCTCCCGCTCTGCATCCTCTCCGTCGAAAGTGCCACAGTGTTATGGCTGCCATCCTCTGAATCATCCAAGGACAAATCTCTTTCGAACTCCGCCATCTGCAGCTTCAACATCTCCTCTGGAACGGGTGATGAACGAAGTGGGCGAGGAGAGAAGACGAATGTCGCCGGATTCAATGTAGGCATGGAAGCGTCCTGCTATTGCGGTGTAATAGTTGGTGAAGTATTGGGTGCTGGAGAATCCGGAGTCAAAGCTCTGGTTGTAGAAGTGCTCTTCTCTTTCTCCTGAGATCTTCTGTGTACTTTCAACTTCTCTAACCTTCTGCTGCTTTCTCCTTCATGCTTTCGCTTGAGGGAATCTCCTGCGCCGAAGTTTCCCGTGATTTGATTCATCAATGCTTCATCAAGGCAATATCCCTTCGTCAGCAGCCAGTTTGAAGTATTCACCAACATAGCTCCAGATCTTTCTTCAAGTGTATGGCAGCCTCCTATGTTGTCCTGCAGTATAGCTTTATCTCCTCCCATTTGATGGTAAGTGTCAAGTACCACGTTCCCATCATCTTTAAGATCCGCAGGTATCCGCGCTAGTCCAAAGTCGAACACTTGCTTTGCTGATAGCCTGCTGAAATCTTTCTTTCTAACCTCGTACTCACTTTTGCACTTCATCTAGAAATCTTCTAATGAAGGCACATGTGCGTACTCCTGGGAGATCGTCTTCCTGGCTACTCCAAATGGATCGAAGTTCAGCCGTGCAGGGAAGAACTCTTGCTCATACTCGGATAACATTTGCGCCTCCATCCCTCGAGCTCTATGGATGCTAATGCAGTTGTAATGCCCCACAGTGATTGGGAAGAAGCCCGTAGACTTGTGCCGCTTTGACTGAAGGTCGTGTAATTCCACAAGTTGCCTGCTGAGCTCCATGGCGATCAATCTATCATTCGGATACCTGGGCATCTTTATTGGTTCTCCAGAAAAGCTCGTAACCCTGAGGTATGTGAAATCTGCAAATTGAATGAATAAACTGTCAATCTTGGACACAACTTCCCACGCTTCCTTGCTTACCCTGTTGGCCTTCAAGTCTTTTTCTAGCCTGCAAATGAAATCATAGAAGAAGTCATCGTTGATCACTTTGAAGTCTTTCTCGCACGCAGTGCGTAAGTTGTGGGTAGCACTCGAAAATGGGGTCCTTAGAAAGAACACCACATCTATCCAGCTTGGAAAAGACGCCTTGTGAAGCTGCAGCATACACTAAGTATGAAGTCATCTTGAAGCTGAAAGTACGCTTTACGTTCCGGAGTTGCTCACCGATGTTGTTGCTAATAATTTCCGACCAATTGATTATGGAATCAACCCTGTTGACTTCAATGGTCCTGATGAAAGCATACATCCACGTTCGAAAAGTGTAAGCATTCGCTTCGCCATTAATCCTGCATAGCAATCTGACAACATCATCTACCTCCTGCACCAAATTGGATCGCGGAAGAGTTCTCGGGAACTTTGAAGGAGATCTAGGCTTCTTCATGTATCGGCTATTCATTATGCTCACACAATCAGCTCTATGCTTCTCCCATCTACTGTCAGCATCTTGAATGCTAATGGAAGTCACCACCTTTCGCACTGGAATCTTCAAACAATAATTGATGAACTCTGCATCCAAACGAATTATTGTCTTTCCCGAAGCATCACGCACTGATCTGGATGAAGGATGATAAGATCTAGCGCACTCCATAACAAACTCTGGCAACTGGGCTGTACATGGAAAAGTTGCAGCTCGGATAATTCCACTGCTTTTGACCGCACGCATGAGTGAAGTCTTTCCCGCTCTGGATCTATCAATCAAATCGGAAAGAGGTTCTAGGCCTAGATCTATGTCTCCTATGTCTGCAAGTTTGGAAGCAATGCATGACTCCATCGTGCTTTCTTTTTCATCTCTTTTCGCCATGGCTTTGTCTATCTTCGTCTGAATAATTCTTTTTCTTCTTACTTGGCCGGATTTCTTCAATACTGGTGCAGATCTGGACAATTCTTCAGATTCGGAGGATATTTGCAATGTATTGGACATTGATAAAAACTCTTTTTCTTTCGTAAAGCACCTGTAGTGAATTCCTACAATTTATTCAGACAAAAATGGCCACCGGAGCATGAATAGTGAATTTAAATTGTAAAAATCTGCACTTTTCAAGCCTGCTGCCCCAAAAATTGGTGTTTAATTTGCACATAAAGAGAGCATGAATCCTTTCAATCAACACCTGAGCTCCTGTAACACCTGTGGAAACAATTATGCAGACAAAGATCAACCTCCTTCAAAGCATGCGCCAAATCTGGAAGCTTTTAGCCTTGTTGCCACCTTGCTCTGAGCAAAATCCTTCTTCTAATGGGGGTGCACTTTTCCTCTTGGCTGCAATTCTTTACCTGTGAATCAAATAATTCACCCATATGGCTGCCCATGCTTATATAACCTTCACAATTCTATAATTAATAATTTCCCTAACAATTAAAGGCAATTAATTAATTAAAAATCATGCTCTTCTCCTTTAAAAATAGCATGTTTAAGGACAGCCATCCAATAAATTAAATTAATCCAATTTAATCCTTCACACATCACTTCACTTAAGCTTCACAGTGTGCCTTGACCATAGCCACTGAAAATAGAAATTAATTTAATGTTTTAATGCCTTAAAAAACATTAAATAATTCCCAAATGGGGCGCACTTTTTGAGAGGAAGGGGGCAGCCACTAAATAAATTAAATTTAATGCTTTTTAATCCTTTCTTTTATTTCCTCTTTGACTTGTTGACTTCCTCCAAGCTTGGGCGCACTTTTTGAGAGGAAAGATTAATTAAAATAATCAATTTAAGTCTTCCATCATCTCACCAAAGGGGGCACACTTTTTTGCACATGTAATTCTATTTTTAAGAATTTTTTCACAATGGGATTCTCTACCCTGCAAGGCAGGCACCAAAATCCCATGATCCACTTAAGTGATTTGACTTCGACAATGGGATTATTTACCCTGCAAGGCAGGCATTAAAATCCCATGATTTCACTTAAGTCACTTTCCTTGTATTTTATCATGGGAATTTTTACCCTGCAAGGCAGGTAATAAATTTCCACCTGCCTGCAACCTCTATTTTTCCCATTGCAGCTTAAGTGAATTTTATAAAACGGGAAAAAGTACCCTGCTAGGCAGATATAAAAATTCCCACCCCACTGCGGCTTCTATTTTTCACATTGCAGCTTAAACCCTTTGTTTTCCAAAAATGCGCCCATCCCCGTAGGGGCTTTTCCGTGCACGACTTCGCTTTTTCCCAGTGATCCGGACCTCCGATGGTGACTTCCTCCGGGCATAATGTGCGTATATGTTTTCTAGCTGCTCCAAGCCAAAAATCGGGCTTACCCGGCAAAGGAATTGTTCTAGAGAAATTTCACAGAAAACGAAACGGGACAACACAAAAACACGAAAAATTGCCAAAAGTTACAAATAAAGCCCAAAACTTATTCCAAGTTAAAACCCTTCTGGCACATAGGAATAATAACATATTCGCTCATAATAGAGTTAAAACGGAGCGCAAATAGCCTCATACGGGGCTCAAAATAATTAAATACAAATTTCCCGCAGACAAATCCCGACGACAGAATAAAACAATTTTGGGCATCTGGGTATTTGGCGAAAAAGGCTAATATGGCTCTTTGGGATTATCTTGACGCAATACAAGAACTTTTAGGCAATAAAAACACAAAACGACCCATTATTTTAAAAGTACGAAAAATTTCGGATAGGGTAATCGCAGATTTGGGAGGCTAATATGGCTCTTTGGGATTATCTTGACACAATACAAGAACTTTTAGGCAATAAAAACACAAAACGACCCATTATTTTAAAAGTACGAAAAATTTTCGGATAGGGTAGTCGCAGATTTCAGGATGAAATCTGGGTGACACCACAATCACTTTGAATCCTATTATCATTCACCGTATTTTTCTTATACTATTATGAAGTCAATTCTGATTTTTCCCTTATCCCAATGAAATTAACAGCAAGCAAAAATATTGAAATCAAAATTGCTACCCTTTATAAATCTCAGAATATTACTGGGATCCCACACCATCTGGCACAACTAATTATGAACTGGAATCAAAACACCTACATGCCCTATGTTGCAAGTTGTATCCTTCAATCCATCATTATTTTTAGAGTGTTCATCATGATGATGAAAACATTGTAATGACATAATATGAGGCTGATGTAATAAATTCTTACTACTATTATCATCCTTATTTCTTGAGCTATAATCACAGCGGCAATCAAAGTGTTTACCTTCTTTTTCGATTCAGAATTTTTGAAATATTTGTAGTGAATACTACCATTCCCATCATGAAGACCATCAACTGAAACATCCTCGGGTTCATGGCTATAGTTAATTTGCAAACCATTCTCACATGCCAATGGTCCCATATTTTCAATGTTCGAAGACTTGATAAGTGTTTCTTGGGCTGGAACCAGTGATAGTGTCTTTTCCTTGACTTCATAGAAATAAACCTGTTGTTGAATTGCAATCTTAGAAGTCAATAAGATATCATTTTCTTCATTAGATAACATATCTTCCATGGGCTGCTCCCTTTCAATTTCTTGCAGCTCTGATTGTTCTTCTCTCTTCGGCTCATGCTCCATGATTTCTTCCTCTTTCCCCATCATAAAGGGATAATTCTTTTCTTGTTGATCACTAGAAGTAAGTCCCTCAACAATCAAATATGGTTTCAACTTCTCTTTACATTAATCAACCACACTTTTAGCTAGTGCACTTGTTGAAAGTGAAACTTCCCACTCTTTTCTCACATTGGCCAATTAAATTGCTAGAAGTGGCTGGAAAATATCGTCACTCTCATTCAAAATCAATGACATAATTGTTTGCATTGATGCAATGTAATGTCCCCTTTTCCAAGCAATAATTAATTGAGGTAAGTTGAAGACCTTGGATTAAAGGATAATTAATTGATTTGTGCTAATGAATTAAAAATTAAAATATTATTTATTTGTGCAAGTCAAAATAAAAAGGGGTAAAATCGATTCATTATGGGCCAATTAATTATCATTTGGAGATGAATTGATTAATGAAGGCAAGTCGCATTTTTAAAAGAAAAATTGATTTATTTATGAGCTCATTTATTAATATTTTTGGGATAAATCGATTTATCTAGGCAAGGTCGATTCCTTTTTTATATTCTCTAAATTATATTTAATTCCTCTTCAAGCATTTATTTCAAATATTTCCTTGGGGAATTAACATTGCATTGGAGTTTGACTTTCAGGCCAATTTTAAATTAAAAACTCTCCTCTTTAGAAGATGGCACCAAAAAGGAAAGGGAGCTTTGGAGATTGCACAAGGACAAATCTATAAAAAGAGATGATGGGCACCCTTTTTGCATGTTGACGGTTTTTGCAAACTTATCTTCATGCTTGAAGAGGGATGTATGCCCACTAATGATCTAAAATAAAAGGTGTTCTTCAACACCACCTCTATGTGAAGTGTGTATGCCCTTTGAGCTATGAATTGATGAGTTATTGCTTTAATTAATTGCCTATGTGAAGTCGCCATTATTGAGAGTATGTGAGCTTGGTTTATGAGGGTATTTGTGAGTTTTATTTGGTGAATACAATCTGATTATTGTTGTTGGTTATTGTGATCCAAATCGACTTGTTTGGAGGAGTTTTGTGGCATGTTTTGATGGTATTTGACAAAGGTTTAAATTTGGTTTGTTCTTGCATAATTTTCTAATGGTTTTGCCCTTGTTTTGATGATATTTTGGGTCTCTAATACTGTTGTTAATTATTTAAAGTGGATCGACTGGTTTGGGGGATTTAATATCACATTTGGAAGGGTTTTTGTTGAGTTTGCAAGTTATAAATTATTTATTGCAGATCTAGAAATGACATTTTGAGAGTTGGAAAGCCAAGGGAAAAATCTGGAAATTAATTTATATATTGTTCTAACCCTAGGCGACTTGTTTCCAGCTTTTGTGGGCAGATTTGAGGGGTTTCCGGTGCTCTAGAAAATTTTGTTTAATAGTTGGTTGGAAAGACCATAATTTTAGCTTTCAAATGCATTTTGTTTCACTGAAAAATATTGAGTATTGATCAAGTTATGGAATTTTGAAGTTCAGTTGGTTTTTCAGTGTTTTAAATTAATTTACTACTGCTGCAATTAATATGGTTAATGAAGTGACATCTCCAACTAGTTAGCCCATCTAAACCCATCACCTTGGCTCACTCCAACCCCATTTGGGTTGTATTGAAGCCAACACTGGGTTAGTTGAGGTGAACCTAGAAGGGTTGCTCTTCTAAGTTTACTTTTTGCAAGTAGTTTTGATTTTTAATTAATATCCCAAAAGGGGATATTACATGCAACAATATTGTTTGCATGGTCTTCATGAGCATAGAAGAAAGAAATGTTCAAACATTTGGGGAATAAGATCATCACATTTAAGAATATATAAATCTAACATTAGGACACAAGATCTATTTTTTGCAACAATTTCTAAAATTGTGACCCTATTAGCAAAAGAATGGCTTTTGATTTTATCCAATCCTTGAAAACTTTCTACAATCAACTGAAATACCTCTCTAATGGTGTTGTTGTATGGTTGTTCAAGCGTTGTTATTCTTGTAATTTCACTAATACAAGCTATGTCACAAGGTTCAAGTTCGAGTTTGACGAGGATAAAAATCGATTCAAGTTCGACAACTCAAATTAAAGTTCAAAAACAAATTTCCATTATATTCAACCAACAGATAAAATATTAATTAAAATATAAAATAAAATAAAAACGTAATTAAAATTTAAAACATTAAAAGACAAATAGTGTAGCAATTTTTTTAAAACTTGAAACTTTTATTGTATTAGTAAATGTGGAATAGACTATTAATAATTTGAAAATAGTAATTAAAAAAATCAAATCATATTACTTTCTAAATTCTTAAAAATAATTATATATAATAAAACTAATAATAAAAACATACATAAAAAGTAAAAACAAAATATATATAAAATAACATCTAACTTAAAATCAATTAATGTTTTTTATTATTTTAACATGCAATCGACTTTATATAGTTTTATTTAAAAAACATAAAATAAAAAAACCTAAGCTAAAACCTAAAATTTAACATAATAAAAAATATAAGACACAAACCTAAAATTGAAAGCAAACTATAATAAACATAAACTCGACCCTTCCTGATGGGCTTCACGTAGGTTACCGGTGAAGATATTGCAAATTTTGAGTGCTTCACGTAGGATTGTAATGTCCCCTTTTCGGACACTTTTGAAAATAAAGAAGCGAGGACCCTCAACCCATCTTCTCCCCATGGGTTCGAGTATAAAGTTTGGGGATTGTTACGAGATGTACATTGTTCTGCATTGTTGCCCCTTTGCATGTCTTGCATTACAAGGGGGAGTCTCTAGTTAGTTTAAAAATATGCGCATAGGTTAGTTACTTTTTATTATTTAATTAGAAAATAATAAAGTGCACATTAAGTTAGTCTTTTAATATTTTAATTAAGTTTTATTACTTTCCTCCAATAGGGAAAAGGTCAGCCATTTTTGGTATGTTGGATTAAATCATTTATATCTCTCCATGCTTGGAGAAATGGAATGTATGCCCAAGGGATGTATGCCCTAGATGTTGCTCTCTCTCTTTAACAATCAAGTTGGAGCTATTGAAGATTTGATTGAAGACTTATATTAGCCTTATTGTGGTGGATTATCATTATTGTTTATGCCCTAAGTGTGGCGAATTTCCTTGGTGGAATACTTTTGTGCAAATCCTATTTTTTATAACCCTAGCGACTAGGGTTTGGGGCTGTTTTTCCACATTTCTTGCCCATAAAAAATATGCAAAAAAATACTCATTGGATTCCTCATAATTTTGTGAACATTTTGATATGTCATTTGCGTGATTTGGTTGGGTATTTTGTGAGATATTGAATTTACAAATTTTGACTGACTTTAGGGCAGCGACCTGTTCTGGGTTTTGTGACAGCTTTTTGGGGGTCTTCCCACCCTTGGAATTTGGCGATTTTGGGCTTGTTGGAAAGATAAAAATTCAAGGATTCTTTTGGTCTTTGTTTCATGCGAAAATACTAAGTTTTGAGGAAGTTATGCCCTTTTCAAGTTTTGTTGTGTTTTCCTTTCGAATAAAAATCAGATCTAAGATTTTTGGAGAATTTCGAGGTTATTTGGGCTTCATAAATTAGTGGCAGCTTTGAGGATTAATTTCATCATTGTTGGGCAAGTTTGGATGCCCTAATCAGCCCTAAATGTGTGGGGTGAAATAGTAGGAGGGCTAGATCTACATGTTTGGTAGTTGTTATAAATTGGTTTACATCATCTTGTTCCTTGTATTTTCCGAGTCGGGCGTGTGTCATTTGCCTAAATCGGAGTAGTGTAGAAAAAGTTATGTTATCTTGTAGATTGCAGCAGTTAGGGTTTCAGATTTAAATTATTTTCCAACTGTTGTAAAATCTGATTTGAATGTGTTTAAATTCGATTGTTTTCTACCAATCTATCCCACCACCTTGGCTAGTTCCAACCCCATTTGGGTTCAAAATAACTGACATTAGGATATTTTAGGTTGATGCAAAAGGGTTTATCCATTCTTTGCTTGATTTTGACAAGTATTTCTTCATTTCCTGACTTGTCTAAAAAGGGGGCATTACAAGGTTGTAGGCTACAAGATGCTTATTGTAGTCGCTGTCTTCCACCGCCAACACTCCACCCGAGGGGAGAGACATCCACGACCTTGGCCTGCACAAACCCTAATCGCATCGAACCCATATCCTTCACCTCACGAAGGCTTGCTTCACCAAAGTCTCTTGGTCTTGGAAATGACAATCCGCTATAGATACGACGCTCAAAGAAATTGAGACCCAAAAGATTGCAAACATCGAAGAACTTCGGTGATTTTTTTGGTAGCTGTATAAAAATCGATGAATTTTTATCGAAAATTTCGGTGAACCTTGTGACATAGAATACAAGTGATAACTACAAGTCTCACATCTTGATGCAGGTGTCTCAAAAGCTTGGGCCTAGCCAAATGAATCACCGATGGATTCATTTCCCAAAACATAGACTCAGAATCTGATTGTCTTACCATGGAAAAACAGTTTGTCACTTCCTCCAAAATATTGAGAAGAACATTTTTTTAATAAGGTGGATGCTCAAGTTTCTTCTCTAATCTGCAAAGCTTTATTCTAAAATCATCTTTACTCATTAACTCCATGATTCATAGACTATGCAATCGATAGTATTGACAAAAAAAATAATTCTTCCCACAGTTGGCGAGATCATCAGCTTTGATACCACCGTAATGTCCCTTTCCGAACTAAAAAAGAAAAAGAAGGGAAATGGAACAAACCCAACTCAAAGAAAACTGAAATTTATAACAATTAATTGAATTTTTGGACAAGAAGGTACAATAGTCTGAAATCTTATAAAAACAAGAGAAAATTTGCAATAATTCACCACCAAAATCACTTTTACAACATCCAAAACATGTAGGGAATTTTATAAATATTATAGGACAAGTACAAGCCAAGAAATGAGCTTATCAACTAGAGTTTATTTAATTAAATTTGAAACAGCAGTGAACTGCTTACAAAAATGGTCAGAAATTGAGATTCCAAGGCCCACAATTCAATCCAAAAATGCAATCAGTCTTAGAAATTAGGAACAATCCAAATATCAACAAAGAATGAAGTGTCATGCACTAGATATATATAAACTCCACCACTATGCAAGTCACCAACCTAGGAGAGGGTTGACAATAGGATGAAAATGGCAAATTTCCTAGGACATCCGCATGAGATCACCAATGAAGAAATGAGGGATTTCGTCCTCAAATCAAGTGCAGAGAGTGTTTTCGTCCTCAATTGCAAGAGAGAGAAAGTGGTTTCATGCTCCAACTCCAAGAAAATGATATCCAAAAGAAAGCATGCCTTTTCCCAAGCCAAGCGACCCTTTATATAGCTAAAGGTGGCGCCAAAATACAAAAAGATGATCCCCAAAGAGGACCAACCTCCTTGATAAGTTTCTTTTTGTGTTTCAAGTTGGTATTCACACTTTTGAACCAGCTTAACTTTTCTAAGTCATATTTGGAATGTTGCTTTAAAATAATATAAAGCTACAAAAGCAACTAACAATTATGATGTTAAATGATTCCCTTACTTTTTCCCTTTAAACCCATGGTAAGTGGAATGGACCCAAGGTCTAGCCGGAGAAGGGGACATTACAACTATTTATAGTTCTATAATTACTATTTTTCCCACACCATGTCAACAAGGCTCTCTTCATTTGGTTGTAAATTAACCAAGCTCGGTTTGTCGAGTAGATTCATGTTCGGCGACAAATTAAGTGATGACTTAACAAGACACCAATTTGTCGTCTTTTAACCAAAAACAGTCATATAATATATCACCAAAGAGGCCAAAATACATTTTTGATGAGTTTCATAATTTTGTAACTTATTTCATTTTTAACCTCGGTCTCATATTTGTATTATAGTGTCCCAAGGTGGCTCACCAAATCTACAAAACACTATCCATAAAACAATGGCTTCTTATATGTTATTGGAAAACCTTAAAAAGAATAAATTAACTAAACTAAAGAAGACATATTATAGGGATTGGAGGCCTAGTGTTGGCTCTATAGCTACCACATCCAAAATCTTGAGGCTCCTTCCAAAACTTTAGCCAGGTGTCTACGTACACTTTATGGCTACTTCCATAATCACTACTAAGAGGCTACTGGTGGTAAGCAATCATAGAGCTATAAGCATTCCAAGACTTGACATTTTAAGAACATTTTAAGAACAAATCAATGATGAACAGTAAAGGTAAGTATTCTCTGCATTAAATTTACAGTAGCTATTACTAAAAGGTATGAGCTTTTCACAGTAAAATAATCTTGCATTTGGCACACAATATAATATTTCTTCTATATATTTTATCCGTGATACATTGGCTATTATATAGCCAATCTAATAGCAACTGACTTCCTATTTAATAGGAAACTACACTAACAAATAACCCGTATAACAAACTAACCAAACCTATAATCTATTCGTGATATATTGTTGTTTCAACCCTAACAACTATAAACCATTTACCATACGGTAACTACCAAATACAATGTGAACATTAATTTTCCTAACGATTACATTCTCACACCCTTTATTGAACAAACTTAACTTATTTGGTGGTACTTTGACATCTATTTTTTAATTATTTATAATGATTTTAATTCTCTTAATCTCCTAATTACATTCACGTAGCTTGTAAACGATACACGGATCAAGGAATAAATACCAAAAACAAAAGATATTTCCCTTCTCATTGATCACAATAGAGATAAATGCAAGGGAATGATCTGTAGTTTTTCATATTATGCAACAAATAATGTTGACTAGGACAAAAAGTAAACAGCTATCTTGATATTTCAAACAGAATTTTCAACAATAGTAATTTAACAGAATGATGTAAATCAATAAGAGTACCATCTTAGTCCAATTGGAGAAGAAAAGTGTGATGATTAACAGGATGCAAGTCTGACTTGAGATGCCACAAAGTAATCCTGTCCACAAACCCTACAAACAAATACATCAATTAATATTGTGTTATAGAGTCATATCCAAAAATATTTGAGCGCTATATGGGAAGAAAAAGAATTTTTCCTCATCTTAAGAAAATAATGAAGCAATATTGAACATAGAATTAGTGTAGATAGTATTATTACTTCTAATATGGCTGACAGTATTCCACTTGAACACCTAATTGGATTGAAAATGGTCGAAATATGTATTGTCTTGATTCTCAAGAGATTGATTGTAAGATACTTAAGTTGGCAAGATTATTATATATTTGATAAAGAGACTTAAACCCAAAGGACCAAGGAAGTGCAATACAAATTATATGTTACAGTTAGACCACTTCACCAGCTGCACTGGTGGACACAATACCAAGAAATATACAATTATAGTGTGTCTATTCTTATATGAAATACAATCATACTAAAGACCTATGATAGTACAAAAGAAACTTTCTATATTTTTGGTATCAAGTGCACTCTCAAGCACAAATAAGAAGGCCCTCCCTCAAACCTCTCATGTAAGGATCTTTCAGAAGAGCAAAGCTTCCACTCACTAAGAACTGCCAGAGCTGGCTGCCCTTGTCTTAGCATAGAGGCAGAACATGTATCAGTCAAGTTGGCAAAAACATTACATAGAAACTTCATATATATTGGAGAAGAATGAAACATTGCATAAGAACTTAAAAAAAAAAACCAAGAGAGATTTATATTGTGGAGAGATCAAAATATATATATATATATATGCCTAGCATAGTAGAAAACTAATGGCTTTTATGCCTAGCCTAGTAGAATATTTATATTTACATACATACATACATACATACATATATATATATATATATAGCTTTTATGCCCAGCATAGTAGAATATTTTGAGATATAGAAATGCAAATTTGAGATATATATAAAGGATCCTGAACTAGGGTGCCTTAAACCAGGCAGCCCCAAGACTTGAGCACCAAAACCGAGAATGGGCACACGATACAATAGATATGCAGCGCAAAACACCAACAAACACAACTTTATTGAATGGAGGAGTTTTAGCCACAAGAACAGAATATGGATTTCTTATAAGAGACTTGAATTCAAAGGTTACAATAATCTTGATCGCATTGTTCAACAAAATTCTTCTATCTTAGACTTGCAGATTTTGCAAGAATTTGCTTGAACCAGCAATGGTTCCTTCTTCACACACAAGTAGCAGCAACTTGCAGTCTTTTAGACTCAACTCTGTATACTTATTTTCTGGCTGCCAACCCCTTCAATGTCTTCGACCATCATATATACAAGCACTGGAAGCAGCTACACGAGTTGAAACAATTCACCTTCCTTTGTCATCCAACCGTCTAACTGTGATCTTTAGTTCCAATCAGTTATACATCTTCAACAATCATGGTCTTCTTTGTGGAACATGTGGCCGTCAAGTCAACGTAGATCCAATATTGACAGGCACCACACTTCCTCCTCTATATGAGCAAGTGTGTGCAAACATCATCATACAAGTCACAATTCCTTTACACAACACTATGCAAGATTCTACAAGTGTGCAAGACCTCTTCTCACCCCTCATTTCTTATCACGCGAGTTTCCTTTGCACCCAAATTTTGTACGTTTGTGCCTAGTGTGCAAGCTTCCAATCTTCGGCGCAAGTTATGCCTTTGCACCATACTTCTATACCCCTCATGCCTAAAAGGTAAATCCAACCCCACGCAAATTGTTTCTACACATGACTGAATTCCCTTGTGCAACATTTCATTTAACTACAACAAATTGGGTGCAAATCAACACCAAATCTAATTATTCATACACTACAACTTTTTTGGGTGATATAAATTGCTTGTGCACCGAGACTCCTCCATCAAATGTTTGGGGTTAGATTCTAGCATCTTGTGAGTGATTGTCATGGCATTTTCCTAGCTTGCACTAACACACCTAGGCCTTCCTACTACAATTTTACAACCACTTGATATCCTCAAAACTACCACCTTATATCACCTTCATACCTACTCCAATTGTTTTACGACACCCTTCTTTATCTCTATTCCACCTCACCTTTTCTACACTCATCGAACGCCATCAACCATGGTAGATGTCGCTTGATCAACATCTCTTTCGATCAACATCATGACCATAGTGAGTGGTGACGGCTAAATTGAGTTGTAACTTTACGTTATGTTCCCCTATTTATATGTTTCATTATTGTCATTTCTCAATCATATCATTAAATAATCTTCTCTTCATGCCTCGCATATCTGCCCTTCAAGTTTAAGAGATCTTAGAGGCTAGTGGAGCTTATATTTGGAAGTCGTAATTGGAACAATGAGCTACTGAAGCCTCCAAAAAGGACTTGAACCAACAAGGTCTACCTTAGTCTTTAGAGTCCCCAATGTTGGCCTACTTAGGTCTTCTACCTACTCCTCTTGTGATCCACCCACAACAATCTCTCACAAGGTGCTACAAAACAAGGAGGATTAATCGGCCAACAATATCCATGCACAAACAAGTATCTCTAACCCTGGTGTATCATATCTTTTTCTATTACATTCTCGTTCTCTTTATAGCACATGCTTAGCACCTAATAGCATTGCAATTCATGGTCTAAGATTAGCTCTTTCTTATTACATCAGCTCTTGCTTACAACCCTAAGGATGCTAGTAAGACTCCATCCCTATATCCTAGGTATAGGCTTTGGGAACCAATACCTTTGATATCAAGTGTGGATTACTCTCTTCTAGATCCATGGTTAGCTATGCCCCTTGGTTATATCTTTGCTTGTGTGTTGGCTCTAGTATGGTCTTATACCTTGTAATGACCCTTTCAAGGGTTTAGACCAAAAGCAAAGGAATGTAACCAAACACCAAAATTATTTAGATCTGATTTTTATTGCAGCAGACTGAAAATAAGAAATCAGTGAACTGTACCCTTCACAAATACATGTCAAACACCATCAAATGTTTCAAATAAATTTGCCAAAAGTTAGATATATTATTTATGCGTCTTGAGCCAAAAACAATGATAATTCTGAAGAAACACACTGCTGGAAATTAATTAATGTCCAGCCAATAGCAGCCACAAGAAAAATATAGATCTTGGGTCTAAAAACCCCAAAAATCATGAAACTTGAGATTTCGGCCTTAGAAATTATGATAAATCAAATTATCAATTGAAAATGCATATATAAATTCACCAAACCCTCAAAACCCTACTCAAGGTAGGTCGCTCCACTAGAAAGAAGCCAATAACAATCTGAAAATGATAGATATCTCCTTAAATCTGCCTTATACTTCAATCCCAAGTCAAGATGAAGGGTTTTCGTCCTTCACTCAACCTCTAGAAGGTTTTTCGTCCTCCTAGGCAAGCCACACATTAGGCTTTTTGTCCTCAAGTGTAAGAACAAGGAGCCACTAGCTCACAATGCTCAAGTAAGATGAAAATGCGGCAAAGTCTAGAGCTCAAATGATGCCTTAGCTCTCCTTTTATATCCCTCCATTGGCGCCAAAGTATGAAAAGGTAAGGCCGACCCCTTTGGAGATGTTCTTTTCCTTCATTAGATTCCATTAATTCATTAAAACCCAGTTGACCTGTTATAGGAAAGAAAACACTAAAAGAACATATTAAAAATTAGTAAAAACATATCAAATGGAAGCTCAATGTTCTCCTCCATCTTCTTCGCTTCTTTGCCATGGAGAAGGAATGGCAAGAAGACCAAATAATAGCTCTCAAGTGGGAAAAGGGGGCATTACAGCCAAGGAATTCCAAGAATCGACAAATACCCATCTTCCTCTTTCCTTCGAGAACTTTGGCAACCTTTGACTCTCTTGATAGTTTTCTAGGAGAATCTTTGAAAGGGATTTTGGGCTAGAGTTTGTGCAAGTTCATGGAGTGTAATACTTCACAAGCTAGGTTGTGTAGAAGTATTATATGCTTTGTAATCCTTTATGTTATGCGGCCAAAGTGCGTGAACATGTATAAGTGTAAATCAGCTTTGAGCTAGTATAAGTGTGATTCTATATGAATCTTTATGCATATACACATTGTGTATCTAGTTAGGGTTGAGAGACCATTATATGTGTTAATGGATGTTGTATGTTTTGTTTAGGTTGATGATGCTATAATAACAATCAAACGAAGGTTTACAAGTCAATTATTTATTTTCTTAATGTTAGGGTTTGATAATTCATCATGCAATATGCGATGTTTGTCACGTATCACTTTCTCATTACCGGGATCCTAGTGATCTCTCACTTGCACTTTGGGTGAGACCTCTATGAACTCGAGCATAGTTGAATATGCTATCATAAGTGGTGAGTTATTATGTGTTGTCAATAAGAGTTGAGTTGTGGCACGAGGAATCCTTGAGCTCTTATCATTACGCATAGATAAGGAATGAGGGAGAACCAGACCGACAACATAACGAATAAAATATAAATGTCTACAACTATCTTAGAATAATGGCCCAAACACAAATAATGGCCTAAAGACAAATAATGGAACAACAACAAATAATGGCCCAATGAAAAATAATAATAGCAATGGAGGAACACTAGCCAAAAAGAAAATAATAGTAAAGCAAATTAAATCAATGGGTTGAAGGAAAAAACTAGTTGCAAAGGTAAGCAATGGTCCAAAAGAAACTTTCATGATAAGGCCCCCAGCGATTTCCATAAAATGATGAACAACGCATTCCAAATTTATTATTATTGTGTGGTAGGAGCTTTATTTATCAGGATGTGCAAGATAAATCCATTATCGGGATGCAATATAAGGTTGACGGCCGCAACATTAATAAAAAACCATGGCATCAACCTCTTATATTGTAATGTCCCTTTTTGGGACATTAATTAATTAAAAATATGGGAGACCTTTAATCCACTCTTCCCATGGATTAAAGGATAAAAATTGGGAAAATGTCATTACTCCTTTTATTTTAAAATTAAATAATTAATTCTCCTCTTATGTTTTATTTTTAAATATTAAAAGAGGGAATTAATATTCTATTTGGAGTTTGACTTTTCAGAAAAGAGACCCATATTAAAAGTGACCCTTCTACATGAGAAAATGCGCCAAAGGAAGGAGGGAAACTTGGAGTTTGAAATGCAAAAGCTATATAAGAAGATGATGGCGACCCCTTGGGGGCATGTTGATGCTTTTATTAAAATTTCTTCATGCTTGAAGAAGGGATGTATGCCCATTGAGATCTCAAACAAAGGTGTTCTTCAACACCACCATTATTGTGGAGAGTGTGAGGCCTTCTAAGCTTTCATTGAGTGAATGTTGCATGATATATTCATTCTATGATTGGCACATTTATTTGAGAAGGAAATTTGCATGTTATTGATGATTATTGGAGGGTTTAATAGTGCTTTATGATCTGCTATTAATGTTGCATTTATTCCAGCTATAGCGACTTGCATGGGTGGTTGTTTTGGCATGTTTGGTGGTCTTTTGAGTTAGTTTTACAATCTGATCTGTCTTGGCATATTTTTCTGAGTTTGGGTAGCTATTTTGGGTGTGTTGGATGGTTAGGAAGAGCTGATAATAATTTATGCAATTTATTCTAACCCTAGCGACTGGTTTTCAGATTTTGGGGGTTGTTTAGAGGTGGCTTAATTGCTCAGAAAATTCAAATTCATAGTGCATTGGAAAACTCTTAATTTCTACTTTATTATGCACTTTATAATTTATTTCATGGTAAAAGACGATGTATTGAGCAAGTTATGAATTTTCCAAGTTTCTATGAGCAATATTTAATTATTGTGTTAGGGTTTCATCTACACAGTTTCAGATTTGGTGGGTTGATTTGCATGCCTTCTACTTATCGAAAAATTATGTTCTATAGCTTGTTGGAAAGCTAAAAATATGAAGAATCTTTTGGCGTTGGTTTGATAAAAAAATATTGAGTAGTGAAGAAGTTATTAATTTTTGAAGTTCACTTGTTTTGGGTGCCATTTTTATTAATTAAGCTGCTGTTATAAAAATCATATCTGAAAAAGGTTAGTTACCCGATTGGTTCTCCCATCTAACCCACTACTTTGGCTTACTCCAACCCCGGTTGGGTTGTATTACTATTAACGCCGACATTGGGTTATTTGAGGTCAAACTAAAAGGATCTAATCCTTCTACAGGTCGATTCGAGTTAATAAAGTACAGATTTAATATTTATCCCAAAATGGGATATTACATATATATAGTATCATCAACATCAAGTTATATAGGACTGTTGTATATGAGTTATAAATGATATTTTAACATAGAACATGTTAAATATCACCATGCTATGTAAAGTCGTAATGTATTGGAAAGGTTATACTAGCATAGTCACCTAGAGACATGCAGGTACGAGGATGAGGTATCTCTTTCGGATCAAAGTGGGTGAGTAAATGAATAAGGGTATGGCTATTTCACATTTAATATATTCACTGAAGATGAGGGTGTGAAGATGGAATGTAATGAAAAATCCATATATGAATCAATCCAAGTATGAGACAACTGCGCCAAACTTTATATGACGAAGCATATGATAAGACATTCAGAAGTATATTGAAATATATCTCAAGTACTCCATAAGAAACCCATACTTATATGTGTATGTAATTCATAATGATTATGCTCTAGCATCACATGTAACAACAAAACGCCAAACACCATAAGCATATAAATAAGGAATAAAATGTAATAGGAGCTTTGAGAAGTGTTATGATGCCTATTTCTGCACTTTAAATAGTTTTGGGTTAGCATTTTAGTTTAGACCTAGCTACTTACGGATTGCACCCACTTGGCTGAAATGGAGATTGATGAGTTATTTTTCAAGACAACTATTGGTCCGTTCTTTAGGGCCTTAAAGAGTGCATGAGCAATTTGTAGAACAAAGAATACTCTATCATAGAAACCTTCATTCAAAGAATTAGAAGATTAGTGCGATTCAAAATAGAAAAATATTCCTAAAATGAGAAGCTACAATAAAGGAAGGTATCAATTCTTCCAAATAGAGCAAAAGGAATTTTGGGTGGAATTTCCCTACTTTTTATACACGTGGTTCCTAAAGAGGAACAATTATTCTCCCTACTACTTTGTGGAAAAGACCATGACACAGCCAAAAGAATGTTAAATAACTTACTGAAACAAACAAACACTAGACAAGAGCGGTAAATTATTGGAATGAAACTACTCTTGACAATTATCTGGTCTAGTGGGTATTGCAAGGGTGGAAGTCCTTGATGCCACAGAGGATTTCATCCATGACGTCAAGAGGAGAATTCTTCTAGGTGTGCCCCTATTCTTGAACATGTTATTTGTCAAAAAGGGATTTCTCGAAATTAAAATCAATACCTTTTAAGTGGGGACAAGTACCTAGCAAATGATATCATGGAGGAAGATTGATCAATTATAAATGGGAAGTAGTTAGTTAAGGGAAGTCTGGTGTGATAAAGGGGATGAGGAATCGGAGGGAAGAGGAAAGAGGAAAATATAAGAGAAAATTTTGAAAAGAGGAACAAAGATTAACAAGATACACAAGAAGATATGAGAGAGATATCTACAGAGGTAATCTGCATATGAAGACATATCTAGTGGACAAGACTCTCAATGCTAGAATTCAAATATGTTATACATGGAAACAAATTATAAATAAGAAGCCAAAAATTGAAATAATATTCATCCCTAAATCCAAAAGATGTATATACAATTACTCCTATCCTTTCTACTTTGAGGGTTGGTGAGGAGACACTCAAGAAGCATCTCTAGTGGATTGTTAAGAATGGTCAAAGAGCTAATTTTTGGATAAATTCTTGGGATGGCCATCCCCGCTCCTTGTGTAGTTCCCTCTTTGGAGACCTATCTCCATTCCAAGAATTGGATCAAAGTGGCACATTATTGCAGACCATTGAATAATATGGCAGTAGTAGGTAGAAGTTGGATTCCTCCCAATGATTGGCCCATTCAATAATCTTTCATGTAATTCAAAGGAGGCATCTCTTGCTTGCAAAAAGAAGATAGTATTGGTTGGGGTATTAGGGGGCTTTATATCATAGTTGGAGGTTATGATGCTCTTTGTAGTACCAATCCTAATCCCCTAAAAGACATCTTTAAACCTCTTTGGTCTCAAAACCTTTGGCCCAAAGTCTGCTTCTTTATCTGGCTATTGCTACATCAAAGACTCTTCATAGGTGATAAATTGATGAAGCGGGGATTTCATGGTCCCTTTAGATGCGAAATGTGTAGGGGTAATGAGGAATCTATTGAACATCTCTTTAAAGCATAGTTACAGGTTCGGAAATCTGATTAAATTCAAAAGGGTAAAAAATCCGAAAATTTGAAAGGGTAAAAGATCCGAAAAATCCAAAATTCTCAAAAAAATCTAGAAAAATCGGTCCGAACATATATACTTATTTTATTATATATTTATATTATTGTAT
The DNA here is from genome assembly GCA_018340775.1 of Taxus wallichiana var. yunnanensis. NCBI lineage: Eukaryota > Viridiplantae > Streptophyta > Pinopsida > Cupressales > Taxaceae > Taxus > Taxus wallichiana. The sequence continues at coordinate 469,627,214 of CM031237.1, forward strand.
TATTTTATTTTATTTATATATACTTATCTTATTTTATTTATATATACTTATCTTATTATATATTTATATTATTATGTATATATTAAATTAATAAATACTTTACAATAAATAACAAACATTACATAAACTAACAAAATAACTTTTAAAAAAATAAAACAAAGAAAAGTAATGTGATTATAATAAATAAAAACATAATCGAATAAAATAAAAACATAAAAAAAGAACAAACCTAATCGAATCAAACAGAAAAGAAAACAAAGGGAAATGACATACCTGGTTCGCGGTAGCTCTTACCTGACAGTCTTCGTTTCCGCTACACACTTTTTCAACCTCATGGGGAGAACTGCAACCAACTTCAACCATGACTGTGACCGCGACCACGAATGGCTCAGGAAAAGCAAAACACGACCACGAATGGCTTAGGTTTAGGGTTTTTTTTTTTGTGAAAATAGTTGACTGAACCATACCGGATTTATCGGGCCCTTCAAAAAATTCAGTTCGAACCGAATTTCCTTCAGATCCGACCGAACGTAGTAACTATGCTTTAAAGGCTGTCAATCATAATCAGGAGCTTTGGCATAGCCTAGCTAATTTTTTGGATATTCATTGGCATGGGGTTGGAAATTTGAATCAAATTTGGAGGGACTAGATCAATCAAGATCAATTTGACAAATATGTCCATCAAATTATGTGGATTAGCAGATATCTTCCCCTACAGAATATCTAGAAGGAGAGAAATTAGAAAATATTCAACCAAGAATATAGGGACAGCAATTTTATTTGGACCAATCCTTAGGTGAATATCAAAGAATCGGTTCATTATTTGATACCACACCCTCAAGCACCTAGTCAAAGATGGGCCGGTATTTTATATAAGCTTCAAATTCAATCAAGTAGTTTGTTTGCAAGAGAAGAGCTACACGGGACAATAAAGAGCGGTGATCTCCTCCTCCTTTTGGGGTAGGTAAAATTAACACTGATGGGGCCTCTAGAGGTAATCTTGGCAAATCCTATATGGGAGGAGTACGGAAGTCACATGACAATGTTCTAGTTTTCATGTTTGCGAAAAGATTAGGGTTTCACTCCAACAATATGGCGAACGATATCTTCTTTTGAGAGGACTCTAGGAGGTTGTGAAGGCGAAGGTTGGCGAGAATATCATAGTGGATTCAGATTCTCAAATTTGGATTAAGTATCTACAAAATGCTACCCCTTGCAGTCAAGCAAATTGGAGATTGGACAGAGTGTTGGATACAATTGAAAATATCCAAGCAAAACTTTTGATAATAAACATCCGGTATATCGCAAGGAATCAAAATAACATGGTTGATGCTTTGTGGTGTCACCTGATTTCATCCCGAAATCTACGACTACCCTATCCGAAAAAATTTCGTACTTTTAAAATAATGGGTCGTTTTGTGTTTATATTGCCTGAAAGTTCTTGTATTGCGTCAAGATATTCCCAAAGAGCCATATTAGCCTTTTTCGCCAAATACCCAGATGCCCAAAATTGTTATATTCATTGCCGGGATTTGTCTGGGAAATTTGTATTTAATTATTTTAAGCCCGTATGAGGCAATTTGCGCTCCATTTTAACTCTGTTATGATCGAACATATCATTATTCCCTTGTACCAGAAGGATTTTAACAAGGAATGAGTTTTGGGCTTTATTTGTGACTTTTGGTAATTTTTCGTGTTTTTGTGTTGTCCGTTTCATTTTCTCGTGAAATTTCTCTAGAAACAATTCCCTTCTTTGGGTAAGCCCGATTTTGGCCTGAGCAAATTTGGAAAACATATACGCACATTATGCCCGGAGGAAGTCACCATCGGAGGTCTGGATCACTGGGAAAAAACAAAGTCGTGCACGGAAAAGCCCCTACGGGGATGGGCACATTTTTGGAAAACAAAGGATTTAAGTATGATGGGAAAAATAGAAGCCGCAGCAAAGTGGGAATTTTATACCGCCTGGCAGGTACTTTTTCCCATGATAGAAAATTCACTTAAGGCTGCAGTGGGAAAAATAGAAGCCCACAGGCAGGATGGGAATTTTATGCCCGCCTAACAGGTACTTTTTCCCGTGATTGAAAATTCACTTAAGCTGTAGTGGGAAAAATAGAAGCAACAGGCAGGTGGGATTTTATTGCCTGCCTTGCAGGGTACTTTTTCCCGTGATTGAAAAGTTCACTTAAGTTGCAGTGGGAAAGTTAGAGGTTGCAGGCAGGCGGGAATTTATTGCCTGCCTTGCAGGGTAAAAATTCCCATGGTGAAATAAAAGAAAAGTGACTTAAGTGAAATCATGGGATTTTAGTGTCTGCCTTGCAGGGTAAATAATCCCATTGTCAAAGTCAAATCACTTAAGTGGATCATGGGATTTTAGTGTCTGCCTTGCAGGGTAAAGAATCCCATTATGAGAAAATTCTTAAAAATAGAATTATATGTGCAAAAAAGTGCGACCCACCTTGGGTGAATAATAATGCATTAAATAAATATTTGTTAATATTTATTCACCCAATTTTGGCACCCAAACTTGTGGAAAAGTCAACAAAGGGAAGTGGGCATAAGAAATTTAAAAATAGAATTCCAAAATTAAATAAATTTAATTTATTTAATGCAGCCCCTTTTGAGAAGGAATTAATACTTTTTAAAGTATTAAATGATTATATTAATTCCTATTTTAGGTGGCTATGGTCAAAGCACTTTGTGAAGCTTAAGTGAAGTGATGTGTGAAGGATTAAATTGGATTAATTTAATTTATTGGATGGCTGTCCTTAAACATGTTATTTTTAAAAGAGAAGAGCATGATTTTTAATTAATTAATTGCCTTTAATTGTTAGGGCAATTATTAATTATAGAATTGTGAAGGTTATACAAGCATGGGCAGCCATATGGGTGAATTATTTAATTCACGGGTAAAGAATTGCAGCCGGGGAGGAAAAGTGCGCCCCATTTGAAGAAAGATTTTGCTCGGGCAAGGTGGCAACAAGGCTAAAAGCTTCTAGATTTGGCGCATGCTTTGAAGAAGGTTGATCTTTGTCTGCATAATTGTTTGCACGCAGTGTTACAGAGCTCGGGAATTCATTACGGGTGCTTTACTGAAAAGAAAAGGAGCTTTTATCAATGTCCAATACATTGCATATATCCTCCGAATCGAAGAATTGTCCAGATCTTTGGTTTTGAAGAATTCCGATTAAATAAGAAGAAAAAGAATTGTTGAGAAAAATATAGACAAAGCTATGGCGAAGAAAGATGAAAAAGATAGCACAATGGAGTCATGCATTACTTCTAAATTTGTAGATATTGGAGACACGGATCTAGGCTCGGAACCTCTTGCTGAATTGATAGAAAGACTCCACTCATGCGTGCAGGAAAGACTTCACTCATGCGTGCAGATAAAAAGCAGTGGAATTATTCGAGCTGCAGCTTTTCCATCCACAACTCAGTTGCCAGAATTTTTATGCAGGTGCAGATCCATATCCAGATGCAGATGTAGATGCGGATGCAAATCCATATGTAGATCTAGATCCAGATCTCATAGTTGCAAAAGCTTCCGGCACAAAGGCTTCATCCTCTTGTTTCAAATGCAGCCCGTGAAGAAGTCAGTGCGTGGAAAATTCCTTCCAAGATCCTGTGCATGTGCTCTCATCTTCCAGTTGAAGCCTTCATTGAATTTTCATTCACCCTGAGTGCTTTCCAGAATTTTTAATTGCTCATATGCAATTAAAAATAAGGATGATGAGTTATCTACGGCCAACCTTGCATTGATGCATGTACAGAAGAAGAACTGCAAAAGCTTCAAGGATAAAAGAGAAGACAATGCGAAGGCAAAATTTCAGCTTGCTTCCAATTCCAACTGCTTGCAATTCCAGCTTGTTTCCAGACCCAGCTGCTTCCAGATCCAGTTTGAATCAGCTGCACGCAGACATGAAAAAGGACAAAGTCAGCTTTCCTCTTCCTTCTTCTTTCCTCCGACAAAGTAATTGAGCGATCAATTAAATTATACAACTTAAGTGATTGGTTTAAAAGTCATTACTTGAAGAAGTCAACTACTTGGAGATAGGTGGCAGGCATGCAAAATAGAAGGTTCTATTTTCAGTTGCAAATCATACATGTCATGCAAAGAGGAATTCAGGAGGGATATTGCCAGTTGTTTCTTTTCCGACTTCCACATGTGCCAGTTCAACTAAAGCTTCCAACTTGTAATTGCCCCTCTACATTCTATAAGTAGAGGAAGAACTTTCGGGTTAATCAATCAGAATTTGTAAGCAGCAATCTTGTGTTCTAGACTTTGTGTTGAACCCCTGAGAGCAACTTGGAGCAAAGGAATACAAAGGAGCAGGTTTCCGGAGAACTTTGTGTCACGGTGTACTGTGTTTCTTGCTTTTAAATCTTAGATCTCTTAATAAACTTTGTGTTATTTTAGATCTGGATATAGAATTTCCTTTTTTATAATTCTGTGTGTTCATATCTATTAAGTTTCTTCTATGTGCATGCAATTAGCTCTACTATCTACTAATTGGGATGCACATCTTCCCCATTTCTTCTCTGTATTTTCTTTACTTTCTTCTTCTATAAAATACTTCCTTTCTTGAACAGCTGCTTACTTGCTGCAAAACTTCTTAGTTATGGTTCATGAACTAAGTGGTTAAAGTAAAACCCCTGATAGATAATAACACATTTTTATTGACAAATCTGACACGGGAGCCTCACCGGTTAAATGAGGGAAATTTATCTCATGACTGCCTAGGTTTGATGCTATGTAGAAAATCTAGCCAACAGTTTGGCAAATTGACAAATCAGATATAGTTTATTAGGTCTTCTCCCCATTGGTGGCCATCATAGACCAGGAATCCTATCTACTCTCTTCTTTCTTTAGATGATACCAAGGTTTGGAATTTGTAATTGCTTGAAGTATGTGCATATGTGGATAGCTATGCATTTGCTGTTTTGTTGTAAATGGAATGTGAGAATATAGCACTACACCTCTCGGGCTATGGACTGGGTCCAGTAGTGTGTATATCTGGAAATCAAACAATGTAACTGTGTCTTCTACTCTTGAATAAAATTAGCTCCTCTTTTCTTTTTTAAGAGTTTTATTAATCCAAATGTCTTGTATATGACATTTCTCAAAGGAGAGTGATTTTCTCTCTTCTCTATCTTTCTAGATCTATGTAAGTACATATGTAATTGGTGATATAGAAGGAAATAAATCACTATGTAAGACTAAGGATTGTTCTTCCATGTGTGACTCTTCATCTTTTATCAGCTACACATGAGCTGGATGAGGAAGTAATTGTTGTTCCTGGCCCTTGAGTCATATGGGGACTCCGTCCCACAAGGTAAGGGGACAAAGTTGAGTCAAGGAGATCCCATCATTGTGTGCCAGCGAAAAGTTGGTCTGGCAACAGCTTCAAGACAATATCAGGCTGGGCTAGGTAGGAAATTGGTTCAGGTGTTGATGTCTTACCATAGATTTGGAGCTGCCACCTTAATCAAAGATGTAATGCACTTTTCTTTCTTCATTTTGATCCTCTTCAAATTCTTTGGGTAGCTTTTCTTCTGTCTACAGGAGTATACCAAGAATTTTCTCAATCTTAAATCTGAAATTTCATATTTCTTTCAAGCCAATTGTCCATTGGAGTGTTTATATTTACAAGCATTGAATGAAAATGGTTTCGTGTGGATTTCTAGAAAAATGTCTCTCGAGTCTTACTTCAAAACTGAGTCTTTCCATATGGAGTTTGGTATAGGCCCTCATGCTTTTCACTTGTCCTGTCAATGTAACTTTGCCTAGAGAATCTGGAAAAGAGCACTAGAATGGATGGGTTTATCACTTCCACAAATCGATATTTATTAGTTTGTGGTAATTCAATTTATAAAGCTACATACTTGGCCAAACATGCATGCAAATGTAGATGAGTCCATTTCAAACTTTAAGTACTGTTTATATGATTTGTTTCACCATGTGAAGAATTACAGTTTTTCAACTTTTAAATGTTGTCATATCATGCATTTCCTTCATTTTGCCAGGATATTTGGTAGTGTACCTTTGAATGCAACTTAAGTACGAATGCAAGGACTATGGATATTGGCATGCCAATGACATAAAATCCCAACAAGTTGGTCCACACTGCCAGATGTTGCCAACCACATCCTCTTGCTACACCTGTAGAATACATGATTTTCAATATTTGCTTCATACACCCAAATAATGCAGTTCCTTAAAATATATTTTCAATTTTCCATCTTGATGTGTCTTTAAAATAGGAGATAATAAGTACTAATGATTAGTTCAAAGCATGTTAAAAGTTATTTTCACATTAGCAATAGAGTAAGAAAAAATCTTCCATGCAGAACCTGAGAGAACTCCTTGGATTGCATCAAAGAATATGGAAGTTGCAAGTAATGGTGCCATGGTTGCAAAGTTGTGCTTAATTTTCAAACTGTTGCTAAAAGCAGTTGCCCAGGTATTATGACTAATCAGCAATAGTACTGCAATTGCCACAGCTAACATAACTGCAAACTTGAGTGTAAGGGTAACTGCTAACTTCGCTTTATCTTCATTTCCAGCACCAAGTTCATTTGATACCCGGGTGCTGTCAATATACAAAACACACATGATTTCAGCAAAACAAGGCAGGAAAAAAGTGAAAACCAAGATAACCATTAGCATCTGGGAAACCAATGGTGATGGTGATCATAATTTGATTTCTAATTAAAAGAATATATAACTTAATGACACCCATATCACATACCTGACAGCAGCACTGAATCCAAATGTCACCATATAAGCAAGTGCTTCCGTATTTACACTGCCAAGGAGACCAATTAGCATATTAACCTGAGTAATTTGGTTGGCATCAAACAATACAAATGCTCATAAACTATGAGGAAGCTATATTAAAACTAATCGGGAAACTTATGTTGCAGAAAATTTCATTGGTTTACAAACATACCATATAGAGACCAATGAGGTATTCATCTCAGAATCCGGCAAGAGCCCAGCAACCAAAACAAGGACTTCAAAAGCCCAGTACTCCAAACTAGCACAAAAATTTTGAAAATTAACAACGTATGTTATAGGATTTCTAAGCAAACATGAAACAGTTTTTCCACTATCAATGCCATACTACCAACAGACACTATAAATAATTCTAGTAGTTTCCATATTAAATTTTAATTTTCTGAAATGAACAGGTGGATCAGAAGAATTGAAATAAATGTGATATCAAATCAGTAATACTCGAGATTTAAAATCCTAATCTCACAATTTGCATGAAAAGGAAAGCATCTTTCCTATGACTTTTTATCCAGTCACTCTGAATGTATCTCTGGGACATATTAGTTCAATCAGATGATCCTGACCACTTTACATTCTCATAAGAAGCAACAGCCAAAGAGAGAATAAGCGTGAGTGACTCAACATCCTAGGAAATAGACTCAATTTCCAAAATTCAAAAGAATGTTTTCCTGACATTTATTTTTTGGCAAATGACGCATTTTACTACAAGTAAATGCAATCAAGAAAAGTAGGGTAAGAAAGAAAGAAAGAAAGAAAGAAAGAAATTCTATTAATGTTGACAAATGACCAAAGTAGCTCGATGGGACTCAAATGTACAAGAGGATACAATAGCTGTAGGAGTGGGAGCAAGTCCTCCAAGTGCTTAAAAACAATGAAAGACCCTAATGAAAGGGGATAAACCCAAAAATGAGTAAACCCTAGACAAGTCAAAGAAGACAAAGACCATGTAAAAGGGTGGGTCTTAAATGAAATAGTGTAAAGGGAGTTGATGGAGACCAAATCTAGAGATCGTGGCTGAAAATCAAAGTTGGCTCTAACTTGTATCAAAGTCCAGCAGCTTAATCACTGATAACTGTTACGAATATATTGTGTAACATTATTAATAAATTGTATTGTGTAACATTATTAATAAATTGTATTGTGTAAAAAGGGTGGGTCTTAAATGAAATAGTGTAAAGGGAGTTGATGGAGACCAAATCTAGAGATCGTGGCTGAAAATCAAAGTTGGCTCTAACTTGTATCAAAGTCCAGCAGCTTAATCACTGATAACTGTTACGAATATATTGTGTAACATTATTAATAAATTGTATTTAAATGAGATGTGAAACTCATTTAATAATAATATAGTGTGAAGTTGTAATAAACAACTCACAGATAGAATTGAGTGAGTTATCCTAGGGATAAGCTGAGAGATTTGTGGAGAGATAAGTGGATTCAAGATGAGATTTGACTCCACCATAATAGGAAGGTCAATCTCTATATATTGTAATCTCTTTATGAATAATATATCCCGGATGTTTGTAATTCAATTATATTATCATTCTATTCGGTGTTTTTAATCTGCAAAGCTCTACCAAAATTAATATCTGGTATCAGAGCAGGTCAACCATTAGCCATGTGAGTCGTGTGCTAGTTCTTCAATGGTGACAATGGATTGGATTATTCCTGCGTGAGTATATTCATTGCGACTGAGATAGGATTTTATTTGTTATTACAAATTTATGGTTTGATTCTTTGTGTATCAGAGGATGTCAATATTACTGCGCATTATCATTGACTTCAACGGATCCATTTCTTACATATGCTTGCGTCCAAGTCTGTAGATGTAAAGTCATTCGCCTTATATCATTCTTGGATCTGCTGTGCTCACGTCCCAATGACTGCAGACCTCACGAGTTGTCTCCTTGTCTATCTGGCATGATTACACTCCCAATCGGTAATCAATCATAATAAAATGCCAAGCTTTGGCCACTGCCCAGTTTACAAATAACGTAGAAATCTGGAATAGCATTTTGTGAGGGTGGATTGATCGTGGACAAGTTTTGAATATTGGAGCGCATAAATCTGGATCTCCTGCTACGTCTCTGATCTATTTTCTCCAAGTTTTGATCTGCAGTTTCCAGGCGATCCGCAATTTTATTCTGGGTTTGTTTGACAACTGCATTGTTTTTTTAAGCTATAATTAAAATTATAGTTTTTGTCCATGTCGTGTAATTCTTGTTTAGATGCCATAAAGCATTATGCTTTTCTAATATTGTTTTAGGTTATTTAAAAAGTAATCTCAATTTATTACTTTTTAAATGAATTTTGTCAAGTATCATTTTATGTCTCTTGTCAAATTGTCAATAGAGTCAGTTTGAGTTTAAGTCAAGAGTCATGTGTTTATTAAAATTCGTTTGTCGTTATAAATGTAGTAAAGTGTTTGTCAAAATTTTAAATTGTTTGTAAAAAGGGTGTATTTTCGGTTGAAACCGACACCTATTTGTGTCAAATTGTGGAGAGTCATAATGGATAAATTGAGTTATGTTGAAAATTTTGATGGAAAGGATTTTCACACTTGGCAAGTACGAACTCAGTTGACACTCATTAACAAAGATTTGTGGGACATTGCGGATGGAACATTCAAGAAACCAACCGATGCTGATGAAGCGGCCAAATGGGAGAGTAGAGATCGTAAAGCAACAGCAATCATTGGACTTGGGTTGTCTGATGCATATTTGCATCATATAGACCTTTCAAAAAGTTCAAATTTCATTTGGACAACATTGAACAAGTTGTTTGGATCCCAAACCGGAAGCGCAATAGTGACCTTGAAGCAGAAGTTGTTCGGACTCAAGATGGATGAAGGAGAAAACATGGTACAACATATAAGTAAGTTTCGGTCTATTTTGAATCAATTGTCAGGGATAAAAATTAAAGTAGAGGATGATGATGCAAAAGCTGTTTTGTTGAATAGTATGCCATCTCGCTATTCAAACATTGTTTTTACTTTGAGCAAGATCAATCCCAGCCTAGAAGATCTAATTTCTTCACTAATAGATGAAGAAAATAAGACTGTTACACCAGAAGAAACTGCAATGTATGGTAAAAACAAGTCATATGATAAAGGGAGATTTAAATCTTCTTTTAAACAAAGATCAACTTTTAGAGATACAAAGAAACATATCACTTGTTACTATTGTAAACAAGATGGACATCTATCTATAAACTGCAAGAAAAGAGCACGAGATTTACTTGATGGAAAAATAGAAGAAAGTGCCATGGTTGCTAATGAAGAAGAAGAAGGCAGTGATAAAGAAGAACCATTGGGTGATGGTTATAATTCTGACGATTTTCTATTCTAAATAAGCAGCAGATGGAGGCAGGAGGCAACGGAGGAAGGAGGACAATCAGTGTCCTCTCGCCAGCCGCAAGCGACGGGGCCGCATAATGAGTTTGTGGCATTTTTTCAGTTGTGTGTTTCATTGTTTGTAATAAGAACAGATGTCACATTTCTGTTCAGAATTGTATTTCCTTTTGTAGCCTCCTGATGTAAATATGTTGTAGTAGAAAGATAAAAGCACAAGAAAAAGCAGCATCATGTTTTTCTTGAAGAGGATGAACAGAGGTTCATGAGCAGGGGCTCGTACCTAGGACAGAGGTCCATTTTTGTCGAACAGGGGTTCGTATTTGGTGAACAGAGGTTCAGCATACCAAGATCATGAGCATGCAGAGGCAAGCAAGCTGTAGAAGACGTGTGAATGTTTTTCTCTACCTTGTTCACATTAGGGGAGTGTGTAATAGGGATTAATAATGTAAACAATAGGGGAGTGAATGTTACGAATATATTGTGTAACATTATTAATAAATTGTATTGTGTGTATTATTATTTAAATGAGATGTGAAACTCATTTAATAATAATATAGTGTGAAGTTGTAATAAACAACTCACAGATAGAATTGAGTGAGTTATCCTAGGGATAAGCTGAGAGATTTGTGGAGAGATAAGTGGATTCAAGATGAGATTTGACTCCACCATAATAGGAAGGTCAATCTCTATATATTGTAATCTCTTTATGAATAATATATCTCGGATGTTTGTAATTCAATTATATTATCATTCTATTCGGTGTTTTTAATCTGCAAAGCTCTACCAAAATTAATATCTTGGTATCACTGATAACCATGAATGGGCCAACATAGGGTCTCAAAAGAAAACATTTATATGCCTCAATATTTGAACCCATACAATGATAATTTTCTTGTATTAATCCGAGTTGTCAATTTGCCCCAGCTTTGTGGGTTGGTTCTCATTTCATCTTTTCTTCCATGTGCAATTTGTGTTGTTTCATAAATTTAATCAGATAATACTAGAGCTGTCCCTTCTTCCTCTTTTACAAATGCTACTGTGCTTTTAACAAAATTTCTATGCTGCTACTTGTCCGGGCTAACACAAAGGTTTTCTAGCATGCTTCATGTCTATGGCTTGGGTGCACTTAAAGTTCTATAGCATTGAGGAGGAAACAAAATGAAAAGGGTGGAATGCAAGTTTCATGGAACCTGTATGGCATCCGGTGGTTCCTATAAAGCTTCTCTATGGGGTATGAATGTTAACTGGACATGTGCAATAGCATCAACAAACCGCATTGCTATGAAAACTTAAAAAGGTTTACTGAAAGCATTGAGGGCATATTTATTCAGAAATGTATAACCTTTAAGGAAAAGTTACACAGCATGCAGAATGATGTAGCAGAAAGCTAGCATAAATCAAAGTGCTTGATTGGCAATTGATTACATGCACTTTGAGAAAGAAACTAAATGAAAATTTTACATCTAAATGATACATCTATTGCTATCTCCTTCTAGAGTATGTGTGGTGCTGGAAAGTGCAGTTGTTATTATATATGTTTGTTCAGAAACATGTATGCCTCAAATATAATTTTTAGCATTAGAGGCCAAGAAAAAGGTCAAGTAGGTCAAAGTAAGATTAAGTATACATTCTAGACAAAACTCTGAAGGGAAGGCGACAGAGGCAAGTAGTAAGCCTGAAAGTTTTTGTTCAAGTCAATTTGGCAAAATTAAACAAGCCGCTTGAGGGACCCGTCACAAATACAAATCACATACCCAAATGTACTTCACAACAGGATACATCATCACTTTCACGAGTCATTTTGGTGGGATGCATGGATAGCAGCAGTGGAAAACATGAGATTGGTCAGAAATTGAAAACAAAATATCGGAAAGATAAGATGTTCATCAATCAATCTATGCAAATTTCAGGATGCATGGATAGCAGCACTTGAAATTATAACATGCACTTGAAATTATAACATCCACAGAAAAGTAGATTCTACAAAATAATCAAGTTAAGAAGGATATATGGATCGAGAGAGTCAGCACAAAAAGATATTCAAAAACAAGAAAATCTGATAGTGAATTAAAATCAAACAGACTAGTTATGAAACAAATAATAAAATTAAAAAAAAACTTTCTACCGTGTTGACGAAAAGTGCAAGGGATACTTCAGGAATGGCAAAGATTTCACTGGCCTGAGAGAACAAGATATGCAAAAAGTATTAGATATTCCCTATTCTCAAGCACCTGTTGAATAATCATAGGAAAAAGGAACATTTGTATTCCACCAAAGGGCCATGGAAACACAAAAAAACAATTTTGATATGAAGAAAGATATTGATGAAGAGAAACGATTTTGAAGGCACTTTTTAAAATAGTGGACAGGGATATAACCAAGGAAGAACCTACGTAGTTGATTATTTAAATAGAGAGAAAATTTTAGTGTGCGAAAGATCCAATCATAGGGATAAGACACTGTATTAATAAGGAGAAGTCAACTAAATCCACACTCTATGTGAAGTTCAATATCTTCTCTTGCAATCCCACAGACAAAATCTATCTTTGATAATTCATGTAAGTCCATCTCTCCCTCTCTTTGGCACGCAGAAGATGCATGAAAGAGCGTGATCAATTTCATTAACTTGGCACCAAGTGATAGCTTCTCATATTCTTTATGAAACTATATTATTTTCCCTTTCATATGATAAAGAAGGTAAAAGACTTACCACACCATGACTGCAGATTGAAATCCCAGGTTTAGGAAAGGACCAATAACCTTGAAAGCTTTCTGTGAAAATCCTCCCCAAGTATTTTGACAGCTTCGTCCCAGTTTCATATAAAGAATTAAACAAAAACTATCAACCAAAGGGATATTGAGTTTGCCACTGCAGCTCCATGAAAGCCCAATGTTGTCTGATGCACTAATAGATAACAAAGAACAAAATGAAGAACCAAAGGGAAAAATGAGCACACAGTCAAAGGCATCACAATGCTTTGGGTCTGGAAGAATCTTGTTAAGGACTGCAGCATAGCATATGCGTAAAGAGCAGGAATCAAAATCCTCAAGTATGTTGTTGCCATAGAAGACACATCAGCATTTTGCCCCATGAATATGAGTATTGGCTCTGAATACAGCCAAATTATTGTTATGAAAATTGCACAAACAAATGTGACAATCATGGATGCTTGCAAGTACACACCCAACATCAGATATTCCTGTGCCCCATATGCTTGTCCACACAAAGTCTCCAAGGCACCGGTCATACCAATCTACACCAACAAATGAAAACTTAATTAACAAAAACAAAGATCTTACAGAGCGATTAAGTGTATTTCAGAAATGACATCATCTATGTATGGAATGAAGTTACATTAAATCCATGGCATCATATATCCTCCAGATAAAACAAGAAATGACACCTTGAATTGCTTTCATCTGCAGCACATTCTCTTAAAACTGGGATTTTCCTTAGCATGTTCGACAATCTTTAATTGGAACTCTATCTCCATTGTTGGTATTCCTTTGTTTGTCGACAATAAAAGCAATTTTTGTAATATCTCCTTCTTGGTTGAAGACCCTTAGCCCAATTTTGTTTCCCGACGGCTAAGGGAGGAATAAAAGGGAAACTTGTCATAATAAATTAATCATAAAGTGCATCTTAAAATATTATTATAAGCACTTTATTAATTTATTAATGACAAAGTGAAAAAGAAAAAGAAAGAAAAGATAAAGTGATAAAATAAAATTAGAAAAAAAAGGAGTCTATTTATTTTATTTTCCCCAAGGAAAATGCGACCCATATGGAGGAGGAAAAAGGTAAAAGAAAATATTAAATGCAGCCAAAGAAATTTGATTGGTGGTTGTGGGTGGCAAAAAGGCCGAAAATTGTTATAAAAGCAAGTCAGCTTGCAAGGGAAAGACATCTTTTGTATTTTGACAAATTCTTATTTTTGTGCGAGTTTTATAAGCTTTGAATAACAACTCCAAAGGACGAAAACCCTTTGAAGTTAGCTCCAAAGGACAAAAACCCTCTTGTGCACTAGAAAAGAAATGAAAACTCTTCTTCTATTGTGTGAGGAGGTTCTATTCAGGAGCCTTCATTGATTTTCAGAGGTCTACTTCAGTTTCCAGCAGTGTATGAAGGTTGTATTTTGTAGATTTGGGCAAGGGTTTGGAGGAGAATAAGTGTTGTTGTGATTCCCCTTCATTTCCAGCTTATTCAAGGTGGAGCGACCCATATAGAGAGTTATTTTGGAATGTTTTGGAGCTATTTTGGATCAGATCTGTATTGCTGTTCCAACATCATATTTTTAGAGATCAAATCAGCCACTTGGTGTAATTTTTGGGCCAAGGAATTGGTGTTTTCAGTTGTGTCTGTGAAGGGTGCAACTGCAGATTTTTAATAAATATTTCAGCCTTCAATTGGGTTCCAATCTGGTACTTTTCTTGTGTATTTGCAATAATAAAATTGATCTGTTTTTAGGATAAAATAGTGATTTGATTTCAGTTTTGAATGAATTGCATCCTCTAGGCAAGTTGCATTTTTCTATATAAATTCAGATCTGCATTTTCAAAATTTTGTATATCTTCTATAATCTGCCATTTTGGTTGGGATTTGTCGCTATTCCATTTGAGGGTGAAATATGTCCATTTGGGGACATTACGGTGGTATCGTGAGCGGTGATTCTCCCAACTCGTTAAGGAAAAAAATCAGTTTTGCATGGACACGGTGAAGAGGGTTTTAGATATCACTACTCAAAAACTCCAAGAAAGGAAGGTATGGGTGATAGAGAAAGGCCTCCACCAACAGAGAAAATGAGCTATTTGAATGAAATGTTCACTAGAGGTAACAGAGAATTGTAAACTGTTTGTTGGATGCTCAGAGGGATCTAAGAGACTCCTTTGTAGGAGCTATTGCTGATTTGAATCGATCTATACAAGGGCTAAGCACTACCATACCGAATCTCCAAGGAAATCAAGGTAATCATGGTGAAGGAAGCTCATCTAGACCGGCAAAGACATCCATCAAGCCTCCACCTCAAATATTCAGAGCCAAGTTTCTTCAAAGAGAGGAACAACCAATTGAGGTAGATACTCCTAGTGATGTTGAAGACATAGAGGCATGGGGTGAAGAATATGCAGCCCTTAGTTTCGGTGGTGAGAGAGATGTTGTCTTTCAGAGATTTCTGCGAGTTGAAGAATAGCAAAGGCACAGGAAGGAATAGAAGAGTTCAACGGGAGCAACCAAGAAGAGACATACAACAAGCAATTGACAAAAAGGTAATGAGTTCATGCCCGGTACTTGTTGTCCCAGATTTTTCAATTCCTCTTATGGTTAAATATGATGCATCCGGAGAAGGTATTAGGAGTGCCTTATGGACAACAAAGGTCAGCACCTTTGGGGTAGCCAAAGGGGTCTTTTGGACAGCCAAAAACTACTTCAAACAGTGAGCAAAAAGCACCAAATTTTGGGCAGCAAGGGGCAGCCCATTATATTGAGGTAGTTCCAGAAGAAGAAGAAGAAGAAAAGAATGCTGATCTAGAAGAAGTTGAAGAGAAAACAAAGGAAGAGGAAAAGGTTCCCATGGATGGAACACTAGCTACTTTATGTGGAGCACCTAGATACTATGCATTCCAGCAAAGCCAAGATGTCATGAAGGAAAAAGGAAATGAAGATCTCAAGGATACACCAAGGTATGAAAGGAATGATCATATGTCATATTTATTGTTGCATATTCAGATTTATTTTCCTCATGAGAAGCATGATAAGTTAGAGGATCAAGTTTGCAAAATGGAGTATGTGGAATCCTTGATCCAAATTCATGTTTATGAGCATCATGAGAGCTATGTATTTTGGCAAGAGCTCTCTCATTTAACAGGTACAGGATCTAGACTCTTGGAGCACTACAATATGTTTTATCTCTTGCACATGGCACTTGGGCCTATGAGTTACAATTGCTTGAGGGCAAGCAATTTGGGAAAGGAGGATTGTAATATCCCCTTCTCGAAAGCAATTGGTCGAAGACCCTTAGCCCATTCATTGTTTCCCAACGGCTAAGGGATGAGAAAAAGGGAAACTAAGTCATAATAAATTAATTTTAAAATGCAAAATAAAACTTTATTATAAGCACTTAAATTAATTTATTAGTGACAAAATAAAATTAGAAAAAGAAATGTCACTTTATTTTATTTCTTTCGAGTGGAAAAAGGCGAGCCATATGGGGATAGAAAGCAAAGGGAAAATATTAAATAAAGTGATGGAAAATATTAAATAAAGTGAAGAGAGCTGATTGGTCCTTTGTGTGGCTAAAGGGCCAAGGGAAAGTTATAAAAGCAAGTCGCCATGCATGGAGAAGGCATCACTTTTTATCATATTTTCATATCTAAAATTTGGTTGAGCTAATTGCTTTCCATTTTTACCTCAAAGGACGAAAACCCTTTGAAGTGTTGCATTAGAGGACGAAAACCCTCTATTGCCAAGGATTGAAGAATGAAAACTCTTCATCCTTTATGAGAGGGAGCTCTATTCAGGGGTTTCCATTGAGTTTCAAGAAAAATTCTGAAGTTCTAGCAGTGTTGAAGGTTCTAATTTGCAGATTTTTGTTACATTCAACTAGGGTTTGAAGATTTTTGGCATGCATTTTCAGTCAGATCTAGGGTTATCTAGACCATAGATGGAATACTCGCCAAAAACTCGGCGAGTTTAGAAAAACTCGCCAAAAATTATGCTAAACGAGTAACTCGCAGGAAAACTCGCCAAAAATGCAAAAAAAAAACTCGCCGAGTATAGTTGGAATACTCGCCAAAACTCGCCAAAAACTCGCCACAAACTCGCCAAAAACTCGCCAAAGACAGCATTTCTTTCCTTTTTTGGATTTTTGGTGAAGAAAACACAAGTATAGAAAAAAATTTGCCATTTTTGGAAAGGGTCCGGGAAGATGTAGCAGCAAAAACTTGCATGTGCCATAACTTTCATTCTGTGGCTCCGTTTCAGGTGTCGTTTTCTCTAAAAGTGCATATTTTCTCGAGCTCCACGCAGTGATGGCAATATTTTTCTTATTTTCATAAAATCCATTTTTGCACCTTTTTGGGCCAAGCAACTTCTTGCAATCTTCTGAAAGAATCATGAGCTTTGATTGCCTGTAGACAGATTAGTAATTAAAAATATTGGGTAGCTTTCCAAAACTCGGCGAGTACTCGCCAAAACTCGACAAGTATTCTCCCGTGCTCGGACTAATCACACGAAGAAGCGCAACAAATTGACTCAAAAAAGGCTCAACGACTTGGTTTTTGTGCAATACAATCTCCGGTTTCGCACAAAAAAAGTTGAGGCGACATCAGTGGAGCTCATTGATTTGGATGAGATAGATCCATACCGTGAGTGGCCTGGGCAAGAAGAGGAAAACCCTACGTTCACAACAGACGAGATTGCTTCTTTTGAGAGGGAGGCTATGGAGGGAGAAGCACTAGCAGGACTCCGAGGAGATATTGGACTGGATGACATCTTTGGAGGTGATCTCCAACATGCAGCAGAGGAGCCACCAGCACCATCATCTAGTTCCATGATCGAGCCAGATTCGCAGCCTTCTAGGAGGAGCGTGGAGACGCAGCCGAGTGTGGGGACTAGTATCAGCCGGTTGTCGTATTCGCATGATGATGCGATTTTGTATTGTATTTGTATTCAAATCTAATAGAAAACACTTCTCCAACATTTTATGGGCTCATTTAATACATTTTGTAGCTATGTGTTGCTTAAAATTTATGTTTTTTAAAGAAATTTGAGTATTTTTTAAGTTGCCGAGTATTCCCGAGTATTGGCCGAATATTGGCGAGAAGCGAGAGTTTTTTTTTGGGGTGCAGCGAGTTTTGGTTTTGGCGAGTTTTCCTACTATGATCTAGACCCTTGTGAGTGGAGTTTGACACATCCAAGGGCACGGCTAATCCGGATCTCATCTCCATCTTCATTGTCATATTTTTGAGGTCATTTCCAACTTGTATGCATCTGATTTGGGCTTTGGAAACATTTTTTCTAGCCTTGTCTATAAGTTGATTTTCTGCAGACTTTAATAAATTTTCCAACTCTTCTTCTTGATCTAAAAAATTATATTTTGTGTTCTTACATCTATAATAAATTCTGAATTGTTGGGTTAAAGATTTGGATGATTTTCAATCAGTTTTGAGTATCAATCATCTCCAAGGCAAGTTGCATTTCCTTGTAGAAATTCAGATCTGCATTATTTTTGTCAAGTGTACCTTCTATAAATTGTTGTTATAGATCGGATTTGCAGTTGTTCCGTTTGGGGTTAGAAATTATCCCATTGGGGACATTACAATTTTTCAATATATAAAATGAATGATTGTTTAAATATTAGTTAAAAAGGAACAAAAATATTTCTTATAGAATCAACACTTAGAGAATGCATTGTTATAATAAATGAGCATGGAAACCGGTAGATAATAGATTTTAGAGATCATAACAATTTCCTTTTGAGTTGGCATTCATCTACACATGTTCTTGAAGGCGATAATGACTTGTGCTTGATGGCATATGTTTAAAAGGCCTCGATATCATATTTGCATGATAAAAATCATTGTTATATTTTACTTGCACCCATGCCCTAGAGGCACCCGGTTTCCTTCCTCGGTTCAAACTCGCACCTTCATACATCATGGGCGAGAGATCTTGAGTTTTATTAATAACTTAAGTATATTGAGAAACCATTGCAAGAAAGGAAAACATGGTCTTATGGTTTATTTATGTAGTGTCCTCTTTTCCAATGTGAGAGGCTGATTTTGGACTTCTTGCCATTCCCTTTTCCATGGCAACGAAGTGGAAGAGTTGGGAAAAGGAATTGAGCTTCCTTTGCATTTATTTTCTAATTTTTAATGTTTCTTTTTTAGTGTGTTTTTGCTTTTAGCAGGTCGGCTGGGTTTGGTGCATTGAAAAAGCATATTAAAAGATTATAATGACTTTATCTGGGTCGGCCTTGTCCTTCTAAGCCTTGGCGCCAAAGATGAAGGTATAAAAGGAGATGAAGACTTCATTTGGAGACATCTACTTTGGCGAATTTTATCTAAATTGGACTTGTGGGCTGTTTGCTCATTGTTCTTCCACTCTTGGGCGAAAATCCAAGTGTGTGGCATCTTCCAAGAAGGACAGAAACCCTTCTTGTGGTTGGTTGGGGGATGGAAACCCTCCTTCCTTGTTTGGCTTGAAGGCATATTGCAGATTTGAGAGGAAAGAAGTCATAATCAGATTTTTATATGCATTATTGAGCCTCTCCCTTGTGGAGCGACTTGCATTAGAGTGTTGTTTGGTGCCTTCTAGGGCACGAATCTGATCTTTCATTTTATATTCAAATTTGTCACTATTTATAAGGCTAAAATCAGTAATTCTTTGTGGAGTTTGGGGTTCTTAAACCCTCATTTCATAATTTTTATTGCAATTGTATTTCGTTGGTTTTTAATTAATTTTCAGCAGAGTTTTAGATTGTATTTCCTATTGAATATTGGTTTGGTGGATCCCTCAAATATTTGTATCTATTTTGGCAAAGTTGTTTGAAGAGTTCAAGTGTTTTGCATCCATTTTTGTATCATTGTTCCAAAAATTTGGTTGCTGATCAAATATGGGTTTTATTTTCAGTTTGTTGGTTTAGAAATCAGATTTGATAATATTGGGGTTTGTGCTAATTTCCTACTTTTCAGTTTCAGCCCTTGAAAGCGATATTACGGTGTTATCGAGCTCGGATCTTCAAAAGCCTAGGGTTTCAATGGAATAAGGCAACAAAGGTTTTTATACTACCAAAGAAGAAGGAAAGCAAATCAACAAGGGAAGAAGACAATATGCCAAATCAAAATCCTCAAGAAGCCAAAATTGATAAGTTGATTACAGGTCAAGAGAGATTAGCGGACACAATGGACTTCCTTCCCTATCTCTTCAAAAGATAACTAAACGAATGGACTTCCTTGACTAGGATTTAAAATGGTGATAGTAACTCATCCGGGGCTAACAATGCACAAAGACCTATGGGATCAACCCACGGATCAGCCACAAGACCCACTTGTCTTCCAAGGGAAGAAGCTATTCCGGATGTTGGAGCAAGGCCCTCTAAGGGACAAAACATTGTCACAAGCTATAAAGAGTATATGCCTCTTCCAAGAGAGATTTGTGAAGCCATTTCACTTGCCGAATTCATTGGTGCGAGCAAGGGAAAATCAAGGCCCAAGCCTAGGCCACAAGCTACACAAGAGGAAGAAGTAGGGTCCTGCAATTAATGAAGGAATCCATCATGCATGTTGAATAGGCTGTGGAGCTTGTTTAGAGGGAGCAGCCCTTTGGAGGGTTAGAAACCCCCAACTCTCTCGCCAAATTGGATCTCTTGATTGGGTTTCCAAACAACACTATAGTGACACATGAGTTTGATGAAATCATAAAGCACGAGTTGGAAGGTATAAATCCTTTGATATTTCATGATGATTCTATGATTTCTAATAATGACACATTACAGGAGAATAAAGAAGAAAAATCTGATTTACAAGATGATGAAGAGAAGCTGAAGGTTGAAGCCCAATTGCCAAAAGACAACCGAAGGTATGGAGGTAATTCAAATTTATTTCTTTATGCCATGCCATTTCAGATTTATGATCATGGGCAATTAGTTGAAAGGGATGACCTTGGGGCAAATTTAATGCTCCAAAGCAAATCACGGAAAAAGGAAAGACTTCATGATGTTAAGGATGGAGAAGAATCCGAATTGCATACAATCAATGGACCAAGACTTTTGGGTAACCTTGTTGGGGTTCGTATGGGTGAAAAGAGTGCTTTTCCAAGTGCCTATAATCACTCTCAGTTCACTAGAAATTTCAGGACAACAACCTACGGTAAGCAATTTCGTCATTTTCCTAAGGGGTTGCTTCATCACCTTCATACTATGTCCTTACAATATTGTGGTCGTCATAAGGAACATTCTAACAATTTTGTGAGGATGAAGAGTACCGAATGGGGAAGGAATTCTACTTCAGCCCTGAGAAGGGAACTCTTTGTGGGCAGCCCTAGGTATGACTATCATATTTCAAAAAAATTGATTACTCCTGTATCGCTGCTATATTTGTATCATGGAGGGCAGCGATATCAATTTGATAAGAGGAAGAATATATGGATGGACAAGAGGTACATAAATTCTTCCTTGCAAATTCCGAGTTGTTTGCACATAGAAGTTTTGGATGCAGGGAACCTTTGGAAGGATGGTATTACAAACTTGAGGTCTGCTGTTTACATCCTTATGGCAGTCATAAGCAAATTGGCAATCACAAGAAAAATGCATTTCTCATCCACAGTTGAGGATCTAGTGTTTGCATGGGAAGCAAGATGGTCTTCCACCACCATCATGCCAATTTTGCATGAGACAACACGCTGCTACAGCCAAGGTAAAATACTCTTCCTAAATTTGCATTTTGGATGGATAGTTCTTTCCTTGAACAGCTGTAGGTTGGTATTTTTATGAAGAATTTTGGATTTAATATGATATGCCGAAGGGACTTCAAGTATCACAGTTGTTACACCCTTCCTATGTCAATAACAATCAAGAATTTTGAGTTAGACTACAGCTATGAGGGGTTGTCCTCTTCAAAACTATGCATGGGGTTGTACATACCTTCCATGGGCAGCGAGAAAGAGGCTGATTTGGGGACACTCTTTCCTCTTAATATGATGGATATGAAGGTTTTTACTTGGAGTTTGAGCAAGGCTAACATCCCAACATCTTGGGCATTGCTTACAAAGAAATGTAGGGCTGTTCATGGACACTACACCCACTCATCCGCACTTGTATGGACTGATCCAAACTTAACAAGGAAGGAAATTCGGTGGGGTAGCTTCAAGTCAACCATTGGAAAACCAAATCAGCAAGGTAACAACCTTCCAAAAGAGGTGAATATAAGTTTTAGCATGCGTTGTATTGTTGGCTAGATTTTCTACATAGTTGAAAACCTAGGCAGTCATGAGATAAATCTCCCTCATTTACCGGTGAGACTCCGTGTAAGATTTGTCGATAAAATATGCTAGTATCTATTTAGGGGTTTTACTTTAACCACGCAGCTCATGAACCATAGCTGTATAGTTTTGCAGCAAGTAAGCAAATGTATAATTTTGTAGCAAGTAAGCAGTTGTTAAAAAGGAAATATCTAATGAAAAAAAATAATAATAAAAACAGGAAAGAAAGAGAGAATATGTGCAACCCAATCAATAGATAACAGAGTTGATTGCATGCACATAGACAAAACCAATAGATATTAATACAGAATTATAAACAAAGGCAGATTTCAGATCTAGATTTAGAATAACACAAAGTTTATAAGTAGATCTAAGACAAAAAAACTAGAAACAATATGCAACGTAACACAAAGTTCTCCGAAAATCTGCTCCTTTCTATTCCTTTGCTTCAAATAGCTATCAGGGATTTCAGCACAAAGTTTGAAACACAAGAATGTTGCTTACCAATTCAAATCCTTAACTCGAAGGTTTTCCTCTACTTATAGAATGTAGAAGGAAATTACCAATGGGAAACTCAATGAACTAGAACATAAACAAGAAGTAAAGATACCATCCGCAATCATCTTCCTCTAATTCCTCTTCAAGTGACATGCATCCGGATCCATACTCAAACTTATACACATTTGTCACTTAACTAATAGAATCGTTCCACACAACTTAAAGTAATGGTTTCAAAACCAATAACTTTAAAGTTTTACAATCATATCTGGGAACGTGAAAATAGGAGAAGAAAGAGTAGAAGAAAGATTCACCAGTTGTAACATCTACATCTTCTTTTGTTTTGATACTAAATATACTTATCGAACATGTAATTCAGCAACTTCCCATCTGTCTTAGCCACAACTTCTTTTTCTGTCCTGAATTGCAGCAAGCCTTCGTTCAATACCCTGATGCACACTTCCACATCCTCCAAGCTAGGCCCGAACTTCTCAATATCCATTGCGAGCGTTACCGACTTCATCGATGGAATCCATCGTGAAAGGCTTAACACTCCATCAATTCTCCCTTGCACCATCAAAAGAGATCCCTCAAGGAATCATGCACTTTGCTAGGAATGGTCCTTGTGTATGAAGAAACGTTCCCAACCACTTCCTCGTTAGTGAAAGCAATGACATTTTTTGATAAAGATGATGCCATACTCTCAAGTGCCTGCATTCTTTTCAGCATGATTCTGAAGATCTCCAAGCGGAAAGATACTGCAAACTCAAGTTGCTTCCCCTTCTCAACTGATCCATCGGGCACAATTCGTTCCGCAATCAACACCTCCCTCGACAACTTATTAATTTCGACCAAAGTACTTAGGTTACTTTCAGCAACTGTGCTCATGTCTATCATGCTCGTCACCAGTTGCTTCAGCTGAACCGATGCATCCTTCATAACCTTTAGACGGGCTGGTACCTCTCCGAGTTGTACAGAAGCTTGGCGAATGATTAGACTTTTCCATTCATTGATAGCTTTAACTTGGTTACTGCATCTTCCACTTCTGCATCAGATGATCACTCACTGCATATGTGCTGAAATGGGTTGAGTGGAAGATTTGGCAACTTTGGCAATAATCTCGCACAACTGAGACACCTGCTTCTAAAGTTCAACTTTCTCCGCCTTTTCTTTATCAAGCCTAAGGAATAAAGCATTTATCAATGTCTGCGTGTCTTGCTTCAATCCTTCTGTGGTGGCTTGACCTATGGGTACTCTGGTCACTGTTATATCCTCTACCGTGAGCTCATCCTTCTTCTTCCCTTCTGCTAGAACTGACATCTCAGCGAACTTCTGCCCCGACTCCTCAATAATCAACCTTGAAGTCACCTTAGCAACTTTAGGTTTTCTGTCTTTTCCGCCCAAACTCAGGAGCAGTTGCAAGTCATGTTCCTCCGAGTTGATCTCTCTCTAGCCTCAGAACCACCCGCAAAGCCAACCATTCGAGAAATTACTTCTTGGAGAATGAGAAGTTGCCGAATGTACCACTATCTCGCGCTTTGATTCCTCTCTAAACTCAAGCCTTTCTGATGTTGTGGCTTCCGTCCTCTGAATTATCCAAAGACAAAGCTCTTTCAAATTTTGCCATCTATCTGACTTCAACGCGTTTCTTGAAGAGGTGTTGAGCGGAGTGGCCGAGGAGAAAAGATGAATGTTTCTTTGGATTCAACGGAGGAATGGCGTATCTTCTTGAGGTGCTGTGATCGGTGAAGTACTTGATGTTGGAGAAGCTGGAACTAACACCATAGCCATGGAAGTGATCCTTTCCTTTGAATGAGACCTTCTGTGCACTTTAATCTTTTCAGGTCTTCTACTGCTTTCTCTTTCGTGCTACCTTTTCAGGGAATCTCTTGTGCCAAAGTTGCCTGTGATCTGATTCATCAATGCCTCATCAAGGCAATATCCCTTTGTCAGCAACCAATTTGAAGTATTGACCAGAACAGCGGCAGACCTTTCCTCGATCATATGGCAGCCACCTATGCTCTCCTAAAGTATAACTCTATCTCCTCCCATCCGATAGTATGCGTCAAGTAACATAGGCCCATCATCTTTAAGATTCGCAGTATCCGTGCTAAACCAAAGTCAAACACTTGCTGCTACCGATAACCTGCTGAAATCTTTCTTTCTAACCGTACTCACTTCGCACTTCATCGAGAAATCTTCCAATGAATACTCTGGCAAGCATTTGTAATAGTCCACTATGATCGGGAAGAAGCCTATAGACTTGTGTTGTTTCGATTTGTAGGTCATGAATCTCCACGAGTTGTCTACTCAACTCTATGATGACCAATCTGTCACTCGGATATCTAGGCAACTTAAGCTGGTTCTCTGAAAAGCCGGTGACCACGAGGTATGTAAAGTCTGCAAATTTGGATGAAGATACGCGCCCAATCTTGGACACACTTCCCAAGCTTCATTGCTTACTTGTTGGCCTTTAGATCGCTATTCATCCCGCAAATGAATTCGTAGAAGAATCTATCGTTGACCACCTCGTAATCTTTATTGCATGCGAGCACGGTAAAGTCTGCGGATAGCACCCAAAAATAGGATCCTTGGAAAGCACACCACGTCTATCCAGCTTGAAGAAAACACCCTGTGAAGGCTTTGCGTATACCAAATACGAAGTCATTTTGAAGCTATAAGTGCGCCTCACATTCCGGAGCTGCTCACCGATGTTGTCACTAATGATTTCCGACCAATTGATTATTGAATTTGCTTTGTTGATTTCAATGGTCCTGATGAAAGCATACATCCATGAGCGGAAGTTGTGAGCGTTAGCTTCACCATTTATCCTACATAACAATTTGGTAATGTCATCCACCTCTTGTACAGATTGGATCGTGGAAGAGTTCTCGGGAACTTGGATGGAGATCTGGGCTTCTTCATGTATCTGCTGTTCATTATGCCCACACAGTCAACTTTATGCTTTTCCCATCTATTGTTGGCATCCAGTATGTTAATAGTAGTCACCACCTGTCGTGTTGGAATCTTCAGACAATAATTGATTAACTGTGCATCCAACCGGATTATTGTTTTCCCGCAGATATCTCGGGTG
This sequence comes from Taxus wallichiana var. yunnanensis, assembly GCA_018340775.1. Classification (NCBI taxonomy): domain Eukaryota; kingdom Viridiplantae; phylum Streptophyta; class Pinopsida; order Cupressales; family Taxaceae; genus Taxus; species Taxus wallichiana. Next base: position 469,652,931 of record CM031237.1, read on the forward strand.
ATCTAGATAGTGGTTGGTAAGACCTAGCACACTCCATGACGAATTTTGGCAACTGAGCTATAGATGGGAATGCTGAAGCTCAAATGATTCCACTACTTTTGACTGCACACATGAGGGAAGTCTTTCCAGCTCTGGATCTGTCAATCAATTCGGAAAGAGGTTCTGGACCTAGATCTGTATCTCCAATGTCAGCAAACTTAGAAGTAATGCATGACTCTGCTGAGCTTTCTTTTTCATCCCGCTTTGCCATGGCTGTAATCTTTGACTGAGCAATTATTTTTCTCTTTATTCGGCTGGAATTCTTTACAACCGGTGCAGATCTGGAGGTTTCTTCATATTTGGAGGATATGTTCAATGTATTGGACATTAATTTAAGCTCCCTTTCTCTTATATAAGCACGAAATGAATACCGTAATTAATTGAGACAAAAATGGCAAAGCTGGAACATGAACACTTGATTTTAATTATAAAAATTTGCATATATCAAGTTTCTTTACCCCAAAATTTGAGGTTTTGTTTGCATGCAAAGCAAGCATGAATTTTGTCAACTTCACTTGAGCACTTGTACCACTATGCAGACAATTAATCAGACTTAATTCAAGCTCCTTCAAACCTAGGCGCCAAACTTTGAAGCTTTACGCAGTGAAAACACCTTCCTCTGAGCAAAATTCCTCCTTAATTGGGGGCCAAAATTGCCTGGGCTGTACTTCTTTGCTAAAGAATTAATTAATTCATCATTATGGCAGCCCCTTCTTATATAACCTTCACCATTCTATAATTAATAATTGCATCTCTTATTCTTGGCAATTAATTAATTAATAAACATGCTTTTCTCTTCAATTTGGGCGCCTATTTTGTGCATGCTCATGGTTGCCATTAAATAAATTAAATCTATTTAATTTTAGCTTTCTACTTCCAATCCACTTTGACTTCACAGTGTGCTTTGACTTCATGCACCAAAAATAGGAATTAATTCCACCAATTAATACTTTAAAAAGTATTATTTCTCCTCAATATGGGTCGCACTTTTTGACATGAGAGGGGGCTGCATTAAATAAATTACATTTATTTAATTTTAGAATTCTATTTCTAATTTCCTTTATCCTCTTCTTCCTTGTTGACTTTTCCTCATGCTTGGGCGCCAAATTTGGAAATAGAATTAATTAATAAATGCATTTAAAGTTGTCCTTCTATTCCAAAAGGGGTCGCACTTTTTGACATAACCAATTTCTATTTTTAAAAGTCAATTTCCAATGGGATTATTCACCCTGCACTGTAGCTCCAAAAATCCCATGATCCACTTAAGCTATTTGACTTTTATAATGGGATTATTTACCCTACAAGGCAGGTAAGAAATTCCCATCAATGCCTTAAGTGATTTTCTTTTATTTCACAATGAGAATTTTCACCCTGCAAGGCAGGTAAGAAATTCCCGCCTGCCTGTTGCCTCTAATTTTCCCATTATGACTTAAGTGGCTTTGCTTTCATGGGAAAAAGTACCCCGCCAAACAGTACAAAATTCCCCACCTGCTCCGCTACCAAAATCTCATTGTAGCTTTAAACCTTCCTTTCCCAAAAATGCGACCGCCCGAAGAGGCCTTTTTCGTGTGCGACTTCGTCTTTCTAGAGAGAACCAAACCTCCTGTGAAAAATTCCTTGACATAATGTCCATAGATGATCTCCAAATGCTACGAGGCAAGAAAACAGATTAAACCGGCAAAGGAATTGACCTAGAGAAATTTCACAGAAAACAAAACAAGAAAACACCAAAAATGCAAAACGTTGCCAAAAGTCACAGATAAAGCCCAGGATTCATTCCTGGTGAAAACCCTACTGGTATATGGGAATATTGACATGTAAAACCACAACAGGGTTAAACCGGAGCACAATTTGCCTCAAACGGGGCTCAGAATAATTAAATAAAAATTTCCCGCAGGCAAACCCCAACGACAGAATATAATGATTTTGGGCATTTGGGTATTTGGCGAAATTGGCTTATTTGAGTCTCTGGGAATATCCTGACACAATACAGACACTTTCTAGCAATTAAAACACAAAACAACCCATTATTTTAAAAGAACAAAAAAATTTATATGGGGTAGTCTCAGATTTCAAGGTGAAAAATGGGGACACCATGTATGCATCTTATGTGGAAATGCAATGATATACTTCCAAGCATAGCTAGCATAAAAAGGGAAGAAGTACATCTTCGGGGCATTCAATACATAAAGGATGGCAAGGTTTTACTCTTTGGTATAATGCTTCATGGTGATATTTTATGGTTAATTTTGGGCATGCATAGTATGACCTCCATGTGGGGAACACTTGAGGGATTAAGAGCAAATTGGAGCTTTCTTGCTGAAAGCCATTTTTCACATAAGTTGGAGCAAGGAAGGAATGCAAGAATGTTGTGTTAAGGGCTAACATGTTTGCTGATTTCAACCATAGGTTTGTTGATCTTCATTTTCCAGCCCATCTAAGACAATTTTTAGGCCCTATGCTACTCACAAATTTGGTTTTTCTCTAAGATTTCAGTTTGGTAGTTGTTATGCCATGGTTATAGGGCTGCATTTGCAAAAATCAGATTTGGGGCTGCCATTAGCAGCCATGAACAAGAATGAATTTTCATTTTTGAAGAACATTCCATCATGGAATAATGAGGGAAGAACAAATCAGCTGAAGGGAGGAAATAAATCATATTCGATAGCCTCAATTTGGATAGGATTCCATGTGAATGAATTTTCATTTTTGAAGAACATTCCATCATGGAATAATGAGGGAAGAAGAAATCAGCTGAAGGGAGGAAATAAATCATACTTGATAGCCTCAATTTGGATAGGATTCCATATGAATTATTCTTGTGGTGAATTGTTTTCAGCCCCTCCTCAATCTAATTTGCATTTTCTAGTGAGAGAGATTGCTTGTCAAGCTGATTATGCATCCATTTCTTGCTTTATGTTGGAAACTACATCAGTTTGCAGGAATTTTATTACAGTTGAGCATGCAAGGAAATGAGGTGTCATTGTCGTTTTTGAAATAGAAGATGATGAAGACTTCCATGAAGAATGGGGCAGTAAAGGTAATAACTTGTTTGAGATGAAGCTCCTTCATTTAATGAGCCTGAGGATCCATATTAGGGGAACACTACAGCATGTTACTTTACTATGATATACTTGGGCATATGAATTGCAATTGCTTGAGGACAAGCAATTTTGGGAAGGGAGGATTGTAATGTCCCTTTTTCCAACGTGAGAAGTTAATTTTGTATTTCTTGCCATTCCTTTTTCCATGGCAACGAAGTGGAAGATTTGACAAAAGGAATTGAGCTTCCTTTGCATTTATTTTTTAATTTTTAGTGTGTTTTTGCTTTTAGTAGGTTGGTTGGGTTTGGTTTATTGAAAAAAGCATATTAAAAGATTATAATGACTTTATCTAGGACGGCCTTGTCCTTCTAAGCTTTCACGCCAAAGATGAAGGTATAAAAAGAGATAAAGACTTCATTTGGAGGCATCTACTTTGGCGAATTTTATCTAAATTGGACTTGTGGGCTGTTTGCTCATTGTTCTTCCACTCTTTGGCAAAAATCCAAGTGTGTGGCATCTTCCAAGAAGGATGGAAACCCTTCTTGTGGTTGGTTGAGGGACGGAAAACTTCCTTGTTTGGCTTGAAGGCATATTGCAGATTTATAATCTGATTTTTATATGCATTATTTAGTCTCTCCCTTGTGAAGCTATTTGCATTAGTGTGTTGTTCAGTGCCTTCTAGGGCACGATTCTGATCTTTCATTTCATATTCAGATTTGTCACTATTTATAAGGCTGGAATCAGTCATTCTTTGTGGAGTGTGGGGTTCCTGAACCCTCATTTCATAATATTTATTGCAGTTGTATTTCGCTGGTTTTTAATTAATTTCCAACGAGTGTTTTGGATCCTATTTCCTATTGAATATTGGTTTGGTGGATGCCTAAAATACTTATATCTATTTTGGTAGATTTTTTTGAAGAGTTCAAGTGTTTTGCACGCAATTTTGTACTGTTGTTCCAAAAATATAATTGTTGATCAAATTCAGGTTCATTTTCAGTTTGCTGGTTTAGAAATCAGATTTGATAACATTGGGGTTTGTGCTAATTTCCTACTTTTTAGTTTCAGCCCTTGAAAGGTATATTACAATTTAAGAGCAAAAAGAACTGCTTTGATGATTTTGACTAGACACCCCTGAAAGTATAAAGGATGCGATGTTACAACTCCACGATAGAAATGTGTTCTTTAACAGTCATTCTTCCGGTAAACAAAAGCAATGGGTAGGCAGCTGATAATGCAATTTTCAATGGTTATTGTTGTAAATATGCAATGCAAACAGAATAGAAACACTACATGTGTGTACAATGGCAAGAAGACGATCTACTGATAAAGTATGCATAGTCATCATCATAAGAGAACTCAAAACAATATAGATACAACGTGTCTACATAAATAGATATGAACACGATGTACATAGTCTCCAAGGGCAATCCTAACTCATATATGGTCTAGCACTAGACATATGATGGAGATCCTTGATGTGAAGACAACTCATACATAAAGGAGAAAGAAGGGTGCTGTGTGATGGTTGACCACAATGGCAAACGCATCGACCACCCTCATAACTTGAAACATGATTGAGTCATACTTAGGTGCATCATATCATAGGAAGATAATGGAATTTTTATGCAGTTATTTGTCTTACTATGGTATATACTGATGGTGACCAAAAAAATGCTTTAAATATGTCACAAACCCCGCCCGTCCCCGCCTCCAAGATTGTCAGCATCCTTGATAACCTTGCTCAATGGAAGGCTTGGGAGCAGATGGTAGAGGAAACTTAAGTGGTGGAACAATGAGAAGTTGAAGCAAGTGAGGTAAAATTTGATAGTAAAACAATAAACCAAAATAAAGGTGAAAAAGGAAGTGATGCAACGGTTGAAGAGTTTCCCTTCACTTGTTCAAATTATGCCTTTAATTTCTATTTCAATTGCATAGCTTCCCACTTTGCCTCACGAGTGTTATCCTCGACTTTATTGACTTCACGTTTTGCTTCTATCTTTTGCTTCTCTAAGTCGGATATCTATTGTCAACATTCTACTCTCTTTTTCCAAAGGGAGCTCAAACCACATGTAATTCCCCCACCTATGTAAGTATATGAATGTGCAAAATCATGAATAATCTAGATGCAATCCTTCCTTTGAACTTGGCACTTGGCACCGTGCAACTTTAGCCTCTTTGTATTCATATTTGACCTAGTGATTTGCTCAAGGAAGCTCTTTAAAGATTTTGGATGTGTACAATACTTTTGTGTATGGTGTCCCAGCATTTCTTCCGAAATCTGTGACTACCCTATCCAGAAAAAATTTGTACTTTTAAAATAATGAGTCGTTTTGTGTTTTTATTGCACGAAAGTTCTTGTATTGCGTCAAGATATTCCCAAAAAGCCATATTAGTCTTTTTCGCCGAGATACCCGGATGCCCAAAATTGTTATATTCATCGTCGGGATTTGTCTCGGGAAATTTGTATTTAATTATTTTGAGCCCCATTTGAGACTATTTGCGCTCTGTTTTAACTCTGTTATGATCGAACATGTCATTATTCCCATGTACAGAAGGGTTTTAACTTGGAATAAGTTTTGGGCTTTATTTGTGACTTTTGGCAATTTTTCGTGTTTTTGTGTTGTCCGTTTCGTTTTTCGTGAAACTTCTCTAGAGCAATTCCTTTGCTTAGGGTAAGCTCGATTTTGGCACGGGTAGTGGAAAACATATACGCACGTTATGCGGAGGAAGTCACCATCAAAGGTTTGGATCACTAGGAAAAAGCGAAGTCGTGCGGCATTGAGAAAAGCCCCATGGGGTTGGGCGCATTTTGGAAAACAAAGGATTTAAGCTGCTGATGGGAAAAATACAAGCGTGCAAAAGCAAGTTTGGAATTTTATACCCTGCCAAGAAGGTACTTTTTCCCATGTCACTTAAGCTGTAGTGGGAAAGTTAGAGGCTGCAGGCAGGCGGAAATTTATTGTCTGCCTTGCAGGGTAAAAATTTCCATGGTGAAATAAAAGAAAAGTGACTTAAGTGAAATCATGGGATTTTATTGCCTGCCTTGCAGGGTAAATAATCCCATTGTCAAAGTCAAATCACTTAAGTGGATCATGGGATTTCCGGGGCTGCCTTGCAGGGTAAAAATCTCATTGTCATAAATTCTTAAAAATAGAATTCTATTATTCCAAAAAGTGCGACCCACCTTAGGTGAATAATAATGCATTAAATAAATATTTGTTAATATTTATTCACCCAATTTTGGCACCCAGGCTTGTGGAAAAGTCAACAAAGGGAAGTGGACATAAGGAATTTAAAAATAGAATTCCAAAATTAAATAAATTTAATTTATTTAATGCAGCCCCTTTTGAGAAAGAATTAATACTTTTTAAAGTATTAAATGATTATATTAATTCCAATTTTCAGTGGCTATGGTCAAGGCACACTGTGAAGCTTAAATGAAGTGAAGTGTTAAGGATTAAATTGGATTAATTTAATTTATTGGATGGTTGTCCTTAAACATGCTATTTTTAAAAGAGAAGAGCATGATTTTTAATTAATTAATTGCCTTTAATTGTTAGGGCAATTATTAATTATAGAATTGTGAAGGTTATTAAGCATGGCGAGTCATATGGGTGAATTATTTAATTCACAGGTAAAGAATTGCAGCCAAGAGGAAAAGTGCACCCCATTTGAAGAAGGATTTTGCTCAGGCAAGGTGGAAACAAGGCATTTGAAAAAGGATTTTGCTCAGGCAAGGTGGAAACAAGGCATTTGAATAAGGATTTTGCTCAGGCAAGGTGGCAACAAGGCTAAAAGCTTCCAGATTTGGCGCATGCTTTGAAGGAGGTTGATCTTTGTCTGCATAATTGTTTGCATAGGTGTTACAGGTGCTTTACAAAGGAAAATGAGCTTTTATCAATGTCCAATACATTGCATATATCCTCCGAATCTGAAGAATTGTCCAGATCTACACCAATTTTGAAGAATTCCAGTTAAATAAGAAGAAAAAGAATTATTCAGACAAAGATAGACAAAGCTATGGCGAAGAAAGATGAAAAAGAAAGCACAACGGAGTCATGCATCACTTCTAAATTTGCAGATATTGGAGACACGGATCTAGGCTCGGAACCTCTTGCTGAATTGATAGACAAATCCAGAGCAGGAAAGACTTCACTCATGCGTGCAGGAGAAACTTCACTCATGCGTGTAGATTAAAAGCAGTGGAATTATTCGAGTTGCAGCTTTTCCATCCATAGCCTAGTTGCCAAAGTTTGTTATGCAGGTGCAGATCCAGATGCAGATGCAGATGCAAATCCATATGCAGATCCAGATCCAGATCTCATAGTTGCAAAAGCTTCCGGCACAAAGGCTTCATCCTCTTGTTTCGAATGTAGCTCGTGAAGAAGTCAGTGCGTGGAAAATTCCTTCCAAGATCTTGTGCAAATGCTCCCATCTTCTAGTTGAAGCCTTCATTGAAGTTTCATTCACCCGAGTGCTTTCCAGAATTTTTAATTGCTCATATGCAATTAAAAATAAGGATGATGAGTTATCTACGGCAAACATTGCATTGATGCATGTACTGGAGAAGAACTGCAAAAGCTTCAAGGATAAAAGAGAAGACAAGGCGAAGGCAAAATCCAGCTGCTTCCAATCACTTCCAGATCCAGCTACTCCCAGATCCAATTTGGTGAGAATCAAAGGCAAAAGAATCAATTGTAGGAAAACATGAAAAAGGACAAGACTGCAACTTTCCTCTTCCTTCCTCTTTCCTCCGACAAAGTAATTGAGCGATCAATTAAATTATACAACTTAAGTGATTGGTTTAAAAGTCATTACTTGAAGAAGTCAACTACTTGGAGATAGGTGGCGAGTGCATGCAAAATAGAATTTTCAATTACAAATCATATATGTCATGCAAAGAGGAATTTCAGGATGGAGATTGCTAGTTGTTTCTTTCCTCCGACTTCCACATGTGTCAATTCAACTAAAAGCTTCCAACTTGTAATTGTCCCTCTACATTCTATAAGTAGAGGAAGAACCTTGAGTTAATAATCAGAATTTGTAAGCAGCAATCTTGTGTTCTAGACTTTGTGCTAAACCCCTGAGAGCAACTTGGAGCAAAGGAATACAAAGGAGTAAGTTTCCGGAGAACTTTGTGTCACGGTGTATTGTGTTTCTTGCTTTTAATCTTAGATTTCTTAATAAACTGTGTTATTTTAGATCTGGATCTAGAGCTGCCTTTGTTTTATAATTTTGTGTGTTCATATCTATTAAGTTTCTTCTATGTGCATGCAATTAGCTCTGCTATCTACTAATTGGGATGCACATCTTCCCCATTTCTTCTCTGTATTTCCTTTACTTCCTTCTATAAAATACTTCCTTTCTTGAACAGCTGCTTACTTGTTGCAGAACTTCTTAGTTATGGTTCATGAACTAAGTGGTTAAAGTAAAACCCCTGATAGATAATAACACATTTTTATTGACAAATCTGACACGGGAGCCTCACCGGTTAAATAAGGAGATTTATCTCATGATTGCCTAGGTTTGATGCTATGCAGAAAATCTAGCCAATGTGATGTAAAAATCTCTAATGTATGTGAGAGTGCTCCAAGGCAATAAGCGGTGAGTTATAACCTAAGGGTCATTTGTAAATATAAATGACTCTTCATTAATTTTCTACCATAGCCAACCCATAAAATGTATCCGGGACAACCTAATGGAGAATGCCCAATTTTAATATAATTGTTCAAGGCTCCTAGACATGTTGGTAGAGGGGGACACTACAAGCAACCTGCAATGTCGGAGGTTCTTTGGGCTGTGCAATGATGCAAAAGTAGATCGATAAATGGAGAATTGTTATCTAGGATTAAGAAGGTGTTCCTCTATAGACTAAGTTGATCTTGAATAAGTATATCTAGCGAAATGGAGGTGGCCAAGATAGTTGAAGAGTAAAGCGATGGAAGTAAAATGTCTAAGAGTCGATATATGTTGATTGTCTAAGTTCTCGGGTTGTGCCAAAATGATGTTTCCAAGTGTCAAAGACCAAATTTAGGTGTCTACAATTACCCCCTTTAATCTACTATTGGGAACTTTGAAGAATACTATATTAAAAAAATGTGTACAAAAAAATAACCGTTATGGGTACTTGACAGTGTAACTGAAATGTGTCATTTGTCCCATGTGAAAATATTGAAGAAAATGTGTATATTAATGTCTCATAATGATAAGAAACCAAAAATCATAATCTTTGGGTGTTGTCATTGGCTTTAATGGAGGTACGAATGCCATATCTAGACTGACCTCTGCTCGTTTTTGTGTTAGTGTGAATGTAGAGCAAACCCTTCCAGAATGCATCAATCTTCATTCCACTCTAGGTGTGTGGAAACAGTCCTGGACTACAAAGACTACGAGAATGAGATGCAAAACTTGCTCTAAGCTTGGCCATCCTCTTTCAAGATGCCCTCGAAGACATCCTTAAAAGGTAGCAAACCTCTCAAAGAAAGAAAATCCCGTCTTGATCGGGCAACCTAAAACCCCCTCCACGAACACCGTTATTGCAGATAAGAGTTTGGGAAGGATGACAGCCCCACTAAGGTTCAAGAGGGAGCTTGGTGTCCCGAGATATCACCCGAAATGCGAGACTACCCCATATTAAAAATTTCGTACTTTTAAAATAACGGGTTGTTTTTTGTTTTTATTGCGAGAAGATGTACGTATTATGTTAAGATATTCCCGAGTGTATCAAATGAGCCAATTTCGACAAATACCCAAATGTCAAAACTCGTTTTATCCTTTCGCCAAGTTTTATCTCAAGGGAATTTTTATTTAATTGTTTAAAGCCCCATTTGGAGTAAATTGTGCTCAGTTTAACCTGTTGAGGGTCTGCGTATGCCTATATTCACATATGCCGGTAGGGTTTTCACCAGGAATGGATCACGGGCTTTATCGTGACTTCGACAACTTTTTTCATTTTTACTATTTTTGTGTGTTTTTTCTCTGTGAAATTCCCTAGGTCAATTCCTTCACAAGATCGGTTTGTTTTCTTGCACGGAGTATCTCGGAGATCATCTACGGCCGCCGTGTCGAAGGAATCAACCTCGGGAAGTCAACTTCTCTTTAAAAAAACTAAGTCATGCAAAAAGAGCCTCTTCTAGGCAAGTCACATTTTTGGAAATGGATGGATTTAAGTTGCAGTGGAATTTTTGGTCACAAAGCGAGCGGGTGGGATTTTTGTACTGCCTTACAGGTACTTTTTCCTATGAAGGCAAAATCACTTCTTAAGTTATGATGGGAAAATTAGAGGCGGCGTGGCAAGAATTTCTTACCTGTCTTGCAGGGTGAAAATTCTCATTATGAAATAAAGAAAAATCACTTAAGGCATTGATGGGAATTTCTTACCTGCCTTACAAGGTAAAAATTCTCATTATGGAAGTCAAACAACTTAAGTGGATGAAGGGATTTTTGGACCTGCAGTGTAGGGTTAATAATCCCATTAAAAATTGACTTTTAAACAAAGAAATCAGCCATGCTAAAAAATGCGACCCCTTTTGGAATTAAAGAATGATTTTAATTGCACTAATTAATAGTTCTTATTCCTAATTTTGGCGCTCAAGGGTGAGGAAGAGTCGACGCATGTGGAGAAGTCAAAGAAGACTGGAAGATGAGGGCTAAAAATAAATTAAATTTATTTATTTAATGGCAGCCATGAGCATGCAAATTTGGGCGCCCAAGTTGGAGGAATAAACATGTTTGTTTATTAATTAATTGCCAGGAATAGCATGGACAATTATTAGAAATAGAATGTTGAGGGTTATATAAGCATGGGCTGCCATAAGTGAAGGTGTAATTAATTCTTTTTGCAAAGGATTGCAGCCCGGACAGTTTTGGCGCCCAAGGAAGGAGGATTTTTGCATTGAAGTTTATTTTCCACTGCTGGGAAGCTTCAAAGTTTGGCGCCTAGGGTTGGAGGAGCTTGATTTAAGCCTTGTTAATTATCTGCATGTTGGTATGAGTGCCCAGGTGAAGTTAAAAATATTTACGCTTGCTATGCATGCAAGCAAAGCCTCAAATTTTAGGGCAGCGGGCTTAATATGCAGATTTTTGTGATAAAAATCAAGTGTTCATGCTCTGGAATCCGTCTTTGTCTGAATTAATTGCAGGTATTCATTACAGGTGCTCATATAAGTGAAAGAGAGTGCAAATCAATGTCAGGTACATTGAATATGTCCTCCAAATCTGAAGAAATTGTCAGATCTGCACCAATTGCAAAGAATTCGGCATAATTAAAAGAAAAAGAGTTGCTCAGACAAAGATTGCTCCAGCCATGGCAAAGCGGCATGCACGGCTTCCACATTTCTTTTGCTGAAGTCAATGATACTGAGATACAGTGCCATGCACCTATCACCGATTTAATTGTCTAGATCTGCACAAATCGATCCAATTGCAAGGACTTTTGGCAAAAATTCATCCTCTTGTTTCTGACGTAGCCCGTGAAGAAGTCAATGCATGGAGAATTCCTTCCAAGATCTTGTGCATGTGCTCCCAATCTTCCAGTTGAAGCCTTCATTGAATTTGCATTCACCCGGAGTGCTTTCCAGAATTTTTAATTGCTCATATGCAATTAAAAATAAAAATGATGAGTTATTTACGGCAAACATTGCACTGATGTATGTACTGGAGAAGAACTGCAAAAACTTCAAAGATAAGAGGGAGACAAGTCAAAGGCAACACTCGTAAGCAAAATCAAATTCAGCCGCTTCCAGATCCAGTTTGGTGAGAATCAAAGGCAAAAGAATCAACTGCATGCAGAATATGAAAAAAGAACACTGCAGCTTTCCTCTTTCTTCTTCTTTCTCTTATTTTCTTCGACAAAATAATTGAGTGATCAATTAAATTATAAAACTTAAGTGATTGGTTTAAAAGCCATTACTTGAAGAAGTCAACTACTTGGAAATAGGTGGCAGACATGCAAAATAGAAGGTTCTATCTTCAGTTGCAAATCATGCATGTCATGTAAAGAGGAATTCCAGGAGGGAGATTGTCAGTTGTTTCCTTTACAACTTCCACATGTGCCAGTTCACTAAAAGCTTCCTATTTGTAATTTCCCCTCTACATGCTATAAGTAGAGGAAGAACCTACGAGTTAAAGATCAGAATTTGTAAGCAGCATTCTTGTGTTCCAGACTTTGTGCTGAAACCCCTGATAGCTATTTGAAAGCAGAGGAATAGAAAGGAGCATATTTCCGGAGAACTTTTTGTCTTAGATCTATTCATAAACTTTGTGTTATTCTAGATCTAGATCTGAAAGTTTCCTTTGCTTATAATTTTGTATGTTAATATCTATCTGTTTTACCTATGTGCATGCGATCAACTCTGTAATCTATTGATTGGGTTGCACATCTTCCCCTTTCATTCTGTGTTTCTATTATTTTCCCTTCTTCAGATATTTCCTTTCTTTTATAGCTGCTTACTTGCTGCAAAACTATTTAGCTATGGTTCATGAGCTATATGGTTAAAGTAATACCCACAAATAGATACTAGCAAATTTAACTGACAAATCTTACACGGGAGCCTCACCGGTAAATGATCTCATGATTGCTAGGTTTTCAGCTATGCAGAAAATCTAGCCAACAGAGCTCAATCTCAAGATGCTCTCTGTGCCTCTTCTCAAAGAAGGAGGAAGTTGATATTCATCCTGCTTCCCTCCCGAAGTTGTTTGCGAGATAAGTGTTTGGGGAAGGATGACAATCTCACTAAGGTTTAGGAGGGAGCACAATCTCAAGATGCTCTCACGCAGCCTCTTCTCGTGCAAGGAAGAAGTTGATATGCACCCAGTTATCCTCTCGGAGTCGGCTGAAGATGGGATAGATCTTCTACAAACCGATCCATGTTTAAATCAACTCGAGGAAGGTTAATTGGTTCAAAACTCTTTTAGATCTCGAGACCTGGACAATCTGCGACCTTTTAGCAATTTTGTGACTCGTTTGAAGGACCAACAAAGAGAAATTGATGTAAATTCTGGAAAGATAACTATTTCTACGCCTAAAGGCAAGGGTAAGCTTAATGAGACCTCGGAGGCTTCTTGCTCTAGGCCCCAACTAGATCTAGAAGGCGAGGTGAATGTGGGGGTGCAAGCGAAAGGTAGACACACTACCGTCGAGCAAAGGAAAAGAAACACGAGAAAGAGACATAGCAGATGGAAAATAGTCAACTTTGGACCCCAGAGTTGCAAGGAATCTTCTCACTAAATTTACAAGATGAAGTTGATCTCTTGGAACATTATAGGCCTCAATAGCAGCAATAAGCAAAGAATTTTAAAGGATTTTAGAAAAAGTAACAGACCACAAATAATGGCCATTCAGGAAACTAAGATGAGTAATGCTATGGTTATGGATATTAAGAGAAACATGTGGAACAAGGACGAAGTTGATATAGTCTTCGACTCTTTGGGAGCTTCGGTGGTATGGCTACCTTCTAGGACAAGGATTTAGTGAAAGGCTTGGTTATTTTTTAATCTAAACATCATCTTTCCATTCTTTTCACTTCTCTCAAAGATAATAGTATGTGGATTCACTCGATATATATGCCTCAAACTCCCATGAGGGGAGAAGGAATCTTTGGTTAGATCTCAAGGGTTTCGTGATTCTTGTAATAATCTCAGCTGGCTGATCATGGGGGACTTTAACACTCCCTTGTCCCCTATGGAAAAGAAAGGTGGCAGAATAGACTACACGACCAATATGGAGGATCTCGAGGGTTTGGTCACCTCCAATAATCTGATGGACATTGAGCTCAGAGGGTTCTCTTATACTTGGAGCAACAAAAGAATGGGGGATGCTCTTATTCAGGTCAGATTGGATAGAGATTTGGTTTCTGCTGATTGGATCCTGACTCAAGATTTCACTCTTTCAGCGCTTCCCAGAATTGGTTCAGACCACAACCCAATTGTGCTTAATATGGCGGAGTTGGAGAGAAAAGCCCCTTCTCTATTTAGATTTGAAAAGATGTGGATGTCTCATCTAGATTTGTTTGATAGAATCAAAGAATGGTGGAACATCCAAGTTTGGGGCTCTGATATGTACATTATGGTCTAGAAATTGAAGAATGTTAAGAGGAATGTCTGAAAGTGGAACAAAGAGGTCTTTGGGAATATTTTTCAAAAAAACAAAAAATTAGAGAAGAGCTTACTACGCTGGAGAACAGGCTGGCTACCAATGGCATGGATGTTAATGATTACTATTTGGAGAAGGATCTCCTTTCTAACCTTCATACCATTAATGCTCAGGAAGAGGTATCTTTGAGACAAAAATCCCGGGCTCTTTGGTTGAGAGAAGGGGATCGTAACACAATAAAATCATACGACTACTCTCAAATATAGAAGCCATAGTAGGATTACTGAGGTGACTACTAGAGATGGTGAGGTTACCATCGAGATTGACATCATCAAAAAAGAGGCTATTTCTTTCGACAAAACCCTTCTCAATGGGAGCTGATTAAAGATGAGAATGCTGCTAACTCCCTATATGCTATCCCCCTAACCTAGTTTCCCAAGTCGACTTTAGGGGGCTAACTGCTCACATTAATTTGGACAAGCTTCAAAAGGTTGTTTCTCTTTGGAAGGAGACAAATCGCTGGGACCTGATGGCTTTCCAACAAGTTCCTTTGAAAAATAATCAGAGATCAATAAGGAGGATCTTCTTAGAGCCATTAATGAATCTCTTAATAGTGGAAAATTACTCAAATAAATCAGCAATACTTTCATAGTACTTGTTCCAAAAAATAATCACTCGAAAGATTTCAAATATTTTAGGCCTATAAGTCTCTTCAATGTCCTATACAAGATTTTCACAAAAACTCACGCCTCCCGGATTCGACCTCTTCTCCCGACTCTCATTTCCCATCAACAAGGAAGTTTTGTAGAGGGAAGACTTATTCAAAATGGGATTGTTATGGTTCATGAGATCATACACTCTATGGAAAAAAGTAAACTTGCTGGTATGATTGTCAAGCTGGACATGAACAAAGCTTTTGATAGAGTTTCGTGGAGCTTTCTGGACAAGGTCTTGAACAAATTTGGCTTTGATGCTCACTTTAGAAACATCATCCAGGTCTGTATCTCATCTCCCATGTTCTCTATTCTCCTCAACGGTTCTCTAACGGGCTTTTTTAGCAGAAACAGAGGCATCAGGCAAGGGGATCTTCTCTCTCCCCTCTTTATTCTGATGGTTGAAAGTCTTAGTAGAAACATTGCTAATGTTGTTGGTTCGGGTATACTTGAAGGCATAAATCCCTCTTCCAAAGATATCAAAGTGTCGAATCAACATTTACAGATGATACTATCTTTCTTTTGTTAGCTTTCATAGTGGAAGCTAGAGGACTGAAATTTAATATCCGGGCTTATGAAGAGGCTTTTGGGCAGCTCATCAAGTTCGTAAGAGTTCCATCACCTTTCTTAACACTCCAATGGCTAGACAGATGAAAATTTCTAAGATCCTTGGTTGTAATATATGCAGCCTCCCTTCCTCCTACCTTAACATGCCCCTTTTTCATGGTAGAGTCCCCCAAGAGGTCTGGAACTCTCTTCTAGATCACTTTCAAACAAAGTTGGCAAGTTGGAAAGGTGTTGTGTTATCCCAGGCTGGTAAATGTTTGTTGATTAAGAGCACCCTCCAAAATCTTCCCATTTATTTAATGTATCTTTTCAGAATCCCTTCCATGGTCATTGATAAAATTGAAAAAATTCAAAAACGTTTTCTTTGGTCAGGGGTGGAGGAAAAGAGAATTCCTCTTGTGGCCTGGGATAAGGTGCGCCTCCCTAAAGCTTTGGGGGCCTAGTTATCAAAAGCCTTAAATTAATTAACAAAGCCCTGATTGCCAAAATAGGTTGGAGGCTTATCAAAGAGACTCACCCTTGGACGGAGGTACTAAAAGCGAAATATTTAGCTAATTCTAAAAATGCTAATTGGCTAACTTGTGAGGATCTTCCCCTCAGTTCCACCTTTTGGAACTCTCTTATAAAGTGTAAATCTCTCATCACTAATGGAAGCAAATGGAAGTTGGGGAACAAAAATATCATCTCCTTTTGGAATGATAAATGGATCTCTCCTCACCCACTCAAAAATGTGGAAAATCGGACTGCCATTGGGAACATCTCAGAGCCAATTATGGTGACAAAGTTTGGAACTATTTTACCTTTGTTAATGGATACAGAAATTGGGTCAATATTTCTTGGGATGGGGCGTCTAAAGAGAATTCTGTCAGTATTCAGATGCTTCAAGGTCTTCTTAAGAATTATCATCTGGGCTCTTTGGATAAACAAGATGAACTCATTTGGGAGGATTCCTTTGATGGTGATTACAGTGTTAAATCTGGTTATTTGATTCTCTCTCCCCTATAAATGTTGATGTTACTTGGAACAAAGTTTGGATTAAAGAACTCACACCTAAAATTAACTATTTTCATTGGTTGGCTATTCAGAACAAGATTATGATTGTGGATAACCTGGTTAGGAGAGGTTAACTCTTTCCTAACAGATGCATCTTATGTAAAAACAGAGAGGAATCGGTTAATCATATCTTTATCCATTGTCCTTTTGCTACCTCTCTTTGGAGCTTATTCTTTGAGTTTATGGATGTCATGTGGGTTTTCCCAAATACTTTTACCCTGGCTTGGACCCATTGGATCTCTCCTTACAAGCATAGTGTCATCAAAAAGTTTTGGACCCTCTCTTTTCCCACATCATTTGGCAAATATGGAAAGCAAGAAATATGAGGATCTTTGAAGATAAGGATTTGAAACCTACTCGCCTCTTCAAAATTATGGTGGATGAAATTAGGGAAAACATTCTTAATTTCAGACCTCCTAAAAATCAAAGGTTTAGTCATGTTGAAATGAAGGTATTGGATAAATGGAAAATCTATCAGTTCTCTTCTCTATATCAAAAAGAGTTTATTGATAGGTCTCAAATTAAGTGGCATCCCCCTCCATCGGGCTGGTGCAAATTGAACTTCGATGGTGCGTCTAAGGGTGACCCTGGGAGAGCTGGTGGTGGTGGTGGTTATATCCGGGATAACAAAGGCAGGGTGATTGTGGCGTATGTTGGCCCTATGGGAGATCAGACTAACCATTATGCGGAAGCCCTTGCTTCCCTCTAGGGTATTAGACTTGCTAAGATGAGAAATGTTTCTAACATCATTATTGAAGGGGACTCGATGAACATTATGAAGTTTCTCCGTGACAATACCCCCGCTAGTTGGACCATGAAAGAAATCATTGAAGAGGCTACCCTACTCCTTTTGGGTTTTTCCAACATTATCATTCACCATACTTACCGAGAGGGAAATAAGGTGGCAAATCTCTTTGCTAACTTTGGTGTTAATGATGATTATAATTTGAATTGGTTTAGTTGGGAGGAGATACCCATCTATTTCCGTGCTATTATACATAATGAAGAAGATATTTATAAGTGATATCTTTTGTATTTACTCCCATGCGGAAAAGATTGGGATTTTATCAAACATGCATTTCCATCAAAGCAAGGAAGGTGGCATGAATGTTTTGGTCTATATTTGGGTACTAAACCCACAAATCTTTGATTTTCCCACCCATAACATTGATAGCAGCATTTCTCACTTTCTTTGGCTTTTCTAGATTTTTTCTTACCCCAGCAGAGACAGTGTGAGAGGATTAACATGGGGGAGATATTTGTCGGGTTGAAAAAGTTTGCAATGAAGCCCAGAGATTGGACTCGAAGCTTTGGAACATCTTAAAGGAGGGGATTTCTGCAACTTCGTGGAGAAATTCAAGGGTCATGATACCCATATTTCTTTAGAATTTGCTAAAAAATGGAGCAATAGAGTGGTCACATTCAAGGGTAATGCCTACAAGATCAACGAAGAGGTGATTGCTAGGGTCTTTGGTCTCCAGGATGGTCTTAAATTTTACAAGAATAATTTTGACTGCATGGAAGAGGAGAAGAAATTTTTGGAGGGCACTGAAGCCCTTGTGCATGTCAAAGGCGGTTTTGAAACTCTCTGTCTCGGCCGCTCAATGCGTTGGCTTGCTCCTTATGAAGTTCATAACTCGGAGGCGGTATCAAGTTATGTATTATTACCACCTAGTGCTTATGAACCATTTCCACCGCCGTGTTCGGGTGAGTTTCCCCTTTTACAACTTTCATTCCCTTGAGCACTCCATTAAACTAGTCCATTAGGGAAAGAAAGCCTTTCCTCTTCACCAAGTCGTCATTCTGTTTCTCTATAATCACTTTGAACAGTCAATCCTAGTCTCCCTCCCCCTCTTACGCCTGTGGTGGGGAGCCCCTCCTCTCCCCTTGAGGTTGGGTCCTCCAAGAAAAGACCAGAGAGATGACCCTCCCCATAGAACTCTGCGTAGTCACGCTGCCAAAGCTAAGGTTTCGGGAGTTCCATCACGCGCCAAAGCTAAGGTAGAACTTTGCGTAGTCACGTTGCCTTGATGAAGCTTTGATGAATCAGATCACAGGCAACCTCAGCACAGGAGATTCCATCAAAAGGAAGCACGAGGGAGAAAGCAACAAAAGGCCTGAAAAGCTTAAAGTGCACAAGAAGTCTCATTCGAGGGAAAAGGTCACTTCTACGGCTATGGTGCTAGTTCCGACTTCTCCAGCGTCAAGTACTTCACCAACTTTTGCACCTCAGCAGGATACTGTCGTTCCTCCGTTGAATCCGGCAACATTTGTGTTTTCTCCTCAGCCACTCCGATCTGCACCTCTTCCTGAAGAAACGCTAAAGTTGCAGATGGCAGAATTTGAAAGAGCTTTGTCTTTGGACAATACAAAGGATGGTAGCCACGACACTATAGCAATTTTGGATGGAGAGGAACCAGAGCACGAGATGGTGGTACATTCAACAACTTCTCATTCTCAAGAAGCAATTTCTCAAAGTGGTTGGCTTCACAGTCGGTCCCAGAGGCTAGAGAGGAGATCAACTTAGAGGAACATGACTTGTTGCTCCCGAGTTTGGGAGAAAAAGACAGAGAAAACCTAAAGTTGCTAAGGTGACTTGAGGTTTATTATTGAGGAGTCGGGGCGAAGTTATTTGAGATGTCGGTTCTAGCGAAGGGAAGAAGAAGGATGAGTTCACGGCGGAAGATATAAGCGGTGACAGAGTACCCCTAGGTCAAACCACCACGAAGGATTGAAGCAAGACACGCAGACATTGATAGATGTTTTATTCCTTAGGCTTGACAAAGAAAAGGCGGAGAAAGTTGAACTTCAGAAGCAGGTGTCTCAGTTGTGCGAGATTATTGCCAAAGTTGTCAAATCTTCCGCTCAACCCATTTCAAGCACATAAGCGAGATGAGTGATCATCGATGCAAGAAACGGAAGATGCGGTAACCAAGTTAAAGCTATCGACGAATGGAAGAATCTAATCATTCGCCAAGCTTCTGTACAACTCAGGGAGGTGCCGACCCATCTAAAGGTTATGAAGGATGCATCGGTTCAGCTGAAAAAACTAGTGACGAGCACGATGGACATGAACATAGTAGCTGAAAGTAACCTGAGTACTTTGGTCGAGATAAATAAGCTGTCGAGGGAGGTTTTGACTACAGAACGAATTGTGCCCGATGGATCGGTTGAAAAGGGGAAGCAACTTGAGTTTGCAGTTTCTTTCCGCTTGGAGATCTTTAGAATCATGTTGAAAAGAATGCGGGCGCTCGAGAGTATGGCATCATCACTATCAGACAATGTCATTGCTTTCACCAATGAGGAAGTGGTCGGGAACGTTTCTTCATACAAAAGGACCATTCCTAACAAAGTGCCTGATTCCCTGGAAGGATCTCTTCTGATGGTGCAAGAGAGGATTGATGGAGCTGTTAGGCCTTTCATGATGGATTCCATCAGCAAGTTGGTAATGCTGCAGTCAGACATTAAGAAGTTCGGGCCTAGCTTGAAGGATGTGGAAGTGTGCATCGAGGTTTTGAACGAAGGCTTGCTACAATTCAGGACAGAAAAAGAAGTTGTGGCTAAAACAGATGGGAAGTTGTTGAATTACATGTTCGACAAGTATATTCAGTATCAAAGCAAAAAGAAGATGTAGGGGTTACAGCTGGCAGATCTTTCTTCTACTCTTTCTTCTTCTATTTCTACGTTCCCAGATGTAATTGTAAAACTTAAAAGTTATTGGTTTGAAAACCATTACTTTAAGTTGTGTGGAACGATTCTATAAGTTAAATGACAGATGTGCATAATTTTGACTAGAACTCCCGATGCATGTCACTTAGAGAGGAATTAAAGGAAGATGATTGTCAGATGTTATCTTTACTTCTTGTTTATGTTCTAGTTCAGTTAAGTTTCCCATTTGTAATTTCCCTTCTACATTCTATAAGTAGAGGAAGAACCTTCGGGTTAAGAATCAGAATTTGTAAGCAACATTCTTGTGTTCCAGACTTTGTGTTGAAACCTTTGATAGCTATTTGAAGCAGAGGAATAGAAAAGAGTACATTTCCGAAGAACTTTGTGTCAACGATGCATTTTGTTTCTAACTTTTTGTCTTAGATCTATTCATAAACTTTGCGTTATTCTAGATCTAGATCTGAAAGTTCCCTTTGCTTGTAATTTTGTATGTTAATATCTATGCATTCTATGTGCATACAATCAACTCGTAATCTATTGATTGGGTTGCACATCTTCCCTCTTTCTTTCCTGTTTTTTGCTATTTTCTTCTTCATCAGATATTTCGTTTCTTTAACAGAGGCTTACTTGTTACAAAACTATACAGCTATGGTTCATGAGCTGCATGGTTAAAGTAATACCCACAAATAGATACTAGCATATTTAACTAACAAATCTTACACGGGAGCCTCACTAGTAAAGGAGGAGATTTATCTCATGATTTGCCTAGGCTTTCAGCTATGCAGAAAAATCTAGCCAACAAGTCTGAATCAAACCAAGGTCTAAACCCCGAGCTATACCCAAGGAAAATGGGAAACATGTTCCAACCAGAGAGGGAAAGAATCCCTCCATTATGATCAAAGAAGAAGAACACTCAAAGTTGTCGGGCATGGATAGGGAGCAGCCCATGGAAGCCCTAGAAGTACCTATCATTCTTCATAAGGGTGAGCCCTTGACTGATTTTCAAAACAGCAGTAAAAGGGGCATGTGTTGGAGGAAGAAACCATGGAACATGAGCCCAAGAAGGAAGGAAAATCAGATTTACAAGAGGGTGAAGAAAGGTTGATGGTTGAAGCTCAATTGCCCAAGGATAAGGATGATGATCAGCTCGTTAGGAGTTTCCGAACAGCAAGCAATGAAAAGCAAATTGATGATGTTCATGATTCCAATAAGAGTCATGATGTTGTTCCCTACATGTATCAACAAAATGAGGATGCTTCAACAAATTCTCATAAGGCGAAGAAAGATGAACACTATGAAGACAACCAAAGGTATGAAGGTAATTCAGATTTGTTGCTTTCTACTATGCCATTTCAGATTTGTGGTCATGGGAAATTTGTTGAAAAGGATGACCATAGGGCAAGTTTGATACTCCATAGTAAATCACAGCAAATGGGTGATCATCATGGTGCTAAGAATGGAGAAAAATCAAAATTGCATAAGGGTTAATGGGGCTAAAATTCCGGGTGACCTTGTTGGGAGGCATGCCCATGGAATAAGGGCCTCTCTTGATGCTCATGTTAATCTTCAGCTCGCTGGAAATTTCATAACAACCTATGGTAAGCAATTTCATCATCTTCTTAGCAAGGATTTGCTACATCACCTTCATGTTGTCTTCGCTATATTTTGGTTGTCATAAGGAACATTCTAACAACTTTGTGAAGATAAAGGGTACAAAATGGGAAGAGGCTTCTGCTTCAGCGCTAAGAAGTGAACTCTTTGTTGGCAGCCCTAGACATGACCATCATATTCCAGATTTATTGATTCCTCCTATGTTGCTGCCATATTTGTATCATGGAGGGCAGCATGATCAATTTGATAAGAGGAAGAACATGTTGAGGGACAAAGGGCACATAGATTCTTCCTTGCAAATTTCAGATTGCTTGTACATAGAAGTTTGGGATCCGGGAGATCTTTTGAAGAGTGTTACTACAAACTTGAGGACTGTTGTTACCTACATCCTTATGGCAGTTATAAGAGAATTGGTAACCACAAGGAAAAGGCATTTCTCACCCATGGTCTCCAACTACCACCATCCCAATTTTGCATGGGAAAATACAATACTTCAGCCATGGTAAGATATTCTTTCTGAATTCATATTTTGGATGGATAGTACTCTCCTTGGACAGTTGTAGGTTGACATTTATGATGAAGTTCTTTGGGTTGAACATGATGTGTGAAAGGGATTTCAAGTATTGCAGCTGTTGCACCTTTCTTATGTTATTAATATCCAAGGGTTTTGAGTTGGGAATGTTGCTAACAAATACATACAGCCACAAGTTGACTAATTTGAAGAATTCCAAAGTTATATATGGTTGTTACACTCATCCGCCAGCTCTCATAGGATCTAATCCAGCCAATTTTTAAGAGAATTCAGTGGGGCAGCTTGGAGGCAACATTTGGAATCCAAAATCAGCAAGGTAACTACAGTCAAAAAGAGGTGATCGTAAGTATTGGTATGCATTGTTCACACCTTATGTTGGAATTCAAGAAGAAGGCAATATGGAGTTCCAAACATGGCTACCACAAAGGAGGAAGAGGTATATTCTCGAGCACTCAATGCATAGAGTCAAGCAAGGGTCTTGAGTTAAGGGCCAATATGTTTGCTGATTTCAATTGTAGACCTTCTCTTCTTAATTTTTCAGCTTATGTAAGACAATTTTCAGTCCCTACATTACTCATGAATTTGTCTTTTTCCATAAGATTTCAGTTTGGTAGTTGTTATGCCATTTTCATATGGCTGAACATGCAAAAATCAGATTTGGGACTGCCATTAGCAGTCATGAACTGTGTGAACGTACATTTTCAAAGGAAATTCCATCATGGGTTGATGTGGGAAGAAGGTTACAACTAAAGAAACAAACAAATCAAAATTTGATAGCCCCGATTTAGATAAAGATTCCATGTGATTTATGGCTGGGGTAAATTGTTTCCAGCCCCTCCACAATCTGATTTGCATCTTGTAATAAGATAGATGGTCAAACTGATTATTCATCAATTTTTTGCTTTATGATGGAAACTACAACAGTTTGCAAGGATTTTGGTACAGCTGAGTATGCAAACGAAGGAGATGTCACTATTGTTTTTGAAGTGGAAGATGAAGAAGACTTCAATGAAGAAAGGTGCAACAGAGGTATGAGTTTGTTTGGGTTGAAGTTCCTTCATTTAACAGAGCATAGAATCCAAATTATGCGAGCACTACAACATGTTCCTCCTCCTTGATATGATGATAAATCGGCATATGCTTGAGGGCAAGAAAAATTGGTAAGGGAAGACTGTAATGTCCCCTTTCCAAGCTAGTCACTATGAAGGCCTTGGGCCCATTCCACCTTCCATGGGTTTCGAGGAAGGAAAGCAAGGGAGGTGGACATTGCCATAATTGTTAAGTGATTGTATTTTTCTTATTTATTTAATTATTAATTATGGATTGGAGTGATTTGACTAGCTCATGGGTGAATGACAAAGCACAAAAAGAATTTCTATCTTCTCCACATCAGTCGGTCTTCTTGGAGTACCAAGGAAGATTAAAAGTATGCTTCCCCTTGATTAAGAGGTCGGCCATGGAAATTAGTCCTCTAATTCATCCTTGGCGCCAAAGAGGGGCACTTAAGGAGGTTTGTATGGTTGAGGAACATATCATTATCATTCATCATTTTGGCATTTTACTTGGATTTGGAGCTAGTGTACCTTCTCTTCTTGTCATTGAAGGACGAAACCCCTTCCTTGGTCACTTATTGAGGACGAAAACCTTCAATAGGATCACACTTGGGGACAAAAACCTCTTGTGTGCATTGGTGGCTTCACTGGAAGTCACAAGTGAGTTTTAACGAGGATTTCATGTTTCTTTCTTCCCTTCTAACCCTAGAAAACTTGCTTGGGTGAAGGGTTTGATATCATCTAGGGCACTTTTGGACGTTTTGAGTTGATATTCTAGTTCTTCATATTTTATAAGGCTAGGATCTACATTTTGGTCATTTTGGAGTGGTTTATAAGCTATTTCCAACCCTTGGTGTTAATCGTATTGTTGTCATCATAAAATTAATTACGGTTGGGTGTAATCACTTATTTTCTCTACTATTTTGATATAATTTTGATGGATAAATATTGTCGTGGTTGAATTAATAATTTGGAAGCATTTTCAGCTCTTATTGCATGGTTATATGATGATGTGAAGTCCCCATACAATTCGATGCCCTAGGAAATAGAAAATCATATTCATTACTAGAGTTGAGTGGTGATGTTGTTGGTTGTTATATGAATTTCTTTGTTGCCATAAATATTCAAATCACTCTTGGTTACTAATGGCATTTTCAGTTTTCTTTACGGTTTGAGGTGATTGTGGTGGTTGTAATAAAAATCAGAAGTTGTGATGAGGGTTTGAGTCCGAACCCTTGTATTTTGTTTGATGTCCTAGAAGAGACATTATAGAATTTATGACAGCCACATGTAAAGACCTGAAAGTTTATGACAACCATTTGATTTTATGCAAAAACTAGGGCAGCGACTTGTTTTAGGTCCCCAAAACCCTAAGTGACCTAAGTAGAATTCAAATTTTAGTATTTCTCACACACAAATCCTCAAAAATATATCAACTTAAAACCCTCGATGAAATAATGCAAAATAAATGCTTTAACAACATACATCTCTGCTGCGATTAATTATGGTCCAAAAGAGCTGAAACTTCAAAATCCATATCTTT
Source organism: Taxus wallichiana var. yunnanensis (assembly GCA_018340775.1). Taxonomy (NCBI): domain Eukaryota; kingdom Viridiplantae; phylum Streptophyta; class Pinopsida; order Cupressales; family Taxaceae; genus Taxus; species Taxus wallichiana. Next base: position 469,677,846 of record CM031237.1, read on the forward strand.
TGAAATACTTAAGAGGTACATTGCAAATGATAGCTCAAAATGACCACAAAAAGGCGGTTATCAAACAAAATTAAGTTTAGAATTTTTCAACCACAAAAACCTACTAAAAAGTGATCTTGAAATCATTCAAATGGGTTGCCCAAGCCGAGAAATGAGTATGGCAGCTGAAAAAGTGTGCCCTAGCTAGAATTTGTGCCCTAGCACGGATGGAATATGAAGCTCACTTGTGACTTCCGGATGAAGCCACCAATGTAACAAATGAGGGTTTTCGTGCCCAAGTGTTGTGACTATTGAGGGTTTTCGTCTCCAATAGGATCCAATGAGGGTTTTCATCCTCAAAGGTTGAAAATGAGAGCTCAATGCTATAATTTCCAAAAGAGAAATATAAAATTCACCTGATAATCCTTATAATGAGCCCCAACATTTACCTTAATATCATTTTTCTTTCTTTTCCTTGTGAAGCGCTCCATGTGGAACACTTTATTTCCTTTTTAACATTTACTTTTCCCACTTAAAGAGTTACGACTGGTGTCCCAGTTTCACCCTGAAAACTGGGACTACGCTATGTAAAAAAAAATTGTACTTTAAAATAATGGGTCGTTTTGTGTTTTTATTGCAGAAAATTTCTGTAATGTGTCAAGATATTCCCAAGGAGCCATATTAGACATTTTCGCCAAATACCTAGATGCCCAAAATTGTTGTATTCTATTGGGATTTACTGCGGGAATTTTGTATTTAATTATTTTGAGCCCCATTTGAGGCAAAGTGTGCTCCGGTTTAACCTGTTGTGATCATACATGTCATTATTCCCATATACCAGTAGGGTTTTAAACCAAGAATGAATCCTAGGCTTTATTTGTGACTTCTGGCAACGTTTTGTGTTTTTGTTGTTTTTCCGTTTTGTTTTCTGCGAAATTTCTCTAGATCAATTCCTTTGCCGATTTGGCCTAATTCTTAGCCTAGAGTATCTGGAGATCACCTATGCATGTTGTGCAGAAGAAATTCGCCATCGAGTCCTGGTTCTCTCAAGAAAGACGAAGTCGTGCACAAAAAAGCTTCTTCTGGGCTGGCCGCATTTTTGGAAAAAGAGGGTTTGAAGTAAATCATGGGATTTTTGGAAGCAGCGGGCGGTGTAGGATTTTGTACTGCGTGGCAGGTACTTTTTCCTATGAAAGCAACGCCACTTAAGTCACAATGGGAAAATCAGAGGCAGCAGCAGGCGGGAATTTCTTACCTGCCTTGCAGGGTAAAAATTCCCATTGTGAAATAAAAGAAAAATCACTTAAGGCATTAATGGGATTTTATTACCTGCCTTGCAGGGTAAATAATCTCATTATGAAAGTCAAACAACTTAAGTGGATCATGGGATTTTCGGAGCTGCGTTGCAGGGTGAATAATCCCATTGTTAATTGGCTTTTAAAAATAGAATTCACCCTTGCCAAAAAGTGCGACCCACCTTGGGTGAATAATAATGCATTTAATAATATTTATTAATATTTATTCACCCAATTTTGGTGCCCAAGCATGAGGAAAAGTCAACAAGGGAAAAGTGGATAAAGGAAATTAGAATTAGAAATTCTAAAATTAAATAAATATTATTTATTTAATGCAGCCCCTTCATGACAAAAAAGTGCGCCCCATTTGGGAGAAGAATAATACTTTTTAAAGTATTAATTGATATAATTAATTCTTATTTTCAGTGGATGAGGTCAAAGCATACTGTGAAGCTTAAGTGAACTGGAAGTAGAGAGCTAAAATTAAATAAATTTAATTTATTTAATGGCAGCCATGAGCATGCACAAAATAGGCGCCCCATTTGAAGAGAAAAACTTATTAATTAATTAATTAATTGCCAGGAATAGGAAAGGCATTAATTAATTATAGAATTATGAGGATTATATAAGCAGGGGCTGCCATAAGGATGAATTAATTAATTCAAAAGCAGAGAAGTGCAGCCCAAACAAAAAGTGTGCCCCATTTGGAGAGGAATTTTGCTCAAAATAAGGTTTAATTACTGTTGGAAGCTTCCAAATTTGGCGCCTAGGTTTGAAGGAGCTTGATTTGTGTTTGAATAATTGTCTGCATAAGTGATACAGGTGCTCAGGTGAAGTTGGTAAAATTCATGCTTGCTTTGCATGCAAATAAAACATCAAATTTTGGGGCAGCAAGCTTGATATATGCAGATTTTTATGATTAAAATTCATTGTTCATGTTCCGGTTGCCATCTTTGTCTGAATTAATTGCAGGAATTCATCACAAGTGCTTTTATAAGAGAAAGAGAGCTTAAATCAATGTCCAATACATTGAACATATCCTTCGAATCTAAAGAATTATCCAGATCTGCACCAGTTTTGTAGAATTCCAGCCGAATAAGGAGAAAAAGAATTGTTCAGACAAAGATAGACAACCATGGCAAAGAGGGATGAAAAAGAGAGCACAACAGAGTCATGCATTACTACCAGGTTTGTTGACATCGGAGACACAAATCCAGGCCCAGATCCAAATCCAGATTCAGATCCAGATCTCATAATTGCAAAAGCTTCCGCAAAAATTCATCCTCTTGTTTCGTCAGCCCATGTAGAAGTTAGTGCGTGGAAAATTTCTTCCAGGATCTTGTGCATGTGCTCCCAATCTTCCAGTTGAAGCCTTCATTGAAGTTGCATTCACCGGAGTGCTTTCCAGAATTTTTAATTGCTCATATGCAATTAAAAATAAAAATGATGAGTTATTTACGGCAAACATTGCACTGATGCATGTACAGGAGAAGAACTGCAAAAGCTTCAAGGATAAAAGGGAAGACAAGGCGAAGGCAACACCCGTAAGCAAAATTCCAGATCCAGCTGCTCCCAGATCAGCTGCTCCCAGATCCACTTGGTGAGAATCAAAGGCAAAAGAATCAGCTACATGCAGAATATGAAAAAGGACAAGACTACAACTTTCCTCTTTCTTCTTCTTTCTCTTATTTCTTCCGACAAAATAATTGAGCGATCAATTAAATTATACAACTTAAGTGATTGGTTTAAAAGCCATTACTTGAAGAAGTCAACTACTTGGAGATAGGTGGCAGACATGCAAAATAGAATGTTCTATTTTTTCACAGAAATCATGCATGTCATGCAAAGAGGAATTCCAGGAGGGAGATTGCCAATTGTTTCCTTTCCGACTTCCACATGTGTCAGTTCACTTAAAGCTTCCTATTTGTAATTTCCCCTCTACATGCTATAAGTAAAGGAAGAACCTACGGGTTAAAGGATCAAAATTTGTAAGAAAGCATTCTTGTGTTCAGACTTTGTCTTGAAACCCCGATAGCCACTTGAAGTAAAGGAATATAAAAAGCAGATTCCGGAGAACTTTGTGTCACGGTGCATTTTGTTTCTAGCTTTCTATCTTAGATCTTCTAATAAACTTTGTGTTATTTTAGATCTAGATCTGGAGTTGCCTTTGTTTATAATTTTGTGTGTTGATATCTATTGGTTTCTTCTATGTGCATGCAATCAACTCTGTTATCTATTGATTGGGCTGCACATCTTTCCCATTTCTTCCCTATGTTTTATTATTTCTTTCTTCTATAAATATTTCTTTTCTTAAACAGTTGCTTACTTGTTGCAGAGTTATACAGCTATGGTTCATGAGCTGAATAGTTAAAGTAAAACCCCCATATAGATACTAGCATTTTTTTTACCGACAAATCTGACACAGGAGCCTCACCGGTAAATGAGGGAGATTTATCTCATGACTGCCTAGGTTTTCAGCTATACAGAAAATCTAGCCAACACGACCTCCCTCTTTAACATTATTTTTCTTTAGTATTTAAAAAATACATTTTATTTTAATAATAATATTATAAAGTTGCCCATAAATAGAGAGCTATCTGGGCTCAACTTAGAAAATATTATTAAGTATTTCTAATTTAGACAAGGGGACATTACATATTGTGCCCTTGTGTGATCAATCCATGGTACCACCACTCGTGTGCAATTCCTTCAAGATGAAGGGTTGCAAACTTGATTGTTGTGTAATGTCCCTTTTTCCCCTTTGAGAGCTACTAATTGGTCTTCTTGCCATTCCTTCTCCATGGCAAGGAAGTGAAGAAGACAGAGGAGAATCTTGAGCTTCTATTTGCATTATTCTTCTAATATTTTATAATTTCTTTTAGAGTTTTCCCCTCTTAATGAGGTCGGCTGGGTTTAATGCCTTTAATAAGGCTTAATGAAAGATTATAATGGTTCATTAAGAGGTCGGCCTTTCTAATTGAGCATTGGCGCCAAAAGGAGGATATAAAAGGGAATTAGAGGCACCATTTGGAGACTAGCTTGGCGTATTTTCTCTATACTTTGGCGAAGTGAGCTTGTTGCTCCTTAGTCTTCCACTTGGGGACGAAAACCCTCATGTGAGGTCTCTTGAAGGACGAAAACCCTTCATTGGACTTGGGTGAAGGACGAAAAACCCTTCATTGGACTTGGGTGAAGGACGAAAACCCTTCATCACCTCTTTGCATTGAAGAAGGAAGCTGATTTGAGGTTCCTTTTGGCATTTCTAGCAGTGATACTATTTTTCTAGGGTGGAGCGACCTACCTAGGGTAGGGTTTGAGCATATTGGCAAGGATTTGGACAAATTTGGTTTTGTAATCTTATTTGTCATAATTTTAAAGGCCAGAATCTTGAATTGCATGATTTTTGGAGACTCCTATATCTATATTTCATAATTAATTCGTGGCTGCAATTTCAGTGTTTATTTCATTTCCAGCAGTGTGTTGATGGTATTTGCTTCTAAAAGCATATAAAAATATTGGCGAGTTGTTTGAGTGTGTTTCATGGTATTTTTGGCATCATTTTGAGCTAGTATAAGTCGCTGGTTTTTATTTATTGACTGCTGCAATTTCCAGTTTCAGATTTGCATTTATAAAATTTGATAAAACCCTCAAAAGGGTTATTACAGTGGTATCAGAGCTCGAGATCTTCAAAAGGCCTAGGGTTTCAAGTTTGAAGGATTGATGGCAAGGAAGGGTAAGATCTCTATTTTTGATGGCACTAACAAACTTTCAGTGAAATCATGGTTGTCAAAATTGGAGACATACTTGCAGTCAAACCCTATGTGTGTGGAGGATGCCCTGGAATTCATCCCTTGTCATTTGGAAGGGATAACAAGGGATTGGTGGTACCATGTGATAGAGACCGAAGGAGAAGATGTGGTTTGCTTCTTGGATGATTTCAGTGAAAAGATCAGAGAAAGGTTCGATATGCAAGCTTTCAAGGATGAGTCCCAAGGTAATAGTTCATTGGTATTTAATGATATTCCTTTGGTTTCTAATGATTGTATGAGACAATGTGTTGAAGAAAATTCAGATTTGCATAAGGATGAAAAGAATGAGGTTGGGGACTCAATCACAAGCCATGAGAATGGTACACACATGTGTGTACAAAGAAATACGGATGATTGCATGGTAAAGGTAGTTCCAATTGTTGAAGATAAGTGGCTTCAATGGGTGGGTAGCCCACGGATTGGTATGTACACTTCCGAATTATTGTCTCCATCCTTGCATTTATTGGGACATGTCTTGAGTAATGATATGAGGATACTAAAGGAAATGCTAAGTTTGCAAGTTCATAGTGGCATGCACATGAAGGAATGGGATCCGGGTGATCCAAAGGGTGGATTGGGGGGAAGCTTTCCTCCTTCCAAGGACTATGGTATGTTTATGGAGGTAACAAATTCCTTTTTACACTTGATTCCTATATCAGCTGCTATGTATGTGCCTATAAAGGAATTTCTGGATCACAATGATGAATGCATTAGATATAACTCGCCCAAATTGATGAGGGCTAGGAGAGAGAGAGAATTTCTCCATGAAGGTCCAGGATCACAAAAAATGGAGCTGTTGATCTGTACATAACAGCAGTAAAAAGAAGGTCATTTGAGGGAGATATCAGCCTTATGAAAGCACAAGGACATGGGGGAATTGACAAGCAAGCATCAAGCAAAGATATAGTGAAGGTAAGCACCCGGAAAGCAAAAGATCATGAAGGTAAGGTGTTTTTGAAATATTGTTTGCATGTTGATTTAAACTCAGAATTTCTGAGTGTTATGGGCAGCCCTTGGCATGGAGGTATTTCAGTTTTGGCCTATGCATCAATTCAGATTTTTTACCATGAGTGGATGGTTAGGAATACTCATGTTTCATATATGATGTGTCCTCTTTTGTCACTAATGATTGAACACCTTTGTGCACATCATACTTCATGGGGTAAAGAGGTAAGAAGTGTTATTTTTTGCAAAGGACATCATTGCTTGGGTAAAGATAAGGTTCATTACATTGAAGTATTTTCAGATTGTGATGATGAGGATAGCAATGAGGATGAAATTAGGCATGATGGCATATTGGGAAAAGATCCAGAAGAGGTAACTAGCACTCTTGCTACTTTAGTAGGAGCACCAAGTTACAACTCTTTTATTATTGAAGGTGATCTACATGGGCACATGGTCACAATTTTGTTTGATGGAGGGGCTACTCATAATTTCATAAATGCATGCTTGGTTTCAAATCTGAAATTGATGGTTGAGGACTTCAAAGGCTTCATTGTTAGGATAGCGGATGGGTACTCTATGCAATGTACAAAAAGGTGTTCTCAACTCCACATCACCATGAGATCATATGAGGTATGTGCTGATTTTTTTGTGATTGATATGGCTGAGTTTGACATCATATTTGGAGTTCAATGGTGGCATTCGTTGGGAGAACTCCCTCTCAACTATCAAAGCATGAAGATAAGCCTCATAGACAAAGTGGATTGGAAATCATTACTTTCAGTTGAGTATGCAAAAAATAAGTTTGCTCATGATGCCTTTGAAGGAAAAATGAGTGATGAGAAGTACAAGGTGATAAGCAAGAGGGATATGATTTGTAACATAAGTATGGAGAACATTATTTTCAGATCTTATTTCATCATACTTGCTGATTGGCACAAGAAGGCAGCCATAATGAAGGTTCATTTTCAGAATTTCAAGGCATTATGGGTCACCATTGAAGTACTTTCAGTTATGGTCACTTCAATTGGGAGTGATATGCATATTTTCAGGCCTAGATTGAGCAATTCAAGGAGGTTGGGTGCAGCAGTTGATGGGCAGCCTGGAAATCAACTTTGGGTGTTCCAAACACCCCACTTGAGGCAACTAAAAGATCTTCTACAACAAGGTAATCTTTCCGGTTCATTAATTTTGAGACACACTTGTTTGTTGCCTCCTTATTTGTGTGATTGTTGTGGAAGAATGGAAAATAGTATGGTGTGCATTTCAGAGTATCATAGGGCAGCCCATTTGCATGATATAGGAGTGTCTCAAATGCATATTGTTTGGTTGATTGGGGTCATGATTTGGGTTCCAAAGACCCAACCAATCATTGGAGAAGTTGGGGAAAATATTCCACTTTGCATTGAGGGTGGAATAAGCATGTTCAGGGCAGCCATTAGAGATGGTAATTTTCAGATTTTCAAAACTCTTCTAATCACCCTTGATGGATGTCCATTTGTTGTCACTTCATTGGATGATAGGATGCACATTTTCAGTCATGTGTTGGACAAATTGTGGGAATTATGGACAACGGTAAGCATGCAGCCCGGAATACTTATTTTGGTATTCCAAGTATTTATTTTTGGGGCAAGCGAGTGCAAGACTATTGCGTTCATTGATTTCAATCATGAGTTTGTAGGGTGAGGTCTGTAGACCCATCATAGGTAATAGTTGGAGAAATTCCTCCAAAATCCATGGTTGTTATATAGGGGGACTAAAGACTCATTTTGTAATGTTTGGAGCACTTGTTTTGAATTGAAGGTAGGTTAAGATTTCCATTTGCATTTGTGAGGGGGAGGTGAGGAACATTCGTTGGATGATCCCAATAAGTTGGTTGAGTTTGGTTGGCCATTTGCATAGTTTGATTTTGCATTTGGGAAATTCAACTATCAATTGTAGTTTGCATGAGGACCATTTGGTCCAACACTTGAGAAGCACATTCACACTATCTAATTGAGGGTTCGACTAGGATTTGTCTTGGGAATGTTTGGAGGTGGGGAATTGCTTGAGGTCTATGGCATTGATGTGGAAGTTGATGGGGATTGGTGTCGAGATACTTAGGTGGACCTTAATGAGAGGCCCAACTTTGGAGGAATGTAGCTAGAGTTATTATCTAAATCTTTGATTTTATAGATTCTATTGGAATCTTCATGTGCATCTTACTCAATGATTTTGACCATATTGCATTGAATGATTGGTTTAGATTGAGATTGAGAAAACATACACCATAAGCTATTACCTTTGATGATTTTTATGGCAAGAATAGAGGAGAAATCCATACGAGACCATAAAGTAGGGTTGCGAGATATGCCACCTCTATAGTTTGGGCACGTGTATTTGCATGTCGAGATAAGGATATGGGTATGGCACGGCTCGAATGTGACTCACATATCGTATCCACATACAAGTCCGCAACTAGATAATATCGGATACAATATGCGGTGTCCATAGCCATATCTAATTTAAAAGTAAAAATATAACTTGAAAAAAAAATCATAAGGTTAAAAAGACAATAAAATTTACAAACGATCCCCTTGAATGCATTTTAGCGGCAACCAATGAGGATGTAGAGGAGAATGGATATATGTGTGTGTGTGTGTGTGTGTGTTGTATCCAACCATATCCGTATCAAGGGGTCTTAAAATTAGTCATATCCATATCGATATCATGTCCATATTTGTACATGAATTTGTATCCATGCAACTCTAACCTAAAATCGTTGAAACTTACTAGGAAAATCTAAAGAGGTGACATGTTTGGAAAAATACTTTGAATTTTTTAATAAAAAGTGAGAGCATGAAAATGACCCAACCAAGGATGGGTAAGATTCATGTTGCGTTCACCAAAATATTTTGGACCTAAAAAGGTGTAATGTCCTCTTTTTCGAATTGATCCTATTAAAGGCTTCTTGCCCATTCTTCTTCTCATGGGCAAGAAGAAGATGAACAAGGAAAGCCCTTGGATTATATTTTAGTCTTTCTTTAATTAAAAATTATATTTTTCTTTTGTATTTTCCTTCTTGGGCAAGTCAGCTGGGTTGGAGAGCTTTTAATATAAGCTTAAAGATGAAATAAGCTTGAAGGAGGTAAATCTTGAGGTAATCCTCTCTTAAAGATCCTTCGCGCCACCATAAGGTTATATAAGGGGTTGCACATGCTCATTTTGGGCATGTTTTTGGCTAATATAATTGTATCTCTTTGGTTCTAAAGTTAGTTGCTCTATTCCAATCGACTAAGGGGCGAAAATCTATTAGTGTGGCAAGCAAGGAAGATGGAATCCTTCTTTGTTGAAGGTTGGAAAACGAAAACTCTCCAATTTGGTGGTGTTAAGGACTTCTACAAAGACTATCTTGTTGGTTGGGCAGCTAGGGCATTGAAGGAGAAGAATATCAAGGGTTCTTCATCACTTTGGCACCCTCTCCTAGGGTGGCAACTTGGGTAGGAGTGTGTTTGGGTGCCTTCTAGGGCATGTTTTGGCATTTCAAGTTGATATTCAAACTTCTCCAAATTTATAAGGCTGATCTATCACTTATTTGGCATTTATTGGGGTTTGGAGACCTCATTTTCAGTCACTTTTGAGAGCTGTACTTCTGCTGTCATTTAATTAATTTCTAGTTGTGTTTGTGGTTGAGTTTTGAGTGATAATTGCCCTAAAATATTCCTAAAGTGTTTCTACATGTTGTAGATGATGTTAATGGTGATGTTTTGTTGAATTATTGCTCTTTCCTAGCTGCTGTCCTAAAAATCAGACTGTTGTGCACTGTTGTTCCATTTTTCAGTTGGCTGGTATAAAAATCAGAATATATTTCACTGTGGATTTGTGTGATTTCGTTGATTTTTGGTTCAGTCTTAGAAACGGACATTACAGAAGGAGAGACATATAGAAAGATCATTCTAAATCCAACACATAAGAATGTCAGTCCACAAAGCGACCCTGGAATGTAGGTAAGTGTTGTGTATATAAGAGATTGGAATGGGTCTATAAGAGGAACTTACACATATAATCTCTATTTAGAGAAAGCGGGTGGAGGACCTTACTATTCCTAGGATGTCAATAGATGGTAAAACAAGAGTTATGGAGATTAAGGGCCATTGTAAACACAAGGGTTGTGTAATAATATTATAAAGAAATTAATAAAGAAAATGACAAGAAGCATGTTTTACAATCAAACATATGGAACATACAGCATTCACAAATCCACCAAAGAACAAAAAAAAAAGAGGATAAGATTAGATATACTTACATCTAGTCGACTTGATGGCGGGTTAATCTTCCCTTTGGCTTTTAGCACTTTGTGGGAGATGGTTGTAGGTGAATTCAAGATGGATAGAAAAACACTAAGTAGACCATAGTTAGGGACTCCAAAGACTTGATATACCTCGTTGCCACTGCTCCCATCCTTGAAATCTTCAAGACCTTTATTACTAACTTGGCTTTCTTTAGTGAAGCCCCTTTAAGGATTTAGCCCTAAATCCTCTTTTTCTTCCTAAGGGGGAATTTCTAATGCAAACAGAGCCATTCGAGACATGATGAAAAATGGTTCAGATCCGTAGAAGTAAAAACTCAATTTTAATCAATGCCATTGTCCTGACCAGTGGCATATAAAGAATTCAGAGAGGCATCTGGTTGGACACATTATATTGGCTATGAGCAGACAATATAGGAATGATGTCGAAGGAAGGACTAGGAGGCAGAGGAAAACAAATCTGATGATATGAAGGTGGTGGTAAGAAGGGCAACCCACATCACATCTCTAACAAAGTGATTGAAGTTGGCCCACCCCAATCTCAATGTATGTGAATGCATACACTCAAGGAGATTGTTGTACTGGGAATGGGAAGCCCTGAATAAGAAAAGTGCACTAGATCTTTTTGATGTACATACAGTGGGGCTGGTCCCATGTTCATATTGTGCGGGCAAAACCAGGAGCATTGGGCTGTAACATTCTATGTATTAACAGGGATAATGTGTGCAAATAAGAGGGAATGGTAAGTATAGAAAAGAATTTAAAATACCTGTACAGTTTTTAAAAAGTATACCAGAACAAAATATTGAACATTAGAAGATAGCAAGACGGGAATGAATTTATGTCATGGAGAATTTACAAAAGTAGATTTCCCAGAAAGTTGGAACAAAAGGCTCAAGATCAAAGAATTGCATGCTGCAAAAGGAATTGATTGTGAGTTTTTTTTTTTAATAGCTTATTGACAGTGAGTTTTGAAGCATGCTAGTTCTGATTATTATAAAAACGTTATGTAAAATTTGTTCCCTAAATAACGAGTCCATACATAGCAAACGAGCTAAAAAGATTAAAAAAATGATTCTATGCAATTATCGAGACTACAAAAACCAATTAAATGTTTTTAAGTAGAGGTTAAGGTAAATTTGGGAGCTTGGAAAAGAATTGGCCGTTGGATTTTAAGTTTTCTCTTCATATTTTTGTAATGGCAAACTTAAAAGGCAGTGAAATTTGCAATGATCAACAAGGAGAGAAAATCCCCATTGCATAATTTCCCTCAACAAGAGAAGTCCTTGTTCTGTTTCTTATTAGAAAGATAGCTACAAGAGCCGTACTTAAATTTGAGAAGTGAGAATGAGAATGGTTACCATTATAACATAGCCAGTGACCAGCGCCCAAGAGTTGGCGAGAGCTGCAGCAGCCAGTTGAAGCTCACCCAGGTGCCCTGCGAACATGAGGGACACCATATTTATAGCGTACTGAAATACATTAGTTAAGATCATGGGCACTGCAATTTTCATTTGCATCTTCATTTCTTCCACATCAACTTTAAAAAATGCCAACAGATTCTGTTGTGGTGATGGTTGAAGTAAGAGCGGTGTTTCGATCGCTGAAACTTCCATGTTCATGTTCATCTCCTCTACAATTCCCCCGGAGATACAGATGTATTTATATTGGCCTTGTAATAAATGGTACGTGAAAGCCACTCAGATTTGGGGAGAAGTACGTACTTAGCCGCCTTTAAAAATATTAATAAAAGTCCGCAAATTTTTAATTGATTGGAATTTTTAAGGCGGTAGGCCTATACACTAGCAATCGCACGTGAGCAGTGCAATGTGTACGCCGAAAGGGGGAATAAGGAGAAAGGAGAGGCGATTACAAATTAGAGGAATATAAGAGGAAAAGAATCCAATGGGCAATGGAGAACTGAAAGGAAGGAGGAGATGAAGAAATTAGGAAGTAAGGAGAACAAAAATTGGTATTGTCGGAGCTAGGTGGAAATGGAGACACGATGATTAGTGTGAGAGTCAGGAGGTAGATGAAAAGCAAAGGGAAGGGAGTGATGTAGAGCAGAGTGAGCCGGTGCATTTGTCAAAGTGTCATATGCTTTGCGTCACACCGAGTTTCCTATGCTGGCGAGGAAAGAAATGCAATAAGCGTCCAGGGAAGAAAATAGAGAGATGTGCGTAATGATTAGAAATCAAAATTTCCAAAGAAAATGCAAATAAAATTTGTGTTTAATATTTTCAGGCCAAATATATGCGTGAATGACTATGTATTCATATTGTGACGGAGAACATGTCATGGTTACAAAACTTTAGATGAAAACCCATAGACAATTTATGAAGAAATAAAATTTTGATAATATTTTTTTGGGTTTACAGAAGCGTAATGCCAATGTCGTTACAATATATTTTCTGTCACTAATCAGAAACCTCTGGTATCCCAATAAACATGGTGTCTGGAGGTGTTGGGAAGGCTAAGGAGGTGGGTTTCAAGAAGGGGGAAGGGAGGAAAGGATTGAAGGAGAAGCTCTCCATTCCTACAAAAATTAAGGAGGTGTGTTTTAGACATTCTTGAGTAACATTTGAATGAGAATGGTGGAGAAATAAAAATGTATTGTAAGAAGGGGACACTAGATAATGCAGCGAATGATTTAACAATTTTTTTTTGGGATTGTTGGGAGTGGGGACACACATTCAAGGCATGGTCATGTACGATCAGTCTGAGTGATTTACATCTACAGGATCCTCTCGATATCAAACACCTACAAACAATTGACGGTGACTTCATATCGGTGTTCAATCAGTCGGCAGTTGGTTGCTTAATTTCATTTCTTTCAATACAAAATGAACACTACAAACTCTGTTAGGTTCCTAAAAATAGTAATTGCCATCTTAATAAGCACATTGAAAGAATACCACAACATACTCGATGCGCAATGAACACATAAATTTGTGAAGCCTAGTCATGATACAAGACATTTAAGTAAAGGGTTAAGTTTTGTGTAGGTAGTTCTTTTGCCAACATTCAATGAAAAAAATGATACGTAGTGTTTCAATATTTTTTGTAGGATCTTGAACAAAATTTAACAAAAAGAAGACCTACCCTAATATTTACAAATGAAATAAAATTTAACAAAAAAACACATCCCTGGTTGGCTCTGTGCTCTGGGTTGTAGTTTGTTGGCTCTACCTTGCATTGGTGGGCTTTGTCTTGTCTGCGTTGACTTTGCACGAAGGAAGGCATGTGAAGGAAAATTGAGACACCTCCAATATATAAGATGGGGGTTCGCGCGAAGGTGGTTCAACCGAAGGGTGGTTCGCGCGAATCCCTCCCCCCTTCACACAAACCCCTTTTTGTGCTATACGTGGTAATTTTGTGCACTATGTGGCACTTCAGGGGAAGGGGGTGTTTGCACGAACACCCCAATTTCCCACCTTGCCCAACCTGACACTCATGTTTTGGGACACATTGTGGGACAATATTATGCTTTGACCTTGGAGCGTTGAACCCACGTCCGAGCAATAGGTCATTAACTGCACAACTCCTCCCAAAGTCTAAGCTTTTACATCGCACACACCAACGAAAAATGTAACCGTTGAATGTTAATTGCAAAGGTCATTAACAAGGGAAATTGTGCACAATAGGGTAAATGGGAAAGTCGCATGCTATGTCACCAAATACAAGTAGGAGGGGAACTTGTTTTTTTAGAGGATCGGGCATAAAATTGTCCTAAAACATTCATTGGAAAATCGGTCTTGAATTATGGGCATGTATTCTGTAAACAAATAACAAAGCCCACTATGGAATTATACCTTCAATAGTGAAAATGGATTTACATGCACGCAATTTATAATTTATGAATAACAACAATGTCCATGCGTGCTTGTTGTAAGTTAATACAAGAATATTTACGAATTTACAATAAATAACCGGGAAAAAATAATACACTTAATAATAACTACCAGGATGAATTTATGAAAATATCTTAATTCGCCGGAGGCATTTACTTTGAAGAAGGCATTGCTGGAAAGTGTCAAATTCCGGTGGCTTAACTTTACAGGTTGCCGGATTTTAGATATTTTTGTAAGTCATAGATATTTACTATTCTTTGACTCCACATCCTTTAAATGACATCATGAGTGACCGCGGTGTTAACTCATGGTTCTGTTTTTTATACACATAAAATTGAAGCCCTCTCCGGCGTAACTTGCAACTCATTTGCAATTGCTAGTAATAATAGTATCATGCTTAAAAATTTTGATTCTACAAAGAGAATGCCAGGGAAAAAGTTTTAAGACACTTAATAACAAACAACGAATTTCTTGAATTTATCGAAATGTAGACATGCACAGCAGAAAGTGTGCCGTTAAAAGAACAAAGTGAAAAAAAAAATCATTGATGCACCTGCTCACATACCTAGTATTACAATTTCATTCTTATAAAATCGACAAGCAAAAACACAATATGAAAAAAGGCGAGCTCGGGCCATCCACAATATCCAGTCATACCGCAAAGCTTACTCAATCTGATCGAAATAACAAAAAGAACCGTCCGAACAAAAGTTACTTGTAACAAAATTGTCTCCCAAAAAGAACATCAACTTAAAAATACTGCAACATAAAAAAGTTGCGTATAGTTACAACAAAATACAAGTTACAACAACCTCAAACAAACTGCAACACTAAAAACTGCATATAGTTCATAATTAAAAAACCAGAAATTAATATAAAATATAGCGCAAATAACACAAATAAAAAACTACTTTTGAAGCGATGGCAATAAACTGCAAATTGCCATGGGGGTATTTGTGCAGTTTATGTACTTCTAAAGCTATGGCAGTACACTCGTTGTTACATCATTAGCGGTCAAGTTTCCCGTCTATCGATAGAAATTTCTTCTCCCAATCTGTTACAACCCGCTATTTAGAATTCAAAAGGTCCGTCGTCAATTGCCAGAACTTGGCCCTGTTGTTGATCGATCGTGTACATTTATGGAGTCCCGTGTTCTATGGTGGGTACTGAGGAAATTGCCGTGAGGGTTTGTTGACAGGGATTTTCTGAGCTAGAGATTTGAGGTTAGAATATGTGAAGCCCGGAGCCCTATGAATGAGAGCGAAATGTTTTAGACGAAACCGTCAAAAACTCTGTTTATATAGCTCGCATTAAAGTGAAACCGTCACAAAGACCGTCTTAACCGTCATTAAACCCGTCAAAGTTAATCAGCTTGCAAAAACGTCTAAACGGCCGTCAAATTAAACACAGTCGCAGAAACGTCCGCAAGGACCTTTCCCATATAGGCGAACGCCTTCGGGCGTAACTATTTGGTTTCGAGATTAACATCAAATCATTTCATTTCAACGTGCTTTCTCTCAAAGATAATATGTGCCTTTTAGGGGACATGTTTAGGGGAGAGATACCATTTGTGGTGCGGGATAGTACTTGACAAAATAAATCACTTTTCAAAGAATGTTTCGACACCAAAAGTGACTCTTAAAATATTCCAATCTAATATATGACAGTACTATTATTTAAACATTGCCTCCTTTGAAATTATCCAACCTCATCCTATTCATTGATATACCTTGAAATTCACAATAATATATATCCAATCTGTACAAGTTTCAACTACTTTTTGCAACAACAAAAATTCATAAATTCAACCTCTAAGCTTTAAGAGACTCATTAATACGCAACATACTCTAACCACTCATTTAATATTATAAAAAGTTTACATGGACAATATATTTAAAACAACCACTTCAGCAAGTCACTTCACAAGACTTTGTACACCAAACTGCAATAATAGTATGCCCCTTCATTGATAAAGGAGTGTTCAATTGCCCAGTGTCCACCTGCATAAAAATCAATCACATAATGGTCAGACTCGCCTTCTCTAGCATTTAAAAACTCAATACCAAGGAAGAAATAACTTGTACAAAAGATTTAGTTGAAGTACTGATTTTTTTATATTTAGAAATAAGTCAAAAAAAACTATCCATTGGATTAAATTTCAAATCATTCTAGTCCATTCGATTTAAATTCATGTTTGGATCCATGTCTACAAAAATTAACCAATCAAATTTCAAGATCATGTTATAAAAGGTCAGTGACCTATTACAACTCCAATGGTTCCCTTAGATTTACCTTGCATATTCATAGTAGAAGTGGCGTACAACTCAAGTAAGGAGATTATGTTGAAATCAATAAATTTTCTGGTTTTATGCTATTTTGACAGTGATTTTTTTGTTTTTACAGTTCATAGATGTATTCATTTTACTAAATTTGAAATATTCTGCAAAAACTTTATTTTTCTAGATTTAAATTTCTGCAAAATACTAAGTGATGCATATGTATTTCAGAGTTTAATTGAAGGCAGATATATAAGGTGAAGGAGCTATAAGAGATAAAGGTTTTGCAGAAGTAAAAGGTGAGATAAACTATTCCTTTCGTCTGCTTCAAATCTTTAATGAAGACATTTGCATCTATGAACTGTAAAAAAAAAAAAAGTGTTCAATGATGTAATCTTTTACATCTCATAATAATTTGAAAGAAGATTTGTGAGAAGAAAACTTGGTAGAAAATTAAAAAAATCATTGATGTTTTATATTTCCTTTGATTCACATCATTAAGTCATTCACATCTTAATGATGAACCTCGAAGGAGACCTAAACCAACAACAATTTTTTGTATTTTTTACAATTCATTTCTAACAAATCATCTTGCTTTCATTTCTAACCAGTCCATTTATTTTATTTTTCTTTGATTATCCCTCTATGCACTTCAAGCTATCCAAACGTAAACATACAATATGTTAGATAATTTCTTGGCATACTTTGTATATAAATAATTCAGAAATGAGTTGGTAACCATGAAGTAGTCTCATATTTTTCATTTCCTGTTGTGAAATAGGTCTTTAATTTCAGTCATGAGAAAGGGTGGTGTTACTAGGAGGTCGAGGAGGCCTAAAGTGAGAGGTGCACAATTATCACATAATGCAATTGATGAAGAGGATGTTCCTGCACCTGTTGATGTTCTTGCACATGTCTCTATTCAAAGAACTTTGGCGACAAAGAAGCTCAATATCATCAGAGGCTGGACAAAAGAAGATATGGAAAAAGCAATAGATGATGTCGAGTTTAATGGGTTCTCAGTTAGAGCAGCAGCGAAGAAGTATTCAATTCCTCCCACATCAGTACACTATTGGTTAAATGGTCTCACCCACACAAAGAGAAGGGGTCCTCCAACAATTCTAACAGAGGAAGAAGAGGAGGAAATTGTTGAATGGTGTAAAGAAATGGCTGAGATGGGTCATGGTTTGGAGCTAATACAGTTGAAGGCGAATGTTGCTCATATTTGTGAAACAAGACAAAACCCTTTCAAAGATGGGTTTCCTGGTAAGTCATGGTGGGCTGGTTTCAAAAAACGCCATCCTAACCTTGTGATTCGAACATCTGAGGGACTTGATAGGGATAGAGCTTTAAACTTGTGCCCTGCAATAGTAACAAAATTTTATGACAATTTGTCCAAATGCTATGAGACATATGCATATGGTGCTCATAAAATTTGGAATTGTGATGAAACTGGTTTGCAAGCTAGGAGAAATTGTGGAATGCGTGTTATTGCAAGAGGGGAAGTCGAAATGTGTCAAAGGTAATACCTAAGAGTAGGGAGTGGATCACTATATTATGTTGTGTCAATGCAGCAGGTTTGTCAATACGTGGTTTTATTTATTCAAGGGAAAGAGAATGCTTAAGAACTATATTAAAAATTGTGAACCAGGAGCATGCATGGTCTGCACATCCAAATGCATGGATGACAAAGGAGTTGTTTTTGAATTGGCTTTGTCATTTTGCACGATCTGTACTGTGGTGTTTCTCCAAATAATAGACATTTATTAATATTTGATGGTCATGGCAGCCATGTGGCATTGCAGACTGTGGAGGAGGCCAATAAATTAGGCATTGATCTGATAACTCTACCATCACATACTAGTCATAAGTTGCAACCTCTTGATGTAAGTGTGTTTAGCCCTTTCAAAACATATTTTAGAGCTGAGAGAAGCAAATGGATGACAGAGAATAGATATGCTAGAGGTCAAAAGGTTTGAGTTGGCTGAGCTTGCAAGTAGAGCCTTACAAAAGGCTCTAACACCATCTAACATAATTGCAGGCTTCAAAAGGACTGGTATTTGGCCATTGAATTATGATGCTCTTATAAATGACATGGCATGTAGCCAAGCATTTGACATACAAGGTGAAGAAGATGTTAATGTTGTCACAAACATCTTAAGCCTATCTCAAGGAATGAATCAACAACTAACAAATAATGATGAAGTAGTGCTTGAAACTCAAAACATGCAAAGTGTTGAATCAATAGAGGATGCAGAGGCAAGTACAATACATAGAGTGGAGATAAATGGTGATTTTGGAAATGCAAATAACATAGCTAGTAATAATGAATGTTCTGCAGATTTTCTAAGTAGTAATGACTTATCCTTGCCAAGTCAAGTTAACCCCCCTGAATGGTTACAGGATGCCATGCAAAATTTGGGTTACAAATTACCTTCTAGCACAGAAGATCAGAGCTTGAATCTTCCTTCCTTTCCTGCAGGGATGGAACAAGGAATAATTCATTACTATGTTGATGTTGGAGAAGAGAATGATCATAATGGAGCTGAATTTGAAGAGGATTCCCAAGCACCTGAAGTAAACTCAGAACTTCTACATCAGGATCCTCAAGCACCTGACGAATCTCAAAATCAGCATGGGCATGGTAAGGTGCTTTCTCAATTTCGAGGCTTCCAATGGAGATCATAAGCAAAAAGGGAGCAGATGGTTTAGAAAGTTCTCTTATGCTAAGTAGGCACTCACAAATTTTGACAACATCAGAATACATGGAGCTATTGGCTGATAATGAAAGAAAGAAGGAGGAACAAGTAAAAATGAAGTTAAAAAAGAAAGAAATTGCAGAAGAAAAAAAACTTGCTAGACTTGCAGAAAAGGAAAAAAGATTACAAGAGAAGATTGAAAGAGAAAGGAAGAAGAGAGCTAGGGAGCACCAAAAAGAGATTGAGAAGGCACTGAAGCAGAAAGGAAAGAGAAAGAGAAGAGGGAGAGAGATCTTGAACACCAATTAAAGGAATATGAAAAGAGGAAGTGCATTAGATCACCAATGGAGCTTGAGAATCGCATGCTTTTTCAAGATCTGATAAATATTCAAGTCCCCGGTTATGCTCAAATTGGAACACCTCCATCTCTTCCTAATAACTCCTCTGCAATTCCCTCTTGGTATGTATCACCTCATATACTTCACGCAAGCTTATATAGTCCTAGTAACTCATTTTCAATGCCACCATGGATGCAAACATCAGCAGGGCAACCAAATACTTCAACAATAGGGGGACAAAATTCCTTTTTAGCAAGGCGCTTAAATCCGTTATCAGCAAGGAAAGAAAATTCAACATCAGCAAGGAAAGAAAATCCAACCTCAGCAGGGAAAACAAATTAAAAATCAATAGTATCAGATGACAATGCATTGTAGTTTTTTGTTCCATCCAAATACAATAGTATTTTTTTGATATATAAACCATTCAACTTATGTATTGAATGGTGTTCGTATGTAGTTTTGTACTTATGTTTTGTAATCCGATATATATACACTAATATATATGTATATCCTATTTTCCTATTTCCTCTTTTTCAATATCAATTTATTGTTGACTGTGAGCATATTTGTCCAAAATTACAAAATGCAATGACTGAACCTTCTGTATGATAGCTGTAAACATTTAAAATAAATAATATAAATGACATTGGCAAAAGATATTCAATAGAAAGGGGAACAAGCAAATTTCCATAAATATACATAGTGTTCATAAACACTGAAGGTTCATTGTCTGAGTGAGGGTCTAACCCTCACCTTCCTCAGCAATGACGTGTCTTTGCTAGGAGTTTGGAAATCATATCCTTGAATGCCCCTCTGATCCTGTAAAATTTTCACAGAAAATATATAAGAATGGAATTCAGTAACGCTAACGTACTTCAAATAGTAAATACCAATTAACCAATGCTACGAAACCCCATAAGCCCAAGTAGCAAAACACTAAGAATAAACGAAATTTGAAAGAGCAATCTACTCACATTGAAAAAGAGACTTCAAATGCAAGACTCGGCCCCCTCTAAAATATATACACCAGAATACATGCTATCAACCCCAAGATGTGAACCGCATTTGCAGTTATACCCAAACATGCAGAACCCATCATTGCATTTATATACAGAAAATATGACATCTGCCACGGTTTTACAGCTTCGCATGCTCCGGCACACCTCACCCGCTTTGGCTTGGGTTGAACATTTTTGCAATTGCGGATAATGTTACCATGATCAATCCCTGCACAATACAAGTGGTTTTGTTTTAGAGTTTACATTTCAGAATTTCAAACTTGGATGCATTCATATGTGCAAAATTGATTTTTTCTCTTGAAGTGTCAGATCCCTGTATTGAATCTTCGATGAAATTGCAAAAACAAGTAGAAAGAAAGATTAACGGCACTAATGATAACTTATATTGTTGAGAAAATAAAGATGGCCCATTATCGACCAAGGTAAGCATCTTTTAACAATCACGTGTCTTTGCTAGGAGTTTGGTCGCAGCAGCACTGGCACTCACACTTCAGTTTTCCGAACTTGCATCCTCCATTTTTAAACAATCATACTGCAAACAGGGGTTAGAAAATTTAAGAACTGGCAAAAACGTTGCCACTGTTAGCGGTTTGTAATGTTGCGCTGGTATACAAGTTGTTTTGCACACGTCCTTACCCGAGTTTAGTTTGGCGGTGGATAAATTAAAAGCCAACAACATTGTTAATAATCACAAATGGTGGAGTGTTTAATGCATGGCAGTATTGAGTTTAATGCAACGGGGTAGGTGAATTAATGCTAGGCGGTGGACTGTGGAGTATTAGATGGCTGCGTGGTCTACAAATGAAGTTTTAAACATTCAATTACCAGTGCCAACTAAGATCCTTCACAATTTTTAAACGTGAAATTAAATGCTTTAAACACATGGCATATTTAAATAGTTACAAGCTCATATGACATTTGTAGGGAGTACAGGACCCAAACTATGCGATGATGTGTTTTTTTGGGGTCTACGTGGCACTGACATGGCATGGACGTGGCTGAACATAGCCTGCGCCACTAATGGTATCTCTCCCCTAATTGTTTTCAATAATTGAAATTAGTTGAAATTAAATCGGTTGTTGAGACCTATAATTTCAAGGGTGTGTATAATGTTTTTAAAAATATAACAATCAACTCTAAAGTAGTTTAACTTTTTAATATTTTAAAAAGATTTTTATTGATTTTTTAATTTATATTATTCTAGGATTATTTATTATATTTTCTCTTTGACATTAACTAAACAAAATATTTAATATTGAAAATAAAATTTGTCATTAATACAAAATGTTTGGTGTTTAATCTTCTCGCAGAGAGACATGCATCGTTAAGTGGTGTGTATTAACTTCCACCTTAACACCTTAATGTGATCAGAGGTGCTAAAAACTATACAAGAAATGAATCTATACTTCAAATTTTCCCCCACTTTGTAGTATTATAGAGAACATATTGATTTTGTGAGCTTTGACCTTGCAAAACTCTTTGACTCCTCAAAATAGGGGAATGCTTGTTTGTGGATGCAATGTCGATGACTATGAGGATTTTTAAATCTTCATTGAGCTTGTGATCCATTTCTTGTTTTGAATATTGTTATTTGTTAGGGTTTCCTATTTTACTACTAAAATAACACTATTTTTATTTGGGTCGTATACACCTCTATCCAATTGTGAATTTAAATATGAACATAAACCTAGTGAACATTTAAAATCATCACATTATATGTTGGTTTCTCCGCCCTTAATGTTTGACACTGCAAGAATGTATCAAAAGTAACGAATATGAAATTGAAAATGAAAGAAAACTAACAAAAATGGTAAAGGTTCGGGAGACTAAAATTCATTAGTTTTGATGTATTACAAAACAAAGTGAGTTATTTTGTCTTATTGTGATGAAAGGGGTAATGTGAGACGACATGCGTCCAAAATCCACAATCCAAACATTTTGTAGAGTCCAATCATAGCAAACACCAACATTTCAAATAGATAACCCTAAAGAAGCACCAATATATTTAAAATGTTAGAATGCCTATCTATGGACACAATGGCAATGACTATAACTCGCATTGTCATGAGTTTTGACATGTAACGTGAGGGTTTTTAAATATTTAATGAGATTAGGATCCACTTCTTATTTTAAAAGTTGAATTTTGGTAGGGTTTCTTATTTCACTACTAAAATAACTCTAATTATATTTGGGTCATATATACTTGTATCTATATATAAATTTAAATATAAGCATGTATGACATAAATCTAGATAAAATTATTATAGTAGAAAAACACATGCCTTAATTCTAACAATTTATTTGAATCTTGTTGTAGACACAAAATCTATGCACTTAGGTACATTTCTAGGTCCTAAAGCATACTAATGTATACATGATTCCTAAGAAAGAAAACTAGTGGTTGACAACTTCTTTTGGGCCTTTTGCTTTATCTCTTGCACTTTTATTGGCCTTACATATCTTACAACTCTGCTAGAACTTTACCGATTTATCTTTTATGGCATTGGACACTAGCGCCCGTTAGGACGAAGTGCCTAGGTGCTCCTATCCCTCTTGGGCACTCCCGACCTTCTTTATCTTTTTCTTACTCTTTTGGGTCTCTTTTAATTTTTGGTCATATTTTAGAACTTTGGGTTGGCCTTTCAATTGTCAATTATGAAATTCAAACAAGGGAATCATATATATACTTAGTTATTGCTCTCAAATAAGGGGCCAAGTATCATAAGCATTATCTATCATCATCTAAGTTTGTAGACAAAGTGGAAAACTAAGCTAAATGGAAGATACACCAAACAATGTAAACCCACTTGAGGGGGCATTCATCTACTATCCTACTTGTTGTGGGATCTTAATGTTTCATTTCTTTCTCGCTCACCGCTTCTACATATCTCTACTATCTTTAAAGCACTATTACTTCGCAATAGCACTTTAAAGAGGGGCAAATGTAAACACCCCAAAATCACTCACCTATTCCCAATATTTTCCTAGTACATCTAATTATTCACCCATTTGGGATTGATTAATCATGTGCATTATACCCCTTTGGATTAATTAAATTAGTCCTTAGTACCCCTATTAGCTAAGTTAATTATCATTTATTAATTAAATGATTAATTAATTAAGTGTGCACATTATAACAACCACTTTAGACCCCACACGGACTCCACTGGACTCCACTTCCTCATCCCAGTCAACTACACTTGGAATCCACTTCACCAATCCAATCAACTACACTGAATCCTAGAAAGGTGGGGGAAATTAAATTGCACGTACAACCACCTTTCCAGATGTAACTTTTGCCAATTAATTCCATTACTTCCCCGAATGGCATTGATTCTTCCCGCAATTGTTTGGTCCCCTCAACTACTATTTTTAACATGTGCATTCAACCATGTTCAACCAACTTCCAACCACTTCTTCCTCTATAAAATGCATGTTCATCCCCTTACAAATCCTCTTGGCTTTATAGCATAATCACTCTATCAAATTGCATTCCAATATATGCATATTGGAAGCTCTCAAAATGTGTTCGTAGCATTGGTCAATCCATGTTTGGAGGTCACTCAAGAGCACCCACAATCAATTTCTAACAAGGTTACACAACTTCAAATCTCACACAACCTTACTTGAGGTTGCTTAGAAAGCTACAGGAGGTTTGCATCGTTTGGTGTATCTTCCATTTAGCTTAGTTTTCCATTGTCTACAAAGCTTACATTCAAAAGCACAAGAGCATTCCAAAGCACACATATATCACAATCATATAAGGGACAATGGTTGCATTATTCTACATACAAAACATAGGAGGGGAGTTCATTATATTCCATTACACACATTCTACATACTTGCTACATTTTAGATCTAGCTCGCTATCATCGTGCAACTTACACAAGGGTATCCTAGGGCATCATTATATATGCAAACATGGAGAATTACATGGAGTTTGAGATGTAGTGCAATGCTCACCATAACGTCGCTCTTCAGGTGACCATCGAGATCAGTTTGATTCCACATTATGCATATTTTTTATTATATTTGATGTGGTTTGTGTTCATGTGTAGGTATATATCTATTTTGTAGGTTATAGGTACTACCGGTGACATTACAAGAAAATCATAGCAACAAAGAGAGATCAATGTCGAAGCTCCTCTAGCCTAGAAAAGATCAAATCCCGAATATCTACAAATACTAGCGTCAATCCAGTCATTAGCACCCAGATGCTCCTCCCTCCCATGGGTACTTTATCCTACACAATTCTAAGTTACAAAACCCTTAAAGTGAGCCCTAACGACATTGTTTTCAGTTTGTTCTAGTAGTCATTCAACCTAGATCACCTCTAGATTGCACGAAAATAAGTTAAGTCATCCTCCTCTTTCATTTACTTAAGGTTTCATATCCTTGAATGCTTGTTGTTTGTCCATTATTGTATATTATCATTTGTATATCATTAGTTACTGCGTAAAGTTACTCTGAAATAAAGGTTTAATTCAATTTAGATTAAATCATTTGGTGAACCCCAACTCTTGATCAAACACTCATATCATTATTTTGCATGCTCTACTGGTTGTGTGATTCTCCAAACCCAAACCCTAGTTGCATCATGGCCTCTAAAGTTCCTTATGATATGACACCTTCACAAGTAAGTGTCATTTCCAATCGTATCTCAAACCCGCCTATTAGTCCCGATAACACATTATATCAAGTCATCTTAAAGTCAACTCAAGCTTTACACCATTATTTTCAAGATAAATTTTAAGCTATGGAAACCACGATTACATCCCTAAAATCTGAAATACAACATCTCAAGGATGCTTCTCATGCCCATGTTAGTTCTTCTATACATCATCTTGATCCTATGTCTACTACATGTGCACATATCAGCAAAGCAAAGGTATTACCACAAAGAAGCACCTCTCTAGTTTGATTGAAATGCTAAACAACATGATATATTATTTGAGCTACTCGATAATCACTTAATTACTTTCTTACCTAATCATTACCACCCTCCTCATCAAGTTATTCGATACAAAATTAGACCATATTGTAATTACCATGGGATTAATGGACATTGTGACGACAATTGCTATGCTTTAGAACAAAAAATCCGACATCTGGAGCGTAAGGGTTTCATTTCATTTGCTACACATCATTCTTCTCCACACTCATCTCCAATTACCAAATCCCAATGGGTTCCTAAATTTAATCCCTCTATGTCTAGTGAGCATCACGCCATACTTACTAATGTTCCTTCTTCAATAATTCAAGAGCCACCTATCCAACCCATTATCATACCACCTTTAGAAGTAACTACCCCATTACCTCCTCCTATTATGTCATTTGTAGTGTTACCAATCACAAATATGCAACCACCATAAAATGAAGAGCAACTAATTCCCCTACCACAAGTTGAGATCACTCACCAACCTCCTAAGTTTAAACTTATAATTCCTTTCGATCTAGATAATGACTATGTCGATGACTGGGACCCAAATGAAGCTTACGATGTCGATGAACCATTTAATATGTCAGATGAGAATTTGTACACATTATATATTTTAATCCTAGAAATATGGTTGACTCTGATTCTGATGTTGGTCATACCCTTGGTTCTATCTCCTATTGTGAAGACCATAAATTTCCTCATTACGCATTTCCACATCCGCCACCATGGCATGGTCTCTCCCATTGTTACATAGCTTTCCATCACTCGAGACACTTGGGAGCATCGAATTCCCCCATAGTCACACATTATAATCAGCAGTCACATATCCATATAACTCACATATACGCTTATACCTTACTTTTTCTTTGCACTTCAAGTCAATATTTCTAGCAACACTTTCTCTTATCTACACTATGAGCACAACTTGTTACATCTATCTATGATTAATACTTCCCTTTTCACTCCTATTTCACTCCATACATGTTTTTCTCCTCATGCTTACTTACTTCCATCCTTTTATTCATGGTACACATACTACTTTATATGGTATACATCCTTTTGTTCACCTGGTTATTCTTTCTCACAATGATCACATCTATTTGCCAACATCTCCTAATATACAACTTGGGGGCATCATACTTCCCCCTCCTCACTTGCTTCTTATACCATTTATACAACACAATGTTACAACTACATATTTTAAAATCATTACTCGATGATGCACTTTTTTCTAAAGTCTATGTTTGACTATGAGGTGCAATTCCTCCATGAACCTCACTTTTCACATCTTGGCTACTCATGCTCCGTGCTTAATGTTTGTATTTCTAAGCATCTTTGCATCTTTGGTACACACAATGTACTGTCAATACCTGATGACACACTCTAGTTCCATGGTTCATACTTTGTTGTTAAAGAAGCATTCATAAATGAACCTCTTCTCACACACATCCGCCGGGGCAACGTGGCTCCTCTCATCTACACATCCGGCATATTGCATCACACCATTGCATGTACACCACATTTACACATCTTGGTTGTATTTACTCTTGTTAGCTTATACTATTTACATGTTACACTTTGTTTTCCATGTTAGTTGGATACTTAGTATGTCATTTCTTTTTCTATACACACATACACGTTCACATGGTATCTTGAGGTGAATACAAGACTTTTACAGATTCTCACACAATGCATGATGTTTTGCGGTGCTTTTACCAAATCCGTCAAGGCTCTGGGGCATCTACCTTTGCTACTCTCACACTCTACACATCACAAGTCTTTCCTCCGCCCAATGTGTGGCCTGTGTGGACATGTGCGTGGGAAATTAAAAAAAAAAAAAATACTTGCACCTCCTCGCCCAATCTGCAGCTCAAAACAAATGCCTCTATTTCTTTTTCCCGCGTGGGAAATTTTAACTATTCCTTAGCATGCGTGGGAAGCTGCAAAAATGTGGCTTTGTTCTTCCTTAGCTGGTATTTGTTTAGATTTTGATTAAACCTCCTTGCATGCATGACTGATATAAGAATGACGTGATTTTCTCTTGCATTATGGGATGTTGACAAAATATTATGTCCTCCTAAAGAAATAAGAAGCAATTTGAAAGCTTCGCATGACTTTTTCCAATGAGTTTGACGGAGGAAGTTATGGGGATTAATCCAACTTCCTCTCTTCCCGGGTAGTGGACTTAAGTGCCAGGGGGAAATGGGGAAAGCAACGGCCAATTGCCAACAGGAATGGAAAAGTGGGTTGGCAATCCCCGTTCAATTTCCACGTGTGGGAAATGGGGAATTTCTCGCCTGTTAGCCAATCCATGATTTGGCAATTGGTGGAGAAAATCCCACGCGGAAACTAAAAGAAAATTGCCGGGAAGGGAAATCCGGGTTCGGGAAGCCAAATTGGCATTCCCAGCAGTTGGAGGCGTAAGCTTACTTCCCGGCAATAAAAATTTGTCGAATGAAATTTTAATTAATATTTATTTAATTAAATACTCTCAAGTTATTTAAAAGTTAATTTTATCAAACAAGGAGCGATTAATTAATTAAATATTAATTAATTAATTTAAATGTATTTTAACGTGATTTAAAGCCTGGCGGGAAGAGTTCTCACCCGAAAAGGATGAAACGAAGACCGAAATGATCACAAAAATGAGATGATAACGATGAGGACAATGAACCACGTAAAGTAACACTTTTGAAAAATTTCAAAAATTTCATTTTTAAATTATTTTTAATAATTTTGCAAAGTCAAAATTAGCTGATAACAACTGGCTCTAATTGGGGACAAGGACTTCATGGACGCAACAACAAACCCAGACCAAAATAGTCATGAACACGATCACAAAATGATGGGGCACAAAAATGGGGCGACACAAGAGAGGAGACCAAAAACAGGGAAACAAACAAACCAAAATCCTAATTACCTATGTACATACGGGGAACAACCCATTTTCAATTTTGATAGTGCTTGAGATATTGCCCACTGTAGGGCAAAGGAAAATGAGTTCCATCAGGATATGACAAGTAATAGGTACTATCTCCACAGAAATGCCTTATTTTGAATGGTCCCAGCCACAGTGAGTCAAACTTCCCATGCTTTCCTTTCGGCTCACGTCTTTTGTCCCAGAGAAGAACTAAGTCATTGATTTGAAATTATCTCTCCCTAGTTTTCTGTCAAATAATTTCTTTACCTTGGATTGATGTTCCTCAATCTTGTTTGCCACTTGACTTCTTTGTTCCTCGAGCTTGCTTAGGAACATGATCCTTTTATCTAATGCATTGGTGAAGCATTCATCATCAACTGCCTGAGCTAATTTTAATGCTGGTAACTCTAGTGTGACGGGAATTTGAGCATTGGTTCCATATAAAAGTTGAAATGGAGACATCTCGATTGCCCTTTTGAGAGTTATGCACAGCCCACAATGTATCATATAACTTTTTATGCCAAGTTCTTTGATTTTCTTCGACTAACTTACACACAATAGTAATGAGGTTTTTGTTGCTGGATTCAACCTGACCATTTCCCTGAGGGTAGTAATCGATGAATGAGACAAAGATATCCCATATCCATAAGAAAAACCTATCATCTCTGCAGAAGAAAAATTTGAGGCATTATCCGTCACAATATTGTGTGGAATTCCATAACGAACCAATATATTTTCTTTGATGAAATCACAGACACGCATAGAGATGTTTGTTTCACCGATATAGCTTCCACCCACTTTGTAAAGTAGTCAGTGGCGGTGAGCACATGAGTATGACCAGCGCTAGAATTAGGATTTAAAACCCCGATGAAATCTAAACCCCATTGTTGAAAGGGTTCTTCAATGACAACTAGCTTCAAAGGCAAAGTTGCCAACTTTGGTCTTCCAACAAATTGTTGACAGGCTTCACATTTTTTCACCCATTTCTAAGCATCAGAAAACATAGTGGGCGTAAGTAATAGTGTGCTCTCGAATTTTATGGGTTGTTCTATGGGCGCAGAAATGACCACCGAAAGCATGATTGTGGAAAGCTTCCAACAACCTAGGCGTTGTTCTTTATCAACACATCTGAGGAACATGTCGTCAATCCCTTTCTTGAACAATGTGTTATCCCAGATGACGTACCTGGCAGCTCTTAGTTTGATAGCTCGTTTCTCCTTAGCTGTCAGATTCTCTAGACACTCGCCATATGTGAGGAAGTAGGCAATATCAGAATACCATTCATCTGTGGTACTGACAAAAACTACCAATGGTAAATTTTCTTCAACTGGTTCTTCTTCAGAGTTATCTCATGGTTCATTCTCTACAATGAGTTGGCAGAGTCCTCTTCCTCAAACCAACTTGGTAGGCTTGATGTCCAGATCATATTCTTAGATCTTGGAGACCCAATTACCTCTTTTAGATCCTGGTTCCTGTTTTTTCAATATTGATTTCACCGCGGTGTCTAGAACTAAGACTTTGGTGTGAGAATTCAACATGTAATACCTGAAGTGTTTCAAGGTTGTTACCACCGCGTATGCATGTCTCTCAAGAGGAGTGTAATTAAGTTCATGTTTCTTGAATCTCGAACTCATGAATGCAATAGGAGATTCGATGCCCTCTTGATTGTGTCGAGTCAGGATGGCAGAGATTGTGTGTGGAAAAGCATAACAATAGATTATAAAATCCTTTTTAAAATTGGGACACACCAATGTAGGAGCTTTTACAATAGCACCCTTGATTTTCTCAAATGCCTCTCTACCTTCCTTTGACCATTTGAAGGATTCTTTTCCTTTCATCATATCAGTGATTTCTTTAGTCAGCTCAGAAAAATCTGGCATGAACCTTCTCAAAAAGTTCACCTTCCCGAAGAATGAGTGGACTCCAGGCTTACTTGTAGGCAAGGAAAGATTTTTATAGCTTGAACGCATTCAGGATCGATCTCAGTTCCTTCCTTAGAAACAATATGACCTAGGAGTTTCCCTTCTGTAACTCCGAACACGGACTTTTTTGGATTTAGAGAAATCTTATGAAGTCTGCACCTTTGCAATATTTTCTCCAAATCCCTTAGGTGATCTTCTCGTTTCTTGGAGAACACTGTCAAGTCATCTAGGTATATCACAATGATCTTGTCTTTATAATCTGCAAATGCCATATCCATGGCCCTTTGAAAAGTTACACGACATTGATCAAACCGAAGGGCATTCTTCTATATGCGAATGTACCCCAGGGGGCAATGAACATGTTTTTATGTTGATCTTCTCTAGCCATTCAATATTATTATAACCAGAGAAACCATCTAGCATAGATAGCATTTCGATCCAGCATTCACTGCAGAATATGGTCCATGACTGGCAAGTGGGTAGTTATCCTTCAAAGAAGCTTGATTAAGATTGTGGAAGTCCACGCAAATCCTAATTTCTCCATTTTTCTTATGAACCGATACAATATTAGCTATCCAAGTCGAATGTCGAATAGGAAACACTATTCGTGCATCTAGCATCTTTTAAACTTCATGAAATATTGTCCCTGCAATCTTGGGATTATATTGTCTTTGCTTTTTCCTGAATGGAACTGCACCAGGCTTCAAGGGTATGGCATGTTCCATCTCCCTAGGTTGGAAAGACTTCAAGTCTTCGTATGAATAAGCCAAAACGTCATAATATTTGGTAAGGAGATTTATGAATTTCTTGCGCTCCTCAAGTGAGAAACACTTACCAATATTGATCAGGCAAGGTTTATCCTTGGTACCGATATTAACTTGCTCATAGTCAGCAGAATTCACAGGTCCTGCCTGCTCTTTCTCTTTGATAAACCTGTCATGTTTGTCAAAAATTTCTTCAAGTGAAACCAATCCTTTGGGAATCTTATTTCCTTTGAGTTGAATGATGTCATCTCCAGGATCTTCGTTCTCAAATCCTTCCCGAATGGGTGAGGTAGTTTATTTGCGAAATGTCGCATCACTTCCTTCAAAGTACAACTATTCAAAATTTTTCTCTTTTCCAAGAAGGCAATAATTTGTTGATCATCATTAAATACTTGCCAATTTTCTGCATTGTCAGAACACTTGGCCTAAAACCATTTCAATGGTGTATTTGACTTGATCAAATTCTAAATGGGAATCATTAATAAAGCTGAGACTACTAGAGAATCTGCTCTGTCATTCTTTTCATGAGGGATAGATTTTATGGAAAAAGCGTCAAAGACTTCTATTGCATCCCACACTTTATTTCTGTAGTGTCTCAAATGATCATTTTTACTTAGAATTGATTTCTAACTTTGTTTCACGATCAATTCCGTATCCCC
This sequence comes from Taxus wallichiana var. yunnanensis, assembly GCA_018340775.1. Classification (NCBI taxonomy): domain Eukaryota; kingdom Viridiplantae; phylum Streptophyta; class Pinopsida; order Cupressales; family Taxaceae; genus Taxus; species Taxus wallichiana. The sequence continues at coordinate 469,709,546 of CM031237.1, forward strand.
AAAGACTTCCAAATTTTTGATCCCTTTCTCCTTTGCAACTTGGAGGCCAAGGATTAAATCCTCGTACTCTAAAGTGTTATTAGTATTTGAAAATTCAAGTTTATAGGAAAAAGGAAATATTTACCATTTGGATATATGAGCACCACTCCGCACTGAGCTTGTTGAGAAACAACTTCCATCGAACTCAAGAGTCCGGATATCATTGGAATCTTGGCAAGTGATCTTAGGGGTAAGAATTTCCACAATCATCATATAATTACCCATACTTGAGCCTTGGAAAAGGATCTGTGCGTGAGGATCTTCAGTTTTAGTTACCGTGAACTTTGCCTGAGCTTCTGGCATAAGCTTTTTCATTTCCCCATTGATAGGAATCATGGCGTGAGACCAGTCCATTTGAATCTCACCACCCAAATCTCTGCAAAATTTCCTACTCAATAACATTTCATATGAGGCAGGAATGTCAGCAACTAAAATAGTTACCTTAACTCGCTTTTGAGGGAATTGGGCTAAAACCATTTGAGTGTCTTTAATCTGCCCGATTAGAGGAACTTGCTTGGTTTCCATGGAGTAACATGATCTCGAATGTTCTTGTACAAGTCAAACCAAGAGCATGTGCTAATTTTGTTGGCATCACATTATCCGAGGCTCCAGAGTCTATAATGCAATTACTTAATTTGCATCCGTTGATCAAAAAGGACACAAAGAAAGGTTCAATCTTTTCATTCGAAGGTGTAGTGGCCGCCATAATATTTTGAGTTTTCCCATCTTTGGGAGTTTTCAGAATTCCTTTGGAGGAATGAATATTAGAGTCGCCTTTGATAAACTAGACCAATTTCCCAAACTGATCCTTGTTAGATTTCAAGTACTCTGCCTGTGACATGGAGATTTTTGTTTTATTGATATGATCAATGATATCGAATTTAGGCAAAGTAACCGTACTTGAAGTCTCAGATATAAGTTATTTCAAACTTGATGATGGCACACTTTTGACCTTGGCCTCGGGCTTGGTTGACACTAATGTGGAAGAAGAAACTTTCTTCGTAGTTGGTTTACCAACCGATTGATCTAACAAAGGTCCTCCTTTCTTTAAGATAGTCTTGACCTTTGAAACCTCAGTCACCTTGGACTCTTTAGGAGCCTCATTTGTCTTGGATTCTTTGGGAGTTTCCTTGGAAACCTCTTTATCTCCCGCCTTAGTGGTATCCTGCTCCTTTTTCTGAGAGCACGTGAAAATGACGAAAGATTGACTATTCATATCTTCTATAATTTCTTCGTATTCGTCTTCCTCATCGAAATAGTACTCAAAGAAATGATTATTAATTTCCCCTCAGGATCTTCAACTTCAGGTTCAGATGTCTTAGAATCTGGCTCTTCCTCATCAACCTCGACAAATTCAATCTCATCATCGCTTTCTTCAATGACATCAAATTTTGAATTAGTGCATGGAGCTACTTCAATAACAAGCCTCATTGAGCACCCGCAATCCTCGGCTTTGTTGGGAACATATCATTTTCTTAGGATGTATTTGTAAGGAGTAGGTTTACTACTTTGAGAAACTTGCTTTTTCAAAGCCAGCACATCATTAGCCAACTTAGTGAGTATAGTTTCTGAAGCGTTGGGGGTTTCTTGACTCTTTCCTTTGAGGGAATTTTTCTTGAATTTTCCTACCATGATTAAGTCATCTTCAATTTCTATGGCCAAAGATTGAGCAAGTTCCAAAGTAGCCACCCTAGCCCTTCTCAAGCTAATAGCACACTTTGGTTGTTGTGCGTTAATAAAGAAACATTTTTTCCATCAAGGTTTGGACGAATCGACGGGAACTTTGTTCACCATCTTGTTGAATTTAGCCACGAAATTCCTCATGGGTTCTGTTGGCTCTTTCTTCACCTGAGATAGTTGGGCAAGAAGAGCATGTTCATCTTCTACCGTCTTGAATCGATTTTCAAACTTAGTTTTCATATCATTCCAATTTGTGATACATCCATTGGGTAGATGATGAAACCAATCTGCAGCAACATCATGCAATGTTTGACGAAGAGACAAATAGCAACATCTTCATATTCCACCGAAAAAACAACACATGTAGTGAAAAAGGTAGAAATATGATCATCTGGTGACGTCTTCCCATCTCCGTCGAACTTGGGAAGAATCTTTCTTGATCCTCGTGGGAGTTCATGTCGAGCAGGTAAGGCCAATGGGCCTATGGCATTTCCCCATGGTACATTGGCTGCCATTTGAGGAAAGGTGGTATGCGAAGGTAAAACAATGTGAGCAAGGACAAGTGCTTGACTAGTAGTGATTCCTTCCTTTCTTGCTCTTTCAGGACTTGATGCAAGGCTTGTAGATCTACGAGGTGTGTTCTTCTTTAGAGGAGATAACTTGAAACCAAATTTTCCTTGAAAGTCAAAAGTGGGGTCAGATCGACCTTTAGCTTTTTCTCCTCATGTAAACCTCTTCCCTTCCAGTTTGGAATCTTTATTGTGAAGGGATCACTGGTGTTTTAGACCAGCTCTAGCCTTTTCTCTTCACTCTCTTTCTTGATCTATTTTGCTCGAATAACTCTAGCAACTCTCGCGGCTTTCTCTTCTTCTTTATCTAATACTGATGCAGCGAGATGAAAATGATGGTTACTCATGCGCCTTTCCCAAATAGCTTGCTTCAAATCTAATGATATGTCTTCTTGAGTATCTGCAAAAACAAGATTTGGTTGCAAGATAGATGGGTTATATGTAATAGTCATACAACTTTTTACCTTGGTGGAAGATGACCGCATCGGTGAACAACGATCAACACGTGTCCAGGAGGTCTTTTGGCCAAAAGTGTGGGTGCTCTTCTCCTAAGGTCTTCGATGTAGATTTCTCTATCAATGGCTCCATCAACAGCCACAAATTGCTGCAAGCTTTCATGGTTTTCCCAAGCTACTGTTCGAAGGTTGGCAGAAATGTATCCTTGGAAATATTCATCGGGCACAATGTTGTCAAGAACCCGAGCTTGTGCAGAGGGGATAATCATAAATATTTAACCAAGCACTGGTTAACGATTCCTGAATCCCCAGCGGAGTCGCCAAAAATGTTAGCATATGGATTTGCACGCATGCAAATGACATGCAACAAGTGTGGGAATGAAGTCCCTCCTCAATGAAGGTGAGGCTGCCTTTATTGAAAACCAAAATTGTATTTACATCTATACATTCAAAATTGTATGTGGGGGGTGTTTTGGAACATCAATGGAAAGAAAAGTGAATGAAGGAGATGGAATGGAATGAAGGAAAGGAGTGGAATGGAATGAACTGAAAGAACATGCAAGAGTTAGGTAAAAACAGAGCCTAATATTGCATGAAGATGAAAGATGAATAACTAACACAAATAAAATGGAGTTTGAGTTAGCCAAACAAGAACGTGTAAAAGGGAACACACATGAGCAAGTAGATAATCAAAGCTTGATCACTGTGAACTAGAACAACCGATTAATAATGTTGACAATAAGATCAAAGATAATATTTGCATGCAAGATTCAAAACACCTAACATCTAATGAACATAAGAACATCAAATGTTACAAGAGACAATGAATGAGACACAAAGTTCGTATTTCATTAACTCCAAAATGTTTTTCACAAAAGAACACAAAGTTTCTTCCTGAAACAAAGCTTGCACACAAAAGTATTTTCTTCTCCTCTCTCAAAGTCACCCTTTACAAATGAGCCCTCACTTCCTTTTATAACCCAAAAGTTGGTTACAAAGTAGTTAGGGTTTTACATGATCATTAAATAAGGCACTTAAGTGACCTTTGAATTTTTCAACAACTTTATTAAAGACAACCCAAAAATAGAAATTACTTAAAATATCCATTGTTTCCCAAAAAAACAAATAACAACACCTTTTAAAATATACAATAATAACCAGTGCCTTATCCATTGAAATGGGGTCCGCCTATCTCAAGCGTATGAGAAATGGACTCTCCCACTTCATTAGATACCAAGAAAATCAACTCCCTGCACCGCCGGTGAAATTAGGATCTACCGCTTTTGCCAGTTGAAAGGATCTAAACCTTCCCAAAGTTTCAAACATCTTTTCTTCTTTTGGAGGTTCACTTGGTCGAAGAATAGCCTCACAAAATACCTGCAATTCAAGAATTCTACTTGGCATATCATTTAAATTAACAATTTTGGATTGAGCATTCTCAAATAAGTTCTTTAATTTGATGCACCGCTCCATGGAAACTGACGAGAAATTTTTGTGGGAGTGTACATGTCCTTAAACAATTGTGAAAATTGTTCTTCCACCTGCTCCGATGAACACCTTTGATTATGCTCATTTACGAGGTTACAAGGAATCTCAGCCATGAATTCTTGAATCAAGGAGAGTGAAGTGAAGGCTTCATTACACATGTTGTCATAATGGATCATAGAATCCTCGAGAAGTGTTTTTATTGATTTGAGATGTAGACACCAAAGAAAACGTGTCCCTCGATGTTCAAATTCGAGAATTCCTTCAATAGCTAAAATTGAAGATTCCATACTTGTCATCTCCTAAACCGGGCAATATCTCATCCAAATTTGATATAGTAGAAACAAAAGTTTCTTTCAAAGAAAGAATTGGATCAAGATACGCACCGACATCTTCATGAAGCTTAACCAGCGGTCTTGATGGTCCCTCGCCTAAAACGAGAATCTCTCAAAGCCAAGTTTTAGTGACATGGCCCAATGTGTTTATTTCCTTTGACAAATTGAGAGTATCTTCATCGGGGCAGCCACCGCATCGTGTATCGGGAAGGTGGATGATATGGGATTTATCAAATGTTGAACATATTCCACCAATTGATTCTTTTTGGCCTGAGCCGAGAGTTTTGAGACTTGTATTTCTCAAGTCTTTTTAGCACGATATCAATTAAATCTCGAGCCATCGCCATGTCACTTTCTAATGTAGATCTTCCAAGTCCCAAGTGGGCCTGAAACTTCATAGTTAGGCGTCATAAAGATGCGCTCTTTATCCACTTGTGGAATGGCAAGGTCTGCAAATTTGTTTCCATCATTATCCACCATTATTCGAGAAAGCACCTTAGGCTTTTAGGAATGGCGTCATTCGAAAGTTTGAAAAGGGCATCAAAATCAATGTCAATTGGCTTGACAACTCTCTTCCTTTTCTTTACTTCAGAATCAACCCAGAAGGAGTATCATTCACTATTTCAGCATACAAAATCCTGGAGCTCAAATCAATATTCTCATTATTTCCGACATCATGAGATCCTTCTTGAATCCTATCTACGACCTCGATTTGAGGAGACACAACCTCAATATCCACTTCCTGATTATTCGGGAGATTTTGGGAAATCCCTTCATGAACTACATGCTCTGAAGTGTTTGATATTTGAATTACCTGCACTGAGTGGATGCTTGTTTGAAGCATGGCTGAGGATCATTTGCTACTAGCTTTGAGCACTATTAATGATGTGGGTAGAAGAATCTCTACTCGAGGTAGAAAATCCAGACACACGCTCTCTTCCTTCTTCGGGGTTTGGATCTTTGGATCTCTCTCCTCGTGACACGTTACTTGGCGAAGTGGATTTTGGCAACCACTCTTTTCTTGCCTGTTGTGTATGATTGGATGGTAATGAGGTTGATCGAGAAGAGACTTTGGTCGAATGGAGACCCCCTCGTATAGGCAATTTTTGTGATCCCAAAACGTGATCTAGAATTGATTGCAATTTGGCAAGTTCTCTGTCATACCAAGATATGCTTCTTTCAATAATTGGTTGGTTTTTGCCATCAAGAGAAAATTCATCTCTTTTAGTCCAGTCGATTCGAGGCAATGGGGTAAAGGCAACAACATCATATGAGGGATCGACGACATCCTCATCATCATCTATGAATGAATCGGGAGGACTCTTGATGTGGAAGGCCTTGATCTGAGCAAGTGTTAGGTGAGAGTACTCCCGTCTTCTTACCTCATGTTCATCCGAACAAGCAGCCCAGAAATCTTCCATGGTAGGATTATGTTGGTACTTCGCTCCTAGAATCTTTTGCATATATCCATTGATATCAAATTGGGCTCTCTTCACATATGGATGGATGGTTATGAGAGTGAACTCTTTTTCCATGAGTTGTGCATTGAAAAGATTTGGACATTGGTATTCCCGATTTGGATCGGGAAATGAATTCCTGAATGGTGCTTGTCACTAAGAAGGCAATGAACTTGGAATAATTGTCGTGCCAACTCCATTAATGCCCATCTGTCACTGACGTACTTAGGAAGTTTCCATGGGGTACCAAAGCAAAGCCACTCACACGAATGTAGGAAAAAGATGAAAATTGAATAAACCAGGTTCCCCATTGGGAAATGACACTCATGGCTTCTTTAGAAAACCTTTCCTCAGTATTCCGATTCAGGTTCCGGATCACATGGAAGGTGAATGCATCGTTGACTCTTCTAAAATGGTGAGAACTTTTTTTAAAGCCGAAATTTGAGGGTAATAGTGAAAACATTGTTCGACGGCCCCATGACTCTCTCTCGCTTCAAGTCCCAAAATAGCTTTCTTCGCTACCGCATAGGTCGATATGAAGTCATGTAGAAGCATCCAAATCATCTTAACTTCTATCAATTGTTTGTGAATGGTGTTACTGATGATGGTGGCCCAATCCACAAACTCTTTCTTGGCTAGGATGATACAGATAAACTGGTACATCCATGGGTGGAAAATCCTAGCAGAAGGTAGACCGAAAACTCGACTTAGGAGAGTGATCATGTCTCCGATTTCTTCCACGAACTCAATGTGGTACAGTTCTTTGGGAAGCTTATCAATTCGAGGTCTCTTGGTTACTAACCAGTTGTTGTTGACCATTTTGCTCCATCTCAGGGGTTCTTCATCCCATAATTCTTGTGCTGATTGGCGAGTGATATCTACATTCTCGGGAAAGTCGGGTATGCCGAGCAATTCCTCAATGTGTTCTGGTGTGATTAAGAGGAAAGGCTCACGATTATCTTTAAAAATTCCTCGTCTCTCAGGGTCATAATGCTCGCGCAAGCAATAACCAACCAGACACTGCACCGAGACAAAGGAAATGTTGCTGCTTGGGGTAGGCCACTATGGTAAAGTCTATCTGAGAAAATGGTTTTGCCTTCAGTTTTCACTCGCTCGCAAAACTGTTGCACGTTGATGTGACCTAGATTTGTATCGGTGATGTTGTCATATGCCGACTTAATGGAACTGGGAGGGATAATTCCTTGGAATTCATATTTCAGGGTGGATTTGTTAGATTTCTCCACTGGCTTCCTCGATCTCCCCGCAGATTTGGATTTTTCGGCCATTATGAATTTAACAGAAAAGTGACTCAGGCATGCCAAACAACGCAAACGGGCCGGGTCTCAGTCTCCAAAACCCCGTCGATGCAAGAAAATATTTTTGTTATAATTATTATTATTATTATTTTAAAAATAATAATAATAATTGTCCCGAATTACATTTTTTTTTTAAAATGTCAATACAAACATATCGAGACTAAGCTCGAGTTTCAAATCTGGCGACAACAATGATATCTATTTATTTATTTTAATTAAAATCTCCCGATTTTAATATTTCACGTGGATCGATTTACTCTTTTTTTAAAATTCACCTTGGCTGCATGAACTACTGATTTTTTGTGTTGGAAGACTTGATTTTTGAACGCGTGGAGAGTTTTTTGGCTTTTTTTCTTGTCCTCTTTTTACCTTTGCATGTGGGAGCTCCTTTGGATGGGTCGTGGAAAAATGCTCTAAAATTTCTAATCAATTTTGTTGTCCTTTAATCTTTCTTGGCACTATGGCGTTGGAAATTTGTTTTCCTCTAACTTCAAATCAATTTTGTTGTCCTCCTTTCCTTTCTCCCCTTTTTTTCCCCAAGGCATGGATTCTTTCTTTTCCTCTAGCGTGGAAATCTTCTTCTTCTTATTTTTAATATTTCTATTCTTTCCTTCTTTATTCTCACGTGTGTCTCCTTCCTTCCTTCCATGTGGGATTCTTGTCCTGAGGCATGTGGTCTCTTAATCAGGTTGGCGCGACTTTTTTCATGGGGCCGTTAAATTAATTTCCTTGCCTTTTCAATTTTTTGCGTGGATTTTCCTTTACTGGGCACTTGGAGAATGCGTGAACTTCTTTTAATTTTTTTTAAAAAAATGTTCCTCTTTCTTCCCATGTGGGATTCCTCCTAGGCTGGGAATTGCTTGATTTTATTTCTTTTCTGTGCATGGAAGCTTCTTGAATGGGCGCGTGGGGTTTCAAAACAGTTCCTTTTCCCTTCCTTGGCACCTCCTCCAATGTGTGAAAAGAAATCTTGGTCTCTCTTCTTCTTGTCTATCCACATGCATGGATTTTAATCTTTTCTCCTTCCTCTGCCTAATGCGTGGCCTATGTGGACAAAGTGCGTGGGAAATTAAAAGAAAATACTTGGCGCCTCCTCCTCTACCCAATGCGCAGCTCAAACAAATGCCTCTGTTTCTTTTTCCTTGCGTGGGAAATTTTAACTATTCCTTAGCATGCGTGGGAAGCTGCAAAAATGTGGCTTTGTTCTTCCTTAGCTTTATTTGTTTGTTTATTTTGATTAAACCTCCTTGCGATGCACTAAATCGATATATCAATGGCATGAGTTTCTCTTGCATTATGGGATGTTGAAAAAATATTATGTCCTCCTGAAGAAATAAGAAGCAATTTAAAAGCTTCACATGAATTTTTCCAATGAGTTTGACAGAGGAAGTTATGGGGATTAATCCAACTTCCTCTCTTCCCAGGTAGTGGACTTAAGTGCCAGGGGAAATGGGGAAAGCAACGACCAATTGCCAACGGGAATGGCAAAGTGGGTTGGCAATCCCCGTTCAATTTCCCCATGTGGGAAATTGGGGAATTTCTTTCCCGTTAGCCAATCCATGATTTGGCAATTGGTGGAGAAAATCCCACGTGCGGGAAATTTAAAAGAAAATTGCCAGAGGAAGGGAAATCCGGGTTCGGGAAGCCAAATTGGCATTCTGGCAGTTGGAAGCGTAAGCTTACTTCCCCGGCAATAAAAATTTGTCGAATGAACTTTTAATTAATATTTATTTAATTAAATACTCTCAAGTTATTTAAAAGTTAATTTTATCAAACAAGGAGCGATTAATTAATTAATTAATTTTAAATGTATTTTAACGCGATTTAAAGCCTGGCGGGAAGAGTTCTCACCTGAAAAGGACGAAACGAAGACCGAAACGATCACAAAAATGAGACGATCGCGATGAGGGCAATGAACCACACAAAGTAACACTTTTGAAAAATTTCAAAATTTTCATTTTTTAATAATTTTGCAAAGTCAAAATTAGTTGATAACATGTCCTGGGAAAAAAATAGATAGTTTTTCATTTCAAGTATAGTTTCCATCAATTTACAATACGATTCTACGATGTAAAGACGTATACTTCTCTCTAGTTACAAAATTGAGCTTAATCGGATTGTAATTGATTTACATTTAGTTACAATTAGTTGTAATCGAGTTAAAAAATCGGGATGTGCCATCGTAGTGGTGATTATTTGGAAAGTGTCATAGAAGGAGATAAAAATATACCTCTCTCCCCAACACTCTTCTCTTGATGTGAGATCACCCAAAAAACTCACTCTTGGTGTGAGATCACCCGAAAACCTCACCCTTCGACAACAAGACACTCAAATTCAACATCTCTAAGAAAAAGAGTACAAATTTCTATCTTTTACTCTCTTATGCATCAGGTGCACACTTTCCTTTTACTTTTACACACTTTTACTTACACATACACATGTTCTATGATATTTTCGCATACAAGACTTTGAATACTCTTTTGCTCTTCTTTTGTAGGTCCATCCTTATATACAACAAGAATCAACTCACGTCATCAAGAAAAAGCTCCAAAAACATGTTACTACACATATGCTTCACCCCTAGGGTCTACTTCCCCTTCCTAGTTTCCACGCTTCACATTACGGTCACTTCACGCTTCACTTGTCCACTCTGCACGCTATCACTACGGTCTTATCTATAGGATCACAAGGTACACATCTTCTATCTACTTTATGCTATCGAGTATTCACTCAACAACATGAAATGGGGAAAATATACACACAAAATCTATACACTTGGGTACATTTCTAGGTCCTAAAGTATACTAATGTATACATGATTCCTAAGCAAGAAAAATAGTGGTTAACAACTTCTTTTGGGCCTTTTGCTTTATCTCTTACACTTTTATTGGCCTTACATATCCGATAGCTCTACCTAGAAACTTTGTTGATTTATCTTTTATGGCCTTAGAAAATAGCACATAGTTAGGACATAAGTGCCAAGGAAATCTTGTTCCTCGTGGGCATTCCTAAATTTTTTTATCTTCTTCTTTCTATTTTAGGTCTCTTTTAATTTTTGGTTACCTTTTAGAACTTTGGGTTGGCCTTTCAGTTGTCAATTACAAAATTCAAACAAGGGAATCATATATATACTTATTTATTGCTCACAAATAAGGGGCCAAACATCATAAGTATTATCTATCATCACCTAAGCTTGCATTCGGAGAGATACAAGAGCATTAAAAAGCACACATCTAACACACTCATACAAAGGAAGGGTTTCTTTATTCGCATACACAACATAGGAGGAGAGTTCATTTTATTCCATCACACATTCTACATACTCGCTACATTCTAGATCTAGCCCATTATCATCATACAACTTGCACAAGGGCATCCTAGGGAATCATTACACACACAAAAACATAAAACTACATGGAGTATGAGATGTAGTGCAACGCTCGGTCGTAATTTCACTCTTCGATGATCTTCGTGGTCATTCGACTCCCATTCTACATCTTCTTTATTAGATTTGATGTGGTTTGTGGGCATGTATAGGTAGATATCTATTTTTTAGGTTACCCGTACAACAAACGACATTACAACGAAATCGAGTGACAAAGAGAGACCAACATCGAAGATCCTCCATCCCAAAAATATCGATTCGAATATCTACACATGATCCACTAGCGCCCAATCCATTCATTAACACCCAAACGCTCATGTCCTCTTGTGGGCCCTTCATGTCATGGACAATCCTGAGTTACATAACCCTTAGTGATCCCTAATGACATTATTTTCAATTTGTTCAGCAGTTATCCAACCAGATCACCTCCAGATTGCACAAAAATTAGCTAAGTCATCCTCCTCTTTCATTTGCTTAGGGTTTCATATCTTTGAATGCTTGTTGCTTGTCCATTACTATATCTTATCATTAGTTACAATAAAGTTACTCTAAAATAAAGGTTTAATTCAATTTAGATTAAATCACTTGAAGCATATCCTAGAGCTCAAGCATTTCACAACCTAAAAATATATTGACAAAAACTAGTATGTGTAGTTATCTTAAACATTGAATTGTGCACATTTTGCTAACCAGACTGAAAAATAAATCAATGGGGTATACATAAAAAAGTGGCAAGTGTATTAACTTTCTTTTTTAGTACCTTGAATGAGGTTGCAAGTGTTAGCAACTACAGTAAATGAGCCCATACTTTATCTTTTCTCCCTCTATTTTCTAGCACTTTGTTGATGATGTATTCATTCATGCAATCTTAGACCCTTTGAACAATGGGGACAAATTATCTAGAATCCATATTATTGTTTAAAATTTAAGAATTTTTTAACACGAACTTGTCTCTATAATTGTTGTAATTGAGGAGTATTGGTTTTTTTGTTTAAACATTTTTTTATAAAACAATTAGGTTGTAGTTACAAAATGTGCATACATTAAAGTTTATACGAGTGTATAAGTTTGGAGACAACTATGTAAGAATGGACATAAACTAAATTAATGATCAATTATAATAGTTACACAAATAAGTTTCTCATTGCAAATTCTTAAATTGTAAACTACTTTCCCTAGGATATATAACCTCATAATAGTAAAGTGGAAAGAGATTGTTTTATAGAAACATTTTCTAATACAAAATAGCCATTACCGCTCAATTAGAATGGTTACATGGGCATGTTTATGAAATGCATAAGCTATAAATTGCTTTCACTGGGAGCTATAAGATGAAAATAGTACATGGAAAGAGTTGAAATATTTAAATAAAATCTTTGAAATGAGGTACATATTTTTTCTACTTATCTTCCATAGTTTTCCTACAAACTTATACATTGCATAAACTTTTAAGTGTGCACATTCTGCTAACCCCTTGAATTTAAACATGAAGTGTGATAACCCCATCCATTTTTCCCTATTCAATCATGAGGAGTAGAAATAAGAGGACACATTGCGTTAGGAAAAACCCTTGTGCAAAAATGAAACACTTGGAATATTTATGTATTTATATTGATATATGTGTTTCATACATGGAATTGCATTTTTTAGCTCTCGTATATTGACATGGATTGAAGTGATTATTCAAATTTTAAATGATTAGGCATCAAACATTTTGTGTAAATGGTGACTTTCTTTTCAATATTTCATATTTTGTTTAGTCATTTTCGGTTAATGTAAAAAAGTCGTAAAATGGATAGTCATTAGAATAATGTAAAGTTATATATTTTTGTTTTATTAAAATTTAAAAAAGGATGCAAACGGATTTGCTAGGGATTAGGTCCATGTTTGTTATTGCTTATATGATTTGGATGTCATACTTCCATTTTGGTAGAGTTTTTTATATTCTCTCACGGTTATTTCATTTATTCGACCATTTACTTCACCATTTGGGTGGTGTTAAGCCTATATTTATGGATTCCATCTCACGCCTCCATCTATGATGCAGTCCGAATGAATGAAAGCTCAATTTCCATAGCTCCCAAGAAAGCGAGGAAGTTTATCTCGAAGGTCTTCGACGAGGTAATCACCTTGATTCTGCTTTACCTAATGTTGTTCTAAATTTACTTGATTTTGATAAAGCTTGCAATTGTCTCGAATCCTTCACCTAGTATGTTGAACATGAGATTCATAAAAGAAATATGGATAATGGTATTTAGAAGAATGAATTATATATTTTTAATGGTTTTTATTTTGAATCATGTTTTTTTGTTTTTATTGGTAAAAGAGGGTTAATGGCTCCCTCACCCTTTTATTGATATCATGAAACAAATTTAGAAGTTTCCATTGGATACCGATCATCAACTATCTTAACAAATGGTTGTGAATAGATACATATATGCAATCGATACCAAACAAATACAATAATTTGATCTTTATAGGTGTAGATACCCTAAAAATACATACCTATTTCTAGTCATTCCTAATTATCCACATCCTTTACATAATATGCCAAAATTGGTTTTAGAATGCATTCTAGACCACTATCCTCTTATATCTCACTAAAATTCACCCACATCCCTTTAGAATTAATTTAATTAATTCTAATCATACTTAAACTATACTCATATGTCCTTTGGCTAATTTAATTAAATATTTAATTACCCACTCACATCCCTTAGCTAATTTAATTAGTTATTTAAATAGAAATAAATCTATTTATCTACTCACACTCCACTTTAACTATCCTAGTCACTCAAGTTAAACTACCTCACTCCACTCCACTTCTAGAATCCTACAAAGGTGGAAGTAGCAATAATGCACGTACAACCACCTTCTCAAATAAAAAATTATTGCCAACTAAAAATTCATTTCCTCTTAATGGATATTCAATCCATCCAAAATTGCCATAACCAAATCCAATGGCTATTTCAGGAAAATGCATTCATGATCTCATTAAGAACCTTGATCCACTATGTATCATCTCCTTTCATTCTAAATAGAGGCTATATCATTCACAAAATAATCTCTTGGAAGCTTGAAGTAATTGCAACAAACCTCTACTCTTTTTGCGTTGAAAATTGCATATTGAAAGGGTGTCCATTTGATCACCAACTTGCTCATAGCATTCCTCCTCCATTTGGAAGAAAAATTGGAGCATCCACAACCAAACCATCTCGAGATCCTACAAGTGTTTAAAAAACTTCAACTATCTCATCTTGAGGTTGCAAGAAGATCTTTGAGAAAGGTTTGCATAATTTTGTTTTCTTGTCTTTCATTTGTCTCAAGTTTTTCCTTGTATACAATATGATCATTTTTATTTTAATACCACCAAAAAATACTACGATAAAAACTAGGTCCTACTTATATTCTAAGAATAAACCTTTTTGGTTTATGAAGACTCTAACAAATTACACTCATAATGATGATACTAAACAATATTAAAAATAAAGGTCTCTTGCTTAATATTGGTTGAAAAACTCAATCTTTGATTCACAAGGCATTTCAATTTTGAATTTTGTTTTTATATTAACACTAAATATGAAATACAACTATGGCATGAAAGATTAGGACAATTTAATTTTAAATTATATCTAATCTATCTCATATTAATATTGTAATAGGCCTTCCCAAACTAAAATCAATCATGGAACCGATTTAACAAATATAGGAATTTGTGAAATCCTAATCGCAGAGTCACAACACAAATAGATAAGTAATAAAGTATAGATATGCCCTAAGCAATAAGCTAGAGAAATATGAAACCCTAGGTACAAGAGAAGGGAAAAAATTCTTAGCTGATTTTGCAATTGATCCTGAGTTGTGTCGGGATGGAGTACTTGATAAATAAAATGAGGAAAGTGTTGCAAACAAACCCAGAAAATTGTGCAATAGTCGATTTTCTGGACTAGGTCAGTCTTTCGGATTAGGTAAGGTGCCCTTGGGTGTTGTAGGCCTTTGGTGGGCACCTGTGACTACGAAAATGGATGGAAAGTGGTTTCTTTTGTGTCACTTCTATATCGCTACCCTTCGTTGTTGATCGCTTGGGTGTTGCACTATGCCCACAGAATTCACTTGTAACCTACAAAGAGAAAGAGCACCTGTAAAACTCCAAAACATTTCAAATCCTAAAAAGAAAAATATGCAAATGGGGAGTCGAACTAATCCTAACGATCACCCAATAGAATGAGCTTATAACCAAGTGTTGTACTACATCTCAGACTCCATGTAATTTTTGTGTGTGTGTGTCAAGAATCATGCCCTAGGTGGCTCTTGTGCAAGATGCACCGAATAGTGAGAAATAACTAGATGTAGTAATGTAAATAGATGTGTGGATGTCAAAATGAAATTCCCCTCTTATGAAGTGTATGCAGAAGAATGTAGTCCCTTGTCCCTTGAATGATAGCTAGATGGATGCTTTGATGCTCTTGAAATGCCTTTGGATGCAACCTTAGGTGATAGTAGTAGATGCTTAGAGCTTGGTCCTTTATTATGGTCACATAGATTTATATTTATATGATTCCCTTGTTTGAATTTCACAATTAACAACTAAAA
This sequence comes from Taxus wallichiana var. yunnanensis, assembly GCA_018340775.1. Lineage (NCBI taxonomy): Eukaryota > Viridiplantae > Streptophyta > Pinopsida > Cupressales > Taxaceae > Taxus > Taxus wallichiana. The sequence goes on from CM031237.1 coordinate 469,724,860, forward strand.
GATCGACCCATAAGAAAACAAGATGCCGAAAAGAGGCGAGTAAGATACAAAGAGGTCGGGGTGCCAGGGCACTGGTGTCCAGAGTGATAAAAGATGAAACAAGTGAAGCATCAACTATGCAGTAGGGTGTAAGAGGCAAAGAAGAAGATATGAACAAAGATAAAAAGGCCAAAGACAACTGTTAGTTGCTTGTTTTCTCACTTAGGAATCATATGAATAGTAGTATATGGCTAAGACCTAAACACATACCCAAAGTTCTTGATTTAGTGTCTACATTTGCCCCACTTTATGTTTTTGAGTGAATACTCAATAACATAAAGTAGATAAGAGATGAATACCTGATAACCATATAAATCGATGGTGAAAGTGTGTTGAGGAGACAAGAAAAAGCATGGAGTGATAAAAATGAAGTGTGGAAGATAGAGGAGAGGAAGTGACCCTAGGGGTGAAAGCGTATGTGTATATGTTGCGTTATACATGTTGTTATTGTCATTTGTACTTGATGATGTGAATAATTCTTCCCATAAGGATGGTCCTAATCCATGATGAGTTAAAAGGATAGAGAGGATCTTGAAAATGTCATAGAAGAATAAGTTTTTGGGTAATCTTACGCGGTGCAAAGAAGAAGTGTTGGGAGAAAGTTATAATGTTATTCTCAACCCGACTACTTCTCGAGTGATTTATACACTGTTGTAGATGGTGTGATCCTACTTTATTCAATTTCAATCCATTTCGATCTAGTTTGATCCAACACAAAATAGAAAAGAGGAGAAAATATGCATGTTGATTGTTACGGGATTATGCTTGTATTGAGAAAACTACTCGTAGACTATTATGAACCATGATGATCCGAGAAAAATGTTATATCTACCCCCTGGTCATAGGAACCTAGGAAAGGTTAGAATTTCCCATGCTCATTTTTGTGTTTGGGTGTTGGCTTATGTGTTGTACTAAGGACCCAAGTCGATTCTCGGGTCGTTTCGAGATTGTAGAGTGTGTTGATATTGTATTGAAGCGTGTTGTACTATGACTGTGAACTGCTGAATGGGGTGTTTGTTTCACCTAATGTATGTGTAGACACAAAATCATGCACTTTGGGTAATTATCTAGTCATGATTGCATACTACTATTCATATGATTCCTAAGTAAGAAAAGTATTAATTAACCCATGTCTTTGGCTATCTTCGCTTTCTTTTTATTGTTAATTTTTGTATTACACCCTTTCTATCCCAATTTTTATTTTCATACCCCGACATTTATCATTCTATACACCATCGCCCACCCAAGATCCAAGTGTCACTCGTCCTCGTCTCACATCTTTTGGGTCATTTCTAGCCGTTTGAGCATCTTATCTTTTTAGTAGTTGGCCTTTTCAGGGTTAATTATGAAATTTAAGCAAGGGAATAATATAAATTTAAATTTATGTGATCATAATAAAGGACCAAACACTAAGCATTAGCTGTCACCACCTTAGGTTGCATCCAAAGGCTATTCAAGAGCATTCACATCCATTCAAGGGCAAGGGACTGCATTATTCTGCATACACTTCATAAGAGGGGAATCTATTCTATTCCATGCACACATCTATTACATTTCTCTACATCTAGCTACTTTTCTCGCTATCAAGTACGACATGCACAAGAGCCACCTAGGGCACAATTCCGCACATACACATATAGAACTACATTGGGTATGAAATGTAGTGTATCGCTTAGTTGTAAGATCACTTGTTTGACAACTAAGGATAGTCTGAACCCTCATTTTACATCTTTCATTTTTAATATTTGATGTCTCTTTGAGGGTTTTGCAGGTCATTATTCCATTGTAGGTTTCCAATGACTTGGGTGATCATTGTGTGATCTCATAGCGACCAAAGGTGAAGTACAATGAACACCTCGCAACCTATAAAATATGGTTTTCGATAATTTTTGTAGTCACGGGATCTCATTACCAGTCTTCCTTAGCACCCGTAGGCACCCCTGCCCCTTTCTAGGTGCCCCTGTCCAGCTTATTCCTCTAGATCTACATTTTTTTGAGCTTTGGTGTGACAATCTATGCTTTGGATTTTCTAGTTTTCTAGCTCTGTGCACCTTCGGGATATTTTCAAAATAGCTAGGTCATTTTATCTTCTTTGCAACTATGGTTTCATATTTTCTAGCTTAATTTTCTTGGGTCATTTATTGTACTTAATTGTTAGTTATTCACTGCTACAATAACAATCAGATTAAGCATTTTCATAACATAAATCCATATTTTCTTTGAACCCCACTCGTGATTGGTCATTTGGATCCTTCTTTGGCGAGATCATCTTTCTATCATGGCTCCTAAAATTACTCAAATTTATTTGTCTAATTTACTTAAGATGCATCCTAATTTCGAGGTTGTTCTTAAAAACTCCTAGACACCATGCTTTTCCCTAAAGATACATTGCACTGCTCAAGTGAGTGTTATTTTCATTGTTTATCCGATGAGTCTATTATTCCTATTATTCCATCCAATTAACCCATATTCGATTCAATTCAAGCTTTGCATTCTTTATTTCAAGACAAATTTTAGGCTATGGAATCCATAATTACATCTCTTACATATGAAATCCAACATCTTAAGGACACTTCTCAAGCTCATACTAGTTCTTCTTCTCATCCTTATTCTATGTCTTCTACATGTGCTCATATCAGTGATCCTTAATTCTGTCCATTACCAGAGCCTCTCATGTTTGATCACAATTATGGGTAACATGTTATTCTTACTGAGCTCATTAGTCATCAATTGATCATCTCAGCATATACTTATTGTTATCCTCCTTATCGGCTTACAAAATATCAAGGTCATCCATATTGCAATTATCATTGAATTAATGGACATAATGACAATGATTGCTATGTTTTACAATGAAGAATCAAGCATCTTGAGTGTCAAGGCTTTATCTCATTCGTTGCACAACATTCTATTGCATGCCCATCTACAAATTCTACATCCAAATGGGCTCCTAAATCTGCTTCATCTATGTCCAATGAGCATCATGTTATTACTTCTAATGTTCCTTCTTTGGTCAGTCAAGCGTCGCCTATTCAACCCACTACAACTAAGCAATCACCTCTCAAGGTTCATATTCCACCACCTCCTCCTTCCGAGTCATCTTCATTATTACCAACTCAAACAAAGAAACCTCATCTAAAGATCGGTACAACTCCACCTCTAAACTCTTCCATGACGTTACCAATCCCAAATAAGCAACCACTCGTTGAGCAAGATCAACAGACTCTCGCTATTCTCTATTGAATTCCACCACTTGAGGATCCTAAGTCATCACCACTTTAGTGTTTATTAACTTTTTCAAGGAAACTACTCCTTACATTGATCCACTTAGTGTCATCGACTAGATCTCCATCACTTACATACTTGGGGGCATCATAGCTTCTTTCCCCCTTGCATTACTATCAAATGTTTATATCATCTCATGTAATTGTTACTCTACACTAAATGTCTAATATATCCTACACATCATTACAAACCACTTGATACATTTGTATCGTCATTTCCCAATGACGCACTCTCGTGCTACGGTTCACACTTGATTGTTGAGGGAATCCTATACACATGAACCTCACATACAACACACTATACTACACATCACACTACATAATACATACAATCGACACACTTAAAATACATACTTCTAGTGCATATCTATCCATGCAAACTCAACACAATACTAACACCTACTCTTTATGTATATTCAACATAACATACAACGCACTGAAACATTTACAACATGCTTCACATTAGGTCCTTTCATAACATACCTTTCTCACATTACATGGTACATCTCTATTGCACGTAATCAACATACACATCTTACACAATCTACATATTCACAATACACCTCTCTTAACACACATCATTACACACTCAGCGTGCTCACAATCAATCTCTTCCGACAACCCTTAAAACAATTTCATAACATCTTACACAAAGTGAAAAATTCAAAACACCTTTCTCTCATGCACAAACAATAAAACACATCATACATCCAACATATCTATCACACAATAAACATAACACACTACCCTATGATGCACTCTAGTTCCATGGTCCATACTTGACTCTTTGAGGGTTTACATCTCAAATGGACCTCACCACAATCATGTGTTTAATCACTCACTCATCTACTTACAAGATTACACTCTATGCTTTGTGCTTAAACCATTTCCCGATGATGCACTCTTGCTCGATGGTTCATTCTTGATTGTTGAGGGGGCATGTATAAATGAACCTCATATCATGCATACACATCCACTTGGGGGGTACACAACTCCTATCACATTCACTTTGCATTCCATTCCATCACCACTCCATAACATACTACATATCTTGGTCACATTTAGTCTTACTTACATTTACTTATTACATGTACACTCTTTTACACATGCTAGATAGATATCTTGTATGTCATTATCTTTTCCATACACACATGCGTGTTCACTTGATTTCTAGTTATGAATGCATATTCTACAGATCTATACATGTAGCATGGATTCTTGACACAATACCTATTACCAATCCCACAACAGCTCCCTGGTGGCATCTCAGACACCTAAAATCTACTTACATAGTTTTATAGCTAAAATTGTACTAACTTCCCATCGTAATTGGTGATTTCTCACTAATTAGCTAACATTTCCTCCAATTCAGTCAATTAACAACACTTCATTAATTAAATATTATTTTCTCCATTCTCGGATGCCCATTCATGACATTCTTTTGGTCGTAATCCCTCTATAATCAACTAATTTGGCTAATAAACCCTTTTATTAGCTAAACATCCCTCTTTTAACCATTCAAAATCTCCTATTTCCCTCTAAATCACTTCTACAAGCTTCCTAGGCTATCTATCAAACACATGTGATTAATTAGACCCCTCCCAACTCTCATAGGTTGCTAATCACTTACTAATCAAGCTTAACTAGCCTAAACCAAGCTTAACTAGCCTAAAGCATGTTTATCCACTTCTAATCAAAAAGTGCTTTTGACTCACCTTTTGTCCCACATGCACTAGGATTCTAAAATTTCCCAAAAGGAAATCTATAAATACAAGCCTAGTGCACCCCTTTCAACTTTACACCTTGACTCCTTGGAAATACATGATATCTCATTTGTATTAGCTAAAGCTATAAGACATTTGATCTTGAGCCCTCCTCCATTGTAGTAGCTTCTTCATCTTGCATCCATTCCTTCAAGCTTGGTTAGTAGGAGAATATCTAAACATGGTCTTGTAGCCATTTTAGAGAGATCTCTTCACCACTTGAAGCAAACAACACAAAACTGATTTCTTAGGATCTAACTAGGTTCATTTATGTTAGCAATCTAAAGAGTAAAACATAGCTTAGGATGTTAGTTTGGTTTATTCAAAGTTCCATGCATTTGTAGAAGTTATTTTTATAAGCTCTTATCTTGATGTTCTTGATAGATTTAGTTATGTTGTGGAACTACTAGGTGTTAGTTTCATTCATATTAAATAGCTAATCTTTTCATGCATACATTTGGCACGCCCGATGGGACGGATCCTTAGTCCTTTTCTTTCATTTCAAGATTTGTAGATTTGTTTCAAGTTTTGGCATGCTAGTCCTTAGCCCCGATTGGTGGTAGAGTAATGTTGTAACTAGAATCAAATACATCGGTTGTGATAGAGCAATGTACGGATCTCCTTCCACCCTCCATTCATAAATCACCTATCAAAATAAATCATTCCTACACATTGGCTAGTGTTTCTTCACTTGTTGTCTATCAATTCTTCCCTCCAAGAAGTAATAAACTTCTACGTGCACACACTGGATCTCTATGAGAAAACAAGATTAGTATGTTACCAAGTGTCTTTTTTGGACCTTATTCAAACTCTTACTTTAGTCCTTATCTTGTCTCACAATTTGTGCCTTTGGCTAATCACTTTTTCGTCATGAGGATTCTAAGCTACATTCATAACATTCGTTGTTCTTCTACTTCGTTTAGAGCATCCATGTGTATAAGATTGTCTTTTTCCATGTTGAGGGAACCTTTTTCCTCTTTCACAAAAACAATCTTCTACTTCTTTCTATCAAACATTTCTTGGCCAACTTACACTTTGGGGCAGCCTTAATCCTTCCTTACACTTCATTGGTTTGTGTTCATCATCATGTTGAACATATATATTTTGGCCCCGATACAATGTATCCTCTTGTATATACGTGTTGGGTTTTCCTTTGTATGCTCCTTCTCGGGATGGGGAATCTTTACATTTTCACCTTCTTGAACATATGCGTGGCATTTTTCCCTTGTACAACCCATCTAATTCTAGGAGCATCCACATTTCTTCATTTACATATACACAATTTTGGAAAACTTTTAAAAATGCCAAAAACATTCAAATATGTTTCCATCGAAAACTTAAAAATAATATAAAACTTTCACAAAAATACTAAAAATTAGAAAACATCACATAAATAAAAATTGGTAATGAGCATGCACGCAATTGAAGCCTATATCACATGCATCATACTCAAACATCAAAAATTGTCCTACAAAACATCTTTCTTGGATTATTTCTTGTTCTTGTCATAACGACTCGTGGATCATTTGAATCTACCTCCATTAACAAAGTTGGTTTGCTTACTACATCTGTACTCTTTGGCACAATGAGTTGTTGGGTACTTTTTCATAGTGCATGAATGCTTTTTCATAGGACCCCTACATCCTCTATTATTCCCCTTACATGTATCCTTATTTGGGGCTCCATCATTAACCCTTGTCATTAATTCACACAGGTCGAAATCGAAGCTTGATAACAAAAACATTTGTACAACTATCTTGAACATTGTTTGTTTGAGTATGTGTGTTTGTACTTGTTTTCCCTATTAGGTTAGCTTGTTTACTTTCTCATATTGCATTGCATTCTGTATGTTGCATAGAGTTAGCATTTTGGCAATGAACAAATGTTCATGTATGGATTTTCATGTCATCTCACACGTTTGTTGTATGCATTCATTTTAATAAGGACCGATGATGTAGATCCTAAGCAATATGATGCAATAAAGTTGTTTTTACATCAATTGGATGAAAGCTATTTCCATTATCTTCATCTTCATCTTCCTTCCCTATCATTTTCTTCTATCTAACACTATTCTTGAATCACTTGGGGCAATAGGGATCACCTTCTATCCCCCTCTCCCCTTCACTTCTTCTATCCATTTCCTTCATATATTTCCGATCGTCGATTGACCTCTTTCATCACCCCGTTGACACTCAAGGGGGCATCCTTCATTCTACTAATTTTTCTTCTACCCCTTCAAAATTTTTACTGTTTATGCTTGTTTACTATCTTTGAAGTGGTGTTATTTATGCCACCCCAAAGAGAGGAAAATGTAAACACCTAAAATTTTAGGAAATAAGAGATAAAATATGGGGAATAATCCCTCACAGAATCGCAACAATAGAAACTAATATGCAGAAATTATTACAGATCTGAAATAAAATTGCAGAATAAAATAACACAACACAAAGAGACATTATTTAACGTGGTTCACCCAATTTGGGCTACGTCCACCAAGAATCACTTGCTCAAATTTTATTACAAGCCACCACTCTCTCAATACAATACCCAGATCTGTTTGGAGCTATGCTCAACAAACTCTCTGATCTAATTCACACCAAATTCAAAACACATCTGCAATACATTTACTTGTACATCTATCATATGCATAAGACCATATAAATAGACAATCGCTAAGCGCTTTTACAAAACCGTGGGTATCAAAACCATGGGAAAAACCTGTCCCATAAACCTATGGGTCAAAAAACTCACCCATATGAGAAAAGCACGTTTCCTTATATTTCGAGTGCATTTTTTCGAGGCCAAAAAAATTTACGCCTAAATTTTTTTTTTTTTTTGGGGCTACAGCCCTGCAGACCCCACTCGGGGCTTGGCCTGGCCCCAAACCTCAGCGAGGATACATGAAAAGTGTACAATACTCTTAGTGTACAATATTCAACACTTTCACACATGAAAACAGGCTCCACAACCTAACAATCTCCCACTTGGAGACTAGTTTTCCCCGAGCAAGCTTCTCAACCCTTCACTAGTTTCGTGAAGACCAACCAAAGTGAACACAACTTCAGCTTTTTCCTTATGACCACCTTGGTCATCATGTCTGCAGGATTTTGACTGGTATGAATCTTCTCCAACTTCAACTTCTCTTCCTCTAAAGTTGTCTTGATGAAATGGTACCTTAACCGTATATACTTTGTCCTGGAGTGGAAAGCGAGTTCTTAGCTAGGTGTATAGCACTCGAATATCACTATGCAACTTACATTCCTCCCGCTTATGCCCCAACTCCTCAAGTAATTGTTGTAACCAAATCATCTCTTTGCTTGCCTCTCGTGGCAGCAACATACTCAGCCTTCGTGGTTGTGACAAAGCCACCAACTTCTCGTAGTCGTGAAATCCACTCACCATTGTCCCACCCACGGTGTAAATATAACTCGTCGTGTTCCTCATGCGGTCTACATCTCCAACCATGTCTGAATCTACATAACCACGTAAAGTGGTGTCGATCCATCAGTAGCACAAAAGCTGTCCCCATGGTCCCTCTCAAATACCGAAGGATCCACTTTATCGCTTGCCAATGCTCTTTACCTCGGATCAATCATAAATCTACTCACACTCTCCCACCGCATGGCAATATCGAGGCCTAGTGCACATCATAAAGCATACATCAAATCGCCAAGCTGGCGATGAGTAAGGTACCTTGGACATTTGGTTCCTCTCCTGCTCTGTCTTGGGACACTGCTCCTTTGATAACTTGAAATGGCCTACCAAAGGAGTCCCAACCGGTTTAGCATCCTGCATATTAAACCTCTCCAAGACCTTCTTAATGTACTCTTCCTGAGATAAAGTCAGCTTCCGTTCCTTCCTATCCCAAGATATCCTCATACCAAGGATTTGTTTGGCTACACCCAAATCCTTCATAGCAAAGGATTCACTTAGTTGCTTCTTGAGTACTTTTATTTCCTGCATGTTTTTACCTGCAACCAACATGTCATCAACATACAAACATAGGATAATATAACTTCCATCCTCAAATTTCTTTGTATACACACAATGGTCAGAATGACATCTGATATAACCTTGCTCCATCATGAAGCTATCAAATTTCTTATACCATTGACGTGGAGCTTGTTTCAAGCCATACAAGCTCTTCTTCAGTTTGCACACCATCTCCTCTTTACCTTTGACCTCATAGCCCTCTGGTTGCTGCATATATAGTTCCTCCTCCAAATCACCATGGAGAAATGCAGTCTTTACATAAAGCTATTCTAAGTGCAATTCTTCTGCTGCAACTATTCCTAGAACAGTTCTAATAGAAGTCATTTTTACTTTAGGAGAAAAAATCTCATCAAAATCTATACCTTTTTTCTGTGCAAACCCCTTGACCACCAACTGGGCCTTGTATCTTTTGTTGCCTCCTTCTTCCTCTTTGACTCTGAACACCCACTTGTTCTGTAATGCTCTTTTTCGTTCGGGTAGCTTTACCAAATCCCATGTCTGGTTCTCCATGAGAGCCTGATGCTCCTCATCCATGGCTTGCTCCCACTTCTTCCTAGCATCTACCTGCATTGCTTCATCAAAGCTCTCCGGTTCTCCACTATCAGTGAGTAATAAATAATAAAGAGAAGGAGAAAAACGTTCGTGTTCTCTTTTACCCTAGAAGACCTCCTCAATATAGGAGTTTGGGGTTCTATTGAGGGGGTTCCGAACGATTCATGTGTCACTTTCCCATCTAGAAGATCCTCTACCGCTGCATATTCTTTCTTGGATTCTTCCTTTTTTTCTTGCAACTGCTGCTTATACATGACTTTCTCATTAAAGACCACATCCCTAGATCGAATGATTTTCTTGTCTTTAATACTCCAACATTTATATCCAAAGTCATCACCACCATAACCAATGAAAGTACATTTTTTGATTTAGCCTCTAGCTTGGTCCTATCATCCTTGTCTATATGAACAAACACCTCACATCCAAAGACTCTAAGAAATGAATAATCAACTTTCTTACCATACCAAGCCTCCTCAGGTATGCCTCCATCCAAGGCACTTGAGGGTCCTCTGTTTATCAAGTACATAGTTGTGCTCACCGCTTCTGCCCAAAAAGAAAGAGGCAGTCCTACATGTAACCTCATGCTCCTAGCACGTTCCATTATTGTTCTGTTCATCCTTTTTGATACCCCATTCTGCTGTGGAGTTCCTGGAACCGTATTTTGCCTGCGGATTCCATTCTTAGAACAAGTAATCATTAAATTCATTGCTGCAATACTCCCCTCCATTATCTGACCTGAGACATTTTAGCTTAAGACTGTTTCATTCTCTACCAAGGCTTTCCATTTAACAAAAGTGTCAAATACATTAGATTTGTTTCTAATACAATAAACCCAAACTTTCCTTGTTACATCATCAATAAAAGTAACATAATAACTTGAACCCCAAGAGATGATACCTGAGCCGGCCCCCACACATCAGAATGTACCAGCTCTAACTTACTCTCTTTCTTCGTAGGTCCAACCTTGAGAAACCTTACTCGCTTCTGTTTCCCATATATGCAGTTCTCACAGAAATCCAAACCTATTTCTGTATATCTAGGAAAATTCTTCTTTATGATGTTCATGCCCTTATGGCTCATATGACTGAGCCTATAGTGCCATAATGTTGTATCTGCATTTGAAGCCACAAGATTACAATCATTAGTACTATCAGTGGTTAAATACAAGGTTCCAACCTTCTTACCTCTTGCCACCACAAGAGCACCCTTAGTAACCTTCCAAGAGTTAGCTGTAAATATCACAGTACAACCATCACTTCCCAATTGCCCCACCGATATCAAATTTCTCCTTAATGTAGGCACATGTCTAACATCCTTCAATAGCCATGTATTCCCATTTTGCATCTTAACTTGAACAGAACCTTTTCCAACTATACTGCAAGGCTCATCATCACCAAGAAAACATGCTCAAAATCCCTTGAACATAGTCAACAAAATAATGCCTATGTGGAGTAGCATGAAAAGAAGCCCTCGAATCTAAAACCCAAGGTTCAATAATAGTATGCAAAGAAAGAATCAAAGCATCCCGACATACATTACCCGATGCCACATTTACCTCCTTATTTTCTTCCTGTTGTTTATTCTTATCTCGAAGCTCCCAAAGTCCTTCTTTCGCATGCCTAGGCTTTCCACAATTCCAAAGATACAATCTTATTCTTGGATTTTGACCTTGCTCGATCTTTTGATTTTCCACAGTTTCCTCTATTCTTCTGTCTCCCTCTAGTTTCCATCATCAAAGCATTCCATGAAGTAGAAGATTCCCAGCAGCTTTTTCTTCGCATTTCCTCACTTAGAATCACCCTACAACATCCTCAAACTTCAATTTTGAGTTAACTAGAACCGAGTTACTTACCGCCATTACACAGTGCTATTCCAACTCTCGGTGTAAAGAGCACAGAATTAATAAAGCCCTAACTTCTTCATCAAATTCTATCAGAATCGAAGCTAGCATATTCACAACCATATTGAAATCATTTAAATGATCATACTGAACCATTCTCAGACATCTTCATATTAAACAACTTTTTCATTAAAAATATCTTATTAGAGGCAGAGGGTTTTTCATACAACTTCCCTAATGCATCCATTAGATCTTTTGTAGTCTTTTCCTTTGAAACATTAAATAATACCGAAGATGCAAGACACAGCCGGATTGTCCAAGTGCCTTCCGATCCAACAAATCCCATTCCACATCTGTCATACTCGAGGGTTTGTTCACCTTCTCAGACAATGGAGTATAAAGATCCTTCTGATAAAGGTAATCTTCCATCTGCATCTTCCAAAGACTGAAATTATGCCCATTGAATTTATCAACCCTAGATCTTCCATCATCTGTCATAGCTCCCACTCAAGCTAAAAACTTTCCCGTGATTCAACACTTCAACAAACCAAACCAGGCTCTGATACCAATTGTTAGGAAATAAGAGATAAAATATACGGAATAATCCCTCATAGAATCACAACAGTAGAAACTAATATGCAAAAATTATTACAGATCTGAAATAAAATTGTAGAATAAAATAACACAACACAAAGAGATGTATTTAACGTGGTTCACCTAATTTGGGCTACATCCACCAAGAATCACTTGCTCGATTTTATTACAAGCCTTCGCTCTCTCAATACAATACCCAGATCTGTTTGGAGCTATGCTCAACAAACTCTACAAATTCACACCAAATTCAAAACACATCTGTAATAAATTTACTCGTACATCTATCATATGCATAAGACCATATAAATAGACGCTAAGCAGTTTTACAAAACCGTGGGTATCAAAACCATGGGCAAAACCTGTCCCATAAACCTATGGGTCAAAAAACTTGCCCATATGAGAAAAGCACGTTTCCCGATATTTCAGGTGCATTTTTTCGAGGCCAAAAAAATTTATGCCTAATTTTTTTTTTTTTCGGGGTTGCACTCTCAAACCCTCGCATCAGGCCGCGCCCGGCTCGGCCCCAAACCTCGATGAGGATACATGAAAAGTGTACAAGATACTCTTAATGTACAGTCTTCAACACTTTCACACATGAAAACAAACCTCCACAAACCTAACAAAAATATACTTACAAAGTTTTATAACTAACATTATTCTAACTTCCCATAGTAATTGGTGATTTCTCACTAATTAGCTAACATTTCCTCCAATTCAGTCGATTAACAACACTTTGTTAAATAACTATTCTTTTCTCCATTCTCGGATGCCCATTCACGACATTATTTTGGTCATAATCCCTTTATAATCAACTAATTTGGCTAATAAACCCTTTTATTAGCTAAACATCCCTCTTTTAACCATTTAAAATCTCCATATTTCCCTCTAAGTCACTTCTACAAGCTTCCTAGGCTATCTATCAAACACATGTGATTAATCAAACCCCTCCCAACTCTCATAGGTTGCTAATCACTTACTAATCAAGCTTAACTAGCCTAAAGCATGTTTATCCACTTCGAATCAAAAGTGTTTTTCCACATGCACTAGGATTCTAAACTTTCCCAAAAGGAAATCTATAAATACAAGCCTAGTGCACCCCTTTCAACTTTACACCTTGACTCCTTGGAAATGCATGAGATCTCATTTGTATTAGCTAAAGCTATAAGACATTTGATCTTGAGCCCTCCTCCATTATAGTAGCTTCTTCATCTTGCATCCATCACTCCAAGCTTGGTTAGTAGGAGAATATCTAAACATGGTCTTGTAGCCATTTTAGAGAGATCTCTTCACCACTTGAAGCAAACAACAAAAACTAATTGCTTAGGATCTAACTAGGTTCATTTAAAGTTAGCAATCTAAAGAGTAAAACATAGCTTAGGATGTTAGTTTGGTTTATTCAAAGTTTCATTCATATTTAAAGAAGTTAGTTTTATAAGCTCTTATCTTGATGTTCTTGATAGATTTAATTATGTTGTAGGACTACTAGGTGTTAGTTTTTCATATTAAATAGCTAATATTTTCATGCATACAACATCCACTTTCATACATTATAGGTGTTATTGTTTCATTTCATTTCATAGCACATTACTACTTATACATACTTTGACATACTTTTATATCTCTAACATGCTAACGGGTGCTTCATGTGCAACATTTGTTTTGCAGGTCTATTTGCTTCCATGGTTGTCGGTTTCATTGCTTGTCATTACCTGTCATTGTTTTCCACGTTTACAATATTTTACCTTTGTCTTGTGTGCACACTTTCATACTTTTGGGCCTAGTCGGCCTTGATTGTCTTACGACATTGTGAGTGATATCCCATGTTTGAAAACCACTTTTCACGGTCTACATTGTCTTCTTACGTGTTGTCTTCTTGTGTCTTAGATTACACATTTTCTGATTATTTGTTAGCTTACATTTTACATGCATGTTTTGCTTGTACTAACACTTGTCTCCTAACCACTTGTTTTTGTGTGCCTTGGTTTCTACCAAGCACACTCCCTCCCCCTACAGGGCACAATTTTAGAACAACACTCAATCCTCCTTTGGGATGAATACTCCTTAGCAATGTCACATGCACACCAAATGAGGGGGCATCATTTGGGTGAATTAGTTACCCCATAAAACAGTTCATGATCCACAATTCGACACAACACAATACTAGTACAACATAGTCATCAACATTAGACAAGGCTCAAAATCTAACTTGGGTTCTTATTACAACACAAACGCCAAAGACCTGACCAAGACAATAGTGCTCGGGCACCCTTGACCCGTCCTGGATGCTTGTGACTATGGGCAAGTTACACATAATTATTCAATGCAACATAGTCTACAACACTCAACACAATGAATTTCATAGGGAAAATAGTCCAAGCACCCACATACATACAACATTCAACATTTTATTCTTCAACATTAGATCAAAATTGGTCAAACCGGATCATATTTTTACACACCATCTATTGTAGTATTCCATATTATGGGAAGTAGTTAAAGGTTGGAGGATGACACTAGATTTTTCTCTCTAAGACTATTCCAGATCATTAGCATGAGATCGCTCAAAAACTCGTGGCTAGCACTACCGGTGTGAGATCACCCAAAAAAATTAGTCTTCTACAACATCTACAGGATCCTTTCTACACTCTTTTCTTCATCACGAATCAGTGCACATGTTCCTTTTTCACATTTTTCATTTTACATACTTTTTACACATATACATACGTATTTGACTACTTGTTCATTCTTCTATTTTGCAGGTCCATCTCGTATGGGAAGAGGTAGTCAACATCATTCAACAACATCATCAACAAAATCACACACATTGACATCGACATCAACAATATGAACATTGGTGACATCCACAACATGTGTTTCCTCCCTAGGGTCATTATCTTATCTCTTTTTGCACTTTCTCATCTTTAGTCTCCACGCTCCACCTTTTTATCACTCCATGCCTTTCCTTATCCATTGGAACACTTTCGCCATTGATATACATGGTTATCAGGTATGTATCTCTATCTACTTTATGTTATTGAGATTTTTCTCAATGACATAAAGTGGGGTCAAATGTAGACACAAAATCATGCACTTTGGGTAATTATCTAGTCCTGATTACATACTAATATTCATATGATTCCTAAGTAAGAAAAGTACTAATTAACCCATGTCTTTGGCCATATTTACTTTCTTCCTATTACTACTTTTGGTATTACACCCTTTCTAGCTCAGTCTGCATTTTCATACCTTGACATTTCTCATTTTGGACACCAACGTCCAGCTAAGATGCTAGTGCTAGGCACCCCCGTCCCCTCCTTGACCTCTTTATACTTTGTTAACATATTTTAGGTCATTTCTAGCCATTTGAGCATCTTATCTCTTTGGTAGTTGGCCTTTTTAGGGTTAATTATAGAATTCAATCAAGGGAATCATATAAATATAAAATTATGTGATCATAATAAAGGAACAAACACTAAGCATTAGCTATCACCACCTTAGGTTACATCTAAAGGCTATTCTAGAGCATTCAACATCTATTCTAAAGCACTCATTTAAGGGCAAGAGATTGCATTGTTCGCATAGACTTCATATGAGGGGAGTCTAGTCTATTCCATGCACACATTTATTACATTTATTTACATCTAGCTACTTTTCTTGCTATCAAGTGTGACACACACAAGAGCCACTTAGGCACAATTTCGCACATACAC
Organism: Taxus wallichiana var. yunnanensis; assembly: GCA_018340775.1. NCBI lineage: Eukaryota > Viridiplantae > Streptophyta > Pinopsida > Cupressales > Taxaceae > Taxus > Taxus wallichiana. The sequence continues at coordinate 469,740,635 of CM031237.1, forward strand.
ACATAAAACTACATTGGATCTGAAATGTAGTGCAATTCTTAGTCATAACATCACTTGTTTGAAAATTGAGGACAGTCTGACCCCTCATTTTACATCTTTATTTTTTAAGGATTTGATGTCTCTTTGAGGGTTTTATAGGTCATTATTCCATTTCAGGTTTCCAATGACCTCAACGATCATTGTGTGATCTCATAGCTAGCAAAGGTGAAGTACAATGAACACCTCACGACCAGTGAAAGATGGTTTTATGATAATTTCCATAGTCATAGGCACCCATTACCTGTCTAAAGCACCCATAGGAGTCCTTTCCCCTTTCTAGGTGCCCCTATCCAGCTTATTCCTCCAGATCTACATTTTCAAAGCTTTGGGTGCGATGATGCAGTGCTTCGGATTTCCCAATTTTTCAGCTCAGTGCACCTTCGTGGATCTCTACAAAACAACTAAGTCATTTTATCCCTTCTTTGTAACTAGGGTTTCATATTTTCTAGCTTAATTTGCTTGGGTCATTTATTGTACTTAATTGTTATTTATTTATTGCTACAATAACAACCAGATTAAGCATTTGCATAACATAAATCCATATTTTTATTAATCAATAAGTCCCCTTGTTTGGGATGCATGTGACATCGCTAGGAGGATGCATCCCAAAGGAGAGACCCAGACAATCGATATGAAATCGTAGCCTGTAGGGGGAGGGAATGTGTTTGGTAGAAGCCAAGGCACATGTAAACAAAGTGGTCAGAAACATGTTTTAGCCTAAAAATAAAAAAGACGATATAGAAGATAATTTGTAATATAGTTAGCAAGAAGAAAATGTAGACCGCAAAAAGTGAGTTTCAAACATGGGACATCGATTACAATTTCGTAAGACACAGTTCAAAGTGGGAAAAAGTGTACAATGTGCACACAAGACAAAGGAAAGCCCGCAAATAGTAATAAAGCAAAGTAATGAGATAACCATGGTAGAAAATAGTTCTTGCAAAAAAAATGTTGCACATGAAGCACCCGTTAGCATGTTAGAAAGATAAAAAGTATGTCAAAGCATGTATGATTTGATATAGTAGTGTGCTAGTATGAATAGGAAATAGTATAAAATGAAACAATAACACTTGTGATGTGTACGAAATTAGATGCCCCAGGAGCCATTGTGGGACTAGTAAGAGGTAAAATGCCAAGCATCTGTGCTACATGTAAGAATCAGTATAAATCTACATTCATAACTAGAAGGCAAGTGAACGCACATGTGTATATGATAAAGATAATGACATACAAAGTATCTTTCTAACATAGTAATCAAAGTGTAACATGTGAGTATAAGTAAGCAAGAACAATGTGCAACCAAGATATGCAATATGTTTTGAATGTGAATGGAATGTAATGCAATGTGAGTATGATATCTGCAGTGTGATTAACTAAAAAGGAGATAATGTATGTTAGTTAATCTAATCTAGGAGGATCGAAAAACACAATAAAGAAGCATATAAATGAATTAAAAAACTAATATAATAAAAGTAAAATCCTAATGTGCAAAGATGACTGGAGAATATGGAAGCATGAATGACTGTGTAAGAGCTCTGAAAATGATGGATCTGAGCAATATGGATGGAATGGGGTGCTTGGAGAGGGACTGGGGCACCCACGGGCAGTATGGTCTGCAAAGTGGGTACCCTCGTCTATGTAGAAGCTCAAACCGAATCTCACAAAGGTCTTTGGAAGGTGGTCTGAAACCCTCGTTGTCTGTCACATCGATTTGATGTCCTGTAATGGATTTCTTCAATAATCCAAGATGATGTAAAGACTTGCAAGAGACCAAAAGAAGTATCAAAACCCTAAAAAAGGAAAGATGAAAATGAATGGGTCAGAATGACCTCAGCTGCCACAACAATGAGCTTACTAACTAAGCGTTGCACTATATTTCGAACCCAAATGTAGTTTTGGTGAGTGTGTGCATAATGTGCCCTAGGTGCTCTTGTGTCACCACACTTTGTGAAGTAGCGAGCAATAACTAGATGTAAAAAATGTAATAGCATGTGTGCATGGAATAGAATAAAATCCCCCATGAAGTATGATACGATGTCTTAGTCTTATGCCTTGATGATGGAGCTATGTGGATGCAAGTGATCTCTAATGCAATAGATGGATGCAACTCTAGATGAGTGATAATAGTGAATGATGCTAGGTCCCTCATTATGGTCTCATAAATTTATATTTATAGGGTTCTCTTGATCTAATTTTGTAATTAACCCCAAAATGGCCGACCACCAAAAAGATAAGGATCTAAAATGGCTAGAAAGAGCCCAAAAAGTGGCAGGAAAGTGTGAAAAGGACCGAGGCACCCCTGGTGGGACTAGGGAACCCACTTACACCCTAGTACTAGCCTAGGCACCCTAGTTGAGGCTAAAATAATGGTAAATGACTGAAACGGATTGGGCATGTAGGTGTAAAAGGTCATTAATGAAGAAATAAAATAAAACAAGATGGCTAAAAGACATGTGTTAATTAGTATTTTATTCACTCGAGAACCTTCTAATTAGTAGTATGAAACCGAGATAAATAATGTCTAAAGTGCATGATTTTATGACTACACAGTGTGCCCCCCAAGTGAATATGTATGGATGTGTATGAAATGAGGTTCATTTATAAATGCCCCCTTAACAGTCAAGAATGAACCATAGAACAAGAGTGCATCATCAAGAAATGGTTTGAATTGTGCGCTAGAAATATATGATCGATAAAGTGTAGAGCGTAGAGAGTGAGTGAGAGTGGTGGGGTTTATTTCAGATTTAGATCCTTAGCAATCGAGTATGAACCATGGAACTAGATTACGTCATCTTGTAGTGTGATATGCAAGAGTGTGATGCTAGAAATATGTGTCATGAATGCACAGAGTGTGAAATGTGTTGTGTGTACTAGGTTCATGAATGTAGTATGCCCTCAACAGTCAAGTGTGAACCATGTCACAAGAGTGCATCATAGGTTAATGACAATACAAGTGTATCAAGATGTGTTAGATGCACGTGAAAGACTAGATCCAAAGCATGAAGTGACATAGTAAAAATGTGAGACACCTGACAGTGCTAGAAGGGGAAGTAAACATGATGCCCCTAGGTGTATGATGATAAGAATGATCAAGTAACATTATCTAAGAGATCATCATTGTCATGGTTGAATTCAAATGGAGATGCATCAAATACCTGGTAAGCTATATTATGTGGTTGGTCAAGTAAAGAGCCATCGTAACGTAGATTTTACATGGCCATTACGTATTCTTCATCAGTGAAAGGTGGTAGTGGGAATCCATGTGCATACTAGCGAGTGATATTTTTGAATAACCACAAAATGAAACATTGCAAATAAAAATGTGGCCAAAGGCACGGGAATGAAATTTTGATATGATCAAGATCTAAAGTACCACCAATGTAGTCAAACCAAGACTGCCTAAGAGTAAGTGGAGAAGTGTGACATGTGGGTGCAACAAATAATGATAGATAGAAGACGCAAAGACCATAAGAAGCAGTAATACAAACATATCAATGATAAAGATGAGGTGAATGAGGCAGAGGCAAGATATCATCAAGTGTAAATTTGAGCCAAGTTAAGCCATCATGTGTGTAAACCGTGTCAGAGTAAGTGGGATTGAATGAAATGTGTGGCCAATAAACATTATTCATGAAAATAGTGCATGTGAAAGGAGGAAGCATAAATGTGGGCTCCTCATGAGAAGATGAGATAGGTGGTATGACATCCAACATATGAACAAACCCCGATAAAGCACCATAACATTAGTAGAAGGAGGGGGTTTCTTGAATTGATATTCACTAGGGCCAATAACAACGAAAGTATCATTAAAGTATGAATCATCTATCTCGATAGGAGTAAAATTAAGATTACAGTTAGTTATCGTGAGCTCAACGGTATTGACCTCGTTATCGAATCATCACTGCTGGAACTATCACGTTGGATAACAAGTATAATAATATTGGTAGGAGATTATCCAGATGCAAGAGCAAGAGGAGTCTCAATGAGTGGATTAGAAGTGTTTATTGGAGCAGACACAATGGGTGAAATGATAGCAGTAGTATGAGTGGAAATTTATGAAATGCTTGTAGTTGTGGAAAGAGGCTATGAAACACTAGATTGACCAATATTATATGTTCTAATATTTCTATATGGAATAGGTCGAAGGAGGAATATGACAGTGATAATAGTGGTCTATGTGGAAAATTTTGAATGGATTAGGGTAAAAATAATGGTATGTTCATATCCATGATGCAATAATTTAACGCAACGATGAAAATTAGATGGGAAAACATGCATTGTGTGAATCTAAGATTTACCCAGCAAGAGAATAAACTGAAACAAGGCATCGATAACGAATAACATTGTAAGAACAATATTAGGCCTGAAGTTTGTATAGGTAATGTGCTAGGTCCTAAGCATGTGCGAGTAGTGGAATCATAACCATGAATAAGAGTGGAATTTTTAGCAATGAGATTATTAGTAATGCCAATTTGATTTAAAATGGAGTGAGAACATATATTAAAGATGAATCCATTGTTAATTAGTACACACTTGATACAAATGGTGCCAATGATAATAGTGATAAGTAGAGGTGCACATGGATTATCAACAACAGATGGTGATATGTCCTCATCACTAAATGATATAGCACATGGTATATTTTTGAGAGATTGAATGAGATGTGTGAAGGCCACTAAAGAATTATTACTTTCAATGTGGATAGAGTGAAGGGTGACCCTAATGTATGACAAAAATTAGGTGCATTGTGCAATAAGTCATAGAGAGATATTTTGGCTGGTGTATTCTTAAGTTTCTCGATGATATCATAGCCTTTAAAAGTGGTAGGAGGAGCCATAGAAGTGATAGGTGGTGGAATAGAAACAGCTTAACCATAAGAGGAAGAGTGCGGTGAGTAGTGACTATATTAATAGTTGGATCAACCCTAGGCATAATAAAGCAAGGAGTATGTCGAGTATGAACTTGCATAAAATCAGCAGCAGAGTAATCATGCCAAAACCTTGGTTGGGGAAAACTAAGGATAAGAAGATTGATCCATGAGTTGAGAAGAAGAATACATACTCATAATATAGGGTTTGAATGGAAAAGTTCACCAAATGATTTAACAAATATATGAATTTGTGAAATCCTAATTACGAGTCATAATACAATAAGCAAGCAATAAAGTACAGATTTTACCTAAGTGATAAGCTAAAGAAATATGAAACCCTAGGAGTAAGGGAAGGGAAATAATGCTTAGCTAATTTCATAATTGAGCCTAAGTTGTGCTAAAATGGAGAAATGATAAACAAAATGAGGAAAGTGTCGTAAACAAACCCTAAAATTATGCGATAGCCGGATCTCCCTAGTGGGTGCCTGGATTAGATTAGGGGAACTTGTGTGTTTTAGACCTCTGTTGGGCACCCACGATTGTGAAAATGGAAAGAAAGTGGTTTCTTATGTGTCACTTCTATGTTGCTTCCTTCGTTCTTGATCGCCTGTGTGTCGTACTATGCCCATGGAATTCACCGCAACATGTAAAGAGAAGAGCACCGTAAAACCCCAAAACATATCAAATCCTGAAAATAAAAAGATACAAATGGGGATTCGTAATGACCTCGAAGGAAACCCGAGCGTGAGCTAGCTTACAACCGAGCGTTGCACCACATATCAAACTCCATGTAGTTCTGCGTGTGTGTGTGAAGAATCATGCCTTGGGTGGCTTTTTGTGCAAGATGCATTGAATATCGAGCAATAACTATATTTAGTAATGTAAATAGATATGTGGATGTAGAAATGAACTTCCCGTCCTATGAAGTGTATGCAAAATAATGTAATCCCTTTTCCCTTGAATGATAACTAGATGGATGCTTTGATGCTCTTGAAATTCCTTTGGATGCAACCTTAGGTGATAGTAATAGATGTTTAGAGCTTGGTCCTTTATTATGGTCACATAGCTTTATATTTATATGATTCCCTTGTTTGAATTTCACAATTAACAACTAAAAGGCCGACCCATAAGAAAACAAGATGCCTAAAAGATAAAAGATTCCCTAAAGAGGCTAGTAAGATACACAGAGGTCGGAGGTGCCCAAAAGGACGAGGGCGCTTGAGCGCCTGGTTTTCAAAGTGATAAAAGATGAAACAATGAAGCATCAATCGGGCAAAGAGGGGTGTAAGAGGCCAAAAGAAGATATGAACAAAGAAAAAAAAGGCCAAAGACAGTTGTTAATTGCTATTTTTCTCACTTAGGAATCATATGAATAGTAGTATGTGACTAGGACCTAGAAATGTACCCAAAATGCATGATTTAGTGTCTACAAAAACTTGGCAAGGATTATTAGGTGGTAAGAAACATGTTAAACCACTTCACAAAAATCATGATCCTAACTCTAATATTTTACAATTGATTCACAATGATGTCATATTTTCACTCAAGGTTATTTCTCTGGTGGTGCTATATTTGTTAGTTAGATTGATTATTTCTCTAAGACTATGTGGTCATATTTCATTAAGAATAAATTTGAAGTCCTATCTAAATTTCAAGAATTGAAAACCTTAACTAGAATCTCTTCTAGTAAAAAAATTAAAAAATAGAAAAAATAGTGGAAGTGAATATGTTAGTAATTTTTTTATGAATTCTGTGTCTCTTGGGATTCAAAGAGAGATAACCACTCCTTACTCCAAATAATAGAATGAAATTACAAAAAGGGAAAAATAGGACTATCTTAAAAACAAATAGGATAATGATTCATGCTTAAAATATCCTAAGTTCCTACGTGAAGAAGAAATGAATAATGTGGTCCATATTAAATATAGACTTCCTACAAAATACATACACCATACAATACCTTTGGAAGTGTGGAGACACAAGAAATTATATATATCTCACTTGAAAATATTTAGTAGTCATGCATTTATTTTCACTCCAAAATATAAATTGAAGAACCTTGATCCTACCTCCTACTCATGTATATTTGTTGGTTATGGAGGTAAAATTAAAGGATTAAGAATTTATGATCCATCTAAACATTCATGGTAAAAAAGGAATGTTTGTATCCTTGAAAATACATTTTGTAAAGCTTCTACCGAACCCTCCTATATTTTCTTGAGGAAGAAATAGAAGTCCTAGAAGATGAAAATACTTGTTTAAACAATATGGATATATAGTTTTCAGGGAGGTCTCTAATGTGTTCCCATCTAAAATACCTAAATGGGATCAAAATATGATAAAAGATTCTCACTTACAAAAATGATTCAATACAATTATCACACCTTAATGATGATTTATGAATGTGAAACACAATAATTTGAAGAAGATAATCAAGATGAATGATGGAGAGATGCTCTGAAACCTAAATACAATTATCTCATTAAAAATAATACACGAGAATTAATCCACCCTCTTTCTAAGAGAAGAATTGTAGGCTCTTGGTGGTTGTAAAAAATAAAATAAAAATCTACAAAATAAATTCATAATTTTAAGAATATATTAGTTGCTTTTGGGTTTACTCGAAACCTTGAATTGACTATTTTGAAACCTTTTCCCGTAGAAAAATTAGCATAGTTAGGATCCTCCTAGCATTAGCTACTTAGTATGGTTGGGAGATTCATCAAATGGATATGAAAATGCATTCCTAAATGGTGATCTCAAAGAAGAAATTTATATGACTCAATCTAAAGGTTTTGAGGAACTTGGAAAAGAACTAAGTTACATTTTTGACTAAAGAAATATTTATATGGCTTAAAGCAAGTTGTTAGATCTTAGTATGCTAAAATTAACATTTTTTCAAAAACCTTGGTTTTATAACATTTTTCTAGATAATGATTTGTTTGCTAAAAGTAAAAATGATAATATAATAATAATAATTTTATACTTTGATGACCTTCTTATTACCAACAATGATACTAGTTTAATTTTCAAAATTAAAACTAAGTTGAAACAATATTTTGAAATGTTTGATCTAGGACTTTTGCACCATTTTAGGTATGGTGTATTTCAAGGTTCAAACTCTATCATTATGCATCAATCTCATATGCTAATAATTTACTTAAATTTTAATATGAACGATTATAATATTTTGGCCATTCCTATAGAAGATGGTATTAAACATGATCCATAACTTGACATGTAATAGAAAATCCTACTTTATATAGGTAGCTTGTTCGTAATTTGATCTATTTAACTATTACTAGACCTAATATTTCCTATACAAGAGGTAGGTGTTTCTATATTTATGCAGGATCCATATGAGAATCATTAGAAAATGGATAAAAGAATTTTAACATACATTAAAGGTACATTCAATTATGTTTTGTATTATTCTTGTTTTAATGATGAAAAATTATATTGTTATTGTCATTATAACTATGGTTGATCTGGAGGTCATTTCAGGGCATCATATGCTCCCAAGATATCCATAAACCATTACAGTAAGATAGAAGAGCACTATGTTAGATTTTCAATGTCTATTAGAAGAGTGAAACAGACACCATATGCTCTCGATACTACTAGTCAAAGTTTAGGGTTTAAAAAAGGGGGCCAAAAGTAGTATATTAGCGTGATTTTCAATTTTTCCAATTACACTATATTTATACCATATTATTTTCATGGTTTCTTGTGTTGAAACGTGGTAGGATAGGATCATGGATGATTTGGAAAGATGGGAACATACATAACATTCCACATATTTTCCACATGGCTCCACGTTCCAAGATAAACATGTTACATTCCACCTTATGCACCCACATGGCGAGCACACTCCAACCACAAGTGCTCCACACATTGTCACATGGAAACTATTCATATACTAGCACATATTTTCCAACCCTATGCACATTTCAATGGGAAATAAAAGTGGCCCCAATGGCGAACTATAACATGCCGCACACACCCATTTAAACTACATTACCCCTCCTCACACAAAGAATGAGAGATATATGTTTAAAATTGTTAAAAGGAGGAGGATGGAGCGCTTGATGGGAATTGAACCCCACACCTACCACCAAAAGGATAAACACCCCAACCATTCCACCATGGCCATGCAAACACTATAAATTGGGCATTTTGTTATTTGAACACATAATGGTCTGGGACTATGTAATGTCTCATAAGGGACATGTTTTCCATATGTTCATTTAGGACCCATCTGATAACATTTTCAAGACTCAGAGTAAATTGGAAAATGTGCATAAATATGATACACTCCTCTTGATCCTTTGTTTTTTCTATTTGGTGTTCATTTGACATCAATTTGAAGCATTTTCCCACCATTTATGACATAGAACACAACAAATCAAATTCTCGCAAGTGTAACAAGAAGGTAGAGGAGATTACTAATCGAGTTTGATTCCTTAAAAGGTTTATTGAGAAGATTTCTTGTAGGTTATTGATTCATTTCATTTTGTGAGTTTTCATATTGTAATTATAAAATATTTTAAAATGGATTGGTTCATCATTTACTCAAACCCGAGGACGTAGGCATTCATCGCCGAACTCCGTTATCGATTTTGGTGTCATGATTTCCTTATTACATTTTTTCACATTAATGATTTCTTAATTGATCATTTTTGATGCAATTTAATCATTAATGACGATTTACCAAAATATTTAAAATGGTTATTTAATCATATTTGGATACCGATTTGGAAGTGGATGTTTACTATCTGATTTATTTTAGTTTTCGGTGTATGTGATCAAATTTGGAAACCACTCATAATTCTTATTTTTTTAAAAGTATTAATCAAGTTGTAGGCTTGCACCTTAACATGATATTTTAATTAGGAACTGATTTTAAACTATTTAATAATATGGGGTCTAATATAGTTTATGGATCAAATTTTTGTATCGAGATCTAGTAGAATGTTTTTTTATTAAGGGTAAATAGTTTTTTGAAAGGGACTATACCCTTATACAAGAAGGCTCAAAAAGCCAGATGTGAACAAATAAGGCCCAACGAACAAGAACAAGAGCAGAAGCAGGAAACAACCTACACAGAATAAAACCCAAGACCAACAACAAATCAACATAAAAAACTGATTTACAGCGACCAAACAACTACTGCCCAACAAGGAAAGTGAAGCATTGATGAGCAACCGAGCAGCATTGGGAAACTAGCAAGGCGGAGAAGCGGTATTCTTGGAGAATAGTTTTTATTTTTATGCACCGTTATCCAACCTGTAGAAGCCTCCACAATTAGAGGATTGAATAAAGGAGGCGTATTTTCCTTATCCTCCATAGATCCAACTGGGACAACGGATTCATTATCTTCTTTTGTATCTTCCTTTTTGTCACCAACTGAATGAGATTCTTTGGCGCATTCAACAACTGGAATTTCCGAAAGAGGGGTTTCCAGGACAAAATCATCTTCAGTATCTGTATTTGACTCCTCTTTGGCTTCGAAAATCAGGTGTTCAGGGAGGGCATTTTTCCACCAGTTGTTTTTTCCATTTTTTCTCTTTTCCATTCCGCAAACATCAGCAGTGTGTCCGGTAGCAAAACACTTTCTGCACCTAAAGGGAAAGCCTTCATAATCTAATGATTGTGTCCAAGTTCTGTTTTGGACTATAAGCTCTATATTAGCAGGAGATTTTTGGATGTGTCAAGCTCAACAAGGATTCTAGCAAAGGTTGTGTGTGTGAAATCAGTGGTTTGGGGGTCAATGAAAAGGGTATGACCCAAAGTATTTCCAATAGCGGTTAGACAAGTACGGTCCCAGAATTGGAGCGGTAAATGGGGCAGTCTAATCCAGACTGGTTTGCAGGCAAAGGATTCAGTGATTGGGTTAAAAGATGGGAACCAGGGTTTCAAAACCAGGTAGTGGGATTGCAAAGCCTAGAGTTTTTTAGCTATGACTTCCTTATCCCTAATTGAGGAAAAACAACAATAAACGTACCTTTCGCACATGGATAAAGATCTAACTTACCAGATAGAATCGGGATCCAGTGCTTTGTAATCCAGTCATGAAGGGTAGCTAGGTTTGGCCAGAGCCCGCTGAATCTCCCGATCAGGGCATGCTCTTGGTAGAAACGTTCTGAATCGAGGACTTCATCCCCAAATGAAACGCTAGGGTTAGTAACCGCAGGGGTCAAAGGTGTGATGGGACTCATCCCTTGTGTGAGACTCCTACCCTGTAAAATATCCTTAAATGTAGTCGATCTGTTTGAGTTATTATTCAGGACATGATTCGCATCAACCCTGGTATCAGGACAGCCTGTCGTAGTGAGCTTCGGGTGTAAATCCACTGAAGAAGAGCGGTTCAGAGGTTGCATTGGAGACCCACCGCCTACAGTTCTACCACTGTTGCAATCACCATTAGCAGCAAAGTGATTAGCACAGGGAGATCGAGCCTTCTGTAAAGGTGTCAGATGAGATCCGTCCCCATGAGAGGAACTAGCAGGGTTAGGAGCTGAAGAAGCCACCTTAGCATCACAAAAATCCTGATCAATCCATGAAAGGACTTGTTCTGTCTGTGCGCCATGAAAGGATTGATTGAGGGTTCGCGATTGTTCCGTCTTGTGCACCTCCGCCAGCATTGTCTCTGCCATTTTTCTTACCTCCATGGCCGCCTTGTCTTCTCTTAACCATTTAGGGTTCGCAGAGGGTCCGCAGAGGGTTCGCAGAGGGTCTTATCTTGGTTGATGAAATGGGTTTCTGTATACATTTAGTTAGCTACATAGAATGTTGGATAAGCTTCTATTTTGCATTTTTGATATCAAATTTTCAATGGTTTTGATTCAATTTTTGCAGAATTTTGGGTTTGTTAATATTCCATTTTCAGTGTGAAGTTATTGGGAGTAGTGGTTTTTACAGAAAATTGGGAACCATGTGAGGAGAAGGATGGATGGATCTCTTGTGATCTTCTTTGTAGAGTGATAGATATGGAAATGGAATCCAATCAGTTAGCATTGGTCATAATGTTTGATGAGTAAACCATATTATGAAGCTTTCTTTTCTAGTATGAAATTTGTATTTGTTTTGTTACATATGTCCTTTAATTAGGAGCAAGTGAAAAGACCATTCCATTTTAAGATATGGAAATGGAATTAGGACATTGTTCAAGGATATGACATTTTTTTGGACTCATTTTGATCTGGGTATTAATTGATTATTAGTTAATTTTAGATTCACAACTGTTCTTAAGAATTGTAGGATGCATTCTTAAAGTTGTTTAAAATTCAACGATTCATTAACCTTTTCTCACAGGTGTACAATTATTAGTTTTTGAAGGTAAAATTATTCCAACATTTTCTTGTCTATGAGAAATGGCTATTTTACATAGTTTTGGTTTTCATATCCATGTTTGGATAACCTTTGTGTGGATTTTGGAAAGATATATCTTATTTTTGAACTATTTTAATTATTTGAAAACATGGGTTCCATCTCTGCCTTAATAAACATGAGTATTTCTATGGTGTAGCCTTCTATTCAAGTTATTGAATTGAAAGAGGGATCAACCCTCATATTGGTAAAATTGATTTCTTGGATAGTTTTTGATTGCATAGTTGATATTGTTGATTAGCATGCATATTTTTCAAAGCATAATTTTGTGGGATTCTTGTTGTATGTAGAAAGGAGATTTTCCCATATGATTTTAGATTTGAATCTGGTTAATGGTGTCACATGTAGGGAAGAGTTGAGTGACAAGTTTAACATACTCAGATTTATCTTCTCACATTTATGGTTGATGATTTCCATTATGATTCAGATAGTAGTTTATACAGATTTAGTGGGCATTTTTAGTATGTCTAATTTTGGATTTGTATCTGTTGTCGTTTTTAAGACCCACATTTGGGCACATCATGTTTACAAGTTGCATTAGGTGATATTTTGTAGTGATTGGTAGTTTCACCGATTTGGATGTGACATTTGGTAAGAAATTTTGATTCTATCCCCAATTTCACATTGGATAGATATTTTGATCTTCACTTGTAGTTTCAGGATTCATCTAACTCTCAGCCTCATTATAGGCATTTTTGTAATTTGATTTCTAAATCATTTCCATGATATTTTGCAGTGATATTTTGTCATGGTTGATGTCGGTGGACACCCACATAATTTTGGCATTTGGTTGTCTATTTCATATTGATCATTTACAACACTTTGCAGATCACTAGATCAATGGACACTCACCTATGTTTGGCATTTAGTCATCTATTTCATATTGATCAATTTTAGTGATATTTTGTAGAATATATGGGCACTTTTGCAAGTTCGGTGGATACCCGCCTATTTTCAACATTTGGTAATCTATTTCATATTGATATACTCAATAGTACTTTTCGGATCATAGGATCAATAAACACTCACTTATGTTTGGCATTTAGTCGTCTATTTCATATTGATCTATTTCAGTGATATTTTGCAGAGTTGATAGTTTTTGCAGGGTTAGTGGACACCTACCTATTATTGGAATTTTAGTCATCTATTTCATATTGATCTGATTTTGGGTAAGTTGTAGTATTGGCCAATTCACACGGGTTCAGTTAGACATTGCCTCTTTGGAAGGCGCTTTGTGTCTATTTACACTAATCCATTTTCTTGTGATATTTTTGGCATTTTAATACATTTGGCAACCTTAACCACTATGATATATTATGGTTTTTGTATATTGGTGTGATGTAGAGAGCCATTTAGCAGATTCAGTGGGTGACTGGACTTTTGGGGAGTAAAAGGTTTCTATAGGTTAGGTGTGATCCATAGGTAATTTTGGGGCATTAAATGCTCCCAAGATCTCCCTTTAAAATGATAGTATAGAAGAGTTCTCTATTAGATTTCCAACGCCTATTGGAACACATGAAACAATCACCGTATGCTCCCGATACTGCTGGTCAAAGTTTAGGGTTTAAAAAGGGCCCAAAATGGTATATTAGTGTGATTTTTGATTTTTCCAATTACACTATATTTTATACCATATTATTTTTGTGGTTTCTGCTTTGACACATGGTAGGATAAGAGGATGGATGATTTGTAAAGTTGGGCACATACATAATAGTCCACATATTTGCCACATGGCTTCACATTTTGACTTGTCACATTCCATTCTTATGCACCCACATGGTGAACACACTCCAACCACAAGCGCTCCACACACTGCCACATGGAAACTATTCATAGCCTAGTGAGTATTTTCCAACCCTATGTAAAATTCAATGGGAAACAAAAGTGGCCCAATGAACAACTATAACATGCCACCCACATCCCTTTAAACTACCTTATCCCGTCACACAAAGAATGTGGGATATATGTATAAAATTGGTAAAAGGACGAGGATTGATCTCTAGTGGGGATTAAACCTCGCACATGCCACAAAAAGGATAAATAACCCAACCATTCCATCATGCCCATACAAACACTATAAATTGGTCATTTTTTTATTTGAACACACATGGTTGGTTCAGGTGTGTATTCCCATAATGGACAATTTCTACATATGCTCATTTTGGACCCATTAGATGACATTTTCAGGACTCGGAGTAAACTGGAAAAAGGTGTAAAATTCTAATACACTCCTCTTTATCCTTTGATTATTCCATTTGGTGTTCGTTTGAAATCTATTTGAATAATTTTCCACTTTGCTTTTGACGTAGAACACAGGGAAACTTATTCGCAAGTGCCATTGGAAGGTGGAGGATATTATTGATCAAATTTAGATTCCTTTGAAGGTATTTTGAGTAGATTTTTATAGGTTATTTATTCATTTCATTTTGCGAGTTTTCATACTGTACTTACAAAATATTTAAAAATGTATTGGTTTGTTGTTTAGCGAACTCGTAGACATAGGTATTCATTTCGACCTCCATTATCAATTTTGGTGTCGTGATTTCTTTATTGCATTATATTTTTCCGCATTAATGATTTATTAATTAATCATTTTGGATGCAATTTAATCATTAACGAAAATTTATAGAAATATTTAAAATGGTTATTTGATCATATTTGGATACCGATTTGGAGGTGGATGTTTACAATCCAATTTCTTTCAGTTTTGGGTGTATGTGATCATATTTTGAAACCACTCATGATTCCATTTTAAATAAGGTATTAATCAAGTTGTAGGCTTGCACCTTAATGAAATATTTTAATCATGATCCAATTTTAAACTATTTAATAGTATGTGTATATATAGTTTACGGATCAATGGTGGTGATATTTTAGATAGAAATTCTACTGGATGTGTTTTTAAGTTTGGTGCGGGGACATCTCTTGGAGAAATATGAATCAACCAATAATATTTATTTCTTCCACGGAAATTGAATATATAAGTGAGATGGAAGAAACTAAAGAAGCCGTGTGGTTGAAAAAACTATGGAAGAACTTCATATGAGCGTTAAACGAAGTAAACTTATTCTATGTGAAAACCGAGCTATATTAATCTTGTGAAAATTGTAGTGATCCTATAGTAGGAGACCGAAACATACACTAAAATGTATTTTTGAATTGGAATTTTGAATCACCCAACTCAACTGGGGATGAAAATGTATGCCTCTCCATTTCCTAGTCCTACACTTAATCATACAAAACATGCAGAAACAATATATAATTTATATAAGTAATAAGAGTTATCTATCAAAGTAGATTAAATTATGTCATTCATTCATCTTATACATTTTTCTTCCATAATAATATATATGCGAATTAAATGCGGTGTAAAAATAAGTAGAAACACCTACTACTTTCCACATATTATTATTATCCAATTATCTAAGGCATTAAAGTTGATTTGTTAACATGTGCATTCCAGTTTAATCCATTATAATATTGTGTAATAAAAATACTACAAGTAATAATTCTATTTAATGAATTATTTAATAATATAGTTCATAATACATTCATGCTTGTTAACATACATATTCCTTCATAGTTACAAGTCCATGATAAGTGATATAAAAAATAGGTAATTCCAATTATTCACAATTCCATATGTTACACCATTACTTTAAGTTCACATCTCAAGAATTATATTAGAATTTATTTCAAAAGAATATATGATTTAACCTACATAATTTACAATACATAGTGGTTACATGTACTCTATGTACACGATTACATTTCCTTTTCTTAATATACATAAATATTAATTTCTTAATCACTTATAATCAGTTACATCATGATAATTGTTTCAACCTTAAAAAATTTTCAAGTATACAATACTTTACATCCATATATATAAAATACAATAATAAAATAGATATCATGAATAATATATTGCATCTACGATGCGAAAAAAATGTCACCTTTCACCAGAGAGCCATCCAATGTTGAAGCCGTGCAAGTGAGAGGAATATTAACATCGAGTGCTTTACCTTTAACCATGAGCCTTACTGTTCCCCACACACCTATGATAACTTGAGATTGGCCCTACCCTTCATGAGAAGGAAAGATGTGATAAATCAATGAGGTAAGAAAGAATGTTATGCATAGTATAGTCACCCAAAAGTGGTAGAATTATTTAAATAGCGTAGGAATATAGAACATACTAATCATTATTATTATAAGTAATCAATTTTTCTCGGCCAAATACTTAAGATAACATAAGGTGCCCCTTATTGATATTTGACAACATGCCATGATAAAAATAATCCAAAACAAAATAATCATGAAGGCATGCCTTAGATCCATTTGAACTTGTAATGTGTGATCCATTTTACCTGGGTAATATAACCCATTTATATAGTTGATTCCCTAATACAATAAACATATCTCTAATAATGTATTAGGGCATGCAATAATCCAATCGACTACTCATGAAGGAAGAATTTATCCCTAGTAGTCATGTGAAAACTACATTTGGAAAAACCTACAGATCTATATAGATCACACCTTATTAATAATCTCATTCACAACTCACAACAATATATCTCTATCTCCATTTACTAAGAACTTGAGAAAACTAGAACTAGAACACAAATAACATTATCCTTTTTGAATGTCCCATACCACTTGTTCTCATTAATTTTATAAGGATCCTAATCCTAGTTTGTAACTCCCCAAACAATATAAAGAAAACCATGAATAGGATGTAAGAAATCACAACCTTCTTGGATGTCCCACACCATACAAGGAAGACATTATTGCAATAATCCTAATCCTAGTTTGTACCATAACTTGTAAAGGACTATAAATTTTCCATAATAGTTTCGATATACATGTTTTCTAGTTATATGTGTTCCAAAATTTTATACATGATGACATCAATATTGATAAATTTGGTAAGAATTTATACAATAAAAAATCAATATAATCAAACTACAACACAACAATAACATTGCATTCAATCATGTCACAATACAAGAAACACAACTCCATATACGAGGCTTTTTGCATCCGTAAAATCTAGGAAATTGCTTCAACTACTCTCTCTAGAATATCTCTCATATTCTTATATATGTGAATTGTTATAACTCACACAACTAATATTATTATATGATTTGTTTATTCAAAAAATCTAACAATATTAACATGTATTATTTACGTGAATAATTCTCACATAATTACAAACATGTAACTCACATAAAATTTCCCATGTGAGTACTACCAATGATTTCCTAACAAATATATAACCAATACCGATGTGTTAGAGCACAATGTTTCATAATCCTCATAATTGCATTAATTTTTCCTTTACTCATTTAACAATGATCGATCCTTCCAAATTAGGAGTAATATTCAAGCAATAACAACTCTTGTAACTATTCCATACCAATTATTAGAGTTTCAATTACAAGAAACATGAATCCAGCTTTTCCAAGTCTTTTCCATTATATAAGATATTCATTTATGTATCCAACAATCAACATATTTATAATCGAAAACATCATCTCATTGATACAATATTATCACTAGATTTTCTCGCCCATAAGATCTAGAAACATGCCATATATGTGGTCATATCAAAGAGTAGGTTTCAATATCAACCAAAATCATAATCAAGATAAACAATTTAGTTTTCCATAATTATCAATTCTACCGAAACATAAGTAAGACACATTGATCATTTTTGCATCGTCATCAATTATACCAAAATCACAATTATGGTTAAAGGTTCACAGATTATCGGCTCCAAGGTTTGCTCATATTTAAGAAATGTTTGAAGAATAATTAGATCCTATCATAATCCAATATTCCAAATATCTTTCTCTTACTTTGTTGTACTTTACATTTAGTCATTTGTCATTGGTTAATAACCTCATCAAGTCATAACATAATGGTTAATAACTATGTTGTATAAGTTTTAGGGTTGGATTCATGCCATATACTCATAACTTCATTTTTGTCCTTGTTCAATCATTTCACATTATTTAACAACTTCATTTCATTTCTCCCATATCTTTATAATGGAATGGGAACCCCTTCTTTAAAAATTCTTAAACAAATATTTATTGTCATACTCTTATAATAATATATCCCATCAAAAGAATTAGAATTTCCATATATAATAACCCTTAACCATGAGACTTTAGTTTAAATTTATAAACCCCATAATTCATTTAATTCCTTCTTAAGACCGAAGATTTTGTGTTTATTTATAAATCCAAATTAATAAAGAAATCTTAAAAACTAGCAATCAAATATGTACAATGCAATGTGAATGCCGAATGGTACATGTTTTTGATTTAGAGGGATAGTTATTACTTTTGTAGTTGATGTTGATAAGAGGCGTAATTGATTTTGTAAGTGTAGGAATATAGATAAAGCATTACATTTAAAGTTTCTATAGTGGTAGCCTTTTGTGGGCAATTGTTTTGGCACTAAACATGAATACAATTGATAGTGCTTTGGATAGTTTACTTTTGTAGTTATTTGGGGAAATTGTGTTAGTGTTGCAGCTTGTTTGAGACGGTGGTTGCATCAGTTGTTTGGTTGGTTCTTTGTTGAAAAAAATCTTTTTGTTATTGTCGATAACATGTTGATAAGGGGTTTGATTGATAGTTGTAGTGTAGGAATATAGATGAAACATTACATTGAAAGTATCTATGTGCACATTTCAAATTTGTACATATACGTTTGCAAATCTTATATCATGAGATGTGAACTCGAACATGAATACATGTAGGCCTCCGTACATTTGAAAATTTTATATAATGAGTGGTAGTCTGTTGTGGCGAATTTTATTTGATCTAAACATGAATACATTTGATACTCCGTGAACGACACTGCAGCTTTGGATATAAGAAGTGTTGAGTAAAGTAGTAATGGAGGTGCTATCAAAGTAGAGGGTAGTATTTACAATGGGTTGTTTTGGTTGAGTGATAGTAGTCTTGACTCCTCCTTTCTTCTTGCTCCAAGTGTTGGTATGTGTGTCATTTTTGAGTATCTTTTGAATGAAAAATGAGGGGAAATGTGCAAATTGGCAAGCAAGGGAACTCTGGAGAAAGTTCTGAATGGCTCCATAGGAATTAATTGCATAAAGAGGAATGTCCAAAACTGGTGGTAATCTGTCGAGGTCGCCAAAGAGGATGATTGATCTATTCCCAAATTTAGATGTTTTTGAGTGTGGGAAAGCTTTGAGTAGCCTACTGTCAATTTTTCTTAGAAAATTTGGGCTGATGAAACTCATTTCATCAATAAGAACATATTCTATATGTTTCAGCAACTCTTGAAAAGATGATAATGCACTGCCTTCGAGGGGTTTGGTTCTTTGATTGGAATATTGAGCGTTTTGTGGATTGTGGATACCGAGATGTTGAATGCTCAAACACCAAGAATGGCAAGCACAAGTAGCAAGTGAGGGAGATGTAGTTGATCTTTGTTGTGAATGAATTATGAATTTTATTTATCAGAAATGATTTTCCTATGCTAGTCGTTTCTTGAATTATCAATCTTAGTGGAGTTAGAAGGGTTTTGTTTGTTGAATGGTGTAGTATGGTATCAAGAGCTAGTTGTTGTTCTGAAGACAAAGGAAGTGTGGAGGATGGTGGTGTGGCCTGTATGTTGGTGTTAATTGTGTCTGCTTTTTCTCTCTTGATGAATGATGAACCAATTATCTGCAAATCATGCGGAATGTCATGTATGTTCTAATTATTGTGTATGTCAAAATCTTGTTTCCCCAACATTTCAAGATTTTCAAGTCCCGTGTTGTTTCCCAGACGAAGTTGTGCGAAAACTTGTCATTCTTGCAATGGTTCGTGTTGAATATTGCATTCGACCTTAGAGTCAGAACTAACATCTGTAACATGTCATGTGTATGTGGTAGTGCGTAAAACATGCCACAATTTGTAGTTGTGCTTGTATAGGTCCCAAGTGCCGTTGATGTCATGTGGGGTTTTTGTCTCCATCTCGCTTGTATTATTCATATAAGTGCATGTGTAAAGGGGCTTAAAGGGGTTAAAATTACCAAGTTTGAACCCAAGTGCAATGTTTTTTTCTTGTTGCATTTTGTAGGCACCCTTTTCAATTTTAAGCTTTGAGTAATTGCAAGAAATAACGAGATGTGCAACGAACCATCTCTTATTAAAACCGTGAAACCTTATAGCAACAAAAATGACGATTTGGTGTTGAGTTTGAATGAATACGCCAATGTTATTCCTCCTCCA
This sequence comes from Taxus wallichiana var. yunnanensis, assembly GCA_018340775.1. Classification (NCBI taxonomy): domain Eukaryota; kingdom Viridiplantae; phylum Streptophyta; class Pinopsida; order Cupressales; family Taxaceae; genus Taxus; species Taxus wallichiana. Next base: position 469,761,188 of record CM031237.1, read on the forward strand.
TTTTAAAGCCCCCATTTTGGTGCTACTGGTTACATGATGGTATAGTAAGAACAACCAAGAATTGTGAAATTCTAACACATAACAAGCTATTTTCGAGAATTTTGTCACAGATATCTATTCAACAAAGGAAAACACATCAGTCTCCATCCTTTGGAAATTATGCAAGAAACTACTCTGCCACATCTAACTTGTAACTATTTTCAATTCCAAACAAAAAAATGTTTAAGAATGCTCGGTCCAACTCTCTAGCATTGCACATCCAGTTAATTAACTCTGTGGAGGCTCACAAATTATTATTAATATTTAGGAAGCTAAAGAAAATAACGTGCAAACAATGTTTCCACCTGATTAGATTATATCAAGTATCGTTGGTATGGTTGGGTATTGGGAGTCCACTCCTTCTGATCATGAAGTTCTATATGCAAATGTAAAATCTTTTTTTAGGTTAATATATTAGGGGAAGGCACCCACCAACCTTTGTTTATCGATAAAAAAAATGCAAACAATGTTCATAATTGACACTGGAGTCTTTCTATTTAACAAAATTACATATTATTATTAAAATTTAGGAAAGCTAAAGAAAATTAATAGCCAAAAAACTTTAGATTTTGGTGTCAAGACCTTCAATTTTACAAAATTACAAAATATTATTGAATTTGGGAAAACTAAAGACAAAAAGGTGGAAAATGTGTTCGTATTTTACACTGAATTACAAGAAATGTTCATAGTCTATGGAGACCTTCAATTTAACAACATTGCAAATTATTCTTAAACTCTAGAAAGAAAATAAAAGGTTAGAAAAACAGATATGTTACAAAGTTCAATTCTTCAAAATTGCAATGTATAATTAATCATAGCACCTTTAAAGAACATTATAACATATTCGTGATTCAATTCAGCCCCACGGGATGATAAAGAAAATTACGTCCACTGGTCAATTCAATTCAGTAAAAAATAGAGTAACAATTCATAGTTCAGGGGAGAGTCCCTAAAGGATTTTAGTTCTAGGCTGAACAAATCCAAACTAAAGAAAAAGAACGAGATCTAAAGAAATATAACAATATCCTTACTTGAATGGATCAAAAAGATACATTTTGTAATTAAGAGTATAAAACAACACTGCATTTTCTTAGGAACATCCTTACAGAGATCATTAAGCATACAAAAATATATCCTTTCAAAACTCTATAATCCACATGTGACCAGTCCAAAAGACAAATAAGTCACAAGAGAACAAAAAACAAACAACTAAAATTAAAATTTCATTCAATTATGGTGGTTACTCTATGTCTATGTCTATGCATAAATTCCCTACAAATCATTACCCCACTGTTATCAGAAAACAATTAGTCATATAATCGTTAAAGCAATAAGAAAAAGTCCATAGAGGTTCATAAATAAAATGAGTACAGTTTAGGGAGAAATTCATATAATTGTAAGCAAAATAAGTACAGTTAAAACATAAATTCGAATGATTGTTTATTTTAAGGGATTTCGTGATCCCTCAAATTCAAAATCTTCTAGTGGCTCTGAAAACCCTACAATTTGCGCTCCTCCAAGGGCTTAATATGTCCTAAGCTTCAAACTCCAACAAGGTCTTGAAAAACTTAAAGTTTCGAACACCGCTACGGGTTTCTAAAACCATAAACTTCAATCTCAATCAAGGGCTTTAAAACCCTGGAAATAGGAAAGACTCCAGGAGCTTTCAAATCCCCGCACTTTCAAACCCCTAACTTCAAGCTCCTGCTCGGATTTTTAAAACCCCTAAAATTGAAACACCTTCAGGATTTAAGGAGAAAAATACATTTTTCATGTATACAAATTTGATTCTACTCGCAATGATTTATACAGCGGCGTCTTCGCCGAAACATTAAAATCCACACCCGGACAAATCTTATTTAACAAAGAACTCAACGGATGAAACAGTAAAAGCCCTAATTTCGAATTCAAAATCTGCACGAAAAAGTAAATCTAAACACAACACTAAACATGGTTGACAGGAGCTTTGAACGAAGCATGGGACTGCTCAAAATTTCTGGACACTTTGCTGAGCCTGTACGACATTGTCTCAAAATTCCTTGGCTTTATTTTGTGAGGCCCCCATGAAATACATGACAAGCAACCGTTGTGCGCTCAACTTCCCCTGGATTAATATTCGTTCACGATCTGTGCAGACCAGTCGAAGGAGGAAAAGAATCAATTTTTCTACACAAATTATCGCGGCTGAGCTTCAGACGCATCAAACTGTTGTCGGATCGAACCCTGTGAGGCGTAACAAATTTCGGGATCCCCTTCCTCAAAATAGCCATGAATATCGAAAACGTCAAGAAGGCCGTCGAAACTGTCATTGAGGTCTTCAAAATTAATCACATTGAGAAAACGTCTGAGAGGCCATCAAATTTAACATCGTTACAAAAACATTCGAAGGTCCTTTACCATAGGGGAACACCTTCAGCGTAATCAGACAAATAAAGTGGTCGAACCCGGGACTTGTGAGGACATTAAAAATGGCTTAACCATCCAACCAAATACAATTATATATTAAATAACAAAAATTCTCAATTATTAAGTTTAATATCATACACCGGGTATTTTCCTAATCATATTTCCCGGTCCTCCCCAATATTTTTCTGTCTTCCCGTGTGTTCTCTTATTCTACAAATCTGTGTATTCCTTGTACAAATTCCCAATGGTTTAAATGTATATATCCATCTTTGTCTCTTTACGTAAATCTCCTCTCTTCCACGTGCATATATAATTCTCTATATATCCATATATTAATATAATATGTAATCTTTATAAATTGCTGCGTATATCCTTCTATAAATTCCTCTCTAATATTCATTTCTGCTCTCCTCAATTTTTGTGTTCCACGAAAAGATATATATTATATAAACAAAATTTCCACCTTTATACCTCCAATACAAACCCTTTCTTTATTCTTTTTAAAACTTTTTTATTTAGAACACCAATTTTAAATATATTCCCCATTATTTACATGCAAACTCATGCATAGTCTTCCATAATCAAATTATTCTTCCTTTAAACTCTTGATTTCTCTGTGTTTATTTTTTAGATGTGTTCTTTCTTTTATAAACTTTTCTCCTCTAAATCTACATGTTGCATCTATTTTGAGCCAATGCATTGTTATTTTAATTTTAATTAGAATCAAATTCATGTTCGAATTATTCATGAAAAATATTGTAATCATGGTTTTATTTCCTTGGTATTGAAGTTTCCTTCAACGAAAAAATGCTTGTGAAGTTATAGTTTGGATTTCATACATTTTGGCAGCGTGTGATGAGCTCATGACGGAGGTGGTGGATATATCATGTTAAATTCAAATCTAAATTTTCATTATCAAAAATATATTATATTTTATAATATAAATATCCATGTTTGATTTATCCACATTTAACCTAAACTACATTTAATTTAAAACCTCGTATCATTTAAAACCATGTTTCATTTGTTAATATTATGCTCATCTTTCTAACACACCTTTTTAATAACAAAAGTCATGTGTTTTAATTTAATACATTATTTTCTTTTTAGTTTTCATGATTTTTTAATTTATTTTTATTAAAATCTTTTTATTCTTCTATATGTCTGTGTGTCTACAAAAATAATAATTCCTTCTTTCCCTTTATATTATTAATTTGACAAGCAATTTTTAGATCTTATGGTATATTAAATTACGTTGTATGCAAGGCTTTGTTAAATATTTATAAAATAAGAGCTGCTTTTTAAAAAAACCAACACAGAGCATTTTATGATTTTGACTTGCATGTCAAACCATGTATGCCAAAGAACCAGTTCATGTTGAGTTGGACTCAATAGAAAAGGGGTTTAGTTGGAGTTGACATGGATCGAGAGTCAAGTCACATATACGTTTAACTATAAATGTGTTCCATCATTTAGAGCTCAACATGGATGCACTAATTAATCTTTAAATATAATTGCATTTAATTATGTATGTAGAATTATGGGAGAGCTAATTGAATATTTAAAGTGACGTGAGTTGGAGAAATACATAGCTTGGCGAGTCGAGATAGCTCACCGAGATAGTGCATTTATTTTATTTCTCTTAATTCCAATTACGCAAATTCAACAATGATAAAATTATGTAAAATCTAGTCATAAAAATAATTACATGAAAAAATTATTATTTTAATAAATATATTATGTAAACATCACTTACGATAATAAGATTGCATAAGCATTATCACTAAATGAAGTTTATTGTCATAAATTTTTTTATGACATTAAATGATGTCATGTTACCAAAACAACCCCATCGCAAGATGAATTTCATAATGCAATGTTGCACTTATCACCCTAGAAAAGAGCGCACTAACACTAACTCGATGTCATAATGCCACTTAATCCATCCTGTCATGAAAGTGACACATAAAAATAAGGTTGAATCACAAAGGGGAATCTATGTGCTCAACTACGATTTTTAACACCGTTTTTCAGATATCTTGAATCAAATATGGAAAATATGTCTATCCATACCCATTTGATGCATTTTTCTATCTCTCTTCGATGATACCCTTTCTCATTCCGAAGAAGACATGCACACATGTAGACAAGAATACCTAGTGCATTATTTGTTTCATACAATCAATTAATTGAAATGAACTAAAATAACATAAATAAACAATAATCCAAAATTGAAATGTAAATCCACAATATTAGATACCAAATTAAATCAAATTATAATAATGTTTTACTCCGAAAACATTTTATAATGCTAACTAAAGAAAATCAAAACTATATAAAGTGTTTTATTGGATGTGGCAACAACCACCTAATCATCTAGATGTATTTAAAATATAAGTATGATAAATAGGGATGTGAAACAATCCAATTCAACATAAAATAATGAAGCATATCAAGATTCATAAGAGATTTATTTGTGAGAAAGTCCTTAATGGTGATATTGATATTCAATTTTATCCTACATATGATCAAGTTACAAATATTTTCATAAGGTCACTTTATGCCATAAAATTTTGCAAGTTTCATGCAATGCTAGGCCTTTTAGAGTTACCATTGAGGGGGAGTGTGCATGAAAATTCCACCTCCTAACAACCAAGTAATGTAAATATTTTCTACTTATTCTATTGTAAAAGCATTGTAAAAGTTCATTGTAAGTGAGACTTATGTAAATGATCACATTGCATGAGTTTACTTGTAATACCCAATGAAGCATTGGTTATGGAAGATCCTTGTTTTATAAAAGGCTCCATGAACTCATATAAGACTTCATGTATACACTTGTCTTTTAGGAAATTGGGATCTAAATTATGACAAGTAGTTTATCATGTAGTTTGAAATACATGATCTTCACCTTGGCATACATTTTTATCCCTATTAACATCTTAGCTTAAATCATCGTGGATGATTTATGGATTGAGAATGCTTTTATATAGAAAGGTAACTTTGATATTTTTCCTCACTTAACAAGAAGGGGAGTATTGAAGTGTAATATTAAGTGGGGTCACCTTTGGTTGGCCACCAATACACATCCATATGTCATTAACATTAACATTCCCAATGTAAACACTCAAATTTGGCATTTTAATCTTTGATACCATTAGTTTTGATAATGCACTCTTGTTAAGATAAACATAAACTTTCTATTCCTTCTTCTTACACCCCAAGGTCTCTTGTCTATATTTTTTATCCCCACACACGGATATGTCATCAAATTCTAAGAATTAAATTCATAAAAATCATAGACTAAGTCAACCTAATAGGATGCAAATATCAACTATCATGTTTTTATCCATGAGTAAACCATATGGTTCAATCGGTTTGTGATATCCTCTCCCTTTTGACCTATATGGTTTCAAACCTGACATATCCTCTATCTTTGCTTTCAATTTTGTATTCTTTGATATGTCTTTTAATCACTCTAGGTTGGTCTTTCCATAATAATTTACGTTTGTAACTCTATATAAGCAAGTTAACACTACCTCCTTTACTAACTAGGGAGTTAAGATGGCATTACATTGATACAATCACTTCCAACACTTACAAAAGGCACCACAAGACCCCTAAATCTTCAAGAAGTTCATGCACACTCATTAAGGAAATAACCAAAATAGGTTTGAAGCTTCTTACCAGGTCAAGGAATTAACTTCTCTCTTGTTTGCAAGAAATCAAACATCCCCCTCAAGGTATGAGAAAGATCTAGATTCAAATCAAGAATTATCAAGGAGCTATTAATTGCCAAATCTAGTTGAATTCATTTAAATATCACATGCTAGGTGAAGAAAAACGTGTAGTTTGAGGCCTCTTTAGAGTAGTGCCAATATCGATAAAGTGCAAAAGGGTACCCACAACCCAACTAATGTTTGTTTTATAGGTTATCCCACCCATGGTTAGGGTTTGAGATATTATTCAAAAAATTTAGAGGGATTTGTATCATAACCAAAACTAAGGTATGAAAGTGACACACATTTCAGAGATATGCGACACTTTCATAAAATTATAGAACCAAAATCCAAGCATGTCCAATACCGTACAAAGCAGGGTCAAGATCAGATGGTATTTCCCCAAGATAGTTCCAAGAATGAAGCATCATCAATCTTATATCTCTCGGTTCCATTAGGATGCACACCCAAAACATCCTAGATCCATATATAAATAACTAAGTGCACTTATCCCCTTGTGTTTTCAAGTTCACATCTTGTTTCATACATTAGTTTTAAGTATTAATGCATTATTTTGATATTGGATAATTGATGTTGGAATTTAATTAGTCATAATAACCACTTGTATCTTCCCTTACATTTTTTAACATACTTAATTCATTAATCTAGATTTCATATAATCTAATAAGGGTATAAACATTTTGGTGAACCCGACTCAAAAACTAAATTTATTGTTCAATTCCTCGTGTTTTCTCTTTTCTAATTTTGGTGCATCATGGTTCCAAATATCATGGATCATTATCAACATTTATATCTATTTTCTAAGGCTTCCCTCCATTTCTTTAAGGAAGTTCCTTTTTCTCTAATAAACCGGCACCCTATGATGATACCCTTTTTATCTCTCATGAGCATACACATCCTACTTATGATACCTTTTCCAATGTTGTGTTTCATTAATAACGTTGATTCTATCCAAGGTAGAGGCTCTAATAATAACCGTGACACTCACTATGACGATCTTCCTAAAGATGAGGTACAACACCTTACACATTTCCTATAAGAAAATCCTACGATATTGATATTCTTCTAATATTAATATCGATATGCTACAAGAGATCAACTTAAGCATGCTTCATTGTATCATATATTTAGATATACTATTCCTACATCTATGACACCTACATCCTTAGGGGCACCTAAAATTTCAATGCATAATGTCTCTATGCCTCTTCCTACCACCAATATTGTCACTACACATCTTATATCCAATCATAATGGTTCACACACTTCTTTAACTAGAACACAATTTCTTAAAACCCTTATTAATACACTACAAGATAAATCTTACAATTACAATAAGGTACATTTAGTTTATATCATGTTATGGATTCTACTCATTTGATTCATAACCCACCTGCACATGAAGTGGTTTCTTATACTTTTCCTATTGGTTTTGTTTCTCCCAAACTGCATATCTATGATGGAAAAGGGTATCCTTCCAAACACCTTTGATCATTTCATGTGGCTTGATTTGATTAAACCTCTCATGACATCTTACTCATTAAATATTCCCTAGAATTCTTAAGAAATTTTAATTACAATGTTTCGTGGTATCCCCACACTTTATTTTCTCTTTTACTACTTGGAAAATTAATTTTTGGCACAATTATCTATCAATATTGGGGAAAATTTTCTTACACACAATTATCTAAAATTCAACAAGGATCTAATGAACCTATTAATGATTATGTATTACAATATAAACCCATGATTACTAAAATGAGAAATATCTTAGATGACGGTAAATTACAAAAGTTACACAAAGCTTTCTTTCTCCTTTGCAAGAATCAATCATATTTGACAAGTTTTAATCTTTTTACCATCTATGTCATACACTCAAAGAACATGAAGCTAAGTTTTTACATATGAACAAACTCAAGTACATTTTTAGCACTCCTAATCCATATAATTCCAAGTTTCCAAGAAAATCCACATTCAAAGGAAAGACTAATGATATTAAGACTACTTCTAAGGACACTGTCAATGTTATTTCTCAACCTACTAAGATACAATTACAACCCACACAATGATAGTTTACTCACTTACCTTGTTCCCACACATTGTATTGAAATAATTTCTTGAGTGTAATCTCGTGTCTCTCCCTCCACCATTTGAGATTGATGTAAGTAAGCCTCAAAGTAAGAGTTTCGATGTAAATGCTTAGTGCAATTATCACCGATGTATTAGTCACCTCATTAATAGGTGTATAAAGATTTTTCGCTTCATTCAATATCTTATTTATTTAAATTCCATTGAATGAAATGAGTCCACTGAATTTTCTAAGCCAACCAATGATAATGAAAATCTGAAAAATATTCATTGATCCACTTAATAAGCATAAAACTAAAAAATATACTTCAAAATTGCATAATACTTTTCATGTTGTGCCACCAATGCCATCCTATGATCACCCCTTAGATGCAATGATTGAAACTATTACTCCAACATCGTCTCCTATAATGCTTATCTTTTTGACGAATATGATATAGATGAGATGCGTGTTTCATATCCTCTATCCATTATTGTATCTATTGATGAAATAACTATGTGCAAAGTTTTTTTATAAGAGGGAGGGGACCCTACCCCGAACAAAGTCACAGCTCCATGAGAGAAGATAATTACACTACAAAACCATTAAAAATGATAATATAATAGTCCATAATAAACGGGCTCCCCCAAGAGCATAAAAGAGTATCTAAACAACAACAGCAAAAAACATAGAGGAACTAACAACATCGTAGAAACTAACAACCAACGTAAACAAAAACAATAAATAAAACAAGACACCCCTCCCCAGGTCATTTATAGGATTTTTCAAGCCCCTCCAAGACCTTTTCCCATTCCTTAGCCAGAGCATCTATGTTACTATCCAAAGACACCAAATCGAGACCATCAAGAGTCGCCTTTCTTTTCCCCCTGACTATCCACAACACTATAAGCATTAGCGAGCTGACCCAGAGTCTGGAGATGTTGCAGAGTAGATTTAACCGTGACAACACTCCACTCCATGTAGCTATGGAGAATAACACAAAAATGGTCCAACTCATTGGTTATAAAACCATAGTTGGATTTTAAAACATTGATCTCTCCGCCATGCCCATTGCTAACCGCTTCCTCAACCTGCGCTTTCATCTTATGCCAGTTATTGAATAAAAACTACACCAAGCTCTTGGTGAGCCTCGTATCTCCCATAAGTTCTTCAATGTCCGATGCCATCTTAGCCAGGCGGGTTTCCCTTGTCACCGCCCAACATGCCACATAGCCTCAAACTATTGTTCCAATTGCACATTGATAGGAGCTGAAGATTCCTGTTTACTAGACTTCCCTTTGGTATTTAGAGGAACACTACGAACCTACTTGGATTTCATCTCTCTAAGATTATGGGCCGCCATAATTTCAACCTCGTTTTTATCCTCTTCGAGTCACCTTCCTGAGAATTAGACTCTTCACTTGAGTCTTCTTCCTCTCGAGTCCGAGTCGGCCCCATCCGCATAAGCTTCTAGGGTTTTAGTTAGAGATCCAGACTTGTCAATATCTAGAGCTACTCTTTTGACAAGAGTGAGAATAAAGCCCTGATGGAGCTGGGACAGAGACCCTTCTAGTTTTAAACTAAGAGATAAAAGCACTCTGGGGAGAAAAAAGAAAGTAGGGGAAACTAAAAGCCTAGCCACGCCTGAAATGATTAAGCATAGGCAGTGATAGGCATAAATTCATTTGTGATGGCCCTCAAGAGTGAGAAATTGGATAAGGGTGAGAGCCACATCGTCAAAAGGTTTAGGTAAAGACAGATGAAGATAACCAAAAGTGGGAAGTGAGATTTTCGTTACCTTTGAGAAACATGTTCACTTGTCGGAGGCTTATTTTTGGGTTTATAGACCTCCCTCCCGATAAAGCAGGAAGACCCATCACTTTGGTGACCGAATCCACAGAAATCTCCATGCTAATCCCTTTCATTTCAACAATCGCACCTTTTTGGTAGACTTCAAGCGGTGGCAAAATCTTTACTAAGATTTTCAAAATGACCTTCGAAAATTTTGAGGAAGGGCGAGAAACCCTTACTATCAAACAAAGCCATGGCTTCAGGCGTCACCCCTTCGAGATCAACATGTTTAGTTCTAACCAGGTCTCCACCCATTTGACCGCTCGAAAACCATTCACAAAAAATCCAGAATTCCAGGTAGCCAGAGGATTACACGCAGGCCCAAAAATATTATTTCTCCAGGCACGGGAGGCAATAAAGGATTTCAAGACACACGAGCGGATCCTCTCCCCGATCTCGCATTATTTAGAAATAAATGCACACTATTCCTATGGAAAATGACCATGATGACTTTAACACACCATGAACTGACATTATTTGATGATGTGTCCATTTATGTCATTATGTAAGTGTGCTCACACCTTGGGATCAAGAGCTTCCACTTCATTGATAAGTGTCAACTCATCACAATTAACCCCCATATTAGCAAAACAATCCGCAACAAAGTTAGCCTCCCTATAAACATGCTTGAAGGTAATAATTTCAAATAAATTTGACATTTCCTTTATACTCTTAATAGAGTTTTGGATGGAAATTGGAATGGATCATTTTCCAAGAATGAGCACGTTAATTATGTTCATAGAGTCTCCTTCCACCTCCAAATTGACAAAATTGTATTGGAGAGATATAAACACCCCCAAAAAAACCTCGCTGCTTCAACAACATGGTTAGTTTGAGTTCCAAGATTGTGATGGTACCCAAGAATAAATCTGCCTTCAAAATCACAAAACACCCCGCCACATCCAGCTCTACCAGGGTTTCCTTTGGAACCGCCATCAAAGTTCAAGGATAATCCACATATGCAAGATGTTTTGGTTAATCCACATATCAAGGATAATGCATGATCTCTCACACTACTTCAAGATCTTGGAATTTCTACAAATAATATCACATTCTATGTTAATCCTTGATATCGAAACATTATTCTATCTATTACTATTGGTTCCAATACTACACTAGTTTCATTTTTAGTTGTTGCTACTCTTAGCTTTGGTGCATTAAGTTAAGGTCTCCCTTGGCTACATAATCTTAGGGATATTACATTAGTCATTAAAAGATGTGTGAAGTTTATTCATAATCGAAGGATACCATCATTACGGGTGTTCCATTTGAGTCTCCTTCTCTTAGTTTACCTAGTCATTATCTTATAGTTTTTATCTCTACCCCTAGCGCCTCTATGGATAGGTATTTGGTTTTACACACCACTCCTAGTAGCTCTATCCCTCTTAGGTTCTTTTCTAGGCCCTTGGTTCTACACACTATCTCTAGTGGATCTACCTTTCCTAGGTCTTTTGATAGGCCTTTGGTTACATACAATGACCCTCGTGATCTTAGCTCTCCTAGATCTTAGGATAGGCATTTGGTTGTACACAATTCCTTTCAAAATCTCACTCTCATAGGATCCTATGTTAGTCCTCTAGTGCACATGTTCTTTATATAGTCTCTCCCAAGTGTTCTAGTGCCCATGAAACATCTAGGACTACTTGATCTTCCAGTCCTCCATGCAGATCTCCTACTTCACACACTACTCATGCATCTACTTCACCTCTCTAGCCTTATTTGTAAAACCTTACTACTATTGTACCACTTTTATTTGAGTCACCTTCTTTGGCATAATTGAGGCTAGAGCCTCCATCTACTTGGACATATATTCCACCTCTTTAGGATGTTCCCATTGGATAACAAAATGTTATCCCTCTTGCTTATACATAGCTCAACATTCAAAAATACAAAAACAATAGATAGTTTTAAAATAAAAAACATTCATATATTTATAAAAACACAAAATCAATATTTGTACACTTAGCTCGAGTTGTTTTTAATTTACATTGTACATTTTTTTGTCACTTTGGTTTGATAGATAACATATCTCTTTACTCTTTACACACATACGTTCATGTGGTATAGTGATATTTACACAGGAATACACAAAGTGGTACACAATGAAAGGTACTAGAAAACCCTTTACCCATACTTCTTATACATATGGGGGCATCTATTATACACTACACACATGTGCTATTATTCTATTATAGTTCCTTTCTACTTCCTCATTATGCTTAATTACATATATTGTGTACATGTTATATTTTGAGCTAATAAGACTAATACATGTGTCTTGTGGAGCGTTGAAACCTATTGTTTCACATATTTTTTTACCTATATTAGTTGCTATAGAATTTCATAATTTTATTTCCCTCTTAGTGTTTATACATGCATGTTAGGTGTGTGTGTTACTACTTGCTTGTTTTATTGATTGTTGCCTAAATGCCTTAGTTATATCGTGACACCATGTGTGTCCCATATTTATAGCTTTATGCCTATCTTTTGTGCTCTTTTTACAATCCTATGGTTCTTGATTGTCTTGTGACACCATGGTTGTCCATGTTTACAACATTACACCTTTTTGTGACACTATTTGTATACTTTTGACTCTAACTTTATTGTTGTTGCACTTATTTTCTTATACATGCCTTATTACAACTATTGTTATTGTCTCCATTATTTATATTTTTGTTATTATTTCTCTTGTTGCATGTCATGGTTTCCACCATGAACAAAAACCTCTTATTATTCAAGGTTGCCACGTCTTTAGCATCCTACACTCTTCTACAACTTTCCATTGTTACACCTTTAGTCATATATCTTACATTGGATGTGTATAGCCAACTTGTGGCTTACATAATCTCTCTTCTTGTCATATGTTATTAATTTATGCTTTCATATATTTAGTAGGCTGTCCTTGGTGTTGGCCATAACCTAGGATTGGTATATATAGGTGGTGGGAAGGAGCAGGTTGATCATCATATTGAGCATTTGAGTCTTATGCATGGTTTAGAGGTTGCTCCCTCGAAGTTGCTAAGCTATTCTACTTGCGTATTGTGATCATATATCTAAAATATTGTGCTCCTTGGTGTTATATTTATGATAATATTCTTATTTATCTAAGTAATTTCATTACAAATGGTATCAAAGCCCGATCTCGGCAGAGCCGTGTCAAACCCTAATTGTGAAGGTTCGGCTATATCTCAAAATTGGTAACATTTTTTTCTACAATTTTTTTTACGGTGTGGAGAAAGAAGACTAGTAATCTCCTCTCCAAATTTTGAACATTTTTACTTGTTTTGGAAAAGTTACATCAAGTTTAGGGTTTTTGATAATTTGCTCTATCGACTACAAATTGTGGATTTTTTAAAAATTTCTTTACATTTCCAGAAAGATGATGAAAATTTAGTTTGAGTTCATTCGTTAAGTTTTTTCATATTTTTCTGAATTTATATCAAAATACCCAACCCTATTTTTTGACCTTGATCCCTAAATCCTACTATTTTGGGGCATCATAACGGGGCCTTCCACAAGAGGCAAAAAGAATCCCATCACTCCGGTAAAACCCTAGACAAGGATGAGATAATTGTTGAGGAGTTAGAGTTAGAAGGGGTAACTACAGAGTCCTCAGGGCTAGGGTTTACTTCGATGGACCATAAGGTAAGCCAACTTGAGTTTGAGCTGTGAAACCTTGAGTTTAGAATGACCAACAAAGAAGATGTAGAAAATATTAGACAACGATTGGAGGATTTCATTCACCAATTCAATTCAAATCTAATGGGTCATCATCTTCTTCCAAATCAGCCATAACTCAATCATACTCATATCAATCAAGGTGGATCTTCATGTCAAAGTAATAGAAAAACTAGTCAGGGTGGATCTTTGAGCATGCCCAATCCTTACAAACACTCTACAGACCCGTAACATGATTCCAAAAGTGGAAATGCGTAAGTTTGATGGAAAGGATCCACTCAATTGGATTAACCAAATGGATAATTTATTTGATCTACATCATATTCCATTGGGACAAAAGGTGACCATGGCATCCTTATATCTCAAACCTAACCAATTCGTTTGGTATTGATGGTTATGTACTCAAAGGAAAAAGAGTGGTCTCAATGTTACATGGACAATCTTCATTAAAGAGTTGCAATTTCACTATAGTTCTAGTGTGTCCGATAATTACTTCAGCCAATTAGCAAAGTTAAGACAAACATGATCAGTTAAGGATTACATTCATCAATTCCATAACCTTTCCTTATGGGTGGAAAATATTATCGAAGATAATTTGAATGAATTATTCCTTGGGGATATTAAGGAACAAATTAAGAATGAGGTGCGTATGTTTAATCCTCATAAGGTTTCAGACTCTATTATCATGACACGTAGGGCATAGGAAAAATTTCTTTCTATGAGGGGAGAAATTGTCACTAATATAAGAGATTGTAGCATGTTTCCACCATCATTCCATGGCCAATTAGATTGACACCTTAGCAAATTGAAGAAAAGAGAGCAAAAGGGTTATGTTTTAATTATGATAGAACGTATGGACCAGGACATAAGTGTGCTAAAAAGAAGTTTTTCTACATTGAGGGGCCTAATGAAGAAGAAGAGAATGAAAAATATAAAGAGGTAGAGCCAGAGGAGGAATTAGGAAATCCCCAGCCAATGATATCATGTCATGTAATTTTAGGTATTAGCACTCCCAAACCCTCAAAGTGGTTGTTTTCGTAAAAAATAGAGGGTAAACATTTTGATTGATTTGGGAAGTACTCACAACTTCATCAATCATAAGTTGGTGGTATGCTTAAACTGCTTTGTTTATCCAACTCCAAAATGTCAAGTAATGATCGCTAATGGGGGAACTATTAGTTGTTTAGGAAAATTCCATAACATTAATCTCACCATGGGAGATTACTTGCTAACTAGCCCTATGTATGTCATTGTCATGGGAGGAACAAACATTATGTTAGGAGTTCAGTGGCTTACCACCTTAGGAACCATTGAAATGAATTTCTAAGAGTTTTTCATGTGATTTAAGTCAAGGGAGGAATTTTAAACTAAAAGGATTAAGATCAAAGTCCCCACATTTGGTGAGCTCTCACCAGATGTAAAAATTTCTTAGAAAAGGTTCAGAGGGGTTTGTGGCACAACTATTTTCATTAGAAGAACATCAATCAAATACATTTATACCTTAGATATGCAAGTAGTTATAGATGAGCACTCAGTTGTATCTAGAGATATTCTAAAAGGTTTGCCTCCAAAAATAGACCATGACCATGCCATCTAGCTAGTACTAGGGAGTCAACCACCCAACATCAAACCGTATAGGTACCCTATATGAAAAAGAGTTAGATCGAGAAGATACTACAAGATATGTTAGAAGCAGGAATTATTCGTTGTATTGTAATGTCCACTCTTCTCAGTAGTGATGGTACTGAAAAAATATAACAATTGTCACATATTTCCAAATTACTGAGACATCAATAAGTACATAGTTAAAGATAATTTTCCTATTCCTATAATTGATTATTTGCTAACTGAGTTGCATGGTGTTGTTTACTTTAGACAACTTGATCTTCATTGTGGATATCATCATATTAGAATCGGGGATGAAGATGTTCATAAAACAACCTTCGGACATGAGTTCTTGGTAATGCCTTTTGGAATAACAAATGCACCATCTACATTTCAAAGCTTGATGAATTATATCTTTAAGCCATTTCGCAGAAGTTTGTCTTAGCGGTCTTTGACAATATATTAATATATAGTAAAACATGGGAGGAACACATGCATCATGTAAATAAGGTGTTAGAAAATCTTGAACAACATCAAATTTATAAAAATCCTTCTAAGTGTTATTTTGGAGTCAAGGAGGTTGAATATTTGGGTCACACCGTCTGTTATGAAGGTTTAAAAGTGGATCCTAAAAAGCAAGATCCATGCTTGAATGGAAGGTTCCCAAAACCCTAAAGAATCTAAGAGGATTTTTGGGTTTACAGGATATTATCATATATTTTTCAAGAATTATGGTAGTATAGTAGCACCACTCAAAAATTTATTTAAGGACTCTTTCCATTGGAATGAGGAAGATACTACAACATTTGAGAAGTTGAAGGAGGCCATGTGCACCACTACAATTCTAGCCACCCCATATTTTTTCAAAACATTCATTGTTGAATGTGATGCTTCATGGTATGGTATGGGGGTATTACTTATGTAAGAATCTCAACCCATTTCCTTTGAGAGCTGCCAGTTCAAAGGTAAGAATATATCAAAACCAGTTTATGAGAAGGAAATGCTTCTTAGAGCATATCTAATGGGTAGACATTTCAAAGTGAAGACAAATCATGATAGTTTGAAATACTTCTTATAACAACATTTATCATCTGAAGAACAACATAAATGGGTCTAAAAGATCTTGGGGTATGATTTTGAGATAATATACAAGAAAGGGAAGGAGAATGTAGTCATTGATGCTCTATCTTGAAAGGATGAATCGGTCGAGCCATTATTGTGTGCCATATCTATATTACAAGAGGCTTGGATAAAATATGTAAGATCTAAATGGAAAAATGAATCGGGTACATAAAATCTCATTCATAATCTCCAAAAATATCCCAACATGTTAGAAAAAATTGTATGGAAATGAGATGTTTTGTGGTAAAATGATAGATTATACTTATGCAAAAATTTAACCTTTAAAAATAGGGTTATATCTCGAGCTCCATACTTCACGGTGGGGGCATTCGGATTCTTAAAAATTATCATCGAATGAGGCATGATTTCTTTCGGGAAGGGATAAAATGGGATGTCCAAATGTTTTTGGAAAATGCATGGTCTCTTAGCCAAATAAGGGTGAAACAAAATTGCCTAGGTCTTTTATAACCTCTATCTATTCCTAGCCGAGAGGTGGGAAGAGGTTTCTATGAACTTCATCACAGGATTGCCTAAATTAGAAGGGGAAAATGTAATCATGGTGGTGGTGGATAGACTCACAAAATATGTCCATTTTTTTGCCTTATCACACCCATTTGTTGTGATTACAGTAGTAACAACCTTCATGGATATAATTTAGAAACTACACATGACACCAAAGATTATAGTAAGTGATTGAGACCCTATCTTCACTAGTAATTTTTAGTCTAACTTGTTCTTTTGTTTGGGCACAAAATTAGCTCATAGTTCATCTTATCATCCCCAGTTTGATGGGAAAACAGAGGTGGTAAGAAAATTCTTGGAGGGGTATCTTCATTTTTTTATCTCGAGATAAGCAAGCGAGATGGGTCCAATGGTTACCATTAGTAGAATAGTGGTATACCACCTCCTTTGATACTTCATATAAAATGTCTCCTTTCTTAGCATTATATGGGTACCATCCACCATCCATCACCTCATATTTGAGATTCCAACCAAGGGTTCGAGAAGTTGAAGAGAATATTCAATACCAACAAGAGGTACTTTCTAGTCTTAGGGAGAACTTGGCCATGACACAAAACCACATGAAGCAACAAGCATATCAACATCGCAGTGAAATACATTTTGAAGTCGGTGATTAGGTTTTTGTGCATTTACATCCATATAAGAAAATGTACTTAAAATAATAGAAGAAGGATAATAATCTTTCACCTAAGTATTATGGCCCTTATCAAGTGTTACAAAAGATTGGTAATGTAGCATATAAACTAAAACTTCCTCTCGGCCACACGAATACATCCTATCTTCCATGTATCTTTTTTGAAGAAGGTAATTAGACTAACAGTATCAACCCAAATATTGTTACCAGAGCTTGACGAGGAGGGAAGAATCATATTGGAACTAGAATGCATCCTTTAGATATGCACTGAGCGATTGAGGACAAGGGTCATCATCGAGTATTTGATCAAATGGAAAAATCTAGATAATGAAGATGTAACATGGGAGGATGCAAATTTCTTGTAGCAACATTTAGAGCTTCTTAACATTGGGGACAATGTTTCTTTGAAGGGGAGGGGCATGCTATGCCCTTAATCATATATCTTACATTGGATGTGTATAACCGACTTGTGGTTTACATAATCTCTCTTCATTTCATATGTTATTCATTTATGTTTTCATATGTTTAGTAGGTCGACCTTGGTGTTCGTCATAACATAGGATTGATATATATAGGTGGTAGGGAGGAGTATTTGATCATCATATTGAGAATTTGGGTCTTATTGCATGGTTTGGAGGTTTCCCCCTTGAAGTGGCTAGGCTATTCTACTTGTATATTGTGATCATCTATCTACAATCTTGTGTTCTTCGGTGTTCTCTTGTTGTTAATATTCTTATTTATCCAAGTAATTTCCTTACATTCATACATCTAGTACATACGACACATATATTCTTTTGAGCCATGTTCTCAACATGGATTTTCACACGTGCCTCAAAAGAGGGGGTATTCAGTTGGGTATATCCTATACCTACAAAAAACGTAGGTAGAATTCTTGGATAATATATATGTACAAGTACTTAAAACATTCAAGCACAAAATCCAAAAATCTATGCACATGTTAATAACGTACATATTGGTCAAGAATGTATGGATGGTCCTAACCTATTCACATGGTTTTTCCTAGGAGAAGTTACATCAACTTTCTCAACAATTTCATATTTTTACATATAGGTACATATGTTTGACATAGTTTCGGATCCACATCATTCAATCTAAATAAGTTATAGAGGGCATGAACTAATACACCCATCCTTCACCAAGACACTCATTTTATACTACAGTTTCAATAATCTTGAGGGCATGGGTGTCCTTTCTTCATTTACATTTCAATATATCACAATTTCTATTCAATTTCTAATCAGTTGTGTAGTACATGGGAATGGCGCACTTGGGAACTTGCTCTCTTTTCTATTGTGTGTCCTTATTTAAACTAGTGGTCATAGATCCATATAGTAGTGGGATTCATGGGGTTGCCAAAGGTATAGAAGCCACTACATTATTTATAGGAATGATTTCATTTCCTCTTACATTCAAAGGGGAAGATACCAGAGTTTCTAAATGAATTTGATATATGGTCTTATTCCTTCATGAGTTCCTTTGATTGATAATTATTCTTCCCTCTTCTTCATTCCATGTTGGGTTGCATGCACCTAACACTCTAGTTTATCCTTATCATAATTGGGGATTAATCAAACCCAATCCTTCAACAAGATCTCTGCAATGTAATGCTTCAAGTGAAAGTAAAAATGGGAACTTCTCCACCCACAAAAATGTCGTATTCCTTCCATATTTTGCATCTTCTTATTTTATTTTGTGCAAATTTAAATCTTTCATGTTGCATTTTACATTTGCGTTAAAGTTAAATTATTTACTATGGACATTGACAACACTCTTTTTGTAGGTTTCATCATGGAGCATGCTAAAAAAACACAACAGACTCTAAGAAAAACCATGAGCGAAGAAAAAGTGTGTCTATACACTTAAGTATTTTTAGTTTAATCATGTAATTTTCACTTCATACTTAAAGGGGGAATGTAGACACTAAAATTTGGTAATTTACTCTTTAAAATTGTTGGTTTTGAAAGAGAAATATTGTTAATACAAACACAACCTTTCTATTCCCACTTTCAGACACCCCGAGGTCTCTTTGTCTAGCTTGTTTATCCATACAAGCTGATATGTCATAAAATTATTAGAATTAAACACATAAAATCCATATACTAAGTAAACCTAATAGGATGAAAATCTTAGTTATAATGTTTTCCATCGTTGTAAAAAATCGTACATTTTGGTCTATTTGTTATATCCACTCCTAAATGACCTATATCGTTTCAAACAAACATATCCTCCATCTTTTCTTCCGGTTTCATATTCTCCATTGGTTCTTTAATCTCTCTAGGTTGGTATTTCTATAATAATTTGACTTTAGAACCATATATAAGGAAGTTAACACTACCCCATTTACTAACCATGGAAATGAGATGACATTATGTTTATACACTCACTTCTAACATTTGCAAAAGGTACCAAAGGATCCCTAAATTTTGTAAAATCTCATGCACACTTGTTAGGATAGAAAAAAAAAACTATAAACCTTTTTACCAGTCTAAGGAATCACTCTCTCTTGTTTACAAGAACTTAAACATCCCCTCTCTAAGTATGAGAAAAATCCAAACTCAACTCAAGAATTTTCAAGGAGTTCTTAATTGCCAAATCTAGTTGTATTCATTCAGATATCATATGCTAGGTGGATGATGACTTATGGTTTGAGGCCTCTTTGGAGTAGTGCCAATGTTAGTAGCGCATAGGGGTTCTCACAACCAAACTAATGTTTATTTTATAGGGTCTCCCATCCATGAATAGGTTTTAAGATATTATTTAGAATGTTCACATTGATTCACAACATGCCCAACAACTAGGGTTTGACAACAACAAACATTTCTAGGCATACAACACTTCCATAAAGTTGTAGACATAGAATCTAAGTAGGTATAATACCATATAGTAGGGTCAAGACCATATAGACAGTACTAAAAAAAATGTACGATCATGCTTAGGATAATTTTCATTCATAATTCTAGGAACAAAGCACCATCAATCTCAAATCTCATAGTTCTAGTAGTCTACACACCCAAAACATTCGATATCCATATATATATAATTAAGTGAACTCATCCCCTTGTGTTTTGAAGTTCACGTATTGTTTCATACATTAGTTTCAAGTATTAATGCATTATTCTAATATTGGATAATTTATGTTGGAAGTTAATTAATCATAATAACCTCGTGTAGCTCCCCTTACATCCTTTAGTATACTTATTTCACTAATATAAATACAATATAATCAAATAATGGTGTAAACACACGAAAGTCAATTCCACCCACTCGTGGAAGGATTAACTAAATTCTAAATTAAGGTTAATTAAACGAGTGAAAAGGTGCAACCAAATCACCCATATATATAATAGGATGATATCATTTCAGATTAATAATGTGTTTTACATGTAATATTTGGAGAAGTGAAGATTTACTATGTTGGGTAAACCATGTAATTTCCTTAATTAATATAAGCACATTATTTTTATGGTGGGGTTTCACCTCAAGTCTCCCCACATTATATGTTATGTCTTATGAGTTATTTCCTTTTATTGCTATTTGATATGTGTATATTTACCTTACATAATATATGATTATTTATTTCATAAAAAAACAATTGTTAGTTATTTAATTTAATCAATAATCCCACATGCGATGACCTATTATTAAGAAGTAGTATTATTATCCAACTTTGTTTTTAAATATTTGTGTTGTAAATTGTTGTTAGTGTGATATTGAAGGTAGAAGAAAGCTTGGAAGTTGTGTTATAGACTAGTAACTTCCTCTCACATGGTATTAGAGATCTGCTGATCCAATTGCCACCTAAATTGTGATCCATGGGGAAGACCGTGGACTCCATTATACCTCTCTTAAATCCCTTCTTCCCCCACTCTTCTAGTTATTGAAATATAAATATAGGTAGTTTTTAGTTTTTTTACATAAATGTTTTTAGTAGAGGGAGGTTCTACTAAAAAAATGAGTGTATTTATTGTAATTTTTAAAGCGCTTTATTTTTATTCATTTATAAAAATAATTCAAAAAATTATTACAGTTTTCAAATATAGTTTTAATTTTTATTTTAGTTAAAAAAATAAAAATTATTTACAATAGCTTATACTATAGTATTTGTATTTTGTGAAATATTAAAAAAGGAGGCTTGAAGACTTAACAATCAAGCCACCCCGTAGGAAGCCTATCCCCTACACTAGATCCCTCCCACCTACCCCATGTCATCCAACCCTTTACTCACCCGAACCCACTCCTCCCTCTCCCCTTTTCTTTTGTGGTTTGGTTACCCTAAAAACCCAAATACCACAAGCCCCACATGGGCTTTCCATAAACCCACCCATGTGGGTGATTAACTAAAAATGGAAATATGTAAGCTAGTTAATCTAAGCTATGAACATCTGTAAATAAAGTAAATAAATATAGTAAAGAAATATGTAAATGACCCAAGCAACTAAACAAATGTAAATAAAAACCTTAGTGTGCAAGAGAGATAAGGAAGGAACTAAGATGGTTTGACGAAGTGATGGGACTGTGTCACAAGTGTGACTAGAAAATCAGGAAGAAGATGCAACTATGTAGGAGCCTTGAAAAGGATGGATCTGAGAAATATGGATAGAATAGAGTGCCTAGAGAAGGAGTGGGGCACCCACGGGTGCTCTAATCAGTAAACTAGAGCCTTGGTTTGTGCAACAACTCCAAAAATGATGTTCACAGACTTGACGGATGGTTCGAAACCCTCACCGTGTGTCACATCAGATTTTCTACCTCACTTCAAGTGTCATTGTTATTCCAAGATGAAGGAAGACCTGCAAAACCCTAAACAAGCATCAATTCCTAAAAAATAAAAATGCATATGCAAGGGTTGAACTGACCTTAGCTGCCACGATAGTGGACTTACTAATTGAGAGCTTCACTACATTCCAGAACCAAATGTAGTTTTGTGTGTGTGTGTGTGTGTGTGTGTGTGTGTGTGTGTGTGTGTGTGTGTGTGTGTGATCATTCCCTAGGTTGCTCTTGTGTCAGTCACACTTTGTGATGTAGCGAGCTAACTATGTGTAGAAAATGTAATAAAATGGTGCATGGAATAGAATAAATCCTCCCCCTATGTTGTGTGTGATGCAGATGACCCAAGCTTTGTCCCTTGTGATGGAGCTATGTGGATGGAATGATCTCTAATGCAATAGATGGATACAACTCTAGGTGGAATGATAGTAGTGATAGTGCTTGGTCCCTCATTATGGTCTCATAACTTTATATTTATAGGGTTATCTTGATCTAATTTCATAATTAACCCTGAGATGGCCGACCACCAAAAAGATAAGAAGGAGAAATGGATAGAAAGAGCCCAAAAGATGGAAGGAAAGTGCAAAAGGGACCGGGGTACCCCTGGTGGGACTGGGTGCCCATGGGTGCCCTAGTACTAATTTGGGCACCCCAGTCGAGGCTAAAATAACATGGGATGACAGAAGTTGACTGGGCATGTGGATGTAAAAGGTCGATAATGATGAAATAAAATAAAATAAGATGGCCAAAAGACGGGGGTTAATTAGTACTTTCTTCACTCAAGAACCTTCTAAATAGTAGTATGAAACCGGGATAAATAATGTCTAAAGTGCATGATTTTGTGACTACATTTTACCCCCACTTTATGTTGGTGAGCGGAAAGCTCGGTAACATAAAGTAGATAGAGATGCATACCTGATGTCCATGAATAGTGTAGTAGAAATGTGTCGAAGGACTAGACAAAGTGTGGAATGACAAAAAGATGGAGGAGCATGGAAACTAAAGATGAAAATGCACAAAAAAGTGATGAGAGTGAACCTAGGGTGGAATGCGTGTGCTGATGTTGATGTGTGTAGTGTACCTGCATGGTTAGTATAATGTGTGATGTTGTGAAGTGTCATTGTTGACGTTGTTGTTGCCCCCATTTGATTGTTTGTTTCTCATACGGCCGGACCTGCAAGGATAAAATGATCAAGTAGTCAAATATATATGTATGTAAGTGTAAAAATGCTATGTAAAAGATGCATGTGTATGTATGTAAAAATGCATGTAAATGTAAAGTACGCAAAATGAAAAATGTAAATGGAACATGTGCACCTAATCCATGTCAAGAGAAAGGGTGTAGAAGGATATCCTATATTACCGGGGTTTTTTGGGTGATCAATGCATAAATAGGTGAAGAAGTATAGGGAGGAAATACTCTGTGTCCTCCAACCTTTAACTGCTTCCCTGAACTATGTGTGAAGAGATCTCTGTACTATCCTGGTTTTTGGGTGATCCGACACCATGGTAGAAGAAGTATTGGGAGGAATTCCATTGTATCCTCTAACCATTAACTGTTCCCCTGAATGCTAAGGACACCATGTCCTGTAAAATTTGTTGTGTATGGAGTTTGTAAACTAGTCTGAACTCACTCGATGTATGTAAACCCAAAATGCCAAGGGCAGAAAGTGCATTGAACTAAACCAGTGTAAATGTGTTGTGTAGAGTGATAAACCCCAAATGATGCCCCCTCTTTGGGGGTGCATGCGACATCGCTAATAGGAGGATGCATCCCAAAAAGAGGATTAACCGCATGTACTCTGTAACATTGCCCTGCGCATGGGGAAGGGAATGTGATTGGTAGAAACCAAGGCACAAACAAACAAGGATGACTGACCAATAATAAGTGTTAATACAAAAAAACATGCATATAGAAAACAAGTGTAAAGTGTGCAAGAAGTGTGTAAAATACCAAACAAATTAATGTAAACATGCAAGAAGATAAATAATCAGCACAAAGTGGGTCACAAACATGGGAAATCACTCACGATGTCGTAAGACATGCAAGGCCATCATGGCCCCAAAAAAATAAACAAGCGTGCACACCAAACATAGGGAAAATCCTGCATATAAGAAGCAAGCAAAGCTAGACAATTTAACAAACAAGCAAACAAGTAGTCATGGAAATATGTAATCCTTCAAAAAAAGTGTTGCACATGGAACACCCGTTAGCATGTTAGACAAATAACTAGTATTTCAAAGTGTGAATAACCAAGTAATGTAATGTGATAAGTAAAAAATAAAATGATAGCACTTGTGAGAGACGAATCTGGATACCCCCATCAACCAATGTAGGAAGGGTAGAAGGCGAGCATCCATGTTGTGTGTTAAAGACCTATATATGTGATCACAACTAAAAAAGGTGTGAATGCGCATGTGTTGATGGTATAGATAATGACATATAAGAAATCAACCTAGCATGTGTAGTAAAGTGATCATGTAAAAACACTAGTAAACAAGAGTAAATGCCCCCAAAACAATGCAATATGTTGTGGATAAATGTAATGGAATGCAAGATGGAATGATAGGAGCCACATGCCCTCGAGTGAATGAAAATTTATGCAATGACGTTCATTTTGTTTTCCTCCTCAACCTGTCAAGAATGAACCATAAAGGAGAGTGCACCATCGAGAATTGGTTGAAGTGTCATTTGTGTCTAACATGATGTGATGAACATGTATGTGTAGTGATGAGAGGTGACCTAGCGACGATGTGTGCATGAACCCTATAATCGAAGTGTATGTCACGACTAGATGAACATATAAGTGATGATTTAGCCTAAGCGTATATCACTATAAGATAAATGGATGAACGATGATTTAGCCCTAAGCATATATCACTGTGAGATGAATGGATGAGTGATGATTTAGCCCTAAGTGTATATCACTATAAGATGAAAAGAGAGAGTGGTGATGTAACCTAAGATGTATACCACTAAAAAATGATAGAATAGGTGATGATTTAGCCTAAAGCGTATCTCACTAGGATGGAAATGTTGCAGGATGAAAGGCCAAGTAGTAAATGTGTGATGAGTGTAAGGTCCATTTGATTTGTAAACCCTCGGCAATCGAGTATGGAATGAGGAACTAAAGTGCATCATAAGGTAGTGAGTGCAGTGCGTAGAAGACAATGTAGTATATGTAATGATGAAAGATGACCATGTGATAACTAGAATGTGTAATATACAATGTATAAGATGCAATGTACAGTGTAGACTAAAAGTAGTATTATTGTATGAGGAGTAGTGTGGAATGCTAGATGCAAGTATGTATAATGAAGACTAGTATGATGTAGGATGTTTAAATATGCAAATGTCAAAAAATATAGAATGTATGGTGTATTCCACGTAATATGTGAGTAGATGCAATGTGTAAGTCCTATAGTGTGTGTGGGGTTCATGTGTGGTAATCCCTCAACAATCAAGTGTGAAATGAAGCACAAGAGTGCATCATCGGGTAATGGTCGATGATAAAACGTGTGACAAAAATGCTTATATAAAAATGTAGAGATGATAGGAACATAAAGACTATGATGAGTGGGGGAGTTTATTAGGTGTTATTCCCCCATGTTATGAATTGAACTAACCACTAAAAATGAAGAATGAAAGTCTGTCATGCAATGCATGTAGTGATGAAGGCATATGATAATGAAATCTATGCATATCGATGCCCAGATGAGATGATACTAAGATGAAGTATGCATAAATACGAGAAGTGTGATAGAGTACTATATAAGGATGGAAATGATAATAAGAAATGTGTCTATGATAGTGAATTGGGGGGGTTATAGTAAGTAGTATGCCCCCAAGGATGCACATGGAAGTAGTGGTTAAGTAAGATCATCTAAAAGATCGTCATGGTCATTATCAAAATCATATGGAACAACGGGGAAACTTGATAAGCAATAGTCTCCGGTTGGTCATTTAAATAACCATGAACATGCAAGTTATACATTTCCATGGCATATTGTTCATCAATAAAGGGAGGAAATGGACATCCATGAGCATACCAGATAGTAAAATTGGGTGAGTAACAAAGAAAGGAGCTATTGCAAATACGCAAAGTACCAAATGACATAGGAAAAGCTATATCAGTATGACCGGGGTCAAGTGTGCCTCCAATATAATCTAGCCAAGAGTGGCCAAGAGTAAGTGGAGAAGAAGTATGATAACACACAAGGTGAACAAAAAGATGGAAAATGTGAAGCCCATATGTAGCAATGAGAATAACAGATCCATGATACAAATGTGGATCGTATAAGGGAGAATGGAGGTCCTCGAAGGAAAAACCAAGCTGAAGAAGAATGTCGTGTGAAAAAATGGTGGATTTGCAGGAAGTTTCAAGCGGTATGTGCTCCCAATAAGAATCATTTATAAAAATTGTGCATGTGAAGGGAGGCAATGATAGTGGACGAGGCACGTGTAATGGAGGAGTAGGTGAAGCAACACAATGTTCTGGAGCGGACCCGTATAAAGTACCATAGTGTTCATACCAACGGGAGGTGGTGACAAAGTGGAAGGAACCACATCAACCATACAAATAGTAGCTTTAGAGTTATGTGGAGCTTCAATAGGTTGTGACTTAATAGCATAAGATGGAGATGTAGGAGCAAATATTGTATCAAGAGAATCATCTATATATAATGCGGGAGGACTAATGGGTGAATGCGAGTGAGAAGCGTTTTGTGGTTAAAAATGGGTGGATATGTAGCTATGCGATCAGGTTGAGGATCTTTTGCCTCCTCTAGGACCCATGCTAAAGTATTAGGATCGATGGTACACATATAAGCAACAATAACATCATCTAGAGCTTCATGATCTATGTCAGAAGATGGAAAATGAATAAGTGAAGGGCAAGGTCGATAACAGAAAAATCAGCTGGAGTGTCAACAAAGGCACGACCAAAAATATCAAAACTGAGAATGATTAGAGATAGAGAAGAAGTATCTTTAGCCATGATAAGACGTTGAGTTAAATTTTACAGGTGGTAGATATACATTAGTACTATGCTGGGGTCAACTTGTCTGCAAGATTGTGTACATTTTAGCACGTTTTTGGGCTCAAATTCCGTCATCTAGTGGCCTAAAATTGGCTCCGAATGTTTTTTCCGCTTTTGACTAGGTCTTAGAACTTTAATAACTTTTGTTGTGCTTGTCAGAATAAGTCCAAATTTCATGTGAGCCCTAATTTATGAATGCATATTTGGCACGAAAATTTTGGGGTCAATCCGAGTTGTTTTGCATTTTAGGGTTTTTTGGCATTTTAGGGTTTTTGGCATTTTAGGGTTTTAGAGTAGTCTTGAAATAAAAGGAGAATTGTAATGATGTAATAGATCAGTGTGAATTCCAGAATGAGAAGTAAGCTATTTTGAAACTCCTGGTTTTATTTACAAAGTTGTTTATGTGTGTTTTTGGAGGTATTTCAACCTCTTGCAGCTGGATTCACATCAATTGGTATCAAAGCAGGATTTTGATCTTGCATGGAAATAGTTAAGGTAACATATTACATTTTTATGTGTAGTTTTTACCTCTATTTTATATAACCATGGCTAGACGCGGAGGGGAGGTTATGCCCAGATGAATAGGCATATGCAGGAGCTACAGAGACAAGTTGTTGAGCTCACGGGGAAGTTACCCGCCTTAGAAGGAGACATGCAAATGGGGATGCAAACCCAGATAGTGATATTGAAGAAGAGCCTCCATTAATGAATGAAGGAGGAGATGAAGAAGAAAATGAGAGAGATGAAGAAACCTTGAATGAGAGACCATTTGAGGAGAGATTGATCAAGGCTTTAGAGGGAAAGAATGATGACATCAAGATTAATGTTCCTGATTATGGTGGAGGGTTACGACCAGAGGAGTTGATTGACTGGTTAAATCGCATGGAAAAATTATTTGAGTGGAAAACCCTTTCAGAGGAGAAGAAGGTTAAGTTTGCATGCACTAAGTTAGCCGGACATGCATTGATCTGGTGGGATCACCTACAAAATGAAAGACAAAGGAATGGAAAGGGCAAGATCCGAAACTGGAATAAAATGGTAAAGAAGCTGAAAGAAAAGTTTCTTCCTATAGATTATGCTCAGACACTCTTTCGAAGGTTCCAAAACCTAAGGCAGAAGGATCTCAGCATTGAGGAGTATACTAATGAATTTTACAAGTTATCAATCAGGGTGGAACAGGGAGAGTCTGAAGAACAAAAGGCTACACGGTACATAAATGGGTTGAGTTACACCATACAAGATGAGCTGAGTATGCTCCGGATCCATAGCCTAGATGATGCTTATCAACTTGCATTAAAGGCAGAGGAAAAGAACAAGAGGAGTAATTTTAGAAGAGGTGTGAAGAGAGGTCCATCATCATCTCCAATGAGGGGCAGGGGTAGATTTGAATCTACAAAAGGTGAATCCTCTAATACAGAAGGGCATGAAGATTCTGGTCAAAGCCATGGTAACTACCAAAGAGGTAGGGGATTTCAGAGGGGAAGAGGTTATAATGGAGGACGGGGCTGGAATAGCCCCCAAAGGCAATATACATGTTACATATGTGGTGAAGAGGGGCACAGAGCTTTTGAGTGTCCGCACTATCCTACACAAGATAGATGGCAAGGAGAAAAACCACGAGTAAATCTGGTTGAGGCTGAAGAGGAAGAAGAAATGGAGGTTGCTGCAGACTTGGGTGAAACCCTCATGATAAGGAGGACGATGATTGTCCCAAGGAAGGAGAAAGAACGTGATGTTGCTGGAGCTGATTCGTGGCTTCGAACAAATATATTTCGAACAAGATGCACCTCTGGAGGAAAGGTATGTAAAATTATTATTGATGGTGGTAGTTGTGAAAATATGGTTTCAACTGTAATGGTTGATAAACTGAATCTGAACTGTGACAAGCACCCATATCCCTATCGTATATCATGGTTCAAGAAAGGAAATGAAGTAACCATAGATAAAAGATGCCTTATAAAGTTTTCAATTGGGAATACCTACAAGGATGAGGTGTGGTGTGATGTTATCCCAATGGATGCATGTCATATATTACTGGGTAGGCCTTGGCAATACGATAGAAAGGTTACACATGATGGAGGGAAAAATACATATACCTTTTGGAAGGATGGTGTAAAGGTGGTCTTATTACCCTTCAAGGAAGAAGAGAAGAGTGAGGGCTTATTGGCTACAAAAGAGTTTGTTACAGAAATGGAAGAAGTTGGATGTTGTTATGCACTAATGTCAAAGAAGCTGGAGAAAGAAGGCTTTAATATACCTATCATGCAAAGCAGAAAAGATACTAAAAGAATACAAAGATGTCATACCGTAGATGAGCTGAGCTACTAGATGGGTTACCCCAAAGCGAGATATTCAACACCATATTGATTTGATCCCAGGATTGGCCCTTCCAAACCAGGCAGCCTATCGGATGAGTCCGACACAGAGTGAAGAGTTGAATAGACAAGTGATAGATCTAATACAGAAAGGGTTAGTGAGAGAAAGCATGAGTCCATGTGCAACTCCAGCGTTATTGACTCCCAAAAAAGATGGAGACTGGAGAATGTGTGTAGATAGTAGAGCCATAAACAAGATCACAATTAAGTATCGGTTTCCAATTCCGCGATTGGATGATATGATGGATGTGCTAGTGGGAGCCCGATATTTTAGCAAGATTGACCTACGGAGTGGTTACTACCAGATCCGAATCCGTGAAGGGGATGAATGGAAAACTGCTTTTAAAACAAAAGATGGATTATACGAGTGGATGGTGATGCCATTTGGGCTATCTAATGCACCCAATACATTCATGAGGTTGATGAACAGAGTACTCCGAGAATACAATGGTAAGTTTGTTGTTGTCTATTTTGATGATATTTTGATATTCAATAAGACAGTGGAAGAACACTTGTTACATCTGAAATTGGTGCTAGACTTGTTACGTAAAGAGAGTCTATATGCAAACTTAAAGAAGTGTAGATTCCTTCATAAGAGTCTTGTTTTTTTGGGATTTGTCATATCAGAGGATGGAGTGAGGATGGATGAGGAAAAAGTAAAGGCAATTTTGGAATGGCCTATTCCAAGGAATGTGACAGAGGTTCGTAGTTTTCATGGATTGGAAAAATTTTTTATAGAAGTTCATCAGAATTTCAAGAGCATTGCATTGCACCCATAACAGAGTGTACAAAAGGGAGGGAGTTTGTATGGACCAAGGTAGCAACAAATAGTTTTGAATTGTTGAAGAAGAAAGTATCAAGCACTGTTTTGGTATTGCAGATTTTAGCAAGGTCTTTGAGGTGATCGTGATGCCTCACATGTTGGGATTGAGCCGTGTTGAGTCGTCAAGAAGGACGACCGGTGGCATTCTTCAAAGTGAAAAGCTAAATGAAGTCGGGAGGAAATATTCTACTTATGATGTGGAATTTTACGCTATTGTTCAGCATTAAGGAACCGGAGACATTACTTGTAGCAAAGGAATTTGTACTCTTCACCGACCATGAAGCCTCGAGGTATGTAAACACACAAAAGAAACTAAAAGTAGGCATGCAAAATGGGTTTCATTTTTGCAAGAATATACTTTTGTTTTAAAGCATAAGTCCTGGTAAGTAGAATCAAGTTGTTGATGCCTTGAGTAGGCGTGTAGCCTTTTGACAACAATGGAAAATAAAGTCCTAGGGTTTGAGGCGCTTAAGGAATGTATGAAGGTGATCCCGATTTTGGTGATGTTGTCGAAAGCTTAAGGAGCCTACAAGTAGGTAGTGATTCTTTTGATTATTTGATACATGATGGTTATTTGTTTAGGGGGAAACAATTGTGCATCCCTGATGGTTCAATGAGAGAAAATATTATAAGAGAATTGCATAGTGGAGGGTTGGCTAGACACTTTGGTATAAGTAAGACAATTTCTCTTGTCGTAGAAAAGTATTATTGGCCAAAGGTAAAGAGGGACATCAGTAGGGTTGTAGCAAGATGTAGAGTGTGTCAAATGGCTAAGGGTCATGCACAGAATACTAGGTTGTATATGCCATTGCCTATCCCTACAGGGCCATGGGTTGATCTGAGTATGGATTTTGTGTTAGGGCTTCCTAACACACAGCGAGGGAATGATTCTATCTTTGTTGTGGTTGATAGATTCTCTAAGATGGCACATTTTATTTCTTGTAAAAAAACTAATGATGCTTCCAGAATTGTAGATTTGTTTTTTTCAGAAGTGGTTAGATTGCATGGAATTCCAAAACGATCACTTCAGATCGGGACACAAAGTTTTTGAGTCACTTTTGGAGGACTCTGTGGAAGAAATTGGGGACACAACTACAGTTCAGTAGTGCATATCACCCCCAGATTGATGGGCAGACTGAAGTAGTGAATAGAAGCTTGGGAAATCTCCTACGTTGTATAGTTGGAGAAAAGCCAAAACAATGGGACTTAGCTTTACCTCAAGCCGAGTTTGCATATAATAGCTCGATAAACAGGTCAACAGGGAGGTCTCCTTTCTAGATTGTATATGGTAGGAATCCCAAGGGGGTCCTTGATCTAATTGTTCTACCAGGTGAAGATGAAACTAGTGATGATGCGTAGCATTTGCAGTAACACATTCTACAACCTACAAGATGAAGTGAGGGAAAAGTGAAAGTGAGTAATGCACAATATAAACAGCCGCAGATGCAGTAGGAGAGTAAGTGTATTTGAAGAAGGAGATATGGTGATGGTTCATCTTAGAAAGAGAGGTTTCCAAAGGGTACATATAATAAACTCAAGTATAAGAAGATGGGCCATGTAGGATTCTCAAGAAAATGAGTGATAATGCCTACAAGGTGGAGCTACTACCCGAAAACTTTGCTATCTCACCAGCTTTTAATGTTTCGATTTATATAAGTTTCAGTCATGATGAAAATGTTGCAAAGAGGAGGAAGAAATAAACCTGGAAGCAATAGATGCCGAAGGAGAAAAAGGAGAGGGTAATGCGTGTCTCTGACCAAAAGACAATCACTACTAGACATGGGAGCTATAATAGATATTTGGTACAAAGTGGGAAGGTTTGCAAAGAAGAAGAAAACACTTGGATTCCCGAGTGGGAGTTGAGGAAAATGACTTTGCAAAATTAGATGAGTTTCGTCAACAGAATTCGCAGGAGCTGAATTCTTTTCAACCAGGGGAGAATGATGCGGGAGCATAACTTGCAGAGGCCATAACTTTTGATCCGACCGTTGGATCGTCCTGAAATTTTACAGGTGGTAGATATACATTAGTACTATGCTAGGGTAACTTTCCTGCAAGGTTTGCTCATTTTGGCACATGTTTTTGGGCTAGGATTCCGTCATCTAGTGGCCTAAAATTGGCTCGAATGTTTTTTCCGCTTTTGACTAGGTCTTAGAACTTTAATAACTTTTGTTGTGCTTGCTTCGAATAAGTCCAAATTTCGCTGTGAGCCCTAATTTATGAATGCATATTCGCACAAATTTTGGGGTCAATCCGAGTTGTTTTGCATTTTAGGTTTTTACGGCATTTTAGGGTTTTTGGCATTTTAGGGTTTTAGAGTAGAGTTGAAATAAAAGGAGGTAATGATGTAATTTAGGTGAATTCCAGAATGAGAAGTAAGCATTTTAGGTTTTAGAGTAGTTTACGTGTGTTTTGGAGGTATTTCAACCTCTTGCATTTGGATTCACATCGAGAGAAAGAGAATGCCCTAGGTTGCTCTTGTGCCAGTCGCACTTTGTGATGTAGCGAGCTAACTATGTGTAGAAAATGTAATAGAATGGTGCATGGAATAGAATAAATCCTCCCCCTATGTTGTGTGTGATGCAGATGACCCAAGATTTGTCCCTTGTGATGGAGCTATGTGGATGGAATGATCTCCAATGCAATAGATGGATGTAACTCTAGGTGGAGTGATAGTAGTGATAGTGTTTGGTCCCGCTTTATGGTCTCATAAATTTATATTTATATGGTTCTCTTGATCTAATTTCGTAATTAACCTCGAGATGGCCGATCACCAAAAATATAAGAAGGAGAAATGGATAGAAAGAGCCCAAAAGATGGCGGGAAAGTGCAAAAGGGACCTGGGCACCCCTAGTAGGACCGGGGTGCCCCAATACTAATATGTGTGCCCAATCGAGGATAAAATAGCACAGGATGACATAAGATGTGGTCATGTGGATTTAAAAGGTAATAACAAAATAAAATAAAATAAGATGGCCAAAAGATGGGGTTAATTAGTACTTTCTTCACTCAAGAACCTTCTAAATAGTAGTATGAAACTAGGATAAATAATGTCTAAAGTGCATGATTTTGTGACTACGGTGGGCTTTTGGGCCTTCATTTTATACATTTTGTTTTCACTTTATTTTAAGCCTTTAAATACAAATTTATGGTATTTTATAGTTGATATTCCTTCTATCCATGTCAAAAATTAGGCTATAACTACAAAATTCATTTAGGGGGAGGTCATGGGTTCGATAATTCATCTTTATAACTATTTTAAATATTTTTTCTCTTTAAAAAAAGTAAAAAAATACAAAAACACAAAAAAAAGTGTATATGTTTTTAAAATTGGGGCATACAATTTATTCTAGAGTGGCTTTATTCAAAAGAGGGGCTTGTAATGCCCCGCAAAAATCGTCACATAGGGTTGGTAAGCCATATACGGGCTTCCGATGTTGTAAAGTTTGATTATAGGTGTTCCATGCGAGTTAGCCACTTAAATCCTCGATGGGACTCGTCATGAACCCTAGTTTGGAGAGTATTTCTATAGTGCCCCTGATCCGCTTGACCCGAGTTGATGAAGAGATGGACTTATTAGCAAAGAAATTTACAAATGCCCTTACGATCCTTTGCTCCATAACACCAAAGGCTAGTAGGTGTGTGAGCCACGTTGTTTGGTACTCCAAGACTATCTTTGGGTATGAAATCACTCCTTAGTGCATTTAGACCCACCTCTATGGTGTTTAGGGAGAATTCATGTGTAAGGGATCATTTTAGGACCTTCTCTTTGACAATCATTTATGGGTTAATTGATCCAAGCACCTTATTATCGAAAAACACGAATTAATTTCATAATAATATTATTATCTTCATTATACTATAACTATCATTCTCAAAAGTAATAAAAATGATAATAATAATAATATGATATGTTAAATGATCAAGAAAATAAAAGTTTGAAAATAAACAAAAATGTAACAAATAAACATTAAAATAATAAATATATATAATAATACAAGGACTTTAAAATATTAGTAAAATTATAATTAAAATGGTTACTGAGGCTAGTAGGTGAGAGATGGTGGTTGGGAGTAATGATGTATGGTGGAGGGTGGATGGGAGCAATGGAGAAGTTAGAGGTTTGTCACATGTTGTACTTACTTGCAATGTAGTTGTCCTCCTTTGCACGTGAACTCCTTCTCACACCAAGCTAGGAGCTTTGAAAACAGGCTCGAACCCAAATCTAATCATTTTTAATTTCCGGACAAAGCACAATGGATAGAGTATTTTTATCTCTTATTGTTACTACTATCAAAGCATAGAAAGGTGTACAATGTGGACGCCTATGGGTGGAACATGTGCAATTTGAAAAAATGCCCCAAAGAAATAATAATCAAAGGGGAACAAAGACTTGGTCTTCTTTGGCACGCTTCTATTTGATAAAATTCCTTAAAGAGGTGTGTGAACCAGGTCTATTGATTACCATGGTTGTTGGATGTGCACAAAATGAACATGTTGAAAAGGCCTTGGAATATTCCATGCAAATGTGAATTAATAGTTGTGGAGCCAGATGCCATAGTCATTTCTAGCATCCTCCCAATCTTTGTCAAAATAAGACCTTTGGAATAGGGTATGGGTATCCTCCCAAAGCAACATCACTTCTTCTCCAAATGTAACTCGAGCGGTTCATCATTATTAGTATACTTCTAACATGTGCAATGAGATTTTCAACATGTAATGGCATCTAGTAAAGCCTATTGGAAGAGGGATTTAGTGTGGGGTTTTTATCCGAAAGGATTTTCCCCACGTAAAAAAAAAAAAAAACCCCAACAACCCACAACTAAAACCAAAGGTGATTAGGCTCTGATACCACTTGATAGGAAATTAAGAGTAACGGAACAACTTCCTTCTCTAATCTTTGAGGAGAGATATTATGCAAAACTTTCAACATAGTAAAAAGCGATTCTGAAATATCAAGCATCATATTCATAACAAAACACAAACACCAGATATACGTGGGGAAAATCCTTTTGGATAAAAAACCCCACACTCCAAAAGCCCACTCAATGTATTTCAAATCTAATAACAAGATTACATACACTTGCAGAGCAAGTTTCTTACAGGAGTATCACCAGAAACAATTCTAGGAGGATTAAAACTCACTACACCAATTGCTTCTCCAAGCCTTCGATTTATAGACTTTTGGTTATACGAGAAACCATCTATGGTTTACAAAACCATGTGCCAAACCTCTCATGAGGTGGATAACATTAAAGAGCAAGATTTCGGTCTAAAATTAGGCTCCCACGTCCACAATATTCTCCCCTATTTTTGACCCTTACAGATGTCATAAAATCTGTCATAATATCTCTAAAAATAGTCCTTCCATGATATACTATCATATGGGAATCTTTTGACAACTCCTATTTCTATTTTTAGAGCCTAGACAATGTGAAACGGTTGTAGGAAAATCTTAAATGAATAAACCAAACAAGGTTGAGACACCTCATTTCCAACACTCCTAACATGTGCAATGAGATTTTCAACATGTAATGGCGTCTAAGTAAAGCCTATTGGAAGAGGGATTTAGTTTCATGGAATGCACTAATTTTCCAGGATGTTGAATATGGAAATGGAAAAGAATTCTTGAAGATCTTTTTCCAGATGTAATAAGATGGTATGAGGATGGACCATTTTAGTTTTGCAAGCATTCTTAGAGCATGTTCGGCATGGCTGCCTTGGAAGTGGGCAAATAGTTACATGGGAGAATTTTCATTGATGGGCTTGAATCTAATGAAATTGTGAGTTGTTCTCTTGTTGTTATGTATGTGAAATGTGGGAGTACAAAGCATGCTCATGGTTTATTTAAAAAATTGCAACAAGTTGGATGTTGTTTCGTGGAATTTGATGATTAGTGAATATGCTCAACATGGTTATGGAAGCGAGCCTTGGAATATTATTTGAAGAAATGAAATAAGTGAGCTTGAAACCAACCTGTATTACATTTATTGGTGTCTCTCTCTGCATGTAGCCATCTTGGCCTTGCGGATGAAGGGTGATAATATTTTGACTATATGAGTAGAGACTATGGCATATTGCGAGGAATGGAGCATTTGATTGCATGGTTGATCTTTTGGTAGTTGTGGATTCTGAATGGGCAAAAAGATTTATTCTTTGGAATGTCATTTGAACCAAGTAGTGTGGTCTAGCGTTCCTTGTTTGCTTCTTGTAGAATTCATGGAAACATGGAGATAGCGAAACATGGCTACATAGTTGCTTTTGTAGGCATTTGATTGGCACATAGGGTAAGGTGGTTAACGAATAACACATACATATGGCATTGTGGCATGTATGAGTTTAGAACATGGAACCATGTGACTATTTTGTGGACAACATATGACTTCCGGCTAGACATATATGTAAATGTGGAATCTTATACAAGCTATGAACTGTTTGAAAAAATTCCTTAAGGAAGCTTGGTCGGTCGTAGAATGCGAGGATCACGAGATATGCACAAGACGAGTTTTGGTAAAAGGATGTTGAATCCCATTAGCAAATGTAACTAGCTCTTAACAACTCCTCTACTCTTGTTTCTTTGATTGTTTTTAGGTATGGTTGCGACACCTTGAACTTGCATGATTTTTGTATTGATAGTTTCTCTTTTTCTTTATGAAATCATATTCCCAATAAAATTAAGGACAATTTTATGATTTAAGTAAACAAATCGTAGTTTTGAATGACAAAAAGACTTTTTCTTACGCAACGTGATTTTTATTTGACCATCAACCGTACTCACAACCACAAACTAACACATTGTAAAACAAAGGTATCAAAACTAGATGTACATGCCCACTTGAATTGGCGAAATTGAGATGAGTCATTAACTAAACTATCCTTTTGTCTTCCTTGCAAAGCTAATAAAATGTGATATTTGGTGATTCCCAAAACACCCCTCCGAATCCCGAAATGGGAAAGTTGAGTTGTGACTGTGTTCCTTTTCATGTGGGGTCTCGTATCATACCTTAGAATGCCTTAGAATGACCATACACGCTCTTTTCGCCACCCCTCTAGGAGTCTTGTTAACCCATTTTCAACATCTTTTTGTTGCTCTATAACACCAAGCTAGGAGGTGTGTGAGCCACCTCGTTTGGTACTCCAAGACTATTTTCGGGTAGAAAATCAATCCTTAGTGCATTTATACCCACCTTTGTGGAATTTAGCGAGAATTTGTGTGTGAGGGATCATTTTTGGACCTTCTCTTTGGTGATCGTGTAAATTGACCCAAAAATCCTTATGATAAAAAAACGTGAATTATTTTCAAAATAATATTATTATCTTGATTACATTGTAACTATCATTCTTAAAAGTAATGAAAATGATAATAATGATAATGCTAATAATAATAATACGACATGTTAAATGATCAAGAAAATAAAAGTTACAAATAAATAGAAATGTAATAAATAAAAATTAAAATTATATATATATATATATATATATATATATATATATATATATATATATAAAGACTTCAAAATATTAATAAAATTAAAATTAAAATGGATTGCAGGACGGTTGGTGAGAGTTGGTGGTTGGGAGTGATGAGGTATGGCATAGGGGTGGATGGGACTGGGAGCAATGAAGAAGTGAGAGATGTTGTAGTTAGAATGCAGTTCCCCTCCTTTGCCTGCGCCAAGCGAGGTGATTTGAAAACAGGCTCTAAACCCAAATTTGATTATTTGTCAAAGCACAATGGATATATGTTTTTTGTCTTTTTTCGTTATTACTGCCAATGCAGAAAGGTGTGCAATGTGGACGCCTATGGGTGGCCGTGGAACATGTATAGTTTGGAAAAATTCCCCAAAGAAGTAATAATCAAAGGGGGAGGGAACATAAACTTGACACGCTACTGTTTGACAAAATGCCTTAAAGAAGTGCGTGGCTTACGTTTATTGGTTTCCAATGTTGCTGGATGTGCACAAAATGGACATGTTGAAAAAGCCTTGGAAATTTCTATGTAAATGCAAATTAACAGTTGTAGAGCCAGACGCCACAACCGTATGGGAGCTTTGGAACAAGCTATGGGCATCCTCCCAAAGCAACACCATTGCTTCTCCAAATGCAACCGAAGCAGTCCGTCATTGTTGGCATACTCCGAACATGTGTGATGAGATTTGGAATAGGTAATGACGTCTAGTAAAGCTTATTGGAAGAGGGATTTAGTTTCATGGAAAACCTTCATTTTCTAGGTATGTTGAACATGGAAATGGAGAAGAATCCTTGAAGATATTTTTCCAGATGCAACAAGAAGGTATGAGGCCGAACCGTTTTAGTTTTGCAAGCATTCTTCGAGCATAACTACCTTGGAAGTGGGAAGACAATTACGTGGGAGAACTGTCATTTATGTGTTTGAAACTGATGAAATTGTGAGTTCTTCTCTTGCTGTTATGTATGTGAAATGTGCGAGAACAAAACATGCTCATGGGTTATTCGACGAATTGCACAAGTTGGAGGTTGTTTCATGAAATGTGATGATTAGTGGAAATGCTTAGCATGGTTATGGAAAAAAGCCTTGGAATTATTTGAAGAAATGAAAGAAGCAGGATTAAAACCAGACTGTATTACATTTATTGGTGTTCTCTCGTATGCAGCCATCTTGGCCTTGTAGATGAAGGGTGGAACTATTTTGACTCTATGAGTAGAGACTAAGGAATATTTGAAGGAATGGAGCATTATGCTTGCATAGTTGATCTTTTGGCCGTTGTGGATGCCTTGAATGGGTGGAAAACTTTATTTCTGGAATGCCATTTGAACCAAGTAGTGTGGTCTGGCGTTCCTTGCTTGCTGCTTGTAGAATTCATGGAAACGTGGAGATAGGGAAACATGGCTGTAAAGCCGATTTTGTAGGCATTTTCTTGGCGCATAGGGTAAAGTAGTTAAGACATAAGGCATACATAGGGTATTGTGGCATGTTTGAGTTTGGAACGTGGAACCATGTCACTATTTTGCGGACATCATGTGACTTCATGGCTAGACATATGTACAAATGTGGAATCTTAGACAAGCCATGAACTATTTGAAAAAAATCCTTAAGGAAGCTTGGTCTCATAGAATGCAAGGATCGTAGGATATGCACAAGACAAGTTTTGGCGAGAAGGTAGTTGAATCTTGTTAGTAAATGCAACCAACTCTTAACGAAAAATCCTCCACTCTTGTTCATTGATCATTTTTAGGCATGGTTTCCTCACCTTGAACTTGCATAATTTTTATATTGATAGTTTCCCATTTTGTTATGAAATCGTAATCCTAATAAAATTAAGGACTAATTTAGGGTTTAAGTAAATAAATAATAGTTTCAAACGAAAAAAATACCTTTTCCAACACAACTTGATTTTTTATTTGACCATTAATCATACTCATGACCACGACTTAATATGTTGTAAAACCAAGGTATCAAAACTAGATGTTAATGCTCACTTGAATTGGTGAGATTGATATGAGTCATTAACTAAACTACCTTTTTGTATTCCTTGCAAAGCTAATAAAACATGATTTTCAGTGATTCTCAAAACACCCCTCTGAATCCCAAAATGGGAAAGTCAAGTTGTGATTGTGTTCCCTATCATATGGGGTGTCGTATCAAACCTTAGAGCACCCTCGAACGATCATTCGTGCTCTTTTCGCCACCCATCTAGGAGTCATGTTAACCCATTTTGCATATTTGGGAAGCTGCTAAAAATTAAAAGTTGGGTTTGGTTTTGGCTTGTTGTTTTGAACTGGGCGAAGAAATGGATATCGGCCTCTGTAAAACTCTAGTATTTATATATAAAAATTTCTTGCAACCCTTAGTTCGATAAAAACACCTCATAAGTTAGTTTTTAAGGGGTTTTGTAGGCCTTTGGTCGTTGGTTGTCCTGGTCAAACTAGTCTAATTATGACTAGGTGCTCTAGAAAAGTAATCGCCATGTGTACCCTGTTCGCTAGTTCTAAGTTCTGTCAACTCTTGGGAATTCCATGTATATAGGAAAGCGTATAGGAATTACATCATGATGCGTTCACCCATCAGAAATAAGTTTTGAATGAGGTTTCTTAACCCTCGAGTTAAAATTAGACATTTTTGTAGAATATTAGGAAAATGTGAAAGAATGTCGTAGGACCCTCTTTAAGTCAATTAACCAATGAGAAACTTGTAGACACTTGTAAATGACTGTACAAAACTCTCTTGTGTTGCTTTTTTTGAAAAAATTTGATTGTCGGGAAAATGGTGTTTTTATTTCTCTCTCCTCTATCTTTCTCACTCTCTTCATCTAATTAAGAAATGAAATGAAATGAATTTACCTATGACTCTATCTTGTTGTGTGCTAAGTTATAATCCTGTGAATGGAAAACTATGGATATATGAATTATGCTAGTTTTTGGGGAGAGGCCATCCCAACAATTTGTTTTGACCATGTGGTGGTTGTATGGTACTAGGGTAAAGACAAGTGAAGAGTTGTTGGTGTTCGCATAATAACATGTGATCGGAAAATATTGTATTTGTATATGATATATCAGCGCTATTGTTATAAATAGAATTGTCATTTATTGATTTT
The DNA here is from genome assembly GCA_018340775.1 of Taxus wallichiana var. yunnanensis. NCBI lineage: Eukaryota > Viridiplantae > Streptophyta > Pinopsida > Cupressales > Taxaceae > Taxus > Taxus wallichiana. The sequence goes on from CM031237.1 coordinate 469,802,452, forward strand.
TCGTGAAGAATACGACATTGCTAGCATATTGGGAAAGTGTGTTATTTTTGTACTTAGTTACACTTTATATGTTGACTAACTCTCTACTTGGTCATATTTTTATATGTTGGTTGAGTAAGATAAGTTGATTGTATCATGTTGCTATGGAAATTGATGTCAAAATAATTCCTATAGATAGTGTCTGTAATCAGTGTAGGAGGGTGAATTTGAAATATCATTTTTTAAAACTAATCAAACCATGAAACATTTGGATGTTAATTGTACTAGTAAATTGGATAGTAATAATTTGAGAATGACATGTCTTATCCACTTGCTAGTGATGTGTTGGACCTAGAAAACCATGTAGTCTTTAAGAGACATAACAAATTGTATTTGTGTGTTTTCCTTTTGGGTGGAAATGACAAAAACAAGCTTGTAGTACAAATTAATAACCCTTGTTACATGTAATGGTCCCCTTGAGTTTTGATTTTAAAAATATTGAAATTATGTTAAGCCCTAATTGCGAGTCACATTAATAAATAAAATGTTGAAGTACATATCGACACAAGCAATAAGCTAAAGAAATATGAAACCCTAGGTGCAAGAGAAAGAGTAGAAGACTTGGTTGATTTTGCAATTGATCCCGAAGTATCTTTGGACTAAAAATTGGTAAACAAGAGAAGGAGACTCGTTACAGAATGTGTTTGATAAATTTTGGAATTGTCGGATCTTCCTAGACCAAGGCACCTAGATTGGGTCAAGGGTGCTTGGGCGTTGGAGACTCCTTCAGGCACCCATGATTGCGAAATACCTTAGAAATTGATTTTTCTTGTGTCACAAGATGGTCACTAACATTCATTGTTGATCATCTTTGTGTTATTAGTTGATCACAGAATTTGCCTATAACTTGCAAAACAAATGATATCCTAGAAAACCTCAAAATACATCAAATCCTAAAAAGAAAAATATACAAATGGAAAGTTGACCGACCTTGGCGATCACCCGACAGAGTGAACTTACGAATGAGCACTGCACTACATTTCAGACTCCATGTAGTTCTTGTGAAGTGTGTGTGAAATCGTTCCCTAGGAAGCTCTTGTGCAAGATACACTTGATAGTGAGCAATAGGTAGATGTAGCAATGTAAGTAGATGTGTGGATGACAAAATGAACTTCCCTTCCTATGCGTGTATGTAGAAAATGTAGTCCCTTGTCCCTTGAGTGAGTGCTAGATGGATGCCTTGATGCTCTTAGAATGCCTTTAGATGCAACCTTAGGTGATGATAATAGATGCTTAGATTTTGGTCCTTTATTATGGTTACATAGCTTTCTATTTATTGAGCACAAGATAATACTGAGAGGGGGGGTGAATCAGTATTATGATATTATTTCAAACTTCAATACTTAAACTTAGATCTATAATCATGAGCAATGTGAATATATCAAATCAATCAAAGAACACAAAACTTAATGCAAGTAGACATAGATATACGTGGAAACCCTTTTGGGAGAAAACCACGGAGAAACTTCTTTCTTTATATATATTTCTCAAAAATTTGTAGGCACCAACCTACTGGAGACACCAATCCCCAAATTACAGTTTTGTAGGCACCAACCTACAGGAGCACCCACCCCTTTTGCTAAGCACCAACTCAACAAGAGACACCGATCTCTTCGAATATGAAGGCACCAACCTTCCTTACAAAATTTTCTTTCCACTTTTGAACTTGTTGCTTCCTCAACGAATAATGGAAAATTCTTCTTCTTACTTTGAGATTTACTGTTCTAAAATTCTTCCCTTACACTAACTCCTCTTCTTCTTTTTCCTTAAGATATTCAACTTGAATCCATACTTAATAAGTCTCATATGAATATTCTTATATAGCCTTTCGTACCTTTTCGAAAAGACACATCGTTCCAACCGACACAACCTTTCCATTAACACAACTTAATTAAGTGCATTAGTCGGCTAAAACCAAAAAATAATTAATGCAGCCCATAATTATTAAATGCACATTAATCAATGCAATTAACCACTTGATAGGAGTGCTACCCCTCCTTAGACAAATCACTGTTATCATTAAATCGCTACCAGCCATCATTAAATATTCTTTTTCACCATAAAACATTGCATTTGAACACCTTAAAATGCGGATATCTCTCTCTTATGTATAGCTATGTATATCTCGCTTATACCATGATAATCCTCATGAAAAATGCTTCTTTTCATGTATTTAAACTTTCGTTTTCTACCCTTCTATACTACTGGTTATTTCTATTACTTTCTACCATTTCCGTCAATAATTCCGTTACAATCTGATAAATTTCCATTTACCAGTTCAACACCTCTTTTGACATCAATGACAATATTTTCAACACTATTTATTTGATTCCCTTGTTTGAATTTTGTAATTGACAACTAAAAGGCCGAACCATAAGAAAATAAGTTGCCCAAAAGATAAAAGTGGCCCAAAAGAGGCGGGTAAGATACAAAGAGGTTGGGGTGCCCAGAGGGGATGGGGGTGCTTGGGTGTCGGCATCCTAGCTAGGCAGCTAATCGGTGTCTAGAGTAAAGAAAGATAAAGTAATGAAGATCGACTGGATTGTGTGGTGTGCAAGACTAAAGAGGAAACCAAAAAGACAACAAAGAGGCCAAAGATAGATGTCAATTACTAGTTTTCTCGCTTAGGAGTCATATGAATAGTAATATGTGATTAGGACCTAGAAATGTACCCAAGTGCATGATTTTGTGTCCAAATTTGCACCCAATTTATGTTGTTGAGTGAATACTTGATAACATAAAGTAGAGAAGAGATGCATACCGATAACCATATAGATAAATGGTGAAATTATGCCGAGGAGACAAGAAAAAGTGTGGAGTGATTAAAATGAAGTGTGGAAGTTAAGGAAGAGGAAGTGGCGCTAAGGGTGAAGCATATGTGTTGTGTCATGTTTGTACCTATTGTAATTATTGTGCTTTGATAATGTGGGGATGCTTCTTGTTGCATATTAATTATGGACTGTAAAAGAAGAGTAGTCAAAGTCATGTGTTATGAAAACTCTATAAAAAGCATGTAAAAATGCAAAAAAAGTAGTAAAAGGAACATGTGCACTTGATCTGTGATGAGTGAAAAGGATAGAAAGTGTCTTGAAACACTGTAGGAGAGTGATTTTTTTGGGTGATCTCATGCTAAGAATTAGTTTTTTGGGTGTTCTCTCATGCCAAGTGTGAGCTTTTTGGGAAATCTCACGCCATGATAAAAGAGTGTTGGGGAGAAAGGTCTAGTGTTATTCTCCATCCTTGTCTGTTTCCCAAATTTATACACCACTACAGATGGTGTGATCCTGCTTTATTTCGTGTTTGATCTAGTTCGATCCAAGTAGAAAAATAAAATATAATGCATTTTGATTGTTGGAGGATTGTTCCTGTGTTGTGCGCATCTTTGCTTTGTAAACTACTAAAAATATGTCAATTTGAGAAAGTAACTGTAACTGCCCCTAGTCATAGACACCAAGGAAAGGTCAGTAAAAAGCGCCTGTGCACCGGTTAAAACTTAGCGAAATTCTTCAAAAAATTCTATTTCGAAAAAGCCAGCACTAAATTGAGGACCCAAGTCAAAATTTAGGCCATTATGTGTCTCAGTATCTCGTGTTTTGTTCTGTATTTAGCATGTTTTTAATTAGATCGGATGCAGGCTTGTACTAAAGCTCGAAATTGACAAAGTCTTAGGGAAAGCCTTGAATGGGATGACTGATTCACCCAATGTATGCCCCCATCATTTGAGGCACATGTGACGTCTCTAGGAGGATGTGGTCCAAAGGAGAGGACTGAATGTTGATTTGAAATTGATATGTTGTAGGGGGATGGAATGTGCATGGTAGAAACCAAGGCATATGAAAACAATGTGGCTAGAAACATATGTTAGTGCAATAAGACAAGTAAATGTCGAGTACGCATATATGAGACAATGTGTAATCTAGCAATAAATAAGACAATGTAGACCACGAAAAGTGGGTTTCAAACATGGGACATCTCTCAAAATGTCACAAGACAATGCAATTCAAAAATCGGGGCGAAGCCAAAAACATACAATAAATGAACTTAGAAGACATAGGGCATAACCTTCAAACAATGACATACTGATAGAAGACACGAGAAAGTAAAGTATTAAACAACCATGGTGAAAATAGTTCCTACAAAGAAAATGCTACATATGAAGCACCCATTAGCATGTTAGAAAGATAAAAAGTATGTCAAAGCATGTAAAGATCAATGGAAAGTAATGTGCTAGTAAGAATATGAAGTAGTATAAAATGAAACAATAACACCTTTTGTGATGTGTAGGAGTAGTAAATGATTTAACAAATATTGAAATTATGTTAAACACTAATTATAGAGTCACATAAATAAATAAAATACTGAAGTACAAATTTGACACAAGCAATAAGCTAAAGAGATACAAAACCCTAGGTGTAATAAAAAGAGCAAAAAGACACTGATTTCACAATTTATCCCAAAGTATACCGGACTGAAAAACTGGTGAATAGGAGGAGGAGACTATCGTAACTATGTCTGATAAATTATGGAACTTTCGGATCTACTTGGACTAGGGTGCTTGGACTAGGTTAAGGGCACTTAGGCACTAGAGAATTCTTTTAGGAACCTGTGACTACGAAAGACCTCAGAAATTGATTTTTCTTGTGTCATAAGATGGTAGCTAACCTTCGTTGTTGATCACCTTTGTGTCACTGGTTGATCATAAAATTCTCCTATAACCCAAAAAAAATGATATCTTGCAAAACCCTAAAACACATCAAATCCTAAAAATAAAAATATGTAAATGGGGAGTCAGGGATTGACCCGATGGTCACCCGACAGAGTGAACTTATGACCGAGTGTTGCACTACATTTCAGACTCCATGTAGTTCTTGTGAAGTGTGTGCAAAATCGTGCCCAAGGAATCTCTTGGGCAAGTTGTACTTGATAGTGAGAAATAACTAGATGTAGCAATGTAAGTAGATGTGTGGATGGTAAAATGAAATTCACCTCCTATGTGTGTATGTAGAAAATGCAGTTTCTTATCCCTTGAGTGAGTGTTAGATGGATTTCTTGATGCTCTTAGAATGCCTTTGGATGTAACCTAAGGTGGTAATAGTATATGTTTAGAGCTTGGTCCTTTATTATGGTTGCATATCTTTGTATTTATATGATTCCCTTGTTTGAATTTCGTAATTGACAACTAAAGGCCGACTCATAAGAAAACAAGATGCCCGAAAGAGGCCTAAAAGAGGCGAGTAAGATACAAAGAGGTCGGGGTGCTTGGGCACCGGTGTTCTAGCCTGGGTGGTGTTGTCAGAGTCAAGAAAGATAACGCAATGAAGATCAGACTGGGTTGTGGGGTGTGCAAGACCAAGGAGGAAACCATAAAATCAACAAAGAGGCCAAAGATAGATGTCAATTACTAGTTTTCTTGCTTAGGAATAATATGAATAGTAATATGTGATTAGGACCTAGAAATGTACACAAGTGCTTGATTTTGTGTCTACAAGTTTACCTCCACGCCTTATTTCCAAATTGGAACTAAACCTTGTCAACTTATAATAGTGAAACTTTGTTGTTATATCATTATTAGGTTTTACCATATGCCGAGAAAATGGGTCTCACATGCTTCATCATGACCGTCTTGGGGTAGGTAAACCTTGTACATCATCTATCCTAGGTGTTAGGTCCATGAGAATGTTCCTTCTCTTCCCTCATGGGCCATACTTTTCTTTCACAAGTATTGATCTAGAGAATTTTCAATGGAGCCAAACTCACATCACGAAAGAACCCCATATTGGAAATCCTAAGCCTTAAGGTTAAAACAAATGTTCCCTTAACAAGTAGTAATTGAATACCACAAGATTTTACGAAATTCTTATGAGTTAAGGTCATTGCACACTCTAGTTTTGACTTATAATAGGGAATAGAACCCTTGGGCGTAAATGAAATTATATTAAACCTAGGACCTCTTAGGAAGTAAAATTTATGGCTGAAACATGTAATTAACTCGTAACTATCAATAATGAATTCTTAAGATGATGGTTTAGAAGTAAAGTGAAATGTGAGATTCGTTACTTAAACTCAATGCAAAACCTCTATAATGTTAACACAGGTGAAATGTATCCTTCCATGTGTAACATGGTTTGTGAAAAAAAATGAAACCTAATTAGATTGTGAATCACATCATGAGCAATGTAAACTAAATAGTTAACTTACATAGTTAGTTGTAATAATTGGGAAGTAAATAGAGTGTATCCTTAGTTTTTAAGCATTTTTTTGAGTAAGGAACTGGTAATTTGTCTACTCTTAGACCTATTAGTATACCTTATTAATTTCCATGAATCTTCCTCCTTGTAATGAAAGTATAATGCAAAACCAAGTAAACATGCTCCCCAAAAATGAATCCTTAGGACAAGTATTGGTAGACTCATGTGTGTTTAAATGTTTCTATTGACCATCAAGTTATATAAATTAATTGGAATAAGAGAATCCAATATATGTTGAAGGTTAAATGAAATAAAGAAAATGGAACCAAGTTTTTAGAAGAAATGAAGGTTTATATGTTAAGTGCTCTTCAAATAATCAATGTCAAATAATGAAATAGGATTGTGAGTAAATATGTAACCATGAAAGTGTTTTGTCATAGAAAGTGCCTATCTATGAATTTATATTGTAGTTGGGTCATTTGTGTTGTACTTTTCATTTGGGAAGATGTGGTCGATGTGCATCATGTGTTTTCATGTGGTTATGTTTTCTCCCCATTGTAACTCTCTTAGGTAGGCTTGGTAAAGTGTATGCGTGTTGTCTTTATTTTTGGTGTTTATCCATTTCTCTTCATTTTATATATGTTTGTTCATGGTTGTATAAACATCTCATGTGTTGTGAGTTATCCTAAGTGATCCCATGTTGTTGTTTCGTGTATCAAGTAGTATAAGGAAAAAGGATTATTCCAATATTTTTATTGTTTGTATTTGGGTGTGTAATTTGTGGGCATGACATTTGGTATCGAGAGGCTCATGCTATTGAACCTCTCGTGACAATTGGGTTTGTGATGATTATGCATGATGGTGGAGGATTTGGAAGAGTAATGTGATATTATGTTGTGATGTGACCAATGTTGTACTTGTGATATTATGAATGCACTTGTTGTGCATACCACTTAGTGTGGATTTGTTATGATGTTGTTGTGTTTCGTGATGAGAGTATTCTCTCTCTCTCTCTTGTGAATTCAATGATAATTTCATGTGTGATGTGTCACCTTGTTGTGTGAAAGAAATGTTATTATGGACTATGAAAGTGTTGTAGTGCTTCATTATTATGTGATATTGTATGTGTGCTAATGTGTTGTTTGAAAAAAATTTCTTTGTAGGGATTTTTATCATTACGATGTTACCATCGTGTTGTGATGTATCGTGTTATGTCACCATGTTGTATTGTAATTATTTGTATGTTGTGATGTTAGTCATTATGTTCATCGTACATATGTTTCATGTGTTATGTGATGGATTCATGTCGTGAATTGGGGGGTATATCATGATCTTATGACCCCTATTGTACTATACTTGCACTTTTGGGTGTGTTATGTGGAAACATGACGTGTTATGCCCCATAAATATGCCATGTGTAAGACACTATGGTTATTGTGAGTAAATAATCATTGTGTCAATAATGTAATTATGTGTTATGTTGTGTACCTTACACTCTTCTACCCTAAGGGAAGAAATTGACAAAAAGTTTTTGTGTGAAGAGAGAAGACATGAGTCTAGGTTCCCATAACCTTGATAAGAGTATGATTTTGGAAGAAGAGTCTCATGTAGATTGAAAAACCAATTATATTTGTTTGGTATACTTTGAGCTTGTTTAGTATATTGTGGATGTGCACCATCTTAGGCTAAACTTATGCGAAACCAGAGTCCCTAAGTTCTCTCCTATATGGGTTGTCCATTGAACAATCCTACATGATATTGAATATATTGAGCCTTATGGGAGTTTGGAGGAGGATTCAGAAAAATACTATGACAGCTTATGTTATTTGATAAGTTATTATTTTATATTTCGAGTCACGCTTAATGTCGAACAAGGTTTGATGCCCTTATCGGGATGCCAAGATGTAAACTTGATACCGCACAGATCCGATGTACTTGTGATGTTGCATATGTTGTTATATATTTTGTGAGATGAGGCTTGATATCCGAGTGCCAACAACTTGATGAGTACCCCTTTGGTGGTTGTATAAGGCCACATAGTGATCATGATGTGATATTTCTCTATATGTATTTTATTCATAAATTTTACTTTTCTTTTCTCTTCCTTTTCTAGAACTAGCAAGTTCGCCATTTAACTTTTGGTTGAGTTACTACTTGCAATTTTGGTATTTAATTTTATAGTTGCACTAACATAATGATTTTCACACTAATTGCGGCTAATTATCCATTTATTTTTCTTAGATTGAAAGTTGAATTTGAGTTAAAATTCTTCCTTGAGTTTCAAATTTATCTTCTCGCTTAGCCCAAGGCGATTGAATTTGATGCCACTTGGAAATTTTTCTAGTTGATTGGCATGTTGGTTCTAATGTTGTTATGTGTTGTAATAGGGACATGGGTTCACCATGGACTGGTGGTACCTATGGGCCAACTTTGTTTCATGGGGGTATGCCCAGGAGTTCTGAGATAATCGGCGTGGTTGTCAAACTATGGGTTATAATTTCACTTGGGTTAGATATGTACGGACTCTTTGGTGGAGAGAAAAGGAAATTTTATCTTCATTTTTTTTTGGTGGAGGTAGTAGCTGATTATTGATACTTGGGAGGTTGATGGAGTTGTATAGGAGGTTAAGGGAGTAGTTTTGGATGTTTATGAAATTGTTTTTGGAGGCCTATGGAGATTGGGAGGTATATGGAGTTGGTATTATGATTTATGTGTACTTGTGTGAGTTTGATTATGTTTTATGATATTGAGGCTTGATGCTCCTCATTGATGATGTCATATTTGATCCCATCTTGACCTTTGTGTACCTACAGTTATGGTCTTGAGTTGCGTGAAACTTGTGTATGGGTATTGTTAGGAATTCATTATTGTTATAATAAGCTTGTGTTACAAGTACTATTTTCTTCGGGGCATGTGTGTGTCGAGTACTATGTTCGTGGAATCTTTTTTTCTTATCATGGTTGGTTTGGTGGTCTTGGGCTCGATTCTGATCTTGAAAATGTGTTAACAAGGTGTCTTGTGGGTCATTAGTGTTGTGTTTGAACCTTGTGTGACATAGTGATGCCATGTTCTATTGGGCACCCATGAAAATAAATCAAATTAAAATATTTTAAAATGAAAACATTACAAGGATTGAATCAAAGAAAATAGAACTAATAATGCGGTGACAACAAACAACATCAACCAATATCAATGAGTTAGGCAAATAGTTGTAATCATCAACCAAAACATCAATTTTCACTTTAAATCAATTAGCCAAAACTTGTTTTTTAACAAAAATGCTATATACAACTGATTCAAAGCTCAATAATACTTTATAAATACTTGAATACACCATACCACCATGTACAAACACTTGAATTTTTTCAAAACTTCATTTTAAAGCAAACTCCCTTTAGACCTCAAATTTTCTACTAACCCTTCAAAATGACACTTTTTCATGAAAAACCCAAATTGCTAATAGTCGGGCTTCACTAGTAGGTTTTTCCAATACCCATTTATCCTTTTAACTATTCACCAAGTTTCATGAACCAATTATGAGCCCTTGAGTTTTTATTCTCGCTCTACCATTTTAGCTAGGTTTTCTCAATTAGCCCTAGTTACACACAAAACTTAGTGTTCTAAGCTAATTTAAAAATTCCATGCAAAAGTAAAAGTTGTTTCAGATACCCATTTGGGAATTCTTTCTCTTAGGTAAATTTTATGATCCCTCTCCAATCAAAACTCCACCAACTCAGCTTTTCTCCTTTACTTAGGTTTCCAAGTAGGTCTCTAAAGATTTGAATGGTATTTCTAGTGTTTCATAGAATTCCCATTTATTTGAACCTTCCATCCACCTTGATCCATCTAATTCAACTTTGTACAAGTGTATTCTAACCTTCCATCAACCTTTTAACTGTATTTGTGGCATTTTTCATGTTTGGGCTTACTCTAGGCTTCTTATTATTAGCTTACAAATTATCTCTTCTATGTTCTGTTTTGAATCCTTCACTCTCGGCTTCCTTAATTTCTTCTACTCTCTCCTTAGTAATGTCACTTACACTTCTTTCCTAATCACCCCAATCACTCACACATTCCTTGTGATCTTCCCTTAATTTGCTCACTTGCTCCACAATGCTTCTCACTAGGATATAGTATGAGAGTTTTGCATTCCCTTTCGTTTGATGGTTCAATAGGATAACTATGATTCTACAAGGTTTTCACACAATCTAAAATCCTCCCAACATGTTTAGGAAACCACCATTTTATATACTTTCAACTCCATTCTTGATTGTGTATAACTATGCAAAACTATTTCTTAGGACCGTGTTTCAAACCCTCTTATCCTTTTAACCTTTATTGACTTATCCAAACAATCTCATCACCCCCACTATACCTTTGTTCGTCTACGAAAACTATTACCTAAGTTAGAATGACTAGGATCTTATCCTTTGACTAAATCTTTCTCCTAAAATCCTCAAGACAGGGTATTTAACAACTTGGACTAAACTATCAAGTTTTTTCCTATCAAACCTTATCCAATCTCTTTGAAACATAAACCACATCTCTGCCCCATGTATTTAACACCTTTCTATAAAGTTTTATATTTTTTTAATGGATACAAATGGAGTTAGATTATATTTCCCTTCTCAAACCCTAACATGGTTACACAAGACATCAAGAGAGAGGTTTTGGTATTATTTTTCTTCCTTGGTCTTCTTTTTCTCTTGTCAAGATCCCCAACAATGTTATTTAACCTCATAAGTTTTTATTCACATTCCCTTATTGCCTCCTTGAGTCATGAGATACTGGTTTCACACTAAGCATGTCTTAATCCTTGTAAGACTCTACCACATAGTCGATCGATTCAAGCACTTATGAGCAAAGTATGGATTTATTCAAATGATTGTATCTTTAATAACAATGAAATGGTGATTTACCAGGTTTTTTCTCTCTTATTAAGATTTCTCAAGAAATAAAAACTACAATGAGAAATTTCTTACCTCTTACCTTACCTCCCTTCATAGATGCACAAGTCCTTCTAAGTTTTTCTACACTACCATGCAAAATTTGTTTCATGCTTGCCTTCATAGGACTTCATGATCTTGCACACTGAATGTTACCTATCACATCATCTAAACCATCACTTACAACATTCATCCAATCATCAAACATTGAAGTTATCATAACAAGGTATCCAATTCACCTAAGGATCTCTACCTCAAATTATCATTATAGTATAAATAGAGTTTCTTAGCTTTTACCACTTCTACTAACAAATCCTCTATTTTTCATAATCAAACCACATTTCTCAACCACTATTTCAACACAACATGAATCAAGAATGCCATACTTTGTAATATACACAAAATTTATAAACATTTCACCATTTTATTTGATCAAGAAGTTTGATACAAAATATTTCTTGAACTGTAGACCTCTTGAGCCCTTCCTTAGCTCTTTCACATGTACATGTGTACTTTGAACCACCTACCAAATCAGAAACTAACTCCTCTATTTGAATTTTCTCCTTCTTAATAAGTGAAAAGGTGCTTACCACTTAACCCAAGATAGCCAACCTTAGTTCAAGATGAGCATTGGGGAATGATAACCCAAAACAAAGGTTAAAACACTTAGTTGCTCCTCATGAGGACTAAAGTGACATTTTACATAAGTAGCCACCTTTACATTTTACATCAAACCTCTTCACATAATATTAATAATTAAAATTTTCAAAAGCACATTTTGGAGGGAAATCACATAAGGGGCTAAAAATACCCATGGAGGCTACATGAAGTCTACGAAAAAATAAGAAACACTAAAACATGCCTACTAAGACCTCTTAAATACCAAAATGAGAATGAAAACCAAATTTGGCATCAACTACCAATCTTCATAGAACATAAATAATTGAATAAAATTATAAATTTTGTTGTCCTTAGGTGGTTGCGTTGTATGCACCGACAAGTTATTTTGCTAAGCGATATGTGTCATTATTGACTTTCCTTGCTTACATATCCCTCTAGCTAAACCTTAACATTGTGTCACATCGAGGATGATGTTCTTATAAGGGGAGGGAGATGTAATTCCCTACCCCGTCACATCAGGTTGGTAAGTCATCTAAGGACTTCCAATGTTGTAAAGTTTGATTATAGGTGTTTCACTGAGTTAGCCACTTAAATCCTCGATGGATTGCATCATAAACCCTAGTTTAGAGAGGACTAATGTGGTTCCCGATCCGTTAGGCCCGAGTGATGAAGAGACGGATTTGTTAGCGAGCAGTTGTAAATTCCCTTATGATCCCATACTCGTAACACCCGAAGGCTAGGAGGTGTGTGAGCCACTTCATTTGGTACTTTGAGACTATCTTTAGGTAGCAAATCACTCCTTAGTGCATTCAAACCCACCTATGTGGTATTGAGGAGAATTAGTGTGTGAGGGATCATTGCTAGACCTTCTCTTTGGCGATTGTTTATGGGTTAATTGACCCAAGAACCCTTATGATCGAAAACACAAATTACTTTTATAATAATATTATTATCTTCATTATATTGTAAATATCATTCTTAAAAGTAATAAAAATAATAATAATAATGGTAATAATAATCTAATATGTTAAATGGTCAAGAAAATCAAAGTTCAAATAAACAAATAAACATTAAAATAATATATATAATAATGCAAAGACTTTAAAATATTATTAAAATTAAAATTAAAATGTATGCAAGTGGTAGGTGAGAAGTGGTGGTTAGGAGTGATGAGGTATGACGAAGGGTGGATGGGAGCAATAGAGAAGTTTGAGGTTTGGCGTTATAATTACAATGCATTTCCCTCCTTTGCTTTGAAAATAGGGTTTGAATCCCAATTTGATCATTTTCATTTCAATCAAAGCAAAATGGATAAAGGATTTTTGTCTTTTGTTATTCTTTCTGCTAGTGCAAAAAGGTGTGCAATGTGGATGCCTATGGTTGGAACATATGCAGTTTGGAAAGAAGCAACAATCAAATGGGAATAGAGACTTGACACACTACAATCAAATGGGGAATCCTAAAAGGTGCGTGGCCCAGGTCTATTGGTTTCCACGGTTGTTGGATGTGCATAAAATGTACGTGTTAAAAAGGCCTTAGAAAATTCCATGCAAATGTGAATTAACGGTTGTGGAGCCAGTGTCACAGTCATTTCCAACATCCACCCAATCTATGTCAAAAATGGGAGCTTTAGAGCAGGTGTTGCATCCTCCCAAAGCAACACCTTTGCTTCTCCAAATGTAACTCGAGCAGTTCATCATTGTTAGCATACTCCTAACTTTGTCAATGAGATTTGGAAGATGTAATGACATCTAGTAAAGCCTATTGGAAGAGGGATTTAGTTTCATGGAATGCACTGATTTTCGGGTATGTTAAACATGGAAATGGAGAAGAATCCCCGAAGCTCTTTTGTAAAATGTAACGAGAAGGTATTTGGACGAACCATTTTAGTTTTACAAGAATTTTTAGAGAATGTTCGGCGCCATTTGCCTTGAAGTGGGAAAATAATTACATGGGAGAATTGTCATTTATGGGTTTGAATATGATGAAATTGTGAGTTTTTCTCTTGTTGTTATGCATATGAAATTTGGGATTACAAAGCATGCTCGTGGCTTATTCGAAAAATTTCACAAGTTGGATGTTGTTTCATGGAATGTGATGATTCGTGGATATGCTCGGCATGGTTATGGAAGATAATCCTTGGAATTATTCAAATAAATGAAAGAAGTGGGCTTGAAACCAGCCCATAGTACATTTATTGGTGTTCTCTCTCGAATGCAACCATCTTGGCCTTGTAGATGAAGGGTGATAATATTTTGAATCTATGAGTAGAGACTATGGAATATTACAAAGAATGGAGCATTATGCTTGCATGGTTGATCTTTTGGCCATTGTGGATGTCTTGTATGGGCGTAAAAATGTATTACTAGAATGTTATTTGAACCAAGTAGCGTGGTCTAATGTTCCTTACTTGTTGCTTGTAGAATTCATGGAAACATGGAGATAAGGACATGTGGTTGTACAAATTTTTTTAGGCATTTGTTTGGCGCATAGGGTAAGGTAGTTAACATATAAGACATATATAGGGAATTGTATCATGTTTGATATTGAAACATGGAACCATGTGGCTATTTTGTGGACAACACATGACTTCCCGACTAGACATATATGTAAATGTGGAATCTTAGACAAGCTGTGAACTGTTTGAAAAAATGCCTTAAGGAAGCTTGGTCTCATAAAATGCGAGGATCACAAAATATGCACAAGATGGATTTTGGTGAAAAGGTTGTCTAACCACTTTAACAAATGTAATTGGCTCTTAACATTGCTCCATTCTTGTTTGCCGATCATTTTCATGCACGGTTTCCTCACCTTGAACCTGCATAATTTTTGTATTGATAGTTTCCATTTTTGCTATGAAATCATATCCCCTGATAAAATTAAGGACAAGTTTAGGGCTTAAGTAAATAAATCGTAGTTTCAAACAACAAAAGAGACATTTTCCTACTGCAACCTAATTTTTAATTTCACCAAAGAATCTATTATATGCAACCATGACCTAATAGGTTGTAAAACCAAGGTACCAAAACTAGATGTCCGTGCCCACTTGAATTGGCGAGATTGAGGTGATTGATTAACTAAACCACCCTTTTGTCTTCCTTGCAAAGCTAATAAAACGTGATTTTTGGTGATTCGCAAAACACCCCTCCAAATCCCAAAATGGGAAATTTGAGTTATGAATATTTTCCCTGTCATGTGGGGTGTCGTATAAAACCTTAGAATGCCCACGAATGACTGTCCATGTTCTTTTCACCACCCCTCTAGGAGCCTTGTTAACACATTTTGCAGTTTAGGGAAGCTGCTAAAAATCAAAAGTTGGGTTTGGTTTTGTCTTCTTGGTTTGACCACGGGAGAAGAAATGGATATCCGCCTTCGTACACCTCTAGTATTTATACATGAAAATTAATTACAACCGTTAGTTCTAATAAAAACACCTCATCGAGTAGTTTTAGAAGGGGGTTTTGTAGGCCTCCAATCACTGGTTATACAGTCAAACTATTCCAATTACGACTGGTGGCTCTGGAAAAGTAATCTCCATTTGTACCCTATTCACCAGTTCTAAGTTATGTCAACTCCTGTGATTTCCATATATAAAGGAGATCGCATAGGAATTGCCTCATGGTAAAGTTTCCCATTGGAAAATAGTTTTGAATGAGGTTTATTAGCCCTTGAGTTAAAAATGGGCGTTTTCACATACTAGTAGGAAAATGTGAAAGAATGTTGTATAAACTTATAAATGAATGTATGTAACTCTCTTTTGAGGCTTGTTTTTAGAAATTTGATTGTCAAAAAAATGATGGTTTTATTTCTCTCTCCCCTCTCTCTCTTTCTCTCTCTCTTACTTTAATCAAGAAATGATATGAAATGAAATGAATGTACCTCTAAATATATCTTATTTCGTGCTAAGTATTATAATCATGTGAATGGAAAACTATGAATACATGAATTATGCTATCTTTTGGGTAGAGACCATGCTAGCAATTTGTACTAACCATGTGGTGGTTGCGGGTACTAGGATAAGGACAAGTGAAGAGTTGTAGATGTTCACATAATAACATGTGATCCTGGAAAATATTGTATTTGTATATGATATATCAATGCTAATGTTATAAATAGAATTGTCATTTATTGATTTTCTGTGAAGAGTGCAATATGCTAGTGTGTTATTTTTCTACTTAGTTGCACTTTATATGTTGACTAATTCTCTACTTGGTTGTACCTTTATTTGTTGGTTGAGTAAGATAAGTTGATTGTATCATGTTCTATGGATATTGATGTCAAAATAATTCCTATAGATAGTGTATGCAATCGGTGTAGGAGGATGAAATTGAATATCATTTTTAAAACCTAATCGAACCATGGAAATTTTGGATGTTGATTGCACTAGTAAATTGGATAGTAATAATTTGAGAATGGTGTGTCTTATCCACTTGTTAGTGATGTGTTGGACCTAGAAAACCATGTATTCTTCAAGAGACATAACCACCTTTATTTTTGTGTTTTCCTTTTGGGTAGAAAGGACAAACAAACTTGTAGCACAAATTAATAACCCTTGTTGTATGCAACGGTATCCTTGACTTTACCTCCATTCCTTATTTCCATAGTGGAACTGAACTTGGTCAACTTATAACCGTGACATTTCATTTTTATAACGTTATTGAGTTCTACTATATGCTAAAAAAGGGTCTCACATGTGTCATCATGACCTTCTAGGGGTAGCTAAACCTTGTACATTGTCTATTCTTGGTACTTTGTCCATGAGAATGCTCCTTCTCTTCCCTCATGGGACATCTTGTATTTTCACAAGTATTGATCTAAAGACTTGTCATGGAGCCAAACTCACATCGTGAAAGAACCCCATATTGACAATCCTAAGCCTTAAGGTTAAAACAAATGTTCCTTTAGTGGGCAGTAATGGAATACCATGGTATTTTACAAAATTGTTGTGAGTTAAGGTCATTCCACACTCTAGAATTGACTTGTAATAGGGAATAAAACCGTTTGGCCTAAATGGAATTATACTAAACCTAGGACTTTGAGGAAGTAAAATTTATGGCCAAAACTTGTAATTAACTCGTAACTATCGATAATGAATTCTTAAGATGATGTTTTAGAAAAGTGAAATGCAAGATTCATTACTTAAACTCAATGCAAAACCTTTATAACGTTAATACAAGTGAAAACAAGGAATCCTAATTAGATTGTGAATCACGTCACGAAAAATGCAAACTAAATAGTTAACTTTCATAGTTAGTTGTAATAATAGGAAATTAAATAGAGTGTATCCTTAGTGTTTAAGCATTATTATGAGTAAGGAAGCGGTAATCTATCTACTCTTAGACCTATTAGTCTACCTTTTTACTTTCCATGAATCTTACTCCTTGTAATGAAAGTGTAATACAAAACCAAGTAAACATGCTCCCGAGAAGCGAATCCTTAGGAAAAATATTGATAGACTTATGTGTGTTTGAATGTTCCTATTGACCATCAAGTTATATAAATTAATTTGAATAAGAGAAACTAGAGAAAATAAAATGGAATCCAATATAAGTTTAAGGTTAAATGAAATAAAGAAAATGCAACCTAGTTTTTATAAGAAATGAAGGTTTATATGTTAAGTGTTCTTCAAATAATCAAGGTCAAATAATGAAATAGGATTATACGTAAATATGCAGCAATGAAAGTGTTGTGTCGTGGAAAGTGCCTACCTGTGAATTTATATTGTAGTTGGGTTGTTTTGTTGTACTTTGTCATTTGGGAAGATGTGGTTGATGTGCATCATGTGTTTTCATGTGGTTATGTTTTCTCCCCATTGTAAGCCTCTTAGGTATGCTTGGAAAAGTGTATGTGTGTCATCTTTATTTGTGGTGTTTATCTATTCCTCTTCATGTTATATATGTGGGTTCATGGTTGTACAAACATCTCATGTGTTGTGAGTTATCTTAAGTGATCCCATGTGGTGTCGTGTATCAAGTAGTGTAAGTAAAAAAAATTATTCCGGTATTTTATTGTTTGTATTTGGGTGTGTAATTTGTGGGCATGACAGGGCTTTATAGTTTTAAGTAGGGATGTGTTTTTTAATTAATTGGGATTCTTAACTAAGGTGAGGTTAAGGATTATTTTAATTTAAAAAGGGAGATTTTTTCTAATATATTGAGGTTCTAATTGATAACAATTTTGTGTGTGTTCAAGACTAGAGTGTCGATCTGGTGTGATAGGTGGTCACCCCCACAAAATAGATCATTTTCTTATACTTTCTCATGATCAACTCATCACATGTACAATTACACCTGGCTCTTTCTTAGTACTAGGAGATCTGTTTTGGTAGATGTTTTTGAAAGTACATGTTTTCTTGCATAGATTATAGATATATGGATATAATCTTCTTCCTTTTTTAGAAATTGATATTTTTAAGTTTTTAAGTTTTATCTCTATTTTATGCATTGGAATTTTATTATGAGCTATAATATTATAAGAATTTTGGGGGTAATATTGTATAAAAACTCTACATTAAGCTCCTTTGGGGGATACTTTTCTTTCTAGAACATATTGGTTATGAAAAGATCATTTTTGAGCGTTTTTTTTCTTATGTGTGCAACACCAAGAACATTTATCTATCTTATCTTATGTTTGTGACTCATTTTATTTTTACATTATCATCTACAACAATAGATAATAATCCACCAATTCTCACTCCTTATAGCTACTATACATGGTGATATAAAATGACTCACATTTTACATAGTAAAGGGCTATATAAAGTTACAAATAGTAATGAAAATGAACTCACACAAGGTGTTGAAAAAACAAAATGGTTTAATAAGTGTGATAAGGCCTTTTGTATCATTTGTTTATTAATATCACATAAGATTTTATTTCACATTGAGTCTCATGCTATTCTTATTGATGCATGGAAGAAACATCAAGAATCATATGAATAGATTGACACTATAAGGGGTCATCAATTGGATTCTAAGATCATTTATCTCGATATTGTTCATTTTATAAAATTTAATACTACGATTCAATAGTAAATTGTTTCCTCATCTACTCCCCATTAAGATTTTGTGGACCAAAATCGTCTTGAGAAGGGGAGGAATGATCCATAGGGATATAAAGAAACACCACTTCATCAAAACAACCAAAATTAGAAGGAAAATTAATTAGAAAAGAAAGAAGACTATTAAGTTATAGAACTGCCCCAACGGTTGCGTAACAGCCCCAAAAATTGTGTAAGCTGCGCCGTGGAAGTTGCATAAGCGGTGGTTTGCATTCACCAATGACCTTTCCACTCATGGAAAAAAAAACTCTACGAGCTGTCACAAATTTCAAATGTCTGGTCCATGTTTCTTCTTTAGATGACTCTTCCCATTCTCCAGTGCATGAGAGGACATGGGGAGAAAAATATTTAAGCAAGAATAACGCGTGGAATTGGATCATCAAAGATTTGATAGAGAGAAGTGAGTAAGAAACCATTGATGTTGGAATTGTTTTGTAGAAGCAAGGTGTGAGAATAGAGCAAGCAAGTAGAGAGGGGTGAAAGTGATGTATTTTTCCTTCCTTCACTTCTTGTAATATGTATTCTTTTGAATTGGCCAATATAATATTGGGAATAAAGGGCAATTTCCCTTCCTGAATAGTTTTCCCTCAAATTAGGGGTTTCCAAGATAAAATATTGTGTTGTGTGTGAATTTTTATATCTTTCATTGCGCAAAATAGTTCTAGTTTTGAATTTCATTCACTAGTATTAAGAACTATCATTTTCAAGCAATTGGAAGTAGAAACAATATTTTGTGGTCTCATAAATTTCCAAAGTAGAGTTTTACAGATCATTTTGGTATCGAGTGACACTTATATCCAAGGGACTATCGTATTCATTCTGTGTGATTTGTATGATAGTGACAAGGTATAAAGGTGAAGAAGTATTATATTGCAATCCAAAGATATCTAAGATGAAGTGGAAACAAAGTATTAGAGATCAAATCGAAGAATAAAACTTACATGGTAGAATTAAGATGTTGGAAATCATGATTGATAGGTTGTTTCAACACCAATGAGAACTCTCATATCAACAAAGGACAACAACGGTTAAGCAAGATTCCATAGACTCAGTGGTTTGAGATTTGGCCGAGAAGTTTGGCATAGGAAAGAGCCATGATGAGGAAGAATATGTGGAAGAGCGTGAAGAGGAAACTCCATTTGGAAGATAAAAGGTAAAATCTAATCACGCTCCTTTTAATTTTGAAACTAAAGTTTAGATTAAAAGCTTTAAAGGACAAGTAGATGCATAGTTGATAGATAAATGGATAAAGCAATTGGATGTTTATTTTAGTGTGCATAATGTCATTGAGGCACAAAGGATTACCTTTTTACGTCTCAAGATGGAAGGACATGTTATAGTTTGGTGGGAAACCCATCTAGCTACTAGTGAAGAGAAGAAGCATCATATTGTAAGTTTTAGGAGGGATTTAAAGAATTTCTTAGAGATGTTTTTTATCCTATTGGCCATAATACTGACCATATGATTAAATGGAAGTATTTTAAACAAAGAAGTGGTCAAAGTGTGCAGGATTACACTACAAAGTTTTGGAGGCAAACCATGTTGCTCAATATGGACTTGGAGGATGAGGATATTCTGACCAAGTATTTGAGAGGACTTCACACTCACCTTCAAAGGAAGGTCATCTCCATGAAGCCCAAGGATCTCAATGAATCATGTGTGCAAGAATATTACATTGATGATGAGAAGAATAAAGGAGAAGCAGATTCAAGGAAAAATCAATCAACAAATCAGCCAAAGAAAGAAAAGGGACAAACAAGTAACAAAGGTAAATGAAAAGGTAAAAATCTGCTACCACTTTGGACACTTGTAAAGATCCTAAGATTATTTGCAAGAATTGTGATATAAATGGTCATACTGATGCTACATGTTGGAAGTTGCATCTAGAATTGCATCCAAAGAACCAAACCAAGGACTCCAATAATTCCATGATAGTTATAAGAACAGATGGGGAGGTAGAGATAGAGGATGATTCATGTGTAGACGAGAGGCTAGGATGCATGGCCACTAACATGGACAACCAAGAACAAGAGGAAGAGATGATTAAGTTATTTCAAATCTAAATCTAAATCAAGAGGACTAAAGTAAATGCTTTGGTCGATCTTTGGTTATTAATATAATTTGATTTATGATGCAATTGTAAAGAATCTTGGTATTGAAACTTATGAGCATCTACATCCATATCCTTTGGGATGGGTGAAGAAGGGTGTAGAAATTCAGGTAACAAGAAGATGTAAGTTCAAGTTTGGGATAAATTATCAGTATATAGATGTATTGGAAGCTGATGTAATTCCACTTGATGCATTTGATGTTGTTTTCGGGAGTCCTTACTTATATATCATGGGTGTTGTATTCATAAGAAGGGAAAAGTGATATAGATGGGTGAAGGATGGAGTCAGTTACAACATCCGGGCACACTGGTGTTAGTCAAAACTTTCTATGGTAAGTGTTAACCAAGAAAAGAGACTAATTTTGGCAAATCACAATCAATTTTGTTTACTTTTATTGAAAGATAAACAAGATGGGGTATACATTTCAGATATTTCTAACAAATGGACGAAGGATTTAGATAGTATAATTCAGTATTTTCAGGAAGTGTTCCAAACTCCTAGCGGGATACCACCAAAACAAGAGGTAGAGCATGAGATTCAGTTGTTGCGAGTCCCCTCTACCAAATATTGGGTTGTATAGGAAATCCTTGTTAGAGAGTACAAAGGTAAATAAACAACTCCATGAGCTATTATACCAAGGGGTAATATGTCCAAGCACCTCGTCATTAAGTTCACCTATTGTGATCGTCCCAAAGAAGGATGGTTCTTATAGATTATGCATCAACTATTGTGCTTTGAGCAAGATTACCATAAAGAACAAATATCCACTCCCACACATAGATGATCTCCTAGACCAACTTGAACATGTAAAGTTCTTCAAAAAGTTGGATCTTAAGTCTGCAGGTATCACAAAATTAGTCACGCTCCAATACTTTCTCTTCCTAATTTGCAGCATCCCTTTGAAGTATAGAAATATGTCGGTGATTGTGTTATGGGAGCAGTGTTGCTACAAGGAGGTAAGCCAATATGTTATCATTCGAAACTTTCACTTCAGCAAAGTTAAGGTATATTTAGTATATGATAAAGAGATGTATTCTCTAGTTCACGAAATAAAAAATGGAAACATTATTTGTTTGGTAAAGAAACTATTGTGCACACTGACTATAAACCTCTCTAGAATTTACAAGCATGGTCTAAATTGTAACAAGTAAGGAACTACAAATGGATGTGATTCCTTCAACAATTTCATTTGGTGATCAAGTACATGAAAGGTAACACCAATTTGGTGGAAGACATGTTGTCTAGGATGCCTACATAGGAGAAAATATCTAGTTTGCCCACTATCTCTCATATTGAGTCCTTCACAAAGGAAGCTTACAGAGAGGTATATGCTCAAGACAAATATTTTGGGGTAACATATCAGTAGTTGCAGTCCCAAGGGGTTGAAAAAATGGGTATTGAAGATTGTTATCTCAAATATGGGTTGCTCTACCGATGGGGAAGCTTTGTGTGCCAAAATAAGAAAGGATTTTATTGATGAGGGAAGCACATACCTTGAAAGTAGCAAGACATTTTGGTGTTGGAAAGACCATGGCCCACTTGTAAAGGTACATGTATTGGCCCAATATGCAAGAAGAAGTATCTAAATTCATAAGAGGATGTAAAATTTGTTGTACTAACAAGGCTAAAATCAGGAAGGAAGGATTGTATATGCCTTTACCGGTCCCTACTCGACCTTGGGAGGATGTCTCTATGGATTATGTAAGAGGAATACCTATTTATAAACATAACCATGATTATATATATATATGTTTTTGTAGATAGATTAAGAAAAATGTGTGTTCTTATGGCATGTAAAAGATAATAAAAAAACATGTAAGGCAACTAAATTTTTCTTTGGTTTGCCAAAGTCTATTGTTTCGATAAATATTTCAAGTTCTTGGGGAAGTTTTGGAATAATTTGTGGGACAAGATGGACACCATGTTATAGATGAGCACAACCTTCCATCCCAGACGGATGGGAAAATGAAGGTGTGAACACGAATTTGGTACAAATGATTAGAGGATACAATAACAAATATCCACAGACTTGGGACGATTCCTTAGCCTACATTCAACATTCCTACAATTTGGGTAGTACACACTGACCACTATTTAGTCACCTTTTAAAGATTTATTTGGGTATCTACCTACCAATCCACTAGACATTGTGGTTGGACAATAGGAAGAAGGGGAGATACATGACTCAAAAGTGACTAGAGAAGCGAAGTTTCTTTGAGAGGATCTGAAAAATCCATCTCAAGGTGAAGGAAAAATTGGATAAGTCTCAAGCCAAGTATAAGGATAGAAACGATCAACATCGTAGAGAGCAAAAACTTCATGTTGGAGACAAGGTTTGGTTGTACTTAAGCAAGGAAAGACTACAATGTCAAACAAGAAAACTTAGGCGATGCAGTATGAACCCTTCACTATCTTTGGAATAGGTTGGAGAAAATGATTTTAGAATTGACTTTCCACACTTCATACAGATGTACTCAATAGTAAATTGTGAGAACTTACACCTATATGAGCTCCATCCATGTTTGATGAGGAATAATAATGTTATTTTCTACCTTACATAGAAGATTACGTCTTGGATTCATGAGATGAGTTAGAGGAGGATGTAGTGTTGCAGCAGAAGGTTAGAGAAACAAAGTTAGGTCCACATAAATCTTAGCAAGTTGGAATCAAGGGGAAGACACCAAGACATTCCTGGTGGTACTCGAATGAGAAAGTATGGGAGTTTTTTTCTCATCTACTCCACCATTAAGCTTTTGTGAGACAAAAATCCTCAAGAGCAGGGGAGGTGTGATCCATAGGGATCTAAAGAAACACCACTTCATCGAAAAACTAGAATCAGAAGGAAAATTAATTAGAAAAGAGAGAAGATTGTTAAGTTACTGAGAACCTTCACATTGTGGTGGAGCAAGTTACATAACGACCACGATGGTTACGTAATCGCACCTCTACTGAGAGACTAGAGGTTTCATAACCACTAGTCTAAATTCACAAGAGGTCCTTCCACTAATGAAAATAAAAAAATCCATGAATGGTCACAAATTTCAAATGTTTGGGTCATAGTTCTTCCTTAGATGACTCTTCCCATTCTCCAGTGCATGGAGGACATGGGGAGAAAGCTATTTAAGTAATAAGAACATGTGGAATTGGATCATCAAAGAGTTGATGGAGAGAAGTGAGAAAGAAACCATTGATGTTGGAATTGTTTTGTAGAAGCAAGGTGTGAGAACAGAGAAAACAAGTAGAGAAGGGTGGAAGTGACATTATTTTCCTTCCTTCAACTTCTTGTAATTTGTATTCTTTTGAATTGGCCAATATAATATTGGGAAGAAAGAACAATTTCCCTTCTCGACTAGTTTTCCCTCAAATTGGGGGTTTCTAGGATAAAATATTGTGTTGTGTGTTGAATTGTTTATCTTTCATTGCTGCAAAATAGTTCTAAGTTTCAGATTTCATTCACTAGCATTAAGAATTGTCATTTTCAAGAAATTGGAAGTAGAAACAATATTTTGTGGTCTCATAAATTTCCAAAGTAGAGTTTTACAAATCAATGTGACACTAATAACATTTATCTCTCTTGTCTTATGTTTCTAACTCATTTTATTTTTACATTATCATCTACAACAATAGATGATAATCCACCAATTCTCACTCCTTATAACTACTACACATGGTGATATAAAATGAATCACATTTTACATAGTAAAGGGCTATAACAAGTTAGAAATAGTAATGAAAATGAACTCACACAAGACGTGGAAAAGCCATAAGGTCTTTTGTCTCATTTGTTTATTTATATCACACAAGATTTTATTTCACATTAAGTCTCTTGCTATTCTTATTGATGCATTGAAGAAACTTCAAGAATCATATGAATAGATTGACATTATGAGGGGTCATCAATTGGATTCTAAGATCATTTATCTCAATATTGTTTATTTTGATAAAATTCAATGCTACGATTCTATAGTAAAATATTAGTGGTTCTAACTTAAATATTGTAATATAACCAAATATGACAAGAAACTAGTTTATCATGGATCTCCTAATTAGATTAAAAAACATTGTATTTTTGTATCTAATTTCAAGTCCTCTAAGGATTCTCTAGGTGATACTTTAAAAATGACCACATAAGGCTGAATTATGAGCATAATAATATCATTCAAATGAGAATCATTTCTAAATCAATAAAGTCACTTAATACTATTGTAAAATAACATCCAAAACCATACAATCCTAGTCCCAAATCACGGTCACATAGGCCTCTTGGTTTTAATACTTATTCTTTAGCTTCTTTAAATTCTTGAAGGCCAAATAATTATTTTATGAATAAATGTAACTTTTTTGGAGTAATTGGACATCTTGAAAAAAGTTTTCCAAGAAAATGACACTTCTTAATGAATAAATGAAGAAGTAAAAGATTAGTCTTCCATCTAGTTCTACCTCTTCTAGCAAGGAAAGGTAAAATACATATTTGTTGTTGTTTTTGCTTCCTCTAAACCTAAATGGATACTTCACTTTGGATATACTCATCATAAGGATTGATCTATATAGATGTCTTATTTTATTGAACATTATTCATCATAGTAAATATTTATGGGCAACTCTTCTTCTTCGAATATTCAAGGACAAGAAATTGTTGATATCTTGCGATGAAACCTTTAAAATGTTTTCTATTTTCCTTATCTCACACAAAATATAATTTCAATCTATTAGATTACTCAAGATGACATGATAATTGAGTACAAAAATGATTCAAAAACCATTTGAGAACATTAAGATCCTTCCTAGATCATTGTAGTGTGAAAGGTATATAATAATGCGTGCTTGTATGCATTTTCACATTTTTTTCATGAATATCCTTCTCATATATTAATTACAAGGATAAATTGAGTAATTTTTGGCATGAATAGTTTTCCCACTTGAAATATTATTATCTTAAAAACAACCTGTAACATGGTCAATAATTTCCAAGTGGGAAGAGGATGACACCCCCATCTATCTCGAGTTAACATTATCAACAATGAAAAGGTAGATTAAATCACATGTGTTGTGGATTTGTCTTGTGTGACAAGCTGATTAGTCTTATTTAAATATCTACACCCCTGCTATAGCTTTCATCATTAAAAATTTTAGCTAGCTCGCTTGCTCTTCTACTAGAATTGGGCGGGGGACGATGTAGAGTTGAACCGGTGAAGATTAATGAGTGGAATAACAATGCAATTCTCTAGAGCATTTTGAGCAAGGGTGGACTTACAAACTTTATGGATAGAGTCAAGGGTTATGACCTGCACTTTTCCCAGGAGTTTGTCAAAAATTGGAAGGAAAGGAAGGTGTCTTATAAAGGGAAATAGTTTGAAATAAATGAAGATGTCATTACGTGGGTTACTGGTCTTCACATAAAAGGTTTAAAGTTATATAAAAACAACATTGATTATGGAGTGAAAGAACTCAAATTCCTGGATCGTGGCGAATCCATTGTGCACAATCCCGGGATTCACCAAGGAATCTCTACCTCCCCCTTCAACACCCTTGGATTAGTGGTAATGAAATTCATCACGTTAGAGGTCTAGTTCTTGATCATGCCCAACTACCACCTAGTTTTTATCAATCACTTCCATAGGAAATACTGTGAGTTTCCCATTTTTCTTACTACATTCTCTTGAGTATTATGTGAATTTGGTAAAATGGGGCAAGTGTGTCTTCCCCTTGCATCATGTGGCTACACTCATGCTTTACAAGTTTTTGATTATTCTATTCTCCATCCCTAACCTACTTCCCTTTTCCCTCTCATCAATCCCTCTTCCCCCTCTTCTGCTTCCCTCAACCTCTACCCCCTCATCCCTTATCTCCCTACCTCCTCCCCTCCTTCAATTCCCCGATCACCCACCCCTATTCCTTCGTCCACCTTTTTCCCTCCATCCACGTCGCCGAATCCGACCTTTTCTCGGTAAGATATCCAAATCCCTTTTTATTGGTAGGTCCCTTAGGAGCAATCCTAAATCCTCACATACTATTGATGCCTCTTCCCATCCAATTATTGGAGAAGGTGAGGCCATTCTTGGGATCCTCTCAATCGGCAAGGATTACCTTGAATCTTGTAATACAACTACCACGAAGACAACTACTGAGTCGGATATCCAATTGGACAAAATCAAAAGGCTCAAGGGTAAAATTGATGCATGCAGGCTTGAAAGTGTAGATGGAATGGTTGACAAAAATACAGTGATTGATCTCAGCAATCATGTTAAAAAAATTGAAAAGATCAAGGCCAAACAATGTGACATCCTCAACATGTGAAGAGTACCATGGATTTCCTTTCTCTTTTCATTTCTCAATTTGATGTCCAAAAAGGAAGAGACAAATCCAAAAAAGATACAAGCTTCAATGATATCAAAAAGGGGCTTGATGATGTTAATAAGAGATTCCATAAGCTCATGAAATAATCTTGTGCTCCCTCTTTTTATTTGGTTTTGGGAAACAAATTTTTGTGTCTCTATTGTGAAGTTATGACATTATGTTGATCCTTTGCTTATATCTTGTTGACTTCTTGTTGTTCTTTGGATTTTTGTTGACTAGTTGTCTTTCCAGGCTTGTTTTGGTTTCTCTATATTGTATTGGATATCGAGAAATGTCCTTTTTGTAATCGGGTAGGGTCTCAACTAAAAAAGTTTATCCTTAATAAAAATATTCCTTCCAAGTTGGTGCATGTGTAATGTCTGTTCTTGGAAAAATTATTGATGATAAATACTTGAAGGAAAAATAAAAAAGAGCATATGAAGTTATTCAATTCTTCATAGTGACATTTATTTCCACATGATAACACTTTCATTTTATTAAGGCCATTATGTGATCACCTTTATTGATGAATTCTCTAGGCATACTTGGGTATTTTTCTTGCTCACAAAATTCGGGGATTTACTAGTTTTTGTTGAAAAATAATGAGGGAAGAGAATTAGGTGTTTGCAAAAAATGATACTAAATATGTTAATTCTATCTTTTAATACTTTTATGCCTTGCATAGAATTAATTTTCAACATATCATTGCTTATAGTCTATGCCATAATGACATTGATGAAAGGAAGAATTATACACTCAAAGATATTATCACTTGCATAATTCAACCAAGGGATCTTTCTCTTTTTTATTGAGTCGAGGCTATCAATTATTAAAATCGCATCAAAGTTTTCACTCCACACAAAGAATTAAAAGGTATGAATCCTCAAGAATCTTGGAGTGGTGAGAAACCTTCTATTGAGCACCTAAGATTCTTTGGATATAAATCCTGGGATCACAATCCTAAGGGAAAACACAAGGATTTACGATTAAAAATACTTACATAGTTGTGGGTTATCTTGATGATGTTAAAGGTTATATGTTTTTTCATCTCGATACACACATGTTGATTACTTATAGAATTGTTCACTTTAACAAGCATACTCTACAAGAAACATCATTATCTTCCATTATTAGAATGTCACATGCATCAAACAATTATTTGGAGGATGATACACCTATTAATAATAAATATTATCCTCCTCCACCACATACTCCTACACCTCTATGTCTTCCTCGATAGGTTTAATATAAAAAATATGCAATTAGTTCTCCTTATGGTGATCCTAATTATACTTGATGTACATGATCATATTATAGAGAGCTCCCTCATGAATATATTACCACCACATAATATCCTCATTCCTTCAAAGTGAGGCTAACGAAACTTTATAATGAGACAAAACCATGGAAGAAGAGTATGCCTCTCTTATGAATAATTACACATGGGACTTAGTTACCTTTCCAAAAGTAAGAAATATTGTTCATTGTAGATCAATTTATCAAACCAAGTATGTAGAAGATGTAAATATTAGAAAATATAAAGCATTCCGATTGCTAAATAATTATTGCAAGTGAAAGGAATTGATTCTGTAGAGACCTTTTCTTTAGTTGTTATGATGAACTTATATGCCTTGTTATTTCTATTACCACATTAAAGATAGTTTACTTATCATTTTAGATCCAAAATAAATGATTCAGAGCATGAGTTGTAGGTTTTTGATTTTATAAATGACCAATGAGGGTCTTCTTAGATAGTTTTAGAGTCCTTATAGTGTTACTCTCTACAATAACTAATAATTATACAAGCTAAACTATACCTATTAGCTACAATACTAATGTGGTCATAATTAATGGGTATTACTTAGAAGAAAATTAAACAAGAGAGTAATACAAAGAGAAGAAATTTATGATGAATATAAAGTTTTATAAAGCTGAAATTATGTGTATTAAGTTTGCATGCCTAGATAACCCAATGCATTTAGTATATCCTATACACATAATAGTACATAAATGATGCAAAAGATTCAAAGAAAATAAGAAATATAACTATAATATGCAATTAAACATTCAAAAACAAGGAAACTCGTCAAATTGTTAAATGCACATCCCTTATGGACTATAAAGCTATGAATCCTATTACACATTCATTAAAATTGCAAATCACAATTTAAAGGTTAGAATTATGAGCATGAAAATGATTATAATTTTAACAACAATTCATAAAGATCATACAAAGGAGGAAATAGAAAACTAGATTACCTCAAATTTTAGGAAATACTTGAAACTATCTTGTATTATAATTCTTAAATTCCCCCTTTAATGAAGGTTACATGTTTATTTATACAAAATGGGACCGAGAGATTCCTACCCATGTAGTTACAATGATTGGGCCAAACTTTATAGACATACAAACAAAATATCTAGGACATATGACATTTTACAAAATATTCTAATTGATTCAGTTAGGGTGCTACATTAAGCATATGGGCTCAGCGTACCTAAAGAATATTCCTAGAATAAATTATGTGGTCCCCTACTTTTATTCCTTAATCATTAGTCCTTTAGAAGTCCCCAAGGCTTGTTGTGAGGGCCTTTTTTTTATTTTGACAATGCATCCTTGCATATCTTATAATCCCCATCAAGTTTGTTAAGATCAATAATGAGCTTACTGAAGAGCTTAAGGGTTTTTCCTAGCAGAGTCTTATGAGAATCCATTATTTAATTTGAAATATCTTGAGGGTTTGGACCTTCTAAATTATTTCCTTAAAATGATATATCAATTGAATTACTCTTTAAGATTCTACCCCATTTTCCTTGGTAATATTCTTGTTGATGTGCACGATGAATTGGGTAAGTTTCTCTCAAAATTCCTTTATTTCCACCACATCTTGTTTCACCATGTAAACCTTGGTGATAGCTACCTTAGTGAATATTAGACTACCCCTAGAGATGATATCATCTAACTATGGGGAATTCTACCCATTTAATTATTTCAATCTTTCAAAAGGCCTTTGCATATGTGATATAAGTTTGACAAAGAGCAATATCGTTTATTGACAACATGACACAATCCTAACATACTCCTTCATCAGTGGGTCTTCTTAGTACTCAACAACTTGGGACCATTTATTTTTCCTTGTCTTTGTGAGAGGAAACATGTCTTCTTCGATGTTTCATACCAGATTAAAAATTCATTGGTTGACATTAATTTATTGGTCACTCTTTTCATTTTTCCAGCTCTAGGATTAAAATCAATCTTGATTTGGAGGTCCTTGAGTGCTACCCAATATTTTTTCCACTTTTGTGTGATCGAGCCTACTTTATCTAGTCCTATTCTTGACCATGAAAAGTCTCAGTAGTTGAGGGTCCCTTCCCATTTCTTCTTGATTTTTTTATTTCTTCAATTGTGGATTCCTTTTCAAGAAGACAATTAATATACCACTAGATGAGGATCTTGGACTTTTTAGGGACTACTTTATGAACTTCTAAAGTACGAGGATCAACAAGCCCTAGGGAGGAATTTGGTGACTTTTCACTATGCTTGGTATGTTTCTTTGTGTGATACCATATTTCTCTTCTTAATAAGTTCCTCTCAATCACTCCCTTAGATGGGGGAACTACCCCGCATTATTCATATTTTGATTGTCAACATCATCATCTTCTTGTGTAATCCACACCCAATCATTAATATTAGGTGCATGATTGATCCGTAAATTATACTAGACCCCCACTATCTAATAATTTTTTAAATGAATATTAATTAAAATTCTTGAATTCACGATTTTAAATAATTTTAGAACTTATTTAAAATTTATTTAGAACTGATTAAGAGTGATAAGAAACTCAAAATATCAATTCCATAATTAAACTCTTCCAAAAAATTTATTTTATGATTTTTAAGTAATATGCCTTTGTTTATCATTAATTCATCCATAAAAATGAATTAAAATACTGATAAAAACAACAAATCTCAAAGGAAAAATGACAAAGCGCTTGATAATGAAGTTCACCAATTTGGCTACATCTCCGGGTTCACTTAATCGATGAACTGAATCATTTTAAAATATATTGCAAGTACAATATGAAAAATCACAAAGTTCAATGAATCTGAAACATGTAAGAAATATTATCAACAAAACTTGAAGAACTTTTAATTTATCAATAATGTCCTCCACCTTCTCGAGGTACTTGCACGATCATTTTCCCCATGTTCTATGTCAAAATTGGTGGAATATTTCTTCAAAGAGACGTCAAACGAACACCAATTGGGAAAATCAAAGGCTCATATTGATCATTTAGAAATTATGAACACATCTCTAGTTTTGAAAAACTCTTGAAAAATTCCACCTAGTTGCTAAAAAATGATCAAATGTAAAAATTGTCCCTTATGGGACTTACACGGTCTTTGAGCATGTTGTTTTCAATTACAATAAATTTCCTTTATATTGTTTATAAGTGATAGGAAGGTTGGTAATGAACCTTATATTTTTATTAGAAGGTGGTGTTATCACCAATTTTGACTTTGCAAAATGATTAAAAAACAATAAAAAATGAAAAATTTGAAAATTTTGAAAAGTGTTTCTTTGTGTGGTTCATTGCCCTCATTGCATGATTGTCTCATTTTTGTGATCATTTGGTCTTCATTTCATCTTTTCAAGAGAACGCATCCCGTTGAGGATTTAAAACGCGTTAAAATACATTAAAATTAATTAATTAATTGCTCCTTGTTTGATTAAATTAATTTTTAAATCACTTGAGAAGTATTTAATTAAATAAATATAAATTAAAGTTCGTTCGAAAAATTTTATGCCGGGGAAGTAAGCTTATGCTTCCAACTACCGGGAAGCCAATCTGGCTTCCTGAGCTTGAATTTCCCCTTTCCTAGAAATTTCCTTCAATTTTCCCGCACGTGGGATTTTCTCTACCAATTGCCAAATCATGGATTGGCTAACTGGTAGGAAATTCCCCAATTTCCCACATGGGGAAATTGAACGGGATCGCTTGACCCATTTTTCCATTCCCATTGGCAATTGTCTGTTGCTTTCCCCATTTCCCCCTGGCACTTAAGCCACTACCGGGAAGAGAGGAAGTTGAATTAATCCTCGTAACTTCCTCCATCAAACCCGTTGGAAAAATTCATGCGAAGCTTTGCTTCTTAATTCTTTTGAAGGCATAATATTTTATCACATCCAACGAAATACTTCATGCATGCAAAGGGAAATAAGACAGTCCAAAACAAGCAGCAAATTATTTTCAAATCCAAGCAGCAGCCTGAAGGAGACACCTTGGGAGAGACAAAGAGTGCAGTTAAATACAATCACCACATTTTTAGAAAAAGAAGCATTTGTGTTGAGCCTGCACATTGGGTAGAGGAGAGGTGGAGCTGTCCCAGGAACCCCACGCACTACCAAACTAAATACAAAACCTGCACATGTTTTAAAAAGAAGAAGACAGAAAATTCCTTTACATGCATTGGGAGGGACAGTTTTGAATCATTTAAAGTCAAAGAAAATTCTTCACGCCAGGGAAAGGGAAAGAACACAGCCAGAGGTAAAATACATCAAGCCAAAGCCCACACAAGACAAGAATCCATACGTGGAAAGAAGGAGCCGCCCCAGCAAGAGGAGACCACCACGCGCCCGACCAGATAGCTTCTCACGTATACTGAAGGAAAGAACATAAATATTTTTAAAAAGGGAAGAAGTAACAAACTTTCATGCACCCAAATATTTCTCCATGCATAGCTAAAAGTAATCACCACGCATTAGGAGGAGGAAATATTTCAACGCATGTTATAAGGAAAAGAATTTCCATGCATTTTTTTGTTTAAATTGTCCAAGCAGGAGAAAACAAGAAAACAACAACAACAAATTTGTGCCTAGCTAGGATGGGTCCACGCATTGCAGGAAAATAGAACAATTTTTAATATATAAAAAAGAGAAGAAATGGGAACAGTTTTAAAGCAAAAAAAAATTGTTTTTCAAGTAAATTTCCACGCACATCAAGAACTCACCTAACACCATACAAAGAATGAAGGGAATGCAATTTGTCTCATGCAAGTGAGAGGTAAAATGTTCTTGTTCACGCGGGTAGGCGACAAGCACAAGATCATGCATGCAAATAAAATTTCATGTAGCCAAAAGTAATTTCCCATGCAAAGGTAAAGCGAACCACTCAACACCAACCGGAGGCGGTCAAAACTCATGCGATCTGAAGGAAAGAGGTAAACCAAAGCAAATCATCAAAGCCGGGACGGTGAAAGGAGATTCACGTAGTTTGAAGGGAGATCACCACGCATTCAAAGAAGACCAAATACTATGCTAAGGTGTCTATCAACGAATTCGGTAATTTCTTCGTCGACATTGCAACACCACTAGTTCACAAATGTGCAAAGGAGATGGATGTCCAAGATGATGAAGTCTCACGGATGCTTCTCAGGAAATCAATGCTATAAATTAACACGGAACATGCTTGAGAGTCACTTGATGTCGTACTTCAACGGATGGAAAGGTATAAGGCATAGTCATCTTAGCTCAAAGTGAAGAATCGGTAGCTCATGGCATACATACAACATTTGATCAACTTGATCACCTCCGATGTCCAACTTCTAGTCCCGGTGGCTATTCCTAATTAGGAGGCACTTGCAGCATCAAAAGAAAATAACATCATTGGCCATACGATAAGGGGTTGGATAGATCAAATTTTGTGCCAAGGTCTGAGGGTTGTTGATGAGGTGGCATGAATCTATGATCGGGTGCAAACCCATCTGGATTCGATTTTCTATTTTGGAGAGGCTCTTGATGTTGAATTGGTCACTTTTGACAAATAACTCCCATGATTTGTGAACTTGCCAAGATCGTCTTTGTGTCACTTGTTCATGAGGGAATACTTGAGTTCGCACATCATAGGCTCCATATAGAGTGGCTCAATTCGGCCAAGTTTAGGAAGATGTGTTTGGAGGACATAAATCTAGGTAGTGAATTGTAATTTTGGCTCTTGGAGATCTTCTCAATGGCGAAAGACCGGAAGCTAGATTCGACAAAATAAGGTGGTGTAATGACTGCGGTCTTGCGAAAAATGAATAATCACCATGGAAAGGTACTCGAGCATGTGGAGAATTGTGAATGTGAATACGAATGAAGACAAAATTTCTCACACCGAGAATATTGCTCAAACGGAGGGGTGAATGAATTGCTCAAGTTTTAAGCTCAACGCTATTTTCATTTGGAGGATTGCAGAGCATAGTCAATGAGTTCATTCCTGTACGATCAAGATAGGTGGACTCTTGGCCCAATGGTTAAGGCACTAATCCTAGGTGTCTTGATCTAGGTGGCGCATTCTCGACTAGGAATTCTATGTGTGTGTCCAAGTCATTTAAGTGGGATCCACATGTACCCATTTCTTTTATTTATGTATTTTTCCTTAAATGAATTTTTAATTTAAGTGGTTTCTATTTTTAGTCACTTTTTAAAAGTTCGTTGAAAAAATCAAAGTCACTTAAGTGCCCTATTTAATGTGCATTTAAAACCCTAACTACTTTGTAACCAACTTTTGGGTTATAAAAGGAAGTGAGGGCTCATTTGTAAGGGTGAATTTGAGAGAGGAGAAGAAAATAATTTTGTGCAAGATTTGTTTTAGGAAGAAACTTTGTGTTCTTTTGTGAAAAACATTTTGGAGTTAATGAAATACGAACTTTGTGTCTCATTCATTGTCTCTTGTAACATTTGATGTTCTTATGTTCATTAGATGTTAGGTGTTTGAATCTTTCATGCAAATATTATCTTTGATCTTATTGTCAACATTATTTGTCAGTTGTTCTAGTTCATAGTGATCAAGCTCTGATTATCTACTTGCTCATGTGTGTTCCCTTTACACGTTCTTGTTTGGCTAACTCAAACTCCTTTTTATTTGTGTTGGTTATACATCTTTCCTCTTCATGTAATATTAGGCTTTGTTTTTACCTAAGTCTTGCATGTTCTTTCAGTTCATTCCATTCCACTCCTTTCCTTCATTCCATTCAATCTCCTTCATTCACTTTTCTTTCCATTAATGTTCTAGAACCCCCACATACAATTTTGAATGTATAGATGTAAATGTAGTTTTAGTTTTCAATAAAGGCAGCCTCACCTTCATTGAGGAGGGACTTCGTTCCCACATTGTTGCATGTCATTTGCATGCGTGCAAATCCATATGCTAATAGTTTTTGGCGACTCCGCTGGGGATTCAGGAATCGTTAACCAATGCTTGGTTAAATCTTTATGACTATCCCCTCTACACAAGCTCCAGTTCTTCAACCGAATCTTGTGCCCGATGAATATTTTCAAGGAGACATTGCTGCCAACCTTCAAATAGTAGCTTGGGAAAACCGTGAAAGCTTGCAGTAATTTGTGGCTATTGATAGAGCCATTGACAGAGAAATCTACATCGAAGACCTTAGAAAAAGAGCACCCACACTTGTGGCCAGAAGACCTCCTGGACACGTGTTGATCGTTGTTCACCGACACGGTCCTCTTCCACCAAGGTAATAATTTGTATGACTATTACAGGTAACCCACCTATCTTGCAACCAAATCTTGTTTTTGCAAATACTCAAGAAGACATATCATCATATTTGAGGCAAGCTATTTGGGAAAAGCGCACAAGTAACCATCATTTTCATCTCGCCGCATTAGTACTAGATAACGAAGAAGAGAAAGCCGTGAGAGTTGCTAGAGTTATTCAGGTGCAAATAGCTCAAGAAAGAGAGCGAAGAGAAAAGGCTAGAGTCGGTCAAAACAAGCCAGTAAGCTCTTCACCATAAATATTTCAAACTGGAAGGAAAGAGGTTTACGCGAGGAGAAAAAGCTAAAAGTCGATCTGACCCCACTTTTGACTTTTAATGAAATTTTCGTTTCAAGTTATCTCCTCCAAAGAAGAACACACCTCGTAGATCTACAAGCCTTGCATCAAGTCCTGAAAGAGCAAGAGAGGAAGGAATCACTACCAGTCAAGCACTTGTCCTTGCTCACGTTGTTTTACCTTCACATACCATCTTTCCTCAAATGGCAGCCAATGTAGCATGGGGAAATGACATAGGCCCATTGGCCTTACCTGCTCGACATGAACTCCCACAAGGATCAAGAAAGATTCTTCCCAAGTTCGACAGAGATGGGAAGACGTCACCAGATAATCATATTTCTACCTTTTTCTTTGCATGTGTTGTTTTGTCGGTAGAATATGAAGATGTTTCTATTCATCTCTTCGTCGAAACATTGCATGATGTTCTTTGCAGATTGGTTTCATCATCGCCCAATGGATGTATCACAAATTGGAGCGATATGAAAACTAAGTTTTAAAATCGATTTAAGATGACGAGAAGATGAACATGATCTTCTTGGCCAAATATCTCGAAGAAAGAGCCAACATAACCCAAGAGGAATTTCATGGCAAAATTCAACAAGATGGTGAACAAAGTTCCTGCCGGGATTCGTCCAAACCTTGATGGACAAAAATGTTTCTTTATTAACGCACAACAACTAGAAGTGTGTTATCGCCTAAGAAGGGATAGGGTGGCTACTTTAGAACTTGCTCAATCTTTGGCCATAGAAATTGAAGATGACTTAATCATGGCAGGAAAATTCAAGAAAAATTCCCTCAAAGGAAAGAATCAAGAAACTCCCAATGCTTCAGAAACTATACTCACTAAGTTGGCTAATGATGTGTTGGCTTTGAAAAAGCAAGTTGCTCAAAGTAGTAAACCTGCTCCTTACAAAGACATCCCGAGAAAAGGATATGTTCCCAACAAAGCCAGGATTGCAGGTGCTCCAATGAGGCTTGCTATTGAAGTAGCTCCTGCAACTAATTCCAAATGTGATGTCATTGAAGAAAGTGATGATGAGATTGAAGTCATCAAGGTTGATGAGGAAGAGCGGATTCTGAGACATCTGAACCTGAAGTTAAAGATCCTGAGGGGGAAAGTAATAATCATTTCTTTGAGTACCATCCCGATGAGGAATATGAATACAAATAAATTATAGAAGATATGAATAGTCAATCCTTTGTTGTCTTCACACGCTCTCAAAAAAAGGAGCAGGATACCACTAAGGCGGGAGATAAAGAGGTTTCCAAGGAAATTCCCAAAGAATCCAAGACAAATGAAGAGTCTAAAGAATCCAAG
This sequence comes from Taxus wallichiana var. yunnanensis, assembly GCA_018340775.1. Taxonomy (NCBI): domain Eukaryota; kingdom Viridiplantae; phylum Streptophyta; class Pinopsida; order Cupressales; family Taxaceae; genus Taxus; species Taxus wallichiana. Next base: position 469,839,909 of record CM031237.1, read on the forward strand.
ACGACTGAGGTTTCAAAGGTCAAGACTATCTTAAAGAAAGGAGGGCCTTTGTTAGATCAAACGGTTGGTAAACCAACTATGAAGAAAGTTTCTTCTTCCACGTCAGTGTCAACCAAGCCCGAGGCCAAGGTCAAAAGTGTGCCATCATCAAGTTTGAAAGAACTTATATCTGAGACTTCAAGTATGATTACTTTGCCTAAATTTGATATCATTGATCATATCAATAAAACAAAAATTTCCATGTCATAGGCAAAGTACTTGAAGTCCAACAAGGATCAGCTCAAGAAATTGGTCCAGTTTATCAAAGGTAACTCTACTATTCATTCCTTCAAAGGAATTATAAAAATCCCAAAGATGGAAAAACCCAAAATATTGTGGCGGCCACTACACCTTCAAATGAAAAGATCGAACCTTTCTTTTTGTATTTTCTGATCAATGGATGCAAATTAAGTAATTGCATTATAGACTCTGGAGCCTTGGATAATGTGATGCCGGAAAAAGTAGCACATGCTCTTGGTTTGACTTGTATGAGAACATTCAGATCATGTTACTCCATGGAAACCAAGCAAGTTCCTCTAATCGGGCAGATTAAAGACGCCCAAATGGTTTTAGCCCAATTCCCTCAAAAGCGAGTTAAGGTAACCATTTTAGTTGCTGATATTCCCGCCTCGTATGGAATGTTGTTGAGCAGGAAATTTTGCAGGGATTTGGGTGGTGAGATTCAAATGGACTGGTCTCATGCTATGATTCCTATCAATGGAGAAATGAAAAAGCTTATGCCGGAAGCTCAGGAAAAGTTCACGGTAACTAAAACTAAAGATCCTCACACACAGATCCTTTTCCAAGGCTCAAGTATGGGTAATTATATGATGACTACAGAAATTCATACCCCTGAGATCACTTGCCAAGATTCCAATGAGATCTGGACTCTTGAGTTCAATGTAAATTGTTGCTCAACGGGTTTTGGTGCAGGGGTGGTGCTCATATCTCCAAATGGTAAAATATTTCCTTTTTCCTACAAACTTGAATTTTCAAATACTAATAACACTGCAGAGTACGAGGCATTAATCCTTGGCCTTCAAGTTGCAGAGGAGAAAGGGATAAAAAATTGGAAGTCTTTGGGGATGCGGAATTAATCGTGAAACAAGTAAGAAATCAATTCCAAGTAAAGAATGATCGTTTGAGACACTACAAGAATAAAGTGTGGAACGCAATTGAAGTCTTTGATGCCTTTTCCATAAAATTTGTCCCTCGTGAAAAGAATGACAAAGTGGATTCTCTAGCAGTCTCAACTTCATTAATGATTCCTCATTCAAAATTTGATCAAGTCAAATACACCATTGAAATGGTCTTTAGGCCGAGTGTTTCTGACAATGCAGAAAATTGTCAAGTATTTGATGATGATCAACAAATTATTGCCTTCTTGGAAAAGAAAGAAAATTCTGAATAGTTGTAATTTGAAGGAAGTGATTATGCATTTCGCGAATCAACTACCTCACCCATTTAGGAAGGAGTTCAGAACGAAGATCCTGGTGATGACATCATTCAACTCAAAGGAAATAAAATTCCCAAAGGATTGGTTTCAGTTTAAGAACTTTTTGACAAACATGACAGGTTTATCAAAGAGAAAAACAGCGGGACTGCGAATTCCACTTCGACTATGAGCAAGTTAACATAGGTACAAGGATAAACCTCGCCTAATCAATATTGGCTAGTGTTGCTCACGAGGAGGACAGGAAGTTCATAAGTCTACTTACCAAATATTCGACGTTTTGGCTTATTCATACGAAGACTTGAAGTCTTTCCAACCCAGGGAGATGGAACATGTGATACCTTGGAAGCCTGGTGTAGTTCCATTCAGGCAAAAGCAAAGACCATATTATCCCAAGATTGCAGGGACAATATTTCATGAAGTTCAAAAGATGCAAGATGCACGAATAGTGTTTCCTATTCGACATTCGACCTGGATAGCTAATATTGTACTGGTTTGCAAGAAAAATGGAGAAATTAGGATTTGCGTGGATTTACGCAATCTTAATCGGGCTTCCTTCAACCATTATCAAAATTGAAAATAGGTTGTTCCCCGTATGTACATAGGTAATTAGGATTTTGGTTTGTTTGTTTCCCTATTTTTCGGTCTCCTCTCTTGTGTCGCCCCATTTTTGTGCCCCATCATTTTGAGATCATGTTCATGAATATTTTGAGTGCAGGTCCGTTCTTTGCATCCATGAAGTCCTTGTCCCCAATCGAGCCGGGTGTTATTAGCTAATTTTAACTTTGCAAAATTATAAAAAATAATAAAAAATGAAAAATTTAAATTTTTTTAAAAGTGTTTCTTTGCGTGGTTCATTTCCCTCATTCACGACCGTCTCATTTTTATGATCGTTTTGGTCTTCGTTTCATCTTTTCGGGCGAGAACTCTTCTCGCTTTTGAGCTTTAAAACACATTAAAATTATTTAATTAATTAATTGCTCCTTGTTTGATTAAATTAATTTTTAAATCACTTGAGAAGTATTTAATTAAATAAATATAAATTAAAGTTCGTTCAACAAATTTTAATGTCGGGAAGTAAGCTTACGCTTCCAACTACCGGGAAGCCAATCTGGCTTCCCGAGCCCGGATTTCCCATTTCTGGCAATTTCCTTCAATTTTCCCACACATGGGATTTTCTCTGCCAATTTCCAAATCATGGATTGGCTAACGGGCAGGAAATTCCCCAATTTCCCACATGGGGAAATTGAACGGGGATTGCCAACCCATTTTTCCATTCCCGTTGGCAATTGTCCATTGCTTTCCCCATTTCCCCTAGCACTTAAGCCACTACCCGGGAAGAGAGGAAGTTGAATTAATCCTTGTAACTTCCTCCATCAAACCCATTGGAAAAATTCATGCAAAGCTTTGCTTCTTAATTCTTCAGAAGGCATGATATTTTATCACATCGAATGAAATACTTCACACATGCAAAGGGAAATAAGATAGTAAAAAACAAGAAGCAAATTATTTTCAAATCCAAGCAGCAGCCTGAAGGAGATGCCTTGGGAGAGAGAAAGAGTGTAGTTAAATATAATCACCACGTTTTTAGAAAAAGAAGCATTTGTGTTGAGCCTGCGCATTGGGCAAAGGAGAGGTGGAGTTGTCCCAGGAACCCCACGCACTGCCAAACTAAATACAAAACCTGCACATGTTTTAAAAAGAAGAAGACAAAAATTCCTTTACATGCATTGGGAGGCATAGTTTTGAATCATTTAAATTCAAAGCAAATTCTTCATGCTGTGGAAAGGGAAAGAACACACGAGAGGTAAAATACATCAAGCCAAAGCCCACACAAGACAAGAATCCATACGTGGAAAGAAGGAGCCGCCCTAAAGAAGAGGAGACCACCATGTGCCCACGACCGGGATAGCTTCTCACATATCGAAGGAAAGAACATAAATATTTTTAAAAAGGAAGAAGTAACAAACTTTCATGCACCCAAATCTTTCTCCATGCACAGCTAAAAGTAATCACCACGCATTAGGAGGAGGAAATATTTCAACGCATGTTATAAGGAAAAGAATTTCCATGCATTTTTTGTTTAAATTGTCCAAGCAGGAGAAAACAAGAAAACAACAACAACAAATTTGTGCCTAGCTAGGATGGGTCCACGCATTGCCGAGGCAAATAGAACAATTTTTAATATATAAAAAAGAGAAGAAATGGAATAGTTTTAAAGCAAAACAAAATTGTTTTTCAAGTAAATTTCCATGCACATCAAGAACTCAGCCTAACACCATACAAAGAATGAAGGGAATGCAGTTGTCCCATGCAAGTGAGAGGTAAAACGTTGTTGTTCACGCAGGTAGAGGACAAGCACAAGCTCATGCATGCAAATAAACAATTCATGTAGCCAAAATTAATTACCCATGCAGAGGTAAAGCGAACCACTCAGCACCAACCGGAGCGGTCAAAACTCATGCGATCCTGAAGGAAAGAGGTAAACCAACAAATCATCAAAGCCAGGATAGTGAAAGGAGATTCACATAGTTTGAAGGGAGATCACCACGCATTCAAAGAAGACCAAATACTACACTAAGGTGTCTGTCAACGAATTCGGCAATCACTTCGCCGACATTGCAACACCACTGGTTCACAAAGGCGCAAAGGAGATGGATGTCCAAGACGATGAAGTCTCACGGATGCTTCTCGGGAAATCAACGCTATAAATTAACACGGAACATGCTCGAGAATCACTTGATGTCGTACTTCAACGGATGGAAAGGTATAAGGCGCAATCATCTCAGCTCAAAGTGAAGAATCGGTAGCTCGTGGCATACGTACAACATTTGATCAACTTGATCACCTCCGATGTCCAACTTCTAGTCCCAGTGGCTATTCCTAATCAGGAGGCGCTTGCAGCATCAAAAGAAAATAACATCATTGGCCATACGATAAGGGGTTGGATAGATCAAATTTTGTGCCAAGGTCTGAGGGTCGTTGATGAGGCGGCATGAATCTATGATCGGGTGCAAACCCATCTGGATTCAATTTTCTATTTTGGAGAGGCTCTTGATGTCGAATTGGTCACTCTTGACAAATAACTCCCAGACATTCGTGAACTTGCCAAGATCGTCTTCGTGTCACTTGTTCATGAGGGAATACTTGAGTTTGCACATCACAGGCTCCATATAGAGTGGCTCAATTTGGCCAAGTTTAGGCAGATGTGTTTGGAGGACATAACTCCAGCGGTGAATTACAATTTTGGCTCTTGGAGATCTTCTCAATCACAAAAGACCGAAGCTAGATTTTTGTAACATCCCCATTTTAAGATACCAGAACAAGGGAATTTTTTTTTTTTTTTTTTTGATAACGTTCTCTGTTATGAATTACAAAATTCAAACACACGTTCAAGTTTTAATAATTGTTCTCTGCCCAAACAACACAGTTTGGATCACACAATTTCTTTTTAAAACGAATGTTCCCTGTTCACATATTTACAATATGGAACACACATTCAATGCCATTCAATCTTATAACAGATTCTATATGCTGCTGTAAATGACTCGAGGAACTGCCGATCTTCCATTTTCATGGCTCGGAGTTTCAACGATCCTTCATTTCATGACTCAGCAACAACCGATCCTTCATTTCATGACTCGGCAACAACCGATCCTTCATGTTTGTTTATGCATAGTATATTATATATACCTGTTCTCATAACCGTTTCCGGTTATCGAAGTGATCCATTTAAGAAGCCTATATGAATATTTGTTACTGATATTCATCTGACATCCTGCATCTTAAATTAAGTGATAAGGACAACGCAACCAAGCAATTGCGATACTTTGGCCAAAGATTTTCACATGCTTTGCATGATCATATTCTGGATGTGATACACATCAACGGAATACGTCCTTCACTTCACTTCACCTGTTATCTAGAATGGTCTTTCCTGGTTCCTACCAGTCCTCTTCGTTTAAGGTCAGTTTTAAACTTCCAATTACAGTTAGTAATATGAACGAATATAGGAAGGCACTCCCGGTAACTAAAGATACGCAGACATACGGTGTCGTTTCCCCACGACCCCGTGTGTCTAGTTATCTTTAGTATTCCGGAGTCACTCCGTATACCAGATCATACTCCTATCCCCTGTCCACAATTACACATTCAGCCTATGTATTCTTGATGTTTTAATTCGGGAGGGCATTGCAATATGTCAGCTGCAACAGTGTGTCGTCATGAAGACCCCGTCTTCATGGAGACACCTTGCTGTAGCTGGCGTATGCCAATGTCCTACAGAATTCTCCCATCGAGAATACACATCCTGCTCAAGTGCTTAGGATACGATTTAATAATTAAAATCAACTTTCAGCATCCACGCTGATCCCTTGATCCTCGTTTCCGTTGCAGTTGTATATAGCTAAGAGGGACTAAATCCGTCCATTATCTTGCAATGCATCTTCTCCTTCGTGTCGAAGGGCTGCATTTCCTACTTGGTTCTCTTCTTAATCATTGGATTAAGCGATCCATCTTGACGGACGTGATAAGTTTAACCTATGAAACTTAGCCAAGATTTTCCCAACCTGTAACTAAATTCAGAATTCTAGCTTATTAGACGTCATTCATACGAGGTCTAAATTCTGAGAAATGTATTCATTTGTTCTCCTTAACATTATATAGTTAAGGTCCATTAGTTGTGGATATACTTATCCTATATCCTTTATTCTGAATTAGCATACGAGATCATTAATGGAGTTCGAAAGCGAAGTTCGATTACTCCGAAGTTTAATTGATATTCCTTAGCTCCTAAGCTAATCCTGAATACCTTTCGATTATGGAATCATATTCTTCCTAATCCTTTTTAATGTCAATTAAAAATTCATCTTTACCCAAGTATGAACTAATTGCATTTTCAACTTAAAGGTTGCATTTAGGTAAGAATAGATATCAGTTTCCATTTAGCATCCATCCAAGGACAAATAAACAAATCCAAATCAAGAAATAACATTATATTTCCAGTTTAGACAACAAAATCAAACTGATATAATCATTAAAATATCACACATGTAATTGTATTCAATATTTCATGTCATAATCCGTACATTGCCAATCCAGCTGATTGGGCATGGTTTACATAAATCATCCATACAACTCATAGATAGAAGAATATACTTTCTTCTTTTCACAATTCCTCGAAGAGGAATAAAAGCGACAATTACAATACATCATCAACAATCAAGAAGCATCAGAAAACAGCCAAGTCTTCATTCTAATCAAATTCCATCTGCAAAATGAATTGCACGGGTCGATTGATGGTGAGCATATTAAGCACTTATCCTTAAAATAAGGTGCTTCAACTAACTGTCTCAATAAAAGAACCCTGCTTTTATGAAATGACAGTAAAACATCAATCCCGAAAGAGGCACAAAAGAAAGATCAGCAAAACAACTGAACTATCAAAATATCATCACAATCAGCCAAAGAACTGCTGTCCCGTTTTCCACATAACCGTTACAAGTCTCAATTTACAATATTTGTAAAGTTAGGAATACAAGTAGCTTACTGCTGATATAACATACTGTTATCCTTTCCACGCCTTTCATTAATAATAAATGCAAAGGATGAAACTAACTGAAATGTAAATCCATTACTTTCCTTTCAGTTCATACATCATATTAGAATCCAAGTAATCAAGTACAGACAAGAAAGCGAACAAGCAATGCATATAGTTGCTCCCATCTAAGCACTATAAAAATTCATTATTCACGAATTACCGATTTCCAACTGAATGAAGGAAGAAAATATCATTTTTCCAAGTCATTCATTCATATCTCTATTTCTTTCCAATTGGCTGTTCTGAAAATGGAATCCAAACGAGACACAATCAAAATAACAGTTCAGAGTGAAACTTACAAAATCCATTCGGAATTCACTTTCCGGCAGCAAGAATAATTTCATTTATAATCCGCTTTAAATGAAAATAGGGAAGAATTCATCATCCATATCCATACTTTATTTGAATCAGGCTCATATGAAAATCCAAAACAGGTTAGTACCTCATTATGATCATCCAGGATCAAACAGTACAAGGATGCAAACCATATTTTTACCATACTAAAAGAAACCATATTTCTTTCACTGTATGCTAAACAGACAAACAACATTTCAATCATGCAGTCAATTAATCACATGATTTCCTAATCCTATGAACGTATCCCATTCAAAATAACATTTTATTCATTGTTGTTACCTACAACAATCCAATATTCACATGACTATGAATTTCAACAAGTTAGAACAGCAGACAGAAGATGAATTCATATGCACAGTAAAGCTCCAATGTTATTTTCAGAGTCCAAATGGCAAAAAGAGAAAAATCCATTTCCCTATAATTTCATTAATGAAACAATCATTTTGTTCAGAATGAAATCAAACATCAAATCGTGTTTATCTTAGCATGACAGTTCAACTTATAAAGATAACAGAACAATCGTTCTCATTGAAAAGCAACTCACATAGCCTGTACAGTTTCAATCCAATATACCACAAACAATGAATATCCAATTCGAGTTCTATCTCGATCAACCGTTAACTCCAAAAACAACATTCTCCATTTACTTAATGAGGTACAGAACTCAAAATATAATATTCGTATATCAATACCTCTATAAAGACAAACCCGCTTAGGGTGTTAATTGCGTAAGCTTGGTACAGTCAGGGCAGACTCAGAAAACAAGCTAATTCCCACATTTTCCATTTATTTGTACAGAAATCCAAGTCAAGTTCACATTCACAACAGTTCAGTTCAGAAGGTCAAACCACAACTACAAGACGCAATGGAATCAACTTTCCATCATAGCAAGAAGAAATATAATCTTTCATTGCACAGAATACAGAACCAATTTGTAACCGTGTCTACAGTCCGAACAGGAAGACCGAACAACATCCAAAAAAAAAAACACAATAAAACCATCTTATCCTAACAGCAAGGGAAACACAATCCATCAATAACCTCAGAAGGAAAAACAGTTAACTTTTTCCTATTTTCACGGATACCAAAACGTATTCGCTCATTTCCTAAACAAGAAAAGGCACAGCAATGGAAATATTGCTATTACTTCATTCAATCGAGTTCAATTACTCATAGAAAACCCGAATGCCACTTCCATCAAAATCCAAAGCAGTAGAAGGAAGAGAATCTATTTCCTTATAAAAATTTCAATAAGAAACAACTTCAACAACTATCGTTTCCCTCATTCCAGTTCATCAACAAAAGAACGATAGTTTGATAGTGAGAAGAACTAGAATAACATGTACAGACCCATGATACACAAGACAAATTTCCCATTTCTGTCAAACAACCAGCACGATATGGAGGTGTTACCACTCCATTAAAATGCAAGGACAGTTCCAAACAGTGTGAGGAGGCGATTACGAGAAGGAGAACATCACACAAGGCCTGTTCCAATTCATACAGCATGTACAGAGAAAGAAAATGTCTATTTCATTCCACAATACTGTCAACAACCACTACAGTAATTCATATTCCAACTCGATTCGAGCAAAAACACATCAAGGCCGAGCAACCAGAAGCAATTCTTCTTATCATTTCCCAAAGAAAAGAAAGCAAGAACCAACAAAATCCAATTCAAATCGACTCGACAGCAATCGCACAATCCAAACCCAAGAGCAGGGTTGTTTTAATGAAACACTTAATCAAAGCAAAGATTTTTAAAGAGAAGGGCTTAACATGCCTGAAATCTCTTTTCCAGAGCTCAAAGAAAGCTTCGTTTGCCGCGTTATTTCCTTCCACAGTGACAGCACAAACTTCCCAGCACCCTTTCTTCTTCAGGCTTAGCAACAGCCTTAAAAATCTCCAAGCACAGTGTCAAATTCCAAGAGCTGGTTCGACTGAACCAGACCAGAAAAACCAAATGCAGAGCAACTTTGCAAAAGCCAAATCGAAACAATGAAAAATCAAATTCCCTCATACACTTTCCAAGGTGAACTGGTCGCGAGGACCAAGAATAATCAATGCAATTAAGGCTCTGCCTTTTCCTAGCTTTCACGCCACTGCCACTTGAGTTGGCGAACTCTAAATTTCAAATTTCCCATGCAAAACTGAATTTGGCTCTATCTCCAAATAGATGCCTCTATTTCCTACCTGCCCCGCCAAAACTGGCGCTGTCCACGTATGGACTTACCAATAAATGCCAATAAATACTCCCCTTCATCCTTATCCTCTCCTTCCAAGGGTCTGCGCGCCCTTTTAGATTAGGATTAGTTTAGGTTGCATAAAGTGATCAACCTAGGTCTTAGTTTAGCCTTAGGTTTTTATTTTCCCCTTTTTTTTTTAATTTAAAAATCCACTTAGGATAGTAGTGTAGGATGCATGTTAGGACTTAGGATTAGTTTAGGTTTAATCCACACTAACCACTAACACTAATCAACTCCTAACTTGACCTCCATTCGGCTTCCTACGAGACATTCACGTTAATGCGAGAGCGGGACGTTCGATCCTGGATCATGTATCAAGGCCACCGTGTCCAGGCATTTCTTGCCTCACGAGGTCCCAAGTTCGACAGTACAGGGTTCAAGAATCGAACCCCTGTCGTTGGCATTTACGTGCCAGCTGCTCATACCTGCAATCAGGCGCTGCACGTCCATAACAATCTCGGGTTCGGTTCAAGTGTGAACCGACACAGTAATCATAGGAAGACCTCAGTATACTTTGGATCAATGAAATTGATTCAAAGTGTGCTGTCAATCAGCAACGAGAGTTTAGCAAGTATACGACAATTTGTCGTCATATCAGCAAACACGCAAGTACAATAAATGTTGTCCTATCAATAAATCACAGCATGCAAGAATCCAAGTTAGAAACACATTCCTTTAAGATCAGAGTTTCTCTTAACATGTTTGCTTTCATTCCAGCAGTTATAACAGCATGTAAAACATTCACCAAGATAACATGCAAAATCAGAGCGTTCTACAATTTTGACAAAATAAGGTGGCGTAACGACTACGGTCTTGTGACAAATGAATAATTCACCATGGAAAGGTACTTGGAGCATGTGGAGAATTGTGAATGTGAATACGAATGAAGACAAACTTTCTCACACTAGAATATTACTCAGACGGAGGGGTGGATGAATTTCTCAAGTTTCAAGCTCAACACTCTTTTCATTTAGAGGATTGCAGAGCACGGTCAATGAGTTCATTCATGTACGATTGGGATAGGTGGACTCTTGGCCCAATGGATAAGGCACTAATCCTAGGTGTCTTGATCTAGGTGGTGCATTGTTGACTAGGATGTCTATGTGTGCGTCCAAGTCATTTAAGTGGGGTCCACATGTACCCATTTCTTTTATTTATGTATTTTTCCTTAAATGAATTTTTAACTTAAGTGGTTTCTATTTTTAGTCACTTTTTAAAAGTTGGTTGAAAAAGTCAAAGTCACTTAAGTGCCCTATTTAATGTGCATTTAAAACCCTAACTACTTTGTAACCAACTTTTGGGTTATAAAAGGAAGTGAGGGGCTCATTTGTAAGGATGAATTTGAGAGAGGAGAAGAAAATACTTTTGTGCAAGCTTTTTTAGGAAGAAACTTTGTGCTCTTTTGTGAAAACATTTTGGAGTTAATGAAATACGAACTTTGTGTCTCATTCGTTGTCTCTTGTAACATTTGATGTTCTTATGTTCATTAGATGTTAGGTGTTTGAATCTTGCATGCAAATATTATCTTTGATCTTATTGTCAACATTATTTATCAGTTTTTCTAGTTCACAGTGATCAAGCTCTAATTATCTACTTGCTCATGTGTGTTCCCTTTACACGTTCTTGTTTGGCTAGCTCAAACTTCGTTTTATTTGTGTTGGTTATTCATCTTTCCTCTTCATGCAATATTAGTCTATGTTTTTACCTAAGTCTTGCATGTTATTTCAGTTCATTCCATTCCACTCCTTTCCTTCACTCTGTTCCATCTCCTTCATTTTACTTTTCTTTCCATTGATGTTCCAGAACCCCCCCCCACCACATACAATTTTGAATGTATAGATGTAAATACAGATTTTGGTTTTCAATAAAAGCAGCCTCACCCTCATTGAGGAGGGACTTTGTTCCCACATTGTTGCATGTCATTTGCATGCGTGCAAATCCATATGCTAATAGGTGGGTGGTTCAAATCCCACCTTGGGCTCCCTCATCCCTCCATATGTGCTTTGACTACCAAAATTAACCCATTTATCCCATATGGTTCGTAGGAGGGTGAATGTGGTAGTTTATATTCAAACTTGTGGCATATGTGTATTGGCCAATGGGGCCGATTTTGTTGGCAAAGGAAATGTGCATGGGGTAAGGCAATATGCGCTAAGGCTATATTGAGGTGCCATGTGGAGTGGTTAACTTTGAATGTGGATACTGAGGGAAATATGTGTTGGCATGTGGGGAACATATGGTAAAGTGGAAATATATGCACCCATCTTGGAGAATGAGGTGGAAATACTCCAAATCTACCAAATCACTTAGGCTCCCATCCTGCCACATGTCAACACTAGAATACATGACATAATATGGCATAAAAACTATAGTGTAATTGGGGAAATTATAATCACACTACTATGCCAAAGAGACCGGGTCCCCTTAGAAACAAGAGTGGACCTCACAATTAAGAACCAAAATTTTATCACATGTCGAAGATCGGAGGGTCAAACCAACAATGTCCATGATCACATTTACCTCGATCAACTCGAATTACACAAATAGGACCTCACGGTTAAAAACCAAAATGTTTATCACATATCGAAGATCGAGGGTCAAACCAACAATGTCCATGATCACATTTACCTCGATCAACTCTAAATTACACAAATAGGACCTCATAGTTAAAAACCAAAATTTTTATCACATGTCGAAGATCAGAGGGTCAAACCAACAATGTGCATGATCACATTTACCTCAATAAACTCTGAATTACACAAATAGGCTTTGTGCATGAGCCAGGGTAATGCGAGACCCACATTTTCTCCATTGACCTAGTTTGGCCCATAAACTTTGACTAATGATATCGGGAGCATACAATATACGATTTACTTGTTCCAATATGAGTTGGAAATTTATCAGAGTGCTCTTTCATACTATAATGGTTTAGGGAGAAATAGGCAACTTTTTACTACCCAGAATGTCCTTCAAATCAATGATGATATACATCCTTTAATTGTCCCCTTAAAGACTCAATTGTTTGGCCACTTTGTACTTAGGATCATAATTTATTAATGTATTCTTAGGAAAATTGAAAGAATTCCTACAAGTAGTAGAATATTTAATATTGGGTCATCTCTTGAATTCTCTAATTCTAATTATGATAGACAAGGGAGGATATGACCTTATCTTATTTTTCTTGCATTTGGTGGCTAAGCCATTGAGGATTTAGAAAGTAACCTCTTTCTCTTCTATCTTTTCTAGTACATGATATGGTAGTTGTAGAGGTGGATTTATAAGTCCTTTAATCATTATGACTATGTACCTAGGATAGAGCCACGTAACTCCCATTTACCTAATGGAATTTAGGACTTTTGAGAAACCATGGCCATTATCTTCTCCATAACCACTTTGTAGAATCGGGATAGATAAAGTTACATATGTCCTCAATACGTGCCCTGAATCTATGTTCATATAAATCAAAATAAGTTTCATTTAGCTCACGAGGGCACGTAGGATTCCAAGGTGAGAAATACTTAGGAAAAATATGAATTTCACAATTTGTATCCATTAAGTTTGATGTCATGAGAATGAATTCTTGCTGGCCACATATGTATCCCTTTGAGAAATCAAAATTTGTGATACAATATGCCCTAAGGTAGGAATTTGGTTATCAATGATTAATGACACAAGAGCGATCTACGAGGCATCTACCTTGGAAGTAGAATGGTTTCCATATAAATGAATCATTAGGTTCATTCCAATTTATAATCCTCGACTAATTGAATATGGAATTTATTTATGATATCACCATCCATATTTTCAATGGGTTCATTCACCCAATTTTGTAAAACCATCCCGACTTTATGGGTTGTTATCTATGACTCGATGGTAGTGGAGTTATACATTACATATACTTTTGGTAGCTTATAATATACTTTAAAAGTAAATTCAAAGATGAAGGCCACTCTATTATCTTCATTCTTGGTGTGTAGTATTCTATTTTTTGAATGAATGAGGGTGAAAACATGAGAGAGTAAATTAGGACAACTGGAATACTTCTACTTTTGCTATATCAATATAATCCAAACTTCTTTAATTCTCTAAGGTCTTTAGCTATCTAAACTTGGTTGGGCTTTATTCTATGAACAAAATTCATCTCTACGAATAGTTGAGAAAATGGAAGAATCCGAGGGAAATCATTATCTAATGAGGGATGATCTAATATAATGTCTCTCAACATTCTCTGTCTGCGTATATATATATATATATATATATATATATATATATATGAAAATGTCCATGCTAGATTACTCAAGAGAGTGCATTAAATCACTAGGCGTTAATTGATATTGTAGTTCTTTGTAATCCTAAGGTTTACAAATTAATTTAGGCTAATGCTTTAGTTTCTATCGGATTGTTCCATGAGGATCAATGTTGGAACCTCGTGCACATTGAAGGAGGGTTGCACTTCCAATGGAGATGAGAACGCTTTGTAATTAGCAAGAACATGAATCACAAGGAAAATCAAGTATAGAAAAGACAATGGAGTGTCTAACATGCTCATAGATCAGAAAGAAGGGGTACATATAGGAGTGTTGTGTAACTCATGTGCATGACACATGTACACTAACCCTATTGACCTATTCTCACTAAGTGAGATGACTAACCAACTAGGTGGAAAAGACGTCGAATGATGAAAAGTCTAGTCATATACACCAACACCCCCTTCATCGAAGCTAAGGTAGAGGTCATGGAAAGTCAGAACTAAAAGAGAACTCCCTTAGACAACTAAGAAAGATGTGTCAATGAGGTTTGACTACTAATCTTGATAAGGTACCCATGTATAAACAACATCTTTCTAGAAGAAGAAGAATAGAAGAATGGGTCTGACAACTAGGCCTAATGAGGTACCCATGTACAAGAAAATCTCAAAAATTGGAGTGAAAGGAGAAAACATAGTGGGAAAAAAATCCCCGCCAAAAGAGAGACAAACTCACTCAAGAAGATTGGAGAAGAAGGAGAAGAAATAGATCCCAACAACATGGCATGATAAGGTACCCAAATACATCATACTCTAGAGCAAAGAGAGAAATAAGAGAGCATGAGAAACTCATCTAAAAAGTGTGTCAATGATGTGGTCCTCTATGCCAAGATTGAAGAGAATCCACTTGCATTAAATAATGTTCCTACCTTTGGGCAGGACAAAAAAGAATCCTGGAAGTTAGACCACTCCATGAATGAAGAAGAATCCTACAGTACATTGAAATATGACTTTGATCTATAATTGGAAGGTGACATACTTATGGCAAAAGAGTGCACATGAGACAAAGGTAATGTCACGGCAGTGTGCATGTTAGAGAGAGAAGAAGGTGGGGGCCCAATAACCCTCAGAAAGGGATCCACAAGAAGAGGTGGATCGTGAAGAATCTCTGAAATGGTGGAAGTGACAAGTGTCCCTAGGGAAGCACTCCCAATGCGAGAGATAGATAGGTCCTCCAAGATGTGTGATGGCTCAAATAGAGCATGCAATGCAACACATGAAGTAGGAGGAGAAGATTGTTGTGGAGAGTTCTTTGGAAGGCCAAGGTGAAGCAACATGGCACTCAATGGAAGAAACAAGTGTAGGAAGAGTTTCGTCAAGCGAGCAATTAAGCAAGGGATCACAAGGGGAATTGTCACATGTTTCTCAGAGAAAGGGTCTCCAATGAAACATGAGTGCAAAGATTGAATGGAAGCATGAAAATGGTCAATAATGAGCTCTGTAGTGGCAACAATAGTGTGAGTGGTCTCAAAAGCAAGGTCTTGATGTGGATGGTCAATAAGGGACTCCCAGGAAGCAACAAGAATCAGAGGAACACTCAACAATGGAAGGGATGTGAGAAGGGGGAGAATCCATGGTGGCACAAGAGTGGTCTAGGGAAGCGTCTCTCTCAAATGGTGAAGCAATATTGCCATGTAACTGTTGAATAATGGACCAAGAAGTGAAAGGGTACTCAGTGTGCTAAAAAAATGCAATGTATCCCTAGAAAAGTAAGACCGAGAAGGCCATAGACCTCATCATTGTGGTTAAACCACTTATCCTTCTATAAAGGCTCAGAAACGAGACCATGGAGGTAGGGCAACAAACCATGTGTAGTGCAGTGTTTGATGATGCCTTCCTTCCATGTCGAATATTTCTCAGAATCGAGCATAAAAATAGAAGTTGAAACTCCATAATGTAGATAAACCCCCAAAAAGAACCCAAATGCCACTTTATAACTTAGTGCGAGAAGTACAAACCCAAATAAATAGTGTAATGACCAGGACAATATTATAACCCCCTACTTTCAACACTTTATAGTTTAGTGTGTTGGATACAATCTGGTGTGAGTGTGCGTCGTGAAACAATTAGCCACTCACCTTGCAATTAGCGTAATAACGCGCAAGAGAGGAGACCACAATCAAGTTTCGTTGAATGCAACAAATTGACACCATAAACAAGCACAACAAGCTAAAAAACAAGAGAAGGGGTGAAATCAAGTCCTGTTGTGAGAAAAAGTGTCTCACGTCACAATAGAAACCCCCTTATTACAAGACTATGGTAGACACGCTCACTAGTCCGCAAGCAATAACAAGGGTTATTACAATGCAAAGAATAGGCTTAAGGCGGGTCTCGAGAATATCCGAGTAACGCCAAAAATGCTCTTAGAAAGTAAAAAGCTGCTAGAAGGTGCGCTACACACTCCAACACACAATTAGTAGAAAAATTCCCAATAACACTTAAAATAGTACTTTGAAAATTCCAATAAGTCTATTTTAAAGACTTTTAAAAAACGTAAAAGTATTATTAAAAACGGTTAATTCGGGGGATAAAATTTAACTAAGAATCTAAGAGCTAAAAAAATAGATACCTAATTTTAAACCATTAAAGCTCCTAATAAAAGAGATTAATTTAATTAATCTACTTTGGAAATAAACTAGATCCTATATTTGATTTAAAGATCTAATCTATAAAAAAACACGTTAGAAAAAATAAATTAGATCCTAGAATTTAAATCATACCTTTAAAAATAAATTAGATATTAATGATTTAAAACTAAGATCTAACATAAAAAAATTAAAAGCACCTCCCACTCACATTAACTTTAAATCTCACGTAACAAATTAGCCCTCGCCACTTTTTAATTAAAATCCCACATAATTTTAAAAAAATCTCCCCACTTTATAAATTAACCACCACTTGATAACAAGGCCATGATATGACAAATCCTGCTGAAAAAGTAGTTTTGTGTTGAGGACTTTGTTATGAACAAAGGACAAGGTAAGAGTAGTTTTTTTCTTTGTATATTTGTTGCTTGGAATTTGATGTTGCAGCGGTCATTCTCATGCTGAAACGTTAATTGAAACATGTTTTTAACATGCAGTTTGAAAGCGGGTGAGTGAAGGGCATTCAGGGGGACCCAAAAAATTGGCATAGATAAGATTGTGATATAGCAATTATTTTAGAAGAAAGAGAGGCAGCAGGACGGGCACTATTAAAATCAGTGGCGTAATTAAGAGAACTAAATAAACTAGCAATTGCAGTATAAGTATGCAAAGGAAACACCGATAGATTGGCACGATAGGGCTAGAAGAAAAGAAGCCACGTATTGAAGAAATGAAGACAGAGATAAGTAGACAAGATATTGAAGGGCTCATAAATGTTGTTAAAAATCTTGCCAACGCTATTCTTACATTGGCATATGAGAAAACTGCACAGATGCAGCTGAAATTGGATTGAAAAAACATTATTACAAAAAAATCCTACCCAACACTATCATTTCTCAATATATGTTCAGTGACCTTTCAAAAACCAGGTTTCAAATCGGAACTAGAGCTAAATATCAAAAAGAGTTAAAATCTAACCATTGCAAAAGAAGAAAACAAATCTCACTTACCTTGCAATTGTCGGAAGCAGAAATCCTTGGCACAACACAATCATATTCTTTCGCCATATTCTATAGAATTTTCATATTTTCCATTCATTCGCGTGTTTTGTGGTATGGGGAGGAATGAATAGAAAATTATTAAAGTGCGGTGTTATTTATGATTTTATATTAACAATAGGACAATGTTATCCAATTACAATGTGACAGTAGAAAGGAAGGTGGTAACCAAGAAATTGGAATTGCAAAAAGATGGTTGAGCTATAGGAAAATATAAAGATTTATCAAATCCTTCAAATCTCACGGACCAGAGGTAAGTGTAAGTAATAGAAACTTGTTGTCATCATAAACTCTAACATGCGAGATGATATGTCATGGACCAAACTGTTTGTTTTCATTGAAGATAGTTGAATGAATACTATGAAGACAAATTGTCGCAAGCATACAAGGTTTTTCTTTACATGTTACAATTAATGAAGTGAAGAATATGTGATGATGTTGAAGGGAGATGATGGAAAGAAGGATAAAGAATGTGCAGTGTTGTTTTGCAAAAAGAAGTAATATGGAAGCTAAGGTTTTTGCAGTTGTCTCAGAAGACATGATACAAGTCAGAATGCAAAGTGTAACGAATATGAAAAGTTAAGATGTTCTTTGGAAAAATTGATGAAGAGTATTTTCATGGTTGTAGACTATTCTTTAAGCATGGTCATTTGAGCAAAAACATGTACATGTCATTTTGAAGGTAAATAACTATGTAATGAAAAATGTAAATACGTGTTATTATTACCTTGACTATGGTATCCAATAGTAGCTATGGGTAATCCATAGATATTTTTGCTAGGAAATCATGTCTTGGACCTAAAGTTAAGTGTCATAGTGATGCCTAAGTAAGAGTGTTTATGTGTTGTTCTAGTAATAATGAGGAAAAAACACGAAGCATTGTGATATGATGAGGTAAGAATCTTAAAAGATGCACACAAAATTATGTACAACCAGTCATTATAGCCTCTGTTGAAGCATGAAAAATGTGCACAAAATGTTTGAGAAAATATATTCATATGATGAAGGCACGAGAATCAGTTGACCTTTGCAAAGATATTTGAAACATATATACTAAACGAGGGAACTTTAATATAGATAACTATGAAGAAAGCCTATGCTTAATGTTTTATTTCCCATAAATACAAGTACAAAAATATGTGTATATGTCCTTTCCCATATACGTAGTCCACCTTTCAAATAAAGACCTTGTTAAAACCAAGCATTGAAGGGCCCAATGACCTCATTTCTCAAAATCCACATGAAAACAAAACCCGGTTGCTCCAAGTTAGGGCATTAAAATCCTGGGGTTAATGCATGAAGTAGGGAAATTTCAGTTATATTATTGTTAAAAAAATGTTGATGGATTTTAAATTAGTATACATGTTTGATAAGAAAATAATGAAATATTTTAAATATGCATCAAAGAAAAATAATATTGTAAAACAAATGCTAAGAGAAGCCACAAAGGACTAGCGAATAAAACTAAACAATGTCTTTACAAAGTGCACAAAACTACAAAAATATAACATACAAAAGCGGGAGAAAACCCTGCATTAAGATACTATCGCCTTTCTCCACTACTCCAGATCTCTGCTACGAGCTTTCTGGTTCCATCACAGAATTTTGTCAAAGAGTTCACACTTTTGTCTATAACTTGAAACACGTCAACAAAAAATTCAACACCGGTAGGCACAAGAATCTTTGATGGCCACCTCAAACAAAAGTAAATGATTAAACAAGTTAAGAGAGCTCTCAGCCCATTGCAATTATTCCCAAATGGCTTACCCTAGCAGTAGAAACTTGAGGCATCTCATCACATACCTCAACTTAAAAACCCTATTAGAAAAAGAAGACCAAAGAACCCTTGGGAGCATATTTTCGACCTCTCCTCGAAAAGAAAAATTATGATTAAGAAAATCAAGTAACCCTGTGGAGATTGAATGGCAATGCCCAATTTATTTCATAGCTTAATGATAAGGTCGAAACCCATTTGAAACAAAATTTGAATAGCACTAAGGTAAAGTGAAAAAGTCTCCTCGTCCCAACAAGGGGGCAATTATGCTCAAGAGAAGCTGCTATTTGGGATGTAGATGCCCTCTGTGGATGGTAATCATCATCATAATCAAAAGCCACAACAAAAGCTATATAATCCATGACCAAAACCCAACTTCATGGTGTGGACTCAAACTTGAAACCCTACCAAATCAAAGTTGAATTGCAGCGGATTTCTATAAACAAACATATTGATATTGACTCTGTATATAATTTTTGGAAAAAAAGATCAACCCTAACCCATCAGAACCTAAGCCTAGAATTGAGAATTATCAGTTAAACTTATTGCAGCAAACCATAAACTAAATTACAGAATATTCTCCTACTGCAAGGTCTCTCAGTAGTTCAAAAACCAATCTAAAATAAGATTGAGAAAACCCTTAACACTAACCTTGTGGAAGCAGTCGATCTTTCGCTTAAACATGCAGCATGCCATGTTGGTGAAGAGAAGCTTGTAATGAAAAAATTTCTGGTGGTTATGTTTTCAATAAGCCCTTTGAATTGCAAATCAGATGGCCTGCAATGAATAAATTAAACCCAATTCAAGATTTCTGTCAGAATACTGATAAGATCGAAAATACATGACCCAATTGCAAAAACAATAGAGAACCCAACTGAGAAAAGAAAAGAGGCAATTGCAAAAAAAACAGAGAACCCAACTGATTGATCACATAAACTTACCAGATGCTCCAATTGAACGACCATATGGGTATTCAAGAATCAAGTAAATTAGTTCTTTCTAAAAAACACCCACAATCAAATTCTTACTGTCCCGGCTGTAAAAAGCACCAAAACTGCACCATGAACATATAAAAATTAAAGGAAAAAACAAAAAATTCAGGCAGTAAACTCATAGGTAAACAAACCATTGTCTCATATATTTATTTAGTGGGTATTACATAGAAGATTCAGACTGAAATATAAAGGCTCCTTAATGAGTAATGAATGGACTCGGATAGCTATGCTCGACTGCTGAAAGAATGCATTCGCGGGAAATCTTTGATATATGGCAGACTCCTCCACGACCATATCATAAAGTATGGGTGCAACCGCGGCATATTTCTAGCAAACCATATTTTGGAAATGTATGCCATGTGCAGTGGTCTCTTGGACGCGCGCCAATTGTTTGATAAAATCCTTGAGCAAGCCCAGTTCACCTAGAACAGGAGGATCACAGGATATACACAGTGCAGGAGACTAGAAGATGCACGCCAACTGTTTGATAAAATGCCTCTGCGAAGCGAAGTTTCTGGAATACCATGATTGCAAGTTATTCTCGATATGGGCACACCGAAGAAGCTTTTGAAATGTTTTGTTAGATGCAAAGAATGGGTTACCATCCTCGAGCCACACAAAATCACCAACCCTACAGAGTGCATAGTAAATGCATTAATGGGTAACAATAAATACATTCAATGTGCAAGAGGACATCTTTTTTCCCTCTACAGTGGCAAATAAAGGGAATAACCAATACAAATTTGCCAAAATAACAAAATCAAAGCTTCAAACTTTAGTCTAGCACCATTTAAATAAAAATGGCACAATCTAATTGGAAGCAATGCAAATATGTAATTGCTAGAGTGAAGACAATATCCTTGCGCCTTCAGCAGAATAATAAAGGCCTCCTTTACCTTTTAAAACTCACGGATTTAATAAACCACCTCGAATTTTAAGTAAGACCCACCAGAAACATTAATGCCACCATTTAAAAAATAAAACCACCGACTACTTTTCAGTTAAAAGACAATGTTTTTTTGAGAAAAAGGAGAAACCAACAGCACAGGAAGCCTGAGTCAGGCGGGAAGGGAGTAAGAGAGACCACGCAGAAAATGCCGTGTGACCAGGGCGAGCAACGATTCGAAGCACGAGCACGCAGGAAATGGCACAAACCACACGCAGCCAAGGGAAAACAAAAACTAACGCAAGGCAGCACACAGGCCAAAGCAAAACTGGTCCAATCAGATCCAAAAAGGCATACAAAATCCCGATGCAAAGGCAAAACCAGGCTCAGGGGAAGCAAGGGCGAAAGACGCACAAGTCTGTCAACATGCAGTGGGGCTGTAGGGAACAAGTCACCAACTTAGCACACAAAAAACAACTCGCAACAAGCAAACAATGAGCAGGAAAACATTTGCAGGTGAAAAACACGAGCTCGTCAAAGCTCACACGCTCAAGTTGAAATCAAATAAAACTCGTCCTTACCGATGCCAACAACAGATAGGTAGACTCAAGTTTGCCACGGCAAAGGCAAAGAAAACATAGAGACCTAGACTTGCATGCAAACACCAGTTTGAGAGAGCAAAACACAACTCGATTCACAGAAGGCAAAACAACTCGACCAGGAGCTCAATTTGGAAAAAACAAGCAAAGAAAAACACCAAAAACTCAAACCCACATGAAAACAAAGGAGGCCTCAAACTTAAAGAAAACTCGAGCAGAGAGTAAAAAAATGCAAAGAGCAGGAACATAGAGCAAGATAGGCCAAAAATTTAGATTTTATAAAAAAATTCACTTGCATTTAAAAATATGATTTAAAACACCATAGATGCAAAAAAAAAAAAAAAAAAGGCACCTACCTCTAGATTTAGCAATGCCTCCAAATTTGGCTGTAACTAGTTAAATTTGGTAGCAAAACTCCCGAAACCTACACATGCAAAATTGAAAAACCGCACAAACTTCCAAAAAACCAAATTATCAGATCTGTTAACAAGATTCCAAATAAATGAAAAACTTGCACGAAAAAGAGATAAAACCAAAGAAGTAATCAACAACCAGTCCAAGAGAGTACATGTATATTAAATATCCTCTCTAATACCATATCAGATTGTTCTGTGAGGAGCAATGTTGGAACCTCGTGCACATCGAAAACAGTTGCACTTCTAATGGAGATGAGAATGCTTTGTAATTAGCAAGAACACGAATCACAAGGAAAATAAAGTACAAAAAGACAACAGAGTGTCTGGCATGCTCATAGATCAGAAAGAAGGGGTGCATATAGGAGTGTTGTGTAACTCCTATACATGACATGTGTACACTAACCCTATTGACCTATTCAACTATGACCTATTCTCACTAAGTGAGATGACTAACCAACTAGGTGGACAAGACGTCGAATGATGAAAAGTCTAGTCATATACACCAACAATTTCATCTTGGAATATCTTTTAATTCAAAGTGGTATGCCTACATTTATGGAGCATAACATATGACATGATGTTTCCACGACTTGAGAATTTTAATTTTTGAAATGTCAACTTTCAAATGTGGACCACACACTTGTCCTAGTTAAAATTGATCCTAACCACCAAATCAATTAGTAACTTAACTTGTGGGTACTACATGTAAACTAGGTGTAAGACATGCATCATTACGATTGGCTCATAGTTCCCAGTGTCTTGAGGTGTCTTTGAATTTGTCTCTTTTGGATGTAAGGTGCGAGTGATGAATTATGAAACTATGAAGTGTGAGGTAGCTTTCACAAATACAAAGTATGAGGGACAAGACTTCACAATTGTGAAGTAAAAGGATCAAATTCCATTAAATTTGAGGAAAAAAATCATTTATCATTAGTGAAAACCATTTACTCGAAGAATAGATCTCTCGGATGTGAAGTGCAAGTATTTTTTTTTTGAAACTATGGAATGTGAGGAATCTCCCAAGTTCGAGGTGATGCCTAAATGAAAAAATTGGAGAAAAGTTAGAGTGTGGATGCTCAAAGAAAATATAAGTGTGAGTACAAGCAAAATAAAAGTGCGAGTACTAAGAAAATTCAAAGTATGAGTACTAAGAAAATTCAAAGTACGCGTACTTAAGAAAAATGACTTAGGAAAAAAAGATAAGGAAACCGGATGATTCATATCTTTTCTAAAGGTGTTCAAGCTCCTAAACCTACTTGTAACTTATATTTGTAGCCTAGATTGCCTTACTTAACCTTTGCATGCTTTTTCTTAGCTTCTCGCTTCATTTTTCCTTTGTTTTTGGCCTTTAGTGTCAAAACCGCCACCTTACCTGGGTAGTGGTTTTGTAACTGCCGCCCTAGGTAGGGTGACATTCTGTAATCACCGATCTTGCATAGGGTGGTGGTCCTATGCGCATTTTCAAAATGTTCCAACATGATTTGAGACGCGTGTTGTTTCACTTAACTTCACTTTGAAACACATGTTTCTTACCCATTTTGGATGATTTCAAGCCTGACTGCCTTATGGCATTCTCTTCTTCACTTGTAATTTGTAATTGATTGTGATTGATAGTTCAAACTCCCTCTTCATTGTTGATGTGGCACCCATGGTTGCCAAATGGCTTGAACCATTGCCCACCAACCTTCTATAAATTGATCACTTGTTTTCAAGAAAATGGCTAGAGATCATTTTGAGTATTCTTGCAATTTCTAAGCTACCTCTTTTTCTTGCTGGAAACTACATAGCCAAGCTTAGTTCCATTGTGCTATCTTTCTTCCACTTGCATTATTTCCAAGATTTCCAATTCAAGTTGGCATTCACTCCAACGCTTTCCCTCTATTTGTTTTTCACTACTGCATTCCCAACCTCTTGGACTCACGTGGACATGATGAGAGACTGAAAAGATAAACTGAGGGGACCAAGTACCACACAACACGGATTACCACATTGTTTCTATATTCAGGTTGGAGTTATTTTTTTTTTCCTTCATTTCTTCAAATTTTTTATTTTTGAATTATATGCACATTATCAAATAGAGTAGAGAATCATTTCCATAGTTATAATCATTCAAAGTTGTAGTAGATTATTTGTTTCAAACCCAAAGCTTTCTTAGGAAAGATTTCTTCTCTTTCCTATCTCTGTAGGTTTGCAAGGAAGTAAATCTAGAAGAAAGCTTCTGTGGCTTTTAGAAGTAAACACAAGCATCAATCCATATAGAAAAATCCTCTATTATTTTTTGGGAAGTTGTAGAGAAGAAAAGCTTCCAAGAAGCTCTGATTTCTTCTTTTGCCTCTGAGATAGAATTGAGGTTAGATTTACATTCATAGTTAGAAAAGCTTTCATTTAAAATAAAATAGATTTCCTCTCTGCACATAGATAAACAACCACATCCGGGTGTTTTATTTGTTTTAGGATTTAATTAATTAGAGTAGAAGCTTTATTGTTATTTCTTCATTTAAATAGAAAAGAACAAAAATATTTTTTGTTAGATTAGTGGCTTTTATTTGTTTATTTCATTAAAGTTCTTGAAAATACAAAAACATAGAAGTAGTTTCAATTCAATTAGATTAGTCATTATTTGTTTAATTAGATTAGATATTTTAATTCATGACCATCAATGGTCCTGAAAAAGAACAAACTTATGGAAGTGATCCATGGGTACCATAACCAAACGAATGGTCCCAAGTTACTCATGGATATAGATACGGGACTCCATCTTCTTGTCCTTAGAACACCGGCTCGATACCGTTGAGAAAATCCAACAACTAAACATCTTAAACATTGTAGGATGATAAGGCCTACGAGTTCTGGACTTCCCCTGGAAATAGGTTTTGATATTCACATGACCATACAAGGACCCAACAACCAAGAACATATGGTAGTGATCCTAGAGTCCCACAACCAAATGCGCTGAATTACTCACTGATATTGACACAAGTTTTGCACATTGGTTTTCCGCACATCACCATTACCACCAAACATCATATCATAATTGAATTCTAAATGAGGAAGCTCACCAAGCCCTCACATTTTGGACCACTCCCACCAATTAGATCTTGATTTCATGAAGCCACGCCTCTTTCACTTGTTCCATGACCCTATCTGGACAGATTTACGAGGCTCCCATTGGTTTCCCATGAATTCCACAACTGGTAGAAAGGATCTCCATAGAGCTTGATATTGACTAGAGTCTCATTTCCATCCTTTTCGATCCATCCATCTGACCCATCTAGGTTAGAGAGGTTTTCATTGCACTTGATGAGAAGATCCCATTATTGCGAGTTGAAGACATTATATTGCCTTGACAACCTATCCATCCCATTTACACACACTTTCATCCACTACCACATTTTCTACTATCTAGCCATCCATATTTCCACATCGGTTGCCTGGCATGACCTCGGGGAGTCAAGTGTGGTTGA
The DNA here is from genome assembly GCA_018340775.1 of Taxus wallichiana var. yunnanensis. Classification (NCBI taxonomy): domain Eukaryota; kingdom Viridiplantae; phylum Streptophyta; class Pinopsida; order Cupressales; family Taxaceae; genus Taxus; species Taxus wallichiana. The sequence goes on from CM031237.1 coordinate 469,865,686, forward strand.
AGGTCATGTCGATTTTCATCTGTCATACAAATTGGTGAACCCAATGAAGAGCTAGTCTCTTTTCATTTCCATTTTCTTTCATCCACCTTCCCTCTCTCCCATTATTTGTGGGTATTCATATACCCCCAAATATGTTGGATAAGATGGATATGACCGACCCATTTTGGGTCTAGAGGCATACTACTATCAAATGGGTAGACAACAACAATCACCCTCACTATCTACATGGGCAGAAAACTACTCAACCCATCTTCATGCCTCTCAAACTCCTCCTCCTCAAGGGACCAATAATGGCTCCTCCTTAGTTAGGATCGAGGAAATTGATCAACTTACACAAACACAATAACCTAAAATTTCAAGCTCTAATAATATGACTTTTACTGGAGAGTTAGGCTCATCTCCTCGGTTTTGTTTAAAAACAAATAGTATGCAATCTAATCAACTCCCATTTTAGATGAGGAGTATTTAACACGTTATGCCAAAAGTGAGAAATACTTCCAAAACATGAGTCAACCTTTAGATAGGGTAAGGACATGTAGATGTCTTGCTTCAAAACAACACCACTACCCCTCCTACAATGGAAAATGTTGTTAATGAGGGGTGGAAAAATAATGAACAATTTATAGTAGGATATCACACTCCTCTTTGGCAACCCAACAAGGTTCAACAACATACAAAAAAAAAAACACCATGCCATCATCAAGTGAGGTTATCTCGATGTTGGTGGACAAGGTTAGAGAATTAGAACTTTCCCAAGCTACTCATGCTTCATATTCTACTGGGAAAGCAAAGATTCTCCACCATTCACAGAACTATGGCCAAATGCCTACTACACCAAATCCTCTAGTTTACATGGGAATTCCTAGCCTCGGGGATCTTCTCACTAGGTTGGGAACCTTGGGTATGCCCCCCATGCTACATATGGATATCCACAATAAGCACCAACTGGAAGTGCATTCTCAAATGCCATCCCAACTGGAAATGCAATGTTCCTGGATTTGTGCCTCCAAATCCATATCAAAGTAATGTTCCCCCTACATACACATGTATTCTAAGTCACCACAAGGGGACATGTACTCTTACCCTGGCCCATATGGTCAGCCACAGGGATTCCTTATGCCCCAACAAATGTATATGTTGCACCATATCAATAACCAATTCCACCTCCACCTCCCCAACAAGGATCATCAATGGTTGAGTCTTACATAGTAGGGACCTACTCTGAATATCTCAAGGAGCCCCTGACTTCACCATACAGAGTGTCATGCTCCCAAGGCCTCTTCCAAACCTTCCAAAATTTAAAGGGGAGGGAGATCCAAATGCACACATCAAGGCATATACAAATGCCATTCGAGAGCTTCTCCCATGGGATGTAGTCGTTGCAAAGATCTTCCCTAAGAATTTAGAAGGTATTTCTCTGACTGGTATTATAAGATACCAGAGGCTTTGATACACTCTTTTAAACAACTCATGTATGATTTTATTAAATATTTTGACATGAAAAAATTGCTAAGGAAGAATCAGGAATTCCTACACATAAAACAAGAGCACAATGAGTTTGCCACACATTTCATTCAAAGATGGTGGAAAGTCCTCTATTCTTCAAGCAAGTACTCCTAACATGGATCAAACAGAGCTCTGTGACCTATTCCTCCATTCTCTTAACTAGGAAATGAAGGAGGAGGTCTAGAAGTTCCCACTTAGGAGCTATGAAGAGGTATTAGAGGGTGCTCTCCATATAGATCAAGCAAGCAATAGACAATGGTCACAAGACCTACTGGTTCTAATGAGAGATTGATCACTCCCAATCAGGGTAATTCAAGTTACCCTAATAATATAAATAACAACCAAGGACCTAAGGTCCTCAAAAAAACCATGGTGTTATAACTGATGGTGTTACCGATCAAACAAAGAAGCCCAACATTGTTAATACCCCAAGTACAAATAACACTAACAACAACAATAATGGTAACAATCAAAGGAGTAAAATTTTTCTCCCATGATCAATGTGGTGGACTTCATCCTCACCCCAACAACAAAAACAAAACAAATTTAGGCTCAAGGCCCCAACCAAGTACCCAAGCGGGTACCCAAACCAATATCCAAATCAAGGGCAATGACCTCCAAATTTCAACTACAATAACCAGTTGAATAATAATAATCAAAACTTTGGACCACAAAAAATGCAAACCAAAGGCCTGGGATTATGATCCCAACCTATATTGTGGTTTTCATAGGGTCCGAGGACATGATGCCAGAACTTGCCGGGATTGTAACAAGTTCTTACAATGCTTACCCGAAGACCAAAGACAACTCTTTATTGACATGTTTTTGGAAAATCCTATGACACCTACTCAAAATACTTACATGGGGCTTGTGTCCCCCAAAATTCCCACTCAAGATCTTTAACGATCCCCTCCCAACATGTCCCAAAAATGGTGGTAAATGGACCCCAATGGATCAAACAAGGGTATCCTGGTGGGAAAAATGATCATGAAGCTTTGAATTCATCAAACCCATCGGTGGCACCTCCGTTGGATGGCCATCAACAAACTAAGATAGTGGGTCTTATAGAGCTAGAGACTGAGCCCCAGATAAATGTTTCCACTAGAACTAGAGACTATTCTTTCATACCTATTCCAATTTACCCATCTATATCGGATGATATTCATGAGATGCTTGCAAAGCCGGTAGGGGCTTATGACTTGATCAATGACCTAAAAAGACCTTTTCTCACATCTCCTTCTTGGATTTGTTGAAGAAACTCCCCTGCTCATAGAGTTACTTTATTAGAAGCATTGGGTCTTGGACATTTGATCAATGTCACTCCTCCTCCGGAGTGTAGATAAACCATATAGACTTTGATGTCTATCCTCCCGGGAAGCCAGAAAGAGATGTCAGATTTGTATTCGACATCAGTAAGATGCCCATAGATGTTGAAATAACATGTAGAGGTGATCCACTCTATATATATAGGTTTGGATTTATAATAACTATGTAAAGTGCACATGATGATTGATGATGGGGAAGTAATCAACATTGTCCCCTTTTCTTTTCTCTAGAAGTTAGGTTATGGAGAAACCAAATTGTTCTTCAACAAGAAACACATGCTTGAGAGGTTATGATAGCCTCAAAGGAAACATCAATTGGAACCATAGTGCTTCTAGTCACCCTGGGACCCAAGATAGTCTCTCATAGAGTTTTATATTATAGACTAGGAAACCAACTATAATATGATCCTCAACCATCCTTGGATACATCACATGAAGGCAATTCCCTCCACTTTTTTTTCAAAGTAAGATTCCTACACTTGGGGAAGGTCTTCATTTACACAGGGTGACCCAAAGCCTTTGACATACACCTAGCTAATCTAAAGAAGAAACTAGGGGTGCATTCTGAGTTTGAGCTCCCTAAAACCAATTAAACAAACCAACTAGCTCAACACCCAAAAAAACTAATTCCTACAATGGAATTAGAAACTACTGGCTTGATCGAGGGGATTCTGTGATCAAGGAAAAAATTTTTGTCATGGAGATAGTGTCAACAAAAACCACAAAAATATTTCGAGTTGTTGGAGAATGATTTACCTATTCTCCTTCCATTTGATTCCATGGGCATAGGACATGCTTTGGGACTCGACTCTCTCTTCCTAGCTGATGGGATTTGCATGGTTGAAGTGTCAAAAGCAAAGGAAGAGGATACAAAGAATGATCCAACATCAATCTTCCCAAAAATTGTTGGACTCTTCACTTTGATGGAGAAAAGTGTCCACTTTGGCATTGGGGGTGTGATCCTCACTTCTCCAGAGGGGAAGGTCATGCATTTTTCCTTCAAATTGGATTTTCAAATGCACAAATAATGGTGTAGAATATGAGGCTCTCCTTCTTGGTCTCATAGTAGCCAAAAGGATCAACACTTGTAACATTAGAGTGTTGGGTGATTCAAACTAGTCACCAATCAAGTTTAGAAGTATATGAGACTAGGGTGGAACACCTACAACTCTACAAAACTGTGGTGCTTAATTTGACAAAAGGTTTTGAATTCATCTCAATCAAATCCATTCCATGAGAAAAAACCTTCTTGTAGATTCCATATCTACTCTGCTTCGCTTCTACTTTTTTCTAAGTAGAGAGTTAGAAGAAACCAACTTCATAGTTTGGTTTGTGTAGAACCCTTAGTACACAAAGTTCCAACAAGCCCAATCTTGGCATATGTTGAGGCTAAGAATGAACCCACCACTCTAGATTATGTAGAAAATGATGAGGCTATCTTAGGATACCTTAACACTTACATGGATTTACATCCACACATCATAAGAGAGGATTTTCTCTCATTCCTCACTCTTCCTCCTATTTTGGAGATCACACAATGGACCCTTCCTCCTCGGAAGGCCTTGAAGTTTGTGAAATAGAAGAGGAAGGGGAATTAGAATTACCTCCTCGGCCCCCTGAGTTTGAAGAGGGTAATGCCTCTTTGATCGAAGGGATGATCGACATTAACATCGGGATGGAGGAAGACCAAAAATATTGAAGTTAGGTTCTTCACTAACTCCTGAAGAAGTAGAGATACACATGAAAATCCTTAAGGAGCATTCAAAATCCTTTACATTTAACTACAAATAAATGATAGAATTTCTCCTCATGTGGTAGTTCACAACCTAGTGACCAAGTCTGATACTAAGCCCATCAAGAAGAAATCTAGACCAATGAAACCAAAGGTGGCGTTGATGGTCAAAGAGGAAGTGATGAAACTCCTATAGGTGGGGTTCATTAAACTATTGATTACTCAATGTGGGTGTCCAACATCATCCCTGTTCTAAAAAAGAATGGGAAAAAATATCATATTGCATTGACTTTTAGGATATCAACAAAGCATGTCCAAGGATGATTTCCCATTGCCATCCATCGATGTCATCATTGATGCAACAACTAGTTATGAGTTGTTGTCCCTTATGGATGGATTTTTTGGGTATAATCAAATCAAGATCTCGAGGAAGATCAAACAAAGACCACATTTATCACTCCTTTGGGAACCTATTGTTATGTAGTCATGTCATTCGGTCTCAAGAAATGTTGGTGCCACTTACCAATGGGAAATGACTTATATATTCCATGATCTCATTCATAAGATTGTGGAATCCTATGTTGATGACCTTTGGCTAAGGCCAAAAAGCATTGCATGATCACCTTGAGGTGCTTTCATCATCCTCTCTCGTCTAATCAAATACAATGTTACACTAAATCTTGGAAAAATGTGTGTTTGGTGTGATGAGAGGGAAATTACTGGGATACATCATCTCTTCACAAGGGATTGATGTAGATCCAACCAAAATATGAGTAGTTTTGGAAATGATTCCACCATTAGATGAGTTAGGCATTAGGTCCTTTCTTGGAAAGCTCGGTGCAATCCAAAGGTTCATTCTGATTTGACCTTTTCCATTCATCCAATAAAAATTTATTGAAAAAGGATTGTTGCAACATTTGGATGGAAGAGTGTCATGAGGCATTTGAATTGGTCAAATGATTCCTACTATCACCTCCCATGCTCATGCCTCCCAAATCAGATCGCCCTCTCATTTTATATTCATGGGCTACAAATGTCTCATTAGCTTGCATGCTAGCTTAAGAGGATGATGAAAATGAGAGAGTGTACAATCTACTTCATTAGTCAAATGTTCTTGACTATGAGACACACTATACAGGTGAAAAGAAATAATGTTTGCTATAGTTTTCACAACAAAAGTGGTTAAGACACTACATGCTTAACCAAGAAAATGAGGTTATTATCAAGATTGATCATTTGAACATTTCTAACACAAGGTTTTTATCCAAGAAAGTTGGATGTTTCATGACTCTAATGGGTGAGTTTGAGCTAACATTTGTTAACCAAAAGTTGTCAAAGGAAAATCATCATGCAAACTAGTTAGCTAACAACCCATTAGATGGAGGTGATCTAGTTAACTTAGATTTCCTGATGAATGCATATACTATGTCAAAACCAAGCCTCCCATTTTTTGTGTGCCCATGGTATTACCGATATATTAATTTATTATGGACCACATGTACCCTTGAAGGGAAAAATTGCAACAAAAAGATGGACTACGTGTCATACCACTAAATACATAATCATAGAACAAGTCTCTACCACAGAGCCTTCGATGGAATGTTACTAAGATGTGTTGATGAGGAAGAATATGAAAAGATCCTCTATGAATCCCATAGTGGAGTATGTGGAGGTCACTTTGGAGGTCATGCCACCACAAAAGATACATGGATGGGCTATTTTTGGCCTACATTAGAACATGACATGCAGTAGAGTATGTGTGATAAGTGTCACAAGTGCCAAGAGTTTCTCTCATGAGATCCACATACACCCCAGTGCTCTAACCAATTGCTACACCATGGCCCTTTTCCATGGGGCTTGGATTTGATAGGGAATTTCTCTCCCTCATCAACAGATGACCATAATTTCATAATCATGGCCATGAAATACTTCACAAGTGGGTAGAGGCCATGCCTCTTACCACCATACCAGGATGTGTAATCACAAAGTTCATTTTAAACCAAATTATTTGTAGGTATGGTGGTCCCACAAGTCATTATCTTTGATAATGGCACATCTTTCAAAAATGAGGAAGCGTGAATTATGTGAAAGGTTCAAAATAAATCACCACATGGCTTCTCTCTATTACCCTTAAGCCAATGGACAGGAGTTGAGGTGACAAACAAGATGCTAAAGTCCATTCTCCTTAAAACTGTCAAGGAGAACAAATGAGATTGGCACTTAAATTTATTTCGGCCTTGTGGGCCTATCAAACATCGGTAAGAATGCCGATGGGGGAAACCCCCTTATTCTTTGGTATTTGGTTTAGAAGCGGTTTTACCGCTTGAAGTTGAATTACCTAGTCTCCGTATCTCACTACAAGGAATTTTGGGAGAAGAAGGCTATCGAGAGGCATGACTCTCTCAATTGGAAATCCTTGATGAAGCTCGACTTAATGTTGAGAAATGACATAGAGCTTATGTTGACGGATGTGCCGAAATATAACAAGAAAGTATACAAATGTGAAATATGTGAGGGAGATTGGTATTAAGACTGAAATCGAATAGAAAAAGACCGGTGAGGGAAGGAAGTTTCAGGCCCAAGTGGTTGGGCCCATATCGAGTCATAGAGGACTATAAAAATGGGGCATACCACCTATGTGTACACTAGAAGGTGAGGAATTTGGTGAATCCATCAACTCTCTTCACCTAAAGAGATACTACATGATCCATCAACATTTCCATATGTATACTATTGCATTCTCATTGCATTATCATTTGTTAGCTCATTCTGTGAAATTTGTAATCAAGGAACTTATTTTCAAGTAACTCTCAAAAAATTCTACAAAACATTGGCAATTATTCAAATCATATCTCTTCAAACATACATCAACATTTCTTATCACTTCATCAATTCAACAAGACAAGATGAAATTTTGACACTAATCCTACCAAGGCCTACATACTTGGTTCTACCTATAGCTTTCTTCTAGCATAGTTGTCTTTTCCCATAGTTAGTTCTAGAAGCTTTGTGATGTCATATCTTCCCTAGAAAAACCTCTTTGGTAAAAACATTCTAAACATTTTCACCTAGGATGCTTGTTCACCTATCTCAACCTTTGGTGTTGAGCCCTCACATCTTGGTTGTGTGGGGTTGAGGCTAGGGGAAAGATTTCCTTCCCAAAAGCACAAATTAAAGTTTAAAAAAAAAAAAAAAAATATATATCTCAAATCAAAATCAATCAAAATTTTCATTTACACACTTCTTTGCCCCACCAACCTTGGTGTTGAGCCCACGCCTCTTACAAGTGGTGTGAGGTTGGGAAAGGAGGAAGTGCCCTTACTCGCCTATGCCTTGTCCTTGGTGATGAGCCCATGCTTCCTACTAGTAGCATGGGGCAAGGTGTAGGGGTCTCTATAAATAAGTTAATAAGTTAAAGCAATTTCATTCAATAAAAGTGCTTTGAAAATCTTAAAATCCCAAGAAAAATGAATTAGATGTGCATGTTCCAAAAGAGAGTTCAAAACCTTAAAACCATATTATGTCAATCAAGAGGCCATCTATGGATCTAAGTCTAGATAAAATTGCAAGCAATCACATTCTAGGATGTGTAGTAAATGTATATAGAGTTAAGTTGTAGGTTCCTAATTGGGTTTATGTCAAAATCTTGTCTTTCTCTCACCATTTCCATCTCTATCAAAACCATACAATTGCATCCCTCCTGGATCTCTGGTGTTGAGCCCTCACATCTTACTAGTTGTGTGGGGTTAGGAGTGGAGTGAATTCATTTTATTATCATATCATTATTCATCACACATTTCCAAAACAAAAGAAGTACCAAACATTACTTGAAAAGCTAAAGTTCAACATTACAATGTGTCTGCATAATCATCACATATCAGCATTACAAAAAAAACAAAAAAAAAGAAATAATTTGTTAGCATTCATCATCCATTACATACATTTTGAAAAGCATAAAAAATGAAATTCTAAACATCTAGAGTACACATGTGAATCAAACCACAAATGAAGTCAACTCTAATGCAAAGGATAGTTGAACCAAAAAAAAAGGTGTATATATATTATATATATATATCATAATAAGTCAAGTTTGTGTACAATGCCATCACACACTAGGTGTGGTCAAAACACTCCAATGAGCATGAAAATACAAAAAAATCATATATATGCCTCACAAAATGGAAACAAAGCAATAAAGGCTCAATGGCCTATCAATCTTTGTGCGATCCCCTGTGAGATGGTGCACATGGATCACGGCAAGGACTCCTACTACGGCTTCGACGTTGTGAATACACCAAGTGGTGTGAGTGACCATGAGAATGACCACTAGCCATGGCCTCACTGCACGTGAATGGATCCACCTCTCATCTCTAACCTCCTCATACCCCATGCGGTGATCCATGTGTTCAAAAAGCCATGATATCTTTTGCTCTCTAAAGAGTGCGAACATGTCGAGTGTATGTCGGCCGAACCACAAAGGTTATCCGACATCCTCCAATCAAATCTACTCTAGGTCTTCCCCGAAGGGATAAAAAAAGTATCCACATAGACCGATGAATAAGATCTCTAGCCCTGAGCAATGGCTACAAAACAAAGAAAACAACGATGAGTTAGAAAACCATAAAAATAAAAAAAAAAATAGAATTACAATGTAGTGATTAACATTTCTAGCTAACAAGGTTGAGAAAAGAGTGTCCACATACTGGATCTCTAGGCATCCACATATGATCAATGGTGTGTGCTAGTGCTGCTGCTATGCAGGTACTGTTATGCCTCCCCCTCTCCTGAGGCAACATGTTGTCCCATGATAGACTCCTCGTCTCCACCTCCCTCATGAGGAAGTGGCTCCTCGAAACTAATGTCTCCATCTCTGCCTCCGCCTCCTCTCTCTTGGCCATGGATATCTCTGAGTATCATGCCACTCAGTGTCACTATCCTCCTCGTCATCATCACCCCCCTACTGCGTGGTCTCCTCACCTACCTCCTCATTAGTCTCCTCCCCATCTTCGCCTCGGTCTCAGTATCCACATCAATGGCTACCTCCTGCCCCTCCTCCCCACTATGAGTGGGTGTGGCCTTCAATAGGAGAAGGTGTGTGGGCCTAGGTGCTTATCAAGCACGAACAACCCATCTCACTATAATAGGAACCCATGGAGTCATAATGGTCCAACCATGGTCACCTGTAGGGCCGCCTCGAGACTCCCTAATACTCCTATAAACAACTGACATGAGGAGGAAGAACATCAATGTATGGTAATCTAAACTATTAGGGAACTCTATCAAATGGATGAGTCTCCACCTTCCCTCGATGATCTGTCTACTAACTAATGGAGTAGTGGCAAAAAAACCATTATAGTCCCATCTTGTCCCCATACTCCTTCCATATCCTAGTAGGGTGTAGCAAAAAATCATTATAGTCAAGGTAGCCACTGGATGATGTGGTACCTAAGCACTGACATACTAGTCCATCTTGTGGCCCTGATGGCCCCTGGTCTTATACCCCTACTCCCACTAATAGGGATGATCCTCTCATATACCCAACTCATCACGAGTGTGGGATGACTCAGTGACTATCCCTATAACCTCACCACCTGGTATAAATCATGGTATGTGGTGCCCAAGATATATTCTCCCTAGGCGTAAGTCCACCCATACTACTCAATCTATCATCACAATGGGGCCCAATAATACAATAACTTATCCCCGCCCTTATCCCCTATCAACCGTGAAGCCAAAATACCCATGATGGCCTTGCAGGAGCAAGGATAGGAGTGGTGGATATAAAAGAGACCTCATACCCTATTTGGTGCCTGGTGACACCCCATCATCTCCCATGTAAGTGGCCCAATGCCTAGCCCTGTCTGTAGATCATGTTGTCTCAAGGGTCAAACATCTCCCAAGTATAGGAACACGTCAAGTATCTTGTACACATCCTCGAGAGTGATGGTCCACTCTCCTCTAACACTGGAACTGAAAAGTTTTTGGTCTGCATCCCAATAAGAAAAGAGGTCACACATATATATGACTAGGAGGTGCAATATGTGGCACCCGTGTGATCCTCCATATCCCAACTTGGTGTAGTATGTTCTATCTTCCTGTGTCAACTTGATCAAGGTATAGTTGGGAAGCCAATCACACTCTCTCTCTCTAGCTCCAACAAATATACTTCTCCTTATGCATTCATAAAACAACAAAAAAGTGAGTCAATAACATAGGAAATCTCATAAAAACATTACAAAACAACATAAAATCCAAAAAAAATGGTCTAAACATGTCAAATCTACTCTCTGTCCCAAAAATGAAAAATCGTCCACCCTATGTAGAGTGGTGATTTTGTAACTACCACCTTGTTAGGGGTGATTTTGTAACCACCACCTGACAGTAGGGGAAAATCCTATAACTACCGCCCTGTGGGTAGAGGTGGTCTGGTCTTGTCAAAAATCATGTAGCCATCCCTTTAGCCCTAAAAACTAAAAAAGACAAAAATAGCTCATTTTTAATGAAATAAAAGGCTAACCCATATGCGTCCCCCTAGGACCATTTTAAAACAAGAAATTTGAAAATATCCCCCTAGGCTTAGATTTTCAACATTTTACATTTTAGGTTTCAAAACGAATAATTGAGAAAACTAACCTTTTTCCACGTCATTGGGTTTCTCGGTCTTGGGCCATGATCACCTTATCACAATGATCATTTTGACTACACTCTCATTCAAAATGGTCATCGTGGGCCCAAAGCTCAAAAACCACCAATAGGATATGTGCAAATGAATTAGAAAATGAGTTGTTTTGATATATATATATGTTGTGTTTTAACTTTGTTTTGAGTGTATGTGACCACATGGATGGAGCATTGGTGTAGGTATATTCTTACCCCCACACAAATGGTAAGTCCTCTTGTCATTTTTGATTTAGTGTTTATTTTTTGATATTTATCTATCTGCACTTGATTTTTCCTTTCATCTTGCAGGTATCTAGAGCTAGTGAGATTTTAAGTGACATTTCACACAAAGTGTGTAGGTATAGCTTCTAACTCCCCATTTCAGGAATGCCATACTGAACTCCATGTTTTACGCCTCTTCATGGCTAAAACGATTCTCCGAGGGGGAAATATGTACGCACCCAAATTTGCATGTGCTACATTGTCAAAAATAATTACAAAAGGTCCCTAATGATGATTCATATCTTTTCAAAAGGTGTTTGAGCTCCTAAACCTACTTGCAATTTATATTTGTAGCCTAGATTGCCTTACTTAAAGCCTTTACATGCTTTTTTTTCTTAGCTTCTCACTTCATTTTTCCTTTTTTGACCTTGACCTTGTCAAAACTACCCTGCCCCTACTTGGGTGGAATTTTTGTAACCGCCACCCAAGTAGGGATGTGGTCTTGTAATCACCACTTGCACTGTAGGTGGCGGTCATGTGCGCTTTTTAGAATGTTCCAACGTGATTTGAGATGCATGTTTTTCACTTAACTTCACTTTGAATGCACATGTTTCTTACCCATTTTGGCTGATTTCAAGCCTAACTACCTTGTGGCATTCTCTTCTTCACTTGTAATTTGTAATTGATTGTGATTGATAGTTCAAACTCCCTCTTCATTATTGATGTGGCACCCTATGGCTGCCAAATGGCTTGAACCATTTCCAACCAACCTTCTATAAATTGATCGCTTGTTCTCAAGAAAATGGCCGAGATAATTTTGAGTATTCTTGCAATTGTTAAGTTACCTCTTTCTTACTAGAAACTACATAGCCAATCTCAGTTCCCTTGTGTTATCTTTCTTCCACTTGCATTATTCCAAATTTCCAATTCAAGTTGTCATTACTCAACGCTTTCTATTTATTTTCTCATTACATTCCCAACCTCTTGGACTCATGTGGACATGAGAGACTGAAAAGATAAACTGAGGGGACCAAGTACCACACAACCAGATTGCCATTGTTTTGTATTCAAGTTGGAGTTATTGCTTGTTTTCTTTCATTTCTTCAAATTTATTATTTTTGAATCATATGCACATTATCAAATAGAGTAGAGAATCATTTCCATAGTTATAATCATTCAAAGTTATAGTAGATTATTTGTTTTCAAACCCAAAGCTTTCTTAGGAAAGATTGCTTCTCTTGCCTATCTCTTGTAGGTTTGCAAGGAAGTAAATATGGAAGAAAGCTTTTGTGGCTTTTAGAAGTAAACACAAGAATCAATCTATATAGAAAAATCCTTTGTTATTTATGTAGAAGTTACAGAGATAAAAGCTTCAAGAAGCTCTCATTTCTTCTTCTGCCTCTAAGATAGAATAGAGGTTAGATTTACATTCATAATTAGAGAAGCTTTCATTTAAAATAAAATAGATTTCCTCTCTGCATAGATAAACAACCACATCTGGTTGTTTATTTGTTTTAGGATTTAATTAATTAGAGTAAGATTTATTGTTATTTCTTCATTTAAATAGAAAAGAACAAAAATATTGCTTTGTTGATTAGTAACTTTGTTTATTTATTTCTTTAAGTTCTTGAAAATACAAAAACATAGAGTAGTTTCAATTCAATTAGATTAGCCATTATTTTTTAACTAGATTAGATATTTTCAATTCATGGTCATTAATGGTCTCATGAAAGATGTACTTATGGAGTGATCCATGGGTACCACAACCGAACAAGCATGAGTTACTCATAGATATAGATACGAGACTTCATTTTCTTTGTCCTTAGAACACGGCTCGATATGCCGAGAAAATCCAACAATTAAACATCTTAAACATCACGGCTAATAAGGCATACGATTTCTAGACTACCCTTGTCGATAGGGTTTGATATTTACATGACCATACAAGGACCCCAACAACCAAGAACGTATGGTAGTGATCCTAGAGTCCCACAACCAAACGTGCTTGAATTACTCACTGATATTAACACAACTTTGTACACGTTGGTTTTTTCGCACATCACCATTACCAACAAACATCATATCATAATTGAACATTCTGAATGAGGAATCTCATCGATCCCTCACATTTTTGACCGCTCTCGCCAACCGAATCTAATTTCGTGAAGCTAAGCCTCTCTTGCTCATTCCATGACCCTGTCTGAACATATTTACGAGGCTCCCATTGATTTCCAATAAATTTTGAAACCAGAGAAAGGATATCTATGGAACTTTATATTGATTGGAGTCATCATGTGGCCATCTTTTCCAATCCATCTATCCAAACCGTCAGGTTAGGATATCTATGAACTTTATATTGACTGGAGTCTTCATGTGGCCATCTTTTCCAATCCATCCATCTGAGCCATCTAGGTTAGAGAGGATTTCATTGTGCTTAATGAGAATATCCCATTATTGTGAGTTTAAGACATTGTATTACCTTGACAACCTATCAATCCCATTTATGCACACTTTCATCCACTACCACATTTCGCTACCATCTAGCCATCCATACTTCCACATCAGCTATCTCAACACGACCTCAAGGAGTCAAGTGTGGTTGAGGGTCGCATGTCATTTTTCATCCGTATAGAAACCCCATTAAAATTAAAGGCAAATATTATATGTTTCTAACTCAGTTGAAATCATAGTGGGTCCCTACTTTGGAAAAAGTTTATTTTCAAAATGGGGGTGTTATGCAATAATAATTACCTTCATGAGGCTATTTATATGGAGTATCCTCTTGTATTTATAAAAAAATCACTTATATGTCAGTTAAAGATATCCCTTTATGGAGTTAAGCATGCCCCTTGAGCATGGTATGAGAATATGGACTCCTTCCTTCTCTCGTTAGGATTCTCTCATTTCCATTTCAACCATAATGTCTAAATCTTATAGCATCATGATGAGATTCTTATTATTTATATATATGTGGATGATATCATCCTCATAAGAAGCTAATCTTCACTTCATCATATATGAAGTCTTCCTTCATTAGAAGTTTGAGATATATGACGTGGTCACTCTACACTACTTCTTTGGTTTAGACATCACTCACTTTGAATATGAGATATTTATTCGATATCCCAAGTATTTGTTATATATATTAGAATTATTTCACACGTATGATTGCAAACTTGTAATGATAATCTTATATAATAGAGTCAAGTTTAAAACCATGTGTTCTACACCATTGGTTGATGCTACTTAATGTAGTTAGATAGTTTTCAACTTCATTTACTAAACACACTACTACCTTGATATCTCTTTTATTGCTGGCTCCATTTATTTCTTCATGAAAGAACCCCATGAGATTCACTAGAAATATAATAAGTAGATTCTTAATTTGATTAGGGGAAATCATACACATGAAATTCATTATGCATATATTAAGATAGTAGGCTATAATGAATTTGATTAGGTAGATGATATTGATGATAAAAATCTACATATGGCCATGTTTTCCATCTTGGTTTAGGTCTTGTTGTTTTTTCCAACAAGACGTAACATGATTAAGGAGACATCAATGCTACCAAGGAGACTATTTGGATCCATTAGATCTTGATAGGGTTTTACCTTAAACAACATCAACCTATTATCATTGGCGTGACAACCATAGTGCCATCCAAATATTTAGGAATATTATGGAGCATTAACATACCAAACATATTTAGATACACACGAAATACATTTAATAAGATAATTCATGATTACATCATTAATCTCCAAGTTTATCACAAAAAGTTTTATGTGACAGAATTCTTCAAGAAACCCCTCACTAATGCTAAGTACATTCCTTTGTGAGAACTACTAGGGGTGAAGGAAGTTGTCCTTATGGGTAGGGGGATTATGATTTATCCTTCCCTCTTGAACATGTTGTACATGGGTAAACTATATAAGAACCATATCAGAGGTTGAGCCTCATGTTTCTGTAGCCTCTTTAAGTTTCACTTAATAGAATGTGTTGGTGTAATTTCTTAATTATAATTTAGTTCTTAAGTTCACTTAGGTAGTTAATTAATTTTCCTAGGTTTTTAATATTTACATTTTAAGAATAAAAGTTTGTTTTGGAATGTACAACTTATTTTTATAGAAATTCCAAGTTTCACACTCATACCACGTGTTATTTGACCATGTGGGTAGTAAGCCAAACACCTTATTTATTAAAGTAGGATAACCAATTTAGTCATGAGGATTTAATAGTGCTATAAATAGAAGGGTTATGTCTCCCATTTTATTAATGGAAATTTGTGTGAATTTTTAATTGAGAGTATTATTTAGAAGAAGTTTTATTATTCCATATTTTTGCAAATATTCATGTATGGTAGATTATGGTTAGCATGATCCTAAATGCTTGGAAGATATGCTATAGAATATCAAAATAATCATGTGCTAGTACAAGCCTTGAAAAACCCTTCAATCTTCTCCAAATTTTGTAAATAAAATCCAATAATCCTAATTAAATCAATATGTTGAGAGGCATAATTTCACAAATTTCTGATTTATGTTATGAATTAAAGGGGTAGTTAATATCAAAAAACTTTAAAGGTCAAGTTTCCATTCTATCTATCCCTAAAGTCTCTAATACTCTAGGATTTAAATCTTAGTCATTACAAAAATCAATGTCTTAAGAGATATTTAGAAGAAAACAATAAATGAAGAACATAAAAACAAGTTATTCATGAGATTTTCCTTTTCTAGGATCAATAAACACCACCTAACGAAAAAAATTATGGACTGGAGTAGTGATATACTAGAACATAACGCATCATCATCCAAAATAAATACACAATATGTATACAAAAATATTCCAATTGAAATTAAATAATTAATAGAGGATTATATATAAATGTTATCATGTGATTCCCCAATAAAGAAAAAATGAATATGTGATTTGGAAATGCCTCAAGTTCCAAGTAAACAATTCAAGTAAATACTCGAAGTCAGAAATATAAATGCACATTTTATAAAAATGGGGAAATGATGAATTGGGTGTGGAGGACAAAATGAAGAAGGAAAATGAAAATTATGAGATTTAAAATTATGGAAATAAATAATACAAGACCACAACCAATTCTCTTAGGACATGACATTTGAACAAATTCCATGATTTTTGGAACATGAACATAGAAAATATACCTAAAAACTGCAACACATGAAAGTAAATCTAAATATTTAAAGTAAGAGACTTGAAGAATATATAAAGTGGGTTAATTTGGCCCCAATCAAGGCTAGTATAATCACCAACCTAAATTTGGAGAAAAATATAAAGTTAGGAAAATAGAGCTTAAACGTTTCTTATTGTAATATCAAAACTAGTTGAATTTAATTAACATATTGCAAAAAAGGTGTATTATAACTTAGACTACTAAATACAACAAATACAATAATTACATAGTCCTAAATTATGCTACAAGATAAAATTTGATCAACACTTCTAGAAGTAGAATATAAAAAGACTATGATTAAGGTGTAGAAAGGATTCATTATTTTGTAGGGTCTATATATTTGAGACTCGATTTTAAATTGGGTCAAATATTGTACAAAGTGTAAAAAATATCTTAAATTAAAAACTATTGGAAATGATATCTGAACATGTGTTGGAAAATTTTTCTTGAAAATTCATTGTAGGATAGATGATTTTTTCCTATGTTAATATGATTTGTAAATAAAACCTAGAATTGTTTGTACTTGTGTCTTTCGATCTAGGATTTGTATACACCTCATTATTAACATTTCTACCTAGTTATTTTGTGGAAGGGATTTTAATGCATTCTCCTCCCAAGCAAGTGCCTCAAGTGGCTTGAAAGTAATGTGGTATGATCGGGATTTCTCATGTGGGATAGACAACACCATTTAAGAGATGTCATTATTATGTCATATTTGCCCTATCATTTCCTTATTTGTTCCCTTTGTTAACACATTACACCCATTATTTCAACTTTTCAATGCTTATTACACACAATTATCCCTACTTTTTTCAACGCTGGAACTTCATATTTTACCTCTATTTATCATATGGCTTTAATCTCACATGTTTTTCACCCTTTTTTGCTCGGGGGTTACCCCAGTAGTTAACACCATCACCCATGGGTGATGGTTTAAGGTTTGATTTTTCCATAGCTAATGTTATTGCTTGTAGTTAATGGCATTAATTATATATAACACACCACATTTATGTAAAGCCACCACCAAAAATCATTTTGATATTACATGAAGGAACTTATAACTTACATATTTTGACAATATTTTGCACCTACTTATTGGACTTAGAGTCTTGGAGTTTATCTCTTTTGCATTTGGGTCACCATAGTGAGTTAAGATTGGATATATTCTTATTGATGTTTCCTCTTCTCTACCCACATATATTCTCTCTCAGTGTTATTGTCTCTATGGAGGATTATGAATCGGTGGGAACACACATGTTACATGTAAGTATTTATAACCCTTCTTAGTTTGTTATCTTGCACATGTATGCTTTTTATTGGTCAATCATTACTGTAGACTCTAATAGATGTATATTTACTTTGATCTCATGAATTTTATCATTATATTATGTCCATTGTCTTTAACCATACCTTGATTACCCTTATTTTGAATCCTAGCGGGATACCTATCTTTATCATGGGTACATTCCTTGCAAACCTATAAATATCTTAGGATTAGGGTCAATATCATCTAGAATTATGAAACTATTTCTCCTTGAGCACATTTTTATCTACATCATGGGTCTAAACTTACTTTTAACTCCTACATTTGAGAACCTAGCTAGGAACCTATCTTTTCCCGCCATAAACTTTGGTGAACCCAATGTGGATCTTGCTCATTCTTCTAATGGAGTCATCTTAAAATTTAATTTATTTCTCATTAATCTTCACATTAGCTTCATACACTAGTGAACATGAAGTGAATCTTAATCTACCATAATATAGGTCATATACACTCTACTTTATTTTTTTCCTTTTTTTACGCCATCGACCCTTGTGTACAATCCAATTACATGACCGAGAATTTATGCACCTGAACCTTCTATTCGTACTCCCATCCACCTCAATGTAAACCTTCTACATGGACAATCCTATTCTTAACCTCTTTGATGCCACCCACATATATTCTAACTTTTTCATTTAACCTCTTTGATGTCATTTACCCATGTGTAAACCTATGCATTACCATTTTTAGTGAAAGAACATCTCTAAAAACCCTTATTCAAGCATCCCCACTTCAAAACAAAGTATTTTCTAGGTGATTCTATTACATCCCCTATTTTTCCATTTCTATGTGATCATAATAACCCTTGGGATGATGATTTTCCTAAGATATTTCCTTAATATACTAAATATATTTCCATAGGAGATGCTAACGTTAAGAAGCCAAAATATCTACTAGAAAATGTATAGAAAAAATATAACATTTGAATCATGATATTTGAAACTAATTACGAAGAGGAACCAAAAATGTACCTAAATTTGATTATACCCCTATTATGCAATTCTTCAACAGTTCCTCTGAATATATAGGGAGTCACTTGAAATCCCGCACAAGTTCATCAAGACTATTTGTCTAAAAATTTAGATTCAAATATAAACAATTCCAATCCTCATCAAAGTGAAGTGAATTTTGATCCACCAATAACATAAATATTCCTATAAACACCAATCCTAATCAACTAATCATGTAACTCATTGATCACTTAAGTAAACACCATATTATGACTAAAAATCAATTCTTGTAAATGCAAACCAATCTAGATTAGCTTGCTAGTGGACCACATATGGTATTTTGGGGCATGAAAACCAAGGTTAACCCTCATATCATGGTTAAAACAAATGGTGCACCCAAATCCTATACATAACAAGGCCCTTTAATCCATTCAAAGAGAGTTTCTTACTCCATACATTGCTTTAATGGATATTGGAGGAATCACTCCTCGCATCACTTATGATGGTTCTATAGACCCTAATCTCCATATCAAGGAATTTAGAAATATTTATAGAGATTGATTCAAAGCCAATTAATATGTTTCCACCAAACTCTTGGATAAGACACTTACAAGAGATGCTTTCAATCAATGAAAATTTTAAGGAACCCATGGAAAACTAACTTATAGAAAGGGTGGAAAATCTTAGTGAACCACGATTCATTGTGATGAAACATATTAAAAAGTGGCTATCATGACTATGGTGAAAATGGAAAAAATCACAAAAATGTTTACAAATGTAAAAATAAATCTTACATAACTTTTAAAATTTAAAAAAATATCGTAGAAAATTTCAATTGTCCTCTTTAGGCTAGATTTCATTTTTTTATTCTATTGACAGTATGAAGTGCATTATATGCATTCCTTAACTAACAAACCTTACTGAGTTATGAAATATAGACCCATATTCCCCAATCCTTCCTATGATTAAACCTTGATCATTGATCCATTGGCCATGTGTCATCATTTCATGCAATTTTGGGCATACTAATGATCTCTCAAGCCTTTCTCGTAAATCCTCCTAGAATTATATCTCATGTGTTGTTTATGTGTCAACATTCTATGCTATTTTAGATCTAGAGTATCCTTCCTTAGTCTTCCTTTACTTTGAAACTTTTCAACGATTTTTCAAAATGTTTCATGCTCGTCCTTTCCAAGATTTAATCCACTATACTAAGAGAGATTCTTTACACACACACACACACACACACACACACACACACACACACACACACACACACACACA
The DNA here is from genome assembly GCA_018340775.1 of Taxus wallichiana var. yunnanensis. NCBI lineage: Eukaryota > Viridiplantae > Streptophyta > Pinopsida > Cupressales > Taxaceae > Taxus > Taxus wallichiana. The sequence goes on from CM031237.1 coordinate 469,885,896, forward strand.
AACACACACACACACACATATGCTCTTCAATATTTGGGTAATGTGGGATTTAATTCCCAAAGGAAAAATCACGAAGGCCTCCATTTTCAAGGCTATAAATAAATGTTAGCTGAAATAATTCAAACCAGATGCAAACAATAGATTTATATGGCTTAAATAGTCCAAGAAATTCCTTACTTGAAATATATCACATATAATAGAATCCTTATTCTGGTTATAATATTAGATAATACTTTGATTTAATAGACGGTTACTTGAATTGGTTCTTTGAATATATTTAATCATATCAAAATACAAACACACACGCGCATAGATAGAGCTAGAACTTTTATCCAAGGGCCCATAGAATTCATGGTGATCCTAACATATTTTAAAATCCTAGCTCAGTAAATTTAAAGGTGATCCATTAAAAATGTATTAATATTATAAATCATTTACTATGAAAGTGGGAAAGTTAACATTTGTGATTATGTTTGGAAAATATTGGGTGAGAATATGGTGTCCAAATAGATAAATGGGACCGTAGACACTAAAATTAGGACTTCCTAATTCTCGCATGTGTGTATGCACCCTAGGAAACTCCTTCATAATCCCACATGGTTAATTTACCCTTCTACCAACTTACATTCACCATTTTACCACCCATAACCACTAACAACCACCTATAACCACAAAACAAATAAAAATAAATAAAAACAAAAACAAAACTAGACAATCCTAACCTCCCAAAAAACTCCCCATGAGCCTAAACAACCTAAGACCATTATAAACCCTAAAAATCCCATAAAAAGAAATAGTTAAAACCATTTTCGACCATTCTCCTTAAAAGGGAAAAAAATGATGTTGATTCTAGGAATTGGCACTGATTAGTGTGGATTCAGTTAAAATGACATCAATCCTATAAGAGGTGGCTAAATCCACTTCCCAAGGATTCAAAAAAATTATAGGAAATAGAACAAGCTTTTAGACTTGTGTATTGAGCATATTATAAACATGAAGTAGCCATAACATCCTCGCTACCTTGTTTTCCATTTGGAGTAGTGTTCTTCATCAATTGGTCAATCAAATAACCTCTATTACCAAGGTATGTATTCTATCTAAATTTTCAAAGCCATTGTTTTTAATTTGGATCTTATTATTTGCTCCCCATTTAAGTATCTAAGTCCCAAACATCCTCATCCTATCAATCCCTCTAAAATCCTCCCTATTAAAAATCTGCAATTTTATACACAAAGATTGAAAGCACAACCACTAATAGGGAGGGTGAATTAGTGGGAATTAAAACATTCAATCACTTAAAATTTAATTCATTAACCATTCATCAACTTAACCATTAATCATTCATTCAAGAACCATAGAAAAACATGAGAAAAGGAGAACACATCAACACATGGACATAAGATATAAGTGGGAAACCCTCAAGGGGAAGAAAACCCACTGAAATAAAACTTTATTATAGCCATGTTTCAAATTTAGTTGAGCACCAACTCAACAAGGAGCACCAACCCCTAGGTTTAGTGAGGCACCAACCCCACAAGGAGCACCAACCCCGATTTAGTAGAGAACCAAACCTACAAGGAGGCAATGACCCCTAGATTTCTTAGCACCAACCAAAACCACTTGATATATTTTTCATCTCTAAAATGTTTCTATAATAACTGATGATGACTCAATGAAGCTCAATCTCCTCTCTATCTTCCTCAAAACTTCCTTCTAGCCTCCATGCCCAAGAACTTCTTCCTTCAAGATGATTTCAAAATATGAACTATCTCACCCATATCTCGATCACACTGTATGATATCATAGAATACTCTCAGCCCTATCTTCCAAGTCACAAATACCTCTTATACCTCGATAAGTTTCCCTCTAGGTCACATTTTTCATCAAACACACAACTAAGTCAAATGAGCTTTCTAATTTGTTTTTATACATGTATTATGATCATAATACATGTAGGTATGCCATAATAGAGTAAAATCACTCCTAAAAACATAATAAAATCATAAAACATAATCCATAAGATCATATAGGTTGGCAACATCATCTAGAACCATCTAAACCTCTATTAGGACTCAAGAAGCCTAATTACACCCAAGAAGTCAACTCGCTAAAAATGAATGTTCTTAAAGAAGAAACATCTTCAAAAAAACTTGGAATGCACTTATACATGTTTTATAACCCTTCAAAAAACTCCATCAACCATGAAACACCCAGCATCATCATCTCATGCCATGAAACCCTCTTGAGAACAAACAAAACCAAGCTGCCCCGAAATTAGTCTTCAGAAACAATGCTCAAAACCACATCAAATGACCTCATCCATGCACTTTTAATATAATAATGGAAATATAATGACATAAGGTTCATAATAAAATGCATAAATTTCCATAAATCAGATTGTAGCACCTTCAAAAATATTCTCAGTAACTAGGTCACCCAAACCGCCTAAAATTGCCCCAAAACTAGTCATGTAAAATGGACTTCAAATGAGACATCCTAAGGGGTCAAACATGTTCTAAAACCGAATGTCTACAGAAATGTGCCTTTTGAGGGGGTCCACAAACATAAAAAAATTATAACTTACACCTAGAGAAATAAAATAGATTAATATATAACCAAAAATCATCATACTAGAAAAAACAATCCATTGTAGGCATGTACCATGATGTTCCTCTCCATTGCTCTCGACCTAGTGTTTTAAGAGGGTTAAAAATTATTTTCCTTCTTAAATTTTTTTCATAAAAGTACAAAAATCAAATCACCTCATTCCACTTTGGAGACCTTCTTATTAGACCTCTTTAACTATACCAAAGATCTTGGGTCACCATGCAAAGCACACACATCCCAAAGAAGCATCAAAAAGTCCAAATTCGACCTAGGTTTCTCACTTCCAAAACTCAGTAAATATTCAACAATGAGACCTAAAATTTTGACCACACCTTCATATTAACCTCATACACATGAGAAAATACTCACCTTTGCTAAAATATACTCATAAATGCTGAATCCACCATACTAGGGCATGCTTTCTCAAAGACTAGGTCTAGGAACATACCTAAAAACTCACTTTCCATGAAAAATACTAAAAGTAATGACCTCAAAATTTACTAACATGATATAAAAAAATGTCATAGATTTTAAATAGCTCACATTTTCATATCTAAGCTAAAAAAACATACCTACACACCTCATTAGGTCACATAGGGCTTGAGAATAGGTCTAGTGTAGACCTAAAAACCATGTCTTCACCTCATATCTGCACTATAAGACACTTTTGAGTGTCCCTACACCTCATAATCATTCTTCCCATGATCTAAACATGGTCAAACAACTCATACACACTTTTTATCCATCATACAATACCATATCTATTGATTAGGCTTCACAAACAAATACCCCGAACAAGCTTGTTTCACCAAATATGACCTTCTCATCACGGTGACACACTTTTCAACCTACAATAACCTTCATCATACCTCATGACACCTAACAAAAATCATCCATGCATTTTAAAGTTACTACCATACTCTTATAAGCCACTACATTGCTCAAGAACCCATGAAACACCATGCAATCTCAACAAGACATTCATCTTGACTTGACACTACCAATCAACCTTCATGCTCCATACTCCTTTTGACATCAATGACACCTAATGAAATTAATGACATCATCACACTTTGACATCAATGACAACATTATGCCAACAATATCCCCTTTTTCATTGATGACAAACCTATTGATGGTAAAACACACAAAACAACATCTCCCCTAAGGAATACACATGCCATCAACTTATTCTCCCCCTTTTGACATTAATGAAAAATCAAAATACCTACAACATTTTCCTTGAAAATGCAAAATACTCACCACTTGGTTGTAAATATCAACCAAAATATTCAAGATTCATTCTTCATCTCAATCTCTCGATTTAACTTTTGGAGAAAAAAACTCCCCCTAAAGAGGTGCATACCTTCCAAGAATTGAATCAGACCTTGATTATGCTCTTTACAACACACACCAGATGCAACTAAATAGCAACCAAATTCTTATGAATAATGAGAAACCTTTCCTTACCAGATGCCAACAATGTCTTCAATGAATCACACCTTCCCGATACATCAATCATGTTATGATTAATAATCTTGTTGGTGTCCCGCATTTCACCTCGAAATTGGGACTACCCTATTTTAAAAAAATCATACTTTTAAAATAATGGGTTGTTTTGTGTTTTTATTGCCAGAAAGTTTTCGTATTGTGTCAAGATATTCCCAAAGAGTCATATAAGCCATTTTCGACAAATACCCAGATGCCCAAAATTGTTTTATTCTATCGTTGGGGTTTGCCTGCAGGAAATTTGTATTTAATTATTTTGAGCCCCGTTTGAGGCAAATTGTGCTCTGGTTTAACCTAGTTGTGATCATACATGTCAATTTTCCCATATACCAAGAGAGTTTTAACTAGGAATGAATCTGGTGTCACCCAGATTTCATCCTGAAATCTGCAACTACCCTATCCGAAATTTTTTTGTACTTTAAAAATAATGGGTTGTTTTGTGTTTTTATTGCCTGAAAGTCCTTGTATTGCGTTAAGATATTCCCAAAGAGCCATATTAGCCTTTTTGCCAAATACCCAGATGCCCAAAATTTTTATATTCTGTCGTCGGGATTTGTCTGTGGGAAATTTGTATTTAATTATTTTGAGCCTCGTATGAGGCTATTTGCGCTCCGTTTTAACTCTGTTATGATCGAATATGTCATTGCTCTTATGTACCATAAGGGTTTTAACTTGGAATAAGTTTTGGGCTTTATTTGTAACTTTTGGCAATTTTTCATGTTTTTGTGTTATCCCGTTTCGTTTTCTATGAAATTTCTCTAGAGCAATTCCTTTGCCGGGTAAGCCCGATTTTTGGCCTGGAGCAGCTAGAAAACATATACGCATGTTATGCCCAGAGGAAGTCGCCATCGGAGGTCTGGATCACTGGGAAAAAGCGAAGTCGTGCACAGAAAAGCCCCTGCGGGGTTGGGCACATTTTTGGAAAACAAAGGATTTAAGTTGCAATGAGAAAAATACAAGCAGTAAACAAGGTGGGAATTTTATACCTGCCTAGCAGGGTACTTTTTCCCGTGTTATAAAATTCACTTAAGTTGCAGTGGGAAAGTTAGAGGTTGCAGGCAGGTGGGAATTTATTGCCTGCCTTGCAGGGTAAAAATTCCCATGATAAAATAAAAGGAAAGTGACTTAAGTGAAATCATGGGATTTTAGTGCCTGCCTTGTAGGGTAAATAATCCCATTGTCAAAGTCAAATCACTTAAGTGGATCATGGGATTTTAGTGCCTGCCTTGCAGGGTAAAGAATCCCATTGTGAAAAATTCTTTAAAATAGAATTATATGTGCAAAAAAGTGCGCCCCCTTTGGTGAGATGATGGCAGCCTTGAAATGATTATTTTAATTAATCTATTCTTCTAAAAAGTGCGCCCAAGCTTGGAGGAAGTCAACAGTCAAAGGGGGAATAAAAGAAATGGATTAAATGCATTAAATTTAATTTATTTAGTGGCTGCCCCCTTCCTTTCAAAAAGTGTGCCCCATTTGGGAGATATTTAATGATTTTTAAGGCATTAAATCATTAAATTAATTTCTATTTTCAGTGGCTATGGTCAAGGCACACTGTGAAGCTTAAGTGAAGTGAAGTGTGAAGGATTAAATTGGATTAATTTAATTTATTGAATGGTTGTCCTTAAACATGCTATTTTTAAAAGAGAAGAGCATGATTTTTAATTAATTAATTGCCTTTAATTGTTAGGGCAATTATTAATTATAGAATTGTGAAGGTTATATAAGCATGGGCAGCCATATGGGTGAATTATTTAATTCACAGGTAAAGAATTGCAGCCAAGAGGAAAAGTGCCCCCATTTGAAGAAGGATTTTGCTCAGGCAAGGTGGTAACAAGGCTAAAAGCTTCCAGATTTGGCGCATGCTTTGAAGGAGGTGGATCTTTGTCTACATAATTGTTTGCATAGGTGTTACAGGTGCTCAGGTGTTATTGAAAGAATTCATGATATCTTTATGTGTAAATTAAACACCAATTTTTGGGGCAAGGGCTTGAAAAGTGTAGATTTTTAAAATTAAAATTCACTAGTCATGCTCTGGTGGCCATTTTTGTTTGAATAAATTACAGGAATTAATTACGGGTGCTTTACAAAGGAAAAGAGGTTTTATCAATGTCCAATACATTGGATATATCCTCTCGAATCTAAAGAATTGCCCAGATTTGCACCGGTTTTGAAGAAATCCACCAAGTGAGAAGAAAAAGAATTATTCGAGACAAAGATAGACAAAGCCATGGTGAAGAGAGATGAAAAAGAAAGCACAATGGAGTCATGCATCGCTTTCAAACTTGCAGACATAGGAGACACAGATCTAGGCCCGGAACCTCTTTCCGATTTGAGTGATAGATCCAGAGAGCGGGAAAGACTTCACTCATGCGTGCGGTTAAAAGGAGTGGAATTATTCGAGCTGCAGCTTTTCCATGTATAGCCCAGTTGCCAAAATTTGTTATGGACTACGCTAGATCTTACCATCCTTCATCCAGATCAGTGCATGATGCTTCAGGAAAGACAATAATTCATTTAGATGCAGAGTTCATCAATTATTGTTTGAAGATTCCAGTGTGAAAGGTGGTGACTTCCATTAGTCTTCAGGATGTCGACAATAGGTGGGAGAAGCATAGAGCTGATTGTGTGAGCATAATGAATAGCCGATACATGAAGAAGCCTAGATCTCCTTCAAAGTTCCCGAGAACTCTTCCGCGGTCCAATTTGGTGCAGGAGGTAGATGATGTTGTCAAATTGCTATGCAGGATGAATGGCGAGGCGAATGCTTACACTTTCCGTACATGGATGTATGCTTTCATCAGGACCATTGAAGTCAACAAGGTTGATTCTCATAATCAATTGGTTAGAAATTATTAGCAACAACATTGGTGAGAAACTCCGGAACGTGAAGCGTACTTTCAGCTTCAAGATGACTTCCTACTTGGTGTATCTTTGCGAGTTTCACAAGATGTTTTTTCCAAGTTAGATAGATGTGGTGTTCTTTCTAAGGAACCCATTTTCGAGTGCCACCCACGACCATCTGTACCTACTTGCGAGAAAGATTTCAAAGTGGTCGACGATGAATTATTCTATGATTTCATTTGCAGGCTCGACAAAGACTTGAAGGCCAACAGGGGTAAGCAAGGAAGCGTGGGAAGCGAGTTTCAAGATTGGTAGTCTATTCATTCAATTTGTAGATTTCACATACCTCAGGGTTACGGGCTTTTATGGAGAACCAATAAAGATGCCCAGGCATCCGAATGATAGATTGATCACCATGGAGTTGAGCAGACAACTTGTGGAGTTACAAGACCTTCAGTCAAAGTGGCACAAGTCTACGGTGCTTCTTCTCAATCACGTGTGGGATATTACACTGCATTAACATTCATAGAGCTTGGGGATGGAGTCGCAAATGTTATCCGAGTATAAGCAAGAGTTCTTCCCCGCACACCTGAACTTCGATCCATCGGAGTAGCTAGGAAGACAATCTCCCAGGAGTACGCACATGTGCCTTCATTAGAAGATTTTTGGATGAAGTGCAAAAGTGAGTACGAGGTTAGAAAGAGAGATTTCAGCAGGCTATCAGCAAAGCAAGTGTTCGACTTTGGACTAGCGCGGATACCTGCGGATCTTAAAGATGATAGGAATGTGGTACTTGACACTTACCATCAAATGGGAGGAGATAAAGCCATACTACAGAATAACATAGGAGGCTACAACACAATTGAATAAAGGTCGGGAGTTGTGTTGGTGAATACTTCAAACCGGTTCTTTGACGAAGGGATATTGCCTTGATGAAGCATTGATGAATCAAGTCACGGGAAACTTCGGCGCAGGAGATTCCCTCAAGCGGAAGCACGGAGGAGCAAGCAACAGGAAAATCGAGAAGTTGAAAGTGCATAGAAGATCTCAATCCAAGGAGAGGATCACTTCTAAGACCATGAGTTTAGCTCCGGTTTCTCCAGTACCCAGTATTTCACCAACTATTGCACCATAACAATAGGACACTTCCATGCCTCCACTGAATCCGGTGACATTCATCTTCTCCCCTCACCACTTCGTCAAAGACCTATTCCAGAGGATATGTTGAAGCTGCAGATGGTGGAATTCGAAAGGGATTTTTCCTTGGATGATTCAGAAGATGGCAGCCATAACACTGTGGCACTTTCTGATGGAGAGGATGCAGAGCAGAAGATGGTAGTACACTCAGCGACTTTAGCGACTTCTCATTCTCTGAGAAGTAAACTCGAAATGGTTGGCTTTGCAGTTGGTTGCGAAGTGAGAATGGAGATGAACTTAGAGGAGCATCACTTGCACCTACTCCGAATATGGGCGGAAGAGACAGAAAGCCTTAAGTTGCCAAAGTAACTTCTAGGTTGATCATTGAGGATTCGGGAGAGAATTTTGCTAAGATATCAATTCCGGCTGAAGGAAAGATAGAGGAGGAGCTCGGCAGAGGATGTGACAGTAACAAAAGTACCCCTCGGTCAAGCCACCACTAAAGGATTGAAGTAGGACACGCAAACATTGATGGATGCTTTATTCCTTAGGCTTGACAGTGAAAAGGCAGAGAAAAAAAAGCTGCATAAGCAAGTATCTCAATTATGTGAGATCATAGCCAAGGTTGCTAAACCTTCCATTCAGCCCATTTCAGAGCAGGTGAGTGATCATCTTATGCAGGAAATGGAGGATGCAAGCAATCAAGTAAAAGCTATTGACGAATGGAAGGATTTGATTATTCGTCAAGCTTCTGTACAACTTGGAGAAGTGCCAGCCCGCCTAAAGGTTATGGATGATGCAGCAAATCAGCTGAAGCAACTGATGGCAAACATAGAAGGCATGAATACAGTTGCAGAGAGTAACCTGAGTATTTTGGCCGAGATCAACAAGCTGCCAGGAGATGTATTGATTGTGGAACAGATTGTACCGGATGGATCAGTCGAGAAGGGGAAGCAACTAGAGTTTGCAGTATCTTTCCATTTGGAAATCTGCAGAGTTTTGCTGAAGAGGATGCAGGCACTTGAGAGTAGGACATCAGACTTACCAGACAGTGTCATTTCTTTCACTGAGGAGAGAGTGGACAGAATGTTACTTCATACGTGCGGATCGTCTCAACTAAGGTGCCTAATTCCCTGGAAGGGTCTCTTCTGATGGTACAAAAGAGAATTGATAAAGCTACCAAGCCTTTCACGATGAATTCTATTAGTAGACTGGTGGCGCTGCAGGCAGACATTGCGAGGTTTGGGCCGAGCTTGGAAGATGTGGAAGCGTGCATCAAAGTGTTGAATGAAGGGTTATTACTGTTCAGGATAGAGAAAGAAGCAGTGGCTAAAATAGATGGAAGGATGCTGAATTACATGTTCGACAAGTATATCTCGATATCAAAACAAGAAGAAGACATAAACATTACAGCTGACATGACTTCTTCTATTCTTTCTTCTTCTATTTTCTATGTTCCTGGATGAAATTGTAAAACTTCTAAGTTATTGGTTTTGTAACCATTACTTAAAGTCATGTGGAACCATTCTATTAGTTAAGTGATACATGTGTCACTTAAGGAGAAGATAGTTGAGGATGATTTCCAAATGTCATCTTTACTTGTTGTTTATGTTTCAGTTTAGTTTTATTTTTCATTTGTACTTTCCCTCCTACATTCTATAAGTAGGAGAAGAACCTCCGGGTTAATGATCGATCGAATTTGTAAGCAACAATCTTGTGTTCTAGACTTTTTCTTTGAACCCCGAGAGCAACTTGGAGCAAAGGAATACAAATGAGTAGGTTTCCGAAGAACTTTATGTCGCGGTGTACTTTGTTTGTTGCTTTTAATCTTAGATCTCTTAATAAACTTTGTGTTATTTTAGATCGGATCTAGAGCTACCTTTGTTTTATAATTCTTTGTGTTCATATCTATTAAGTTTCTTCTATGTGCATGCAATTAGCTCTGTTATCTACTAATTGGGATGCACATCTTCCCATTTCTTCTTTGTATTTCCTTTACTTCCTTCTTCTATAAAATACTTTCTATCTTGAACAGTTGCTTACTTGTTGCAGAACTTCTTAGTATGGTTCATGAACTAAGTGGTTAAAGTAAAACCCCGATAGATAATAACACATTTTTGACAAATCGACACGAGAGCCTCATCGGTTAAATGAGGGAGTTTTATCTCATGATTGCCTAGGTTTTGTGCTATACGTAAAATCTAGCCAATGTAATCCTAGGCTTTATTTGTGACTTTTGGCAACGTTTTGTGTTTTTGTGTTTTTCTGTTTCATTTTTGTGAAATTTCTCTGGATCAATTCCTTTATCGGTTTGGCTTGAAGTATTTGGAGATCACAAATGCATGTTGTGCCAGAAGGAATTCACCATCGGAGGTCTAGTTCTCTTGAAAAAGATGAAGTCGTGCACCAAAAAGCTTCTTCTGGTCAGTGCATTTTTGGAAAAAGAGGGTTTGAAGTGAATCATGGGATTTTTGGAAGCAACAAGCAGGTGGGAATTTTGTACCTACCTAGTAGGGTACTTTTTCCCATGGAAGCAACGCCACTTAAGTCACAATGGAAAATTCAGAGGCAACAGGCAGGCGGGAATTTCTTACTCCGCTTGCGCAGGTAAAAATTCCCATTGTGAAATAAAAGAAAAATCACTTAAGGCATTGATGGGATTTTATTACCTGCCTTGCAAGGTAAATAATCCCATTATGAAAGTCAAACAACTTAAGTGGATCATGGGATTTTCGGAGCTGCCTTGCAGGGTAAATAATCCCATTGTCAATTGACTTTTAAAAATAGAAATTGCTCATGCCAAAAGTGTGACCCCTTTAGGGAAAGAAGGGCAACTTTAAATGCATTAAATTAATTAATTTCTTCTCCAATTTTGGCGCCCAGGCTTGTGGAAAAGTCAACAAAGGGAAAGTGGACAAAGGAAGTCAGAATTAGAAGTTCTAAAATTAAATAAATATTATTTATTTAATGCAGCCCCTTCATGTCAAAAAGTGCACCCCATTTGGGAGAGGAATAATACTTTTTAAAGTATTAATTGATTTAATTAATTCCTATTTTCAGTGGCTAAGGTCAAAGCATACTGTGAGGCTTAAGTTAACTAGAAGTAGAAGGCTAAAATTAAATAAATTTAATTTATTTAATGGCAGCCATGAGCATGCACAAAATAGGTGCCCCATTTGAAGAGTAAAGCTTATTAAATAATTAATTAATTGCTAGGAATAGGAGAGACATTAATTAATTATAGAATTATGAGGATTATATAAGCAGGGGCTGCCATAAGGATGAATTAATTAATTCAAAAGCAGAGAAGTGCAGCCCAGACAAAAAGTGCGCCCCATTTGAAGAGGAATTTTGCTCAGAAAAGGTTTAATTACTGCTGAAAGCTTCCAAATTTGGCACCTAGGTTTGAAGGAGCTTGATTTGTGTTTGAATAAAAGAAGAATAAAAAGATAGCACAACAGATTCATGCATCACTTCTAAATTCATAGACATTGGAGACACAGATCTAGGTCTGGAACCTCTTTCTAAATTGATTGACAGATCCAGAGTAGGAAAGACTTTCCTCATGCGTGCATACAAAAGTAGTGGAATTATTCAAGCTGCAACATTTCCATTCATAACCCAATTGCTAAAGTTCGTTATGGAGTGTGTTAGGTCTTACCATTCATCATCTAGATCATTCTGAGATGCTACAGGGAAAACAATAATCTTGTTGGATGCAAAGTTCATCAATTATTGTTTGAAGATTCTAGCACGAAGGTGGTGACTTCTATTAGCATACAGGATGTCGGGAGCATGTGGGAGAAACATAGAGTTGGCAGGTTTGAACATAATGAATAACAGATACATGAAGAAGCCCAGATCTCCTTCCAAGTTCCCAAGAACTCTTCCGTGGTCCAATCTGGTACAAGAGGTGGATGAAATTGCCAAATTGTTATGCAAGCTAAATGGTGAAGCAAATGCTCACACCTTCCGCACATGGATGTATGCTTTCATCGAGGACCATTGAAATCAACAAAGTAGTTTATAATCTAAAAAGTATACAATATTCACACTAATCAATAATTGTTGGTTGGATATTTTGTCAAACCAAAATATGAGGTTCAACCACGTGACATGGGATTAAATCCCTCCTCAAAGAAGTGATCCTGTTTATTGCTAATCTAAAACACGATTAAATAATATATACAATATTCACACTAATCTAACCATGGGGTTGGGATGAAATCCGAAATCCACATTCGCATTGCATTCAAGGATATTGCTTTCGTAAGTGAAATAGGTTAGAAAGCACATGGAAAGAAGCATGGTAGAAAAGAAATGGGAGAAACGTATTTTCTTTCGAGTAAACACAGAGCACGAAATAATCATACGAGTTTTAGATCACAGATATAGTGTCCGAGATAATTAGAAACACTGAGATTCTATGCAAAGAATAGCTTTAAGATCATGAACATAAGAACACTGTCTTAAATAAGATATATTTCACAACACAAAGTCTGTAAAACAATATCAACTTCTATTCTTCAAAATGATTGAAAGAAAACACAAAGTTTTTCTCCTTTCCAATAGCCTCTTAATGCTTCAAAAATTCTCGACCCTTTAGAATGCACAAGCATCCCTTATTTATAACAAAAGAAGCTAGAGATAAAAGCAGACAGATCTGAAAAGTAGCATTCTAACTAGAGTTCACTTTGCATGATTCTCACGCAGAGATCAAATCAAAGTATGAATTAAAAATAATGACAAAACGGAAATAAAAGATATGTCATTCTAAAAATAGAAATGTCATGGGACGTTGGAACTTAATCCGAGTCATCATCTTTTGATTCTTCTTCTTTCTCTTCCTCCAGCTGAGACTGTTTGTTCCGGAACTCCTGGAACTTCCGAATAATGCCTTGCATTTCATTTTCCTCAGGTGCAGTGGAATGATCATTCCACATTTCGCAGGTCTCATGGATATCACTGGCACTGCCGGGAAGCTTTTTCAACCTTTTGCTGAGCTTTCTTAAGGCCTCCAACGTATGTTCAATCCTCACAAACTGACCAATGACTTCAAGGTCGAATCCATCTACAGGTTCATGCTGAACAGTCTCTTGAACTTGTTTGAAGAGATCATCTGCTGATAGGGCACTTGAGTTCCCAACTGACACCTTTGGACAAATCTTAAGCAATTCTTCTTCCAGATCACTTTTCCCATCGATCAATTTATCTCTTGATTCTCTCAACTTGCTGCAGGCTTCGTTGAGGATCTTTACTCTGAACTTGATGGCCTTGATCAGCTGAAAGTGTTTATCTGTATGTGGAAGAACGCCTTCTTCTACCAAGAGATGTGCTGGTATTTGCTTTAGCACTTGGAGAGCTTCACAAGTCAAATCAAGTTTGTCCAAGTTCTTGTGAATTCCTCATCCATCTTCTCTCCTTCCTTACGAATCTCGCAAGGGTGATGAACTTTCACCACGTCTTGAATTACTTCCTTCCCTTGTTGGAGCAACTTTTGGATCCATTCGTCAACCACTCTTCCTTTTTTGGCAATCTTCTCAATCGTAGGCACCGATGAGAAATCAAATCCGGCAGAAGCAGAAGCAGAAGAAGGTGGTATGGATTCAAGGGGTTTTGAGAGTTTGATCAAAACCTCTGTCAACTGCTCCACTTTTTCCTTAAGCTCATTTCTGCTGTCCTTTGTTTCTTTCAACTTTTGGCACAGGACGTCTATGGAATCCTTTGCATCTTCTTTGCGCCCCTTTTGCTGTTACTTTCCCTAGAGACACCCTGGTTACCTGGTAATCAGCAGTTGTTACATCATCTCTAGTTTTGTCAGCTGAGGGAGTGGCAATCTCTGCGAACTTATCTCCTGAAGCATCCACCAAAACCCTTGAAACTGTTTTGGGTTTCTTGGCTGATCTCGCAGTAGAAGCCTTGAGTGAGCTGAAATCAAAGGCTGGTAGGGGTACAATCACTTTCCTCTTCCTCGGAGTTTGCTCGAGTAGCCATTGTGGAGTATCAGAGGAAATTGCCAATGTTGTAGTAACTGGTATTCTACTCTCAAGGGGAGCAGATTCTACTATTGGAGGGGGAACAGTAGTCAACGTGGTAGTAGGTGCAATGAATAGAGGCACAGGTTGTGGGGGAGTGTTGGTGATCACTTGGGTTCCAGCAGAGAGGGGTGAGAGCCCGGAGAAAATATTGGCCATACTTGAAGAAGTGGATGGGGAATGAGGAGGCTGGAGTGGTTGTTGAGGGGGAGGCACAGATTCAGTTTCCAAAGCCTGAGATGCAAGAGACAAAGTTTCTTCAATTTGATAATCAGCAAATGGTGAAGTCAAGAGCTGGCTTCCTCCTTCTTCTAAATTAATCTCCCCTATTTCTGGTGGTGTTGGTGATTCTGGCACAACCACCGTTTGAGCTGGAGAAACAATTGAAGAGATTTGTCTTTCTTTCCTCTTCTTAGGGATCCTGATCTTTATAGGCCCCTCAGTAGATTCTTTGTCCTTTTTCTTTTGGGAGGGCCCCACCTCCGTTTCAGCCAACTTTGGAAACTTGTCATCTTTAAAATTCATGCCCCAAGAAGAGAGCCATTTTTTGGTGCGAGCAAGAATGAGCCGACCTATCGTGATAGAGGCTTTTTCTCTGGCCGACCAATCAATAGGCGGGAAAACGTATCGATCTTCATTAAGCCCATCATAGGACATATCCAACACACTTTCATTGTCAGTTGTGCCATCTGGAAAATCAGAAAGCTCTAGCGTCTGAATCTCATTAATAGTTAACCTACTATTATTTTTTATGACTATGACTTCGTTACGCAGATCCACCCAGATATCCTCAATGTCGGGCCTGTGCAGATGTAGGGCTCCATAGGTTCTAAGTACTCCTCGGATGTCAAAACCATCCCGAGACTTCATATGCTTCTTTAATTTCTCCTGGAGTTCACATTCAACATTTTTGGCCTTTGCCACTGTTGAGCAAGTATATCTCCCAATAGAAATTGGGAAGGATACTGCTGCCTTATGCTTGCTCTGTTGGAATTTGTGAAAATCCAATAGCTGTCTGACCAATTCTATTAGTATCAATCTATCCCCTGGATAGCGAGGCAGACGGAAAGGCTCTCCTGAGTACATGACCGTTCGAAGGTAGGTAAACTTCTTGAACTGTAAGAAGATACATCCCCATTTAGATACCTCAGTCCAAGCTTCGTCTGATACCCTTGTCTTTCTTAGCCCTGGGTTCAGCTGGCAGATGTTCTCGTAGAAAAAGGCGTCATTTACCCTCCTAAAATGATCCTTGGACCCCTTCTTTGTTATTTGAGGATAATACTTATAGACTGGATTTGTCGTTCTGCTTCCTTTAGTCTCCAGCCCGGGATAGCTCCTCATCCCAGCTGCTGCATAGGCCACATATGAGAACATATAAAACTTTCCGGTTGACAGGACCGTCGTCATCTGGGAATCAATTTCATCACTGATAAGGGTTCCCCAGTCAATCCCTTGCTTGTTCTTCTTGATGGTGACCATAAATTGGTACATCCATCCATGAAATAAATTTGATTCCGGCAAGCCAAAAACCCGGCTCAGTAGGGTGATAATATCGTTGATTTCTTGTATGAAATCCGATCTAGGGATAGTTCTTGGAAATCTAGATATTACTGGTTTTGCCTTGACCAAGAACTTCTTATTGACATCCCTAATGCAATTTTCCTGGTTACTGTCCCAGGCCTTCTGAGCCGACTTGATGTCTAGGGCCCCATACTCTTCAAAATTTGGTAGTTTCAGGAGATCATCAAAATAAGCCCCATCTAGTTTGATAACTACTTCACCAGCCTGATTCCTTACGGACCGAGAAGCCGAGTCGTAGCTGGATGCACACGCCAAAACAAACTCTGGACACTGGGCAGACATGGGGAAGCTTCTTTGCGAGGGCAAGCCAGCTTTGTTAGCTAAAGCCACCATCCATGGGGTTTGAGAAGAACTCTTCACCCTGTTCCAAAAGTCGTCCATATCTATGTTGCCCATTTCAGTATCCCTGATATCATAATTACAGTCGATATATGACGGGGATTCTGGTTTCTTAAATTTGTATTTCATCTGCTAGATTTTTCGGCCTTCTCCTGTGATGAACCAGGATCCGACATGAAGAATATTGGAAAGAGAAAGGCTCGGAACTCCGGAGATGCTGTGCACACTGAAAAACCTGATTGACTGAATGCGTCGGAAGAAGAGAAGAACCCGACACGCAGAAGAAGATATCGGAAAACTTTGAGAACCCGACAGGTCTGATATGTCGGAATCTTGGCGAAACCCGACACTTGCTTTCAATGGCGGAAACAGGAGAAAACCCGGCACCCACTTTCGATGACGGAACTTAGGAGATGCCCGACACTTAGTGTTGAGGTCGGAATGTTGAGAAACCCCGTCACTTCGAGCTTCCAATGTTCTTCGGACTTTTGAATCTGCAACACAACCTTCAAAATCCGGGAAACAAAAACAGAGTCTTTCCTTTGAATTTCTACATACACAACTTCCTTTCTTTTTTGTTATTCATATTCCATACATCATGCAAGTAATTGGAATTTGGAAGGAACAGCACCAATCGATAGTCTCAAAAAGAAAATAAACCCTAAAAACCCAAAACCCTTTCCAAAACAACACGAAAGAAGAAGGAAAAAACCCTCAACAATGGCAAGAAATTGGAAAGAAAATACACGCGATCGATCTATAAAAATCAAGAATAAAGAAGGAACGAAAAATACCTTCAATTCGAGACAGGTAAAATCGAAAACAAATGATCCGATCACAGTGGTAACGCGAGCTTGCGGGTTTTGGGAGCGGAAGAGCATGCGAAAAATCCACGAGTTAAAAATATGAACAGTAAGAACGACGTGGAAATCCGCGTTTTTATAAGAAAATCAGTAATAAATACACTTCAGCTCGGCACGTGCCAACTCACCGACCACTCGGCATGAATGCCACGTCAGCATGTTGGAGGAGTCCGAAAACCCGACACGAGGAGATTTAGTGCATTTCGGGTTTCGGGCTTCGGAAAACATGGAGCACAAAACATGTTTTGAATCATGAATGTTCCGATGCATTGAACTTCCGAAAACCCGATTACAAAGGATTGAGCGGACTTCGGGAATCGGAGAACATGGCGCATAAAACATGTTTTGGAACATGAATGTCCCGATGCTTTAGAGTTCCGAAAACCCGAATACAAAGGATTGTCTTAACACAAGGCGGGTCTCGGGTTTCGGAAGTCACGCGACACAAAGCATGTTTTAACTCAAGTATGTTCCGATGAGTTGAATTTCCGAAAACCCGATTACAAAGGATTTTCTCATTGCAAGGCGGGTTTCGGGTTTCGGAGGTCATAAGACATAAAGCATGTTAAAACTTATGTCAAGCTGTTAGTAACACCCGAAAACCCGATTTTCTCTAAAAGAGGTCATAATGCAAAATCACTTCAAAAATTTTGTAGGGGTTATCCGATCGTTTCGTTGTGAACTCAAAACGGGGATAACAGCTGGCTCCAGTTGGGGACTTTCTTTGTAATACCAAAGGAAGAGAACTCAGAGTCTCTGGTCTCGCTCATTGGGCTACGGGGTCAAGGAGAAAACCAAAACAAAACAAAACGAAGAAAGAAAGAAAGAAAACCAAAAGCAAACACACAACAAAAGCAAAATATGTACAATGCAAGAGAGCATCTTGCATTAATGGTGGAACAACTTTAGATGTTGTCCACTGAAAGGCAAAGGGAGTAACCCTCCATCCAGATATGATAGAAGGAAACTATTTTCACCATTCAACTCGTGGATCTTGAAAGGTCCTTTCCATAAAGAATCAAACTTTCCATGCATTCCTTTCTGTTCTCTTCTTTTATCCCAAAGCAAAACCAGGTCTCCAATCTGGAAGTCACGTTGCTTTGATTTTTTATCAAAAATCTTCTTCACCCTGCTCTGATGATCTGCTATACGATCAACCACCTTAATTCACTCTTCTTCTAGCTTGGTTAGGTACATAACCCTCTTTTCGATAGAATTCTGAAAAGCTACATCTTCAACCGCTTTCGCTAATTGCAAGGCTGGCAATTCTACTGAGATAGGAATTTCAGCATCAATCCCATATAGCAACTGAAAAGGGGACATCCCTATGGCTCGCTTTGGAGTGATCCGATCAGCCCACAACGCATCATACAATGCTTTGTGCCAATTCCTCTGATTTTCGTCTACTAATTTCCTGATTATAGTAACCAGATTCTTATTGCTGGACTCAGCTTGCCCATTGCCCTGGGGATAATAGTCAGATGAGTGAGCCAAAGTAATGCCGAATCCATAGCAGAATGCTGTCAACTCATGTGACGAGAAGTTAGACACATTATCCGCTACAATCTTATGAGGAATACCGAATCGCGATTATGTTTTCTTTCAGGAACTTGCAAACAGCTTCAAAAGTTGCTTGCTTGATTGGTACAGCCTCTACCCACTTGGTAAAATAATCATAGTGATTAGCACATAGTTTGTCCAGCCTTTGGAAGCAGGATTCAATGTTCAGATAAAATCAATCCCCCATTGGCGAAAAGGTTCTTCAATCACCACAGGCTTCAGAGGAAGAGCTGCTAACTTGGGACGACCAACAAAATGTTGACAAGCTTCACATTTAGACACCCATTCTGCTGAGTCCCGGAAAAGAGTAGGCCAATAATACCTAGCCCGTAAGATCTTATATCTTTATTCTGAGAGGACGAAAAATGTCCTCCGCATGCTAGGCTATGAAAGGATTCTAATAACTTTTCCTGTTGCGATTTATCAACACAACGCAAGAAGACACCATCGATACCTTTCTTGTATATTGCATTATTCCACAAAAGGTATTTCGCAGATCTCAACTTGACGGTCCTCTTCTCTTTTTGATTTAAATGCGGAGGGCATTCACCATAAGTTAAGAAGAAAGCAATGTCCGTGTACCATTCATCGGTCGTACTCACAAAAAGCACCATAGGCAGCTCGGAAGAAGTATCTTGATTCTTCTCACACTCTGCTTCAGCATGATTCTCTGCAATCAATTGACACAGGCCTCTTCCTCGTACCAACTTGGTAGGTTTGATGTCCAAGTCATACTCCTGAACCTTAGCAATCCAAGTACCTCGTTGGCTTCCCAGCTCTTGTTGAGTTAGAATGGATTTAACAGCAGTATCAGGAACGAGAACACGAGTATGAGAATTCAGCACATAGTACCTGAAATGCTTCACCGCTCGCACCACCGCATAAGCATGTTTTTCAATCTGCGACATCTTCAATTCATGCTCTTTCAACGGACAGCTCATGAATGCGATAGGAGCTTCAATGCCTTCTCCATTTTCCTGCATCAGGATGGCTGACACTGTGTGGGCAGAAGCATAGCTATACATGATGAAATCTTTCTTGAAGTCTGGACATACTAAGGTAGGAGCGCAAGCAACTGCCCTTTTGATTTCTTCAAATGAAAGTTTCCCTTCTGCACTCCATCTGAATGGGACTTTGCCTTTCATCATTCCAAGGATATCCTTGGTTTTGTCAGCGAAATCGGGTACAAATCTTCTCAAGAAATTAACCTTTCCGAAGAAAGAATGAACTCCTGTTTTACTTGTGGGCAAGGTAAGGCTCTGAATAGCCTTTACCCTTTCTGGGTCAATTTTAGTTCCTTCTCTAGTCACAATATGACCCAGCAGCTTTCCTTCTGTTACCCCGAACATAGACTTCTTAGGATTCAATGAAATCCGTGACGTCGCATCTCTAAAAGTACATTCTAAATGATCATAATGATCACTCCGCTTTTTAGAAAAGACGGTCAAGTCATCCAAATACACGACTATGACCTTGCCCATCGGATCTCGAATGCTAGATCCATAGCCCTCGAAAAGTAGCTCGGCGTTGATCAGGCCGAATGGCATCCTCCTGTAAGCAAAGGTACCCCATGGGGTCGTGAAAGCTGTCTTGTGTTGATCTTCTGTGGTTACTTCGACTTGATTATATCCTGAAAACCCGTCGAGCATGGATAACATTTCCGATCCAGTTACAGTTTGTAATACCTGATCCATGATAGGCAAGGGATAGTTATCCTTCAGTGAGGACTGATTTAAGTTACGGAAGTCAACACAAATCCGGATCTCACCATTCTTCTTCCTGACAGGGACAATGTTTGCAATCCAAGTGGAGTGATGGATTGGGAAAATAATTCTAGCATCTAACATCTTCTGAATTTCTGCCAGGATTGTCCCTGAAATCTTCGGATTATAATGTCTTTGCTTCTGTCTATACGGCTTGACATCAGGCTTCAAAGGGATACTGTGCTGTACATCTTTAGGCTTGAAGGATTTCAAATCTGCATAAGACCAGGCCAACACATCGATGTATTTCTTCAAAAGCAAAATGAATCTTACCTTCTCTTCAGGAGAACAACATTTACCGATATTCACCATCCGAGGTTGATCAGATGAACCTAGATTGATTTGATCTACTTCAGAGGAAGAAGCTCCTTCAACTTGCCTTTTGTTTTGGATAAAGCGATCATGTTTGTCAAACAGGCCCTCCAGGGAAACCAGACCTTTTGGTATCTTGTTGCCTTTCAGCTGGATAAATTCACCATCAACCTCTTGATATGGCTCTGAAATAGTTTCACAAAAGGCTGATTCCGAACCTTCAAAATATAGCTCACTGAAATTGTCAGCCTTTTCTAGAAAAGCCAACACCTGTTGATCATCATTGAATACCTACCAGTGAGTTGCATTATCTGGGACGCTAGGGCGGTACACAATCTCGATAGAGTATGTGTCTTGCTTGAACTGAGGATGAGGAAGAAGAAGAGATGCAGATACGGCCAAAGAATCAGCCTTGTCATTATAATCTCTTAAAACTGCCTTAATAGAAAATGCATCAAAGCATTCTATACTATCCCAAACTTTGTTCCTGTAATGCCTCAACCGATCATTTTTCACCTGATATATACCCCTGACCTGATTAACAATCAGCTCGCATCCCCGAACCTTGAGATTCCTGATTCCCTTCTATCTGGCCAATTCTAATCCTAATAACAGGGCTTCATATTCGGCCGTGTTGTTAGTATTATCAAATTGCAACTTATAAGCTGATGGGAAAATCTCGGAGCTAGGAGATATGAGAACAACACCAGCGCCTGATCCAGAGGTTGAGCAGCTACCATCAAATTCGAGCATCCAAATAGCATTGGGATCTTCCTCTTCAACATCTACAATGGGTATCTCTGATGCCATGAAATAATTCCCGAAGCTAGCATCTTCGAAAAGAATCTGAGCCTTAGGATCATCTGATTTAGTCACCAAATACTTTGCCTGCGGTTCAGGATGAAGAACCTGTTGAACCCCTTTGACTGGGATCTTGGCTTTGGTCCAATCCATACTAATCTCTCCTCCGACATCTTTACAAAATCCTCTACCCAAGAGAATACCATAAGCCGCAGGGATATCAGCAACCAGAATAGTCATTTTTACTCTCTTCTCAGGGAAGGCAACAAATGCAAACTGTGCGTCCTTGATTTGACCAATCAGAGGGACTTGTTTAGTTTCCATGGAATAGCACCGTCCATATGACTTAGTCAAAGTAAGCCCAAGGGCATGGGCCACTTTTGCGGGCATAACATTATCAGAGGCCCCTGAATCAATAATGCAATTGCTGAGTTTAAACCCATTTATAAGTAGAGACAAATAAAATGGTTCAATCTTTCCTGAGGAAGAAGCAGAAGTCAGATTATTCTGAGGTGTGGGTTGAGTAGGATTTGAAAGGAGACCTTTAGCAGGTGACGGAACGGCCGCTTTACTTCTGATGAACTTGGCGGCTTTTCAAATTGTTCGGGATTATTTGAAGGTATTACCTTCGACATTTGAATTTTGGTTCTCTTTGCATGATCAATAATATCGAAAGCGAGTGTAAGAAGGAATGATAGTAGGCTCGAGTTCTAATTACATGAGCTTGTCTTTGAGGCTTGGCCTTAGGAGAAGGAGAATAAGGAGCATTTGTCTTTTTAGTAACCTCTCTTTCGGTTTGAGCCGAAATAGGGGTACCCCTTTTGACTATGGATACGGGAGGTTCCTTATTCTTCTCCTTAGTATTTTCAGAGGCTTTACGGGAACTGAGATTGGGACCGAGTGAACACAAAGCAAATGATTGACCATCTGGCTCACATTCATCTTCATCATATTCCAAATAACCAATGCTGGAGTCGCCAGCTGACTCATCATAAGACTCATCAGCATATCCTGAAGCTTCGAAATCCTCACGGGAATCTTGCTCTTCTGGTTCGTCATCTTCTTCAATCAGTTCCACTGCTGCATTGACGGGCGGAGCTTCAATTGCTAATCTCGGTTGAGCAGGAGCTAACCGTGGCCTATCTCTGGCAGGTACACCATTGTTATTAAAATTCCGCCTAGGGATATCCCGGTACGGAACATTGCTCCCCTGCTGAGACACTTGCTTCTTTAAAGCAATCAAATCATTAGCCATTTTTTGAAACATAGGGTCAGTATTACCTTGAGAAGAACCTTGATTTTTGAGTTTGGGTATATCTTTCTTGATCCTTCCAGGCTAAGATGAGATCATCCTCTATTTGATGGCCGTTGGTGAGCGTGCTTGGATCTGGGATAACCGACCTTCGTAATAAAAAGCTTATATCAGGAGGTTGAGCATTGATGAAGAAGCACTTTTGGTTTTCCAAAGTTGGTACAGCTATAACTGGAATTTTCCGGATCAGCTTATTGAACTTAGCCACGAATTCCCGCATAGGTTCATGCGATTCCTTCTTCATATGAGTGGTGAGCTAACAATGCATGAGAATCTTCGGCTGGTTTGAAACGTGCCTCAAACTTGGTCCGCATGGTAGCCCAATCTGGAATGCATGCATTCGGGAGGTGATAAAACCATTCAGCTGCTACTCCCTGCAATGTTTCAACGAAGAGTCGAGCGGAGACATCTTCGTGGGCTACTCGAGGACACCGCATGCATGCAACAAGAGAAAGACACAATATGCTCATCGGGATCTTGCTTCCCATCCCCATTGAACTTGGGAATGTTTTTACGTGATCACGTGGTAACTCATTGATGGAGGAGTCAAAGTAAGAGGACCAATGCGCACCCCAAGGCACGCAGAGTTGAACCGCCATCCTATCCATACGAAAGAGTGCGTACGAGGATCGGGTATCGAGACAAGAGTAGTGCACGACAAGTTGCGAGATGCTTCCCGTTCTTGAGGATCGATTTCTCCGAGCAGGTGAAGAACTTGGCTCGGTTAGAACAATATTTGTTGGGAGAAGGCTGAAATTATCTTTGCATTGCAGTAACTCGAAGAGTGGATCAATTTCACCTTGAGCTCGGCGAGACCGAGTGAAGATCCTCCTGGCTAGCTTGAACTGAAAGGAGATCTTATTAAAAATAAGGCAAATATGGAGTCGCCAGACACCGAGAGGATAAGCTTTATACTATTGATCCGTATTTCCCAGGAGTCGCCAAAAACTGTTGGTTGGATATTTTGTCAAACCAAAATATGAGGTTCAACCACAGTACATGGGATTAAATCCCTCCTCAAAGACAGGTGAGGCTGCCTGTTTATTGCTAATCTAAAACACAGTAAATAATATATACAATATTCACACTAATCTAACCATTGGGGGTTGGGATGAAATCCCGAAATCCACATTCACACGATTCAAGGATATTGCTTTCGTAAGTGAAATAGGTTAGAAACTATTACAGTGAAAGAAGCACGGTAGAAAAGAAATGGGAGAAACGTATTTTCTTTCGAGTAAACACAGAGCACGAAATAATCATACGAGTTTTAGATCACGAGATATAGTGTCAGAGATAATTAGAAACAACTTTGAGATTCTATGCAAAGAATAGCTTTAAGATCATGAACATAAGAACAACTTTGTCTTAAATAAGATATATTTCACAACACAAAGTCTGTAAAACAATATCAGCTTCTATTCTTCAAAATGATTGAAAGAAAACACAAAGTTTTTCTCCTTTCCAATAGCCTCTTAATGCTTCAAAAATTCTCGACCCTTTAGAATGCACAAGCATCCCTTATTTATAACAAAAGAAGCTAGAGATAAAACAGGACAGATCCTGAAAAGTAGCATGCTAACTAGAGTTCACTTTGCATGACTCTCACGCAGGAGATCAAGTCAAAGTATGAATTAAAAATAATGATAAAACGGAAATAAAAGATATGTCATTCTAAAAATAGAAATGTCATGGGACGTTGGAACTTAATCTGAGTCATCATCTTTTGATTCTTCTTCTTTCTCTTCCTCCAGCTGAGACTGTTTGTTCCGGAACTCCTGGAACTTCCGAATAATGCCTTGCATTTCATTTTCCTCAGGTGCAGTGGAATGATCATTCCACATTTCGCGAGTCTCATGGATATCTTTGGCTTGCTTGCCAGAAGCTTTTTCAACCTTTTATTGAGCTTTCTTAAGGCCTCCAGCGTATGTTCAATCCTCACAAAGCTGACCAATGACTTCAAGGTCGAATCCATCTGAGGTTCATCTTTGAGCAGTCTCTTGAACTTGTTTGAAGAGATCATCTGCTTTGATAGGGCACTTGAGTTCCCAAGCTGACACCTTTGGACAAATCTTAGCAATTCTTCTTCGAGATCACTTTTCCCATCGATCAATTTATCCTTGATTCTCTCAACTTGCTGCGAGGCTTCGTTGAGGATCTTTCTACGAACTTGATGGCCTTGATCAGGTGAAAGTGTTTATCGTATGTGGAAGAACGCCTTCTTCTACCAAGAGATGTCTTTGGTATTTGCTTTAGCACTTGGAGCTTCACAAGTCAAATCAATTTGTCCAAGTTCTTGGTGAATTCCTCATCCATCTTCTCTCCTTCCTTACGAATCTCTGCGAGGTGATGAACTTTCACCACGTCTTGAATTACTTCCTTCCCTTGTTGGAGCAACTTTTGGATCCATTCATCAACCACTCTTCCTTTTTGGCAATCTTCTCAATCGTAGAAGGCATGATAAATCAAATCAGCGAAGACGAAGCGAGAAGAAGGTGGTATGGATTGAGGGTTTTGAGAGTTTGATCAAAACCTCATCAGCTGCTCCACTTTTTCCTTAAGCTCATTTCTCTTGTCCTTTGTTTCTTTCAACTTTTGGCACGGGACGCGTCTATGGAATCCTTTGCATCTTCTTTGCGCCCCTTTTCTTTGTTACTTTCCCTAGAGACACCACTGGTTACAGTAATCAGCGGTTGTTACATCATCTCTAGTTTTGTCGGTGAGGAGTGGCGATCTCTGCGAACTTATCTCTGAAGCATCCAAACCCTTGAAGCTGTTTTGGGTTTCTTGGCTGATCTCGCAGTAGAAGCCTTGAGTGAGCTGAAATCAAAAAGGTGGTAGAGTGCAATCACTTTCCTCTTCCTCGGAGTTTGCTCGAGTAGCCATTGTGGAGTATCGGAGAAGCCAATGTTGTAATGGCGGTATTCTACTCTCGGGGAGCAGATTCTACTATTGGAGGGGAAGCAGTAGTCAACGTGGTAGTAGGTGCGATGAATAGAGGCACGAGGTTGTGGGGAGTGTTGGTGATCACTTGGGTTCAGCAGAGAGAGGGTGAGAGCCGGAGAAAATATTGGCCATACTTGAAGAAGTGGATGGGGAATGAGGAGGTGGAGTGGTTGTTGAGGGGAGGCACGATTCGGTTTCCAAAGCCTTGAATGCGAGAGACAAAGTCTCTCGGTTCAATTTGATAATCAGCAAATGGTGAAGTCAAGAGTTGGCTTCCTCCTTCTTCTAAATTAATCTCCCTATTTACGGTGGTGTTGGTGATTACGGCACAACCACCGTTTGAAAGTGGAGAAACAATTGAAGAGATTTGTCTTTCTTTCTTCTTCTTGGGAATCCTGATTTTATAGGCCCCCAGAAGATTCTTTGTCCTTTTTCTTTTGGGAGGGCCCCACCTCCGTTTGCCAACTTTGGAAACTTGTCATCTTTAAAATTCATGCCCCAAGAAGAGAGCCATTTTTGGTGCGAGCAAGAATGAGAGCCGACCTATCGGTGATAGAGGCTTTTATTTGGCCGACCAATCAATAGGCGGGAAAACGTATCGATCTTCATTAAGCCCATCATAGGACATATCAACACACTTTCATTGTCGGTTGTGCCATCGGAAAATCGAGAAAGCTCTAGCGTCGAATCTCATTAATAGTTAACCTCTATTATCTTTTTTGACATGACTGCAACCGTTACGCGAGATCCACCCGAGATATCCTCAATGTCGGGCTGTGCGAGATGTAGGGCTCCATAGGTTCTAAGTACTCCTCGGATGTCAAAACCATCCCGAGACTTCATATGCTTCTTTAATTTCTCTGGAGTTCACATTCAACATTTTTGGCCTTTGCCCTTTGTTGAGCAAGTATATCCCGATAGAAATTGGGAAGGATCTTTTGCCTTATGCTTGCTCTGTTGGAATTTGTGAAAATCCAATAGGTTGTCGACCAATTCTATTAGTATCAATCTATCCCTGGATAGCGAGGAGGAGACGGAAAGGCTCTCCAGTACATGACCGTTCGAAGGTAGGTAAACTTCTTGAAGCTGTAAGAAGATACATCCCCATTTAGATACCTCGGTCAAGCTTCGTCGAGACCCTTGTCTTTCTTAGCCACAGGTTGGTGGCGAGATGTTCTCGTAGAAAAAGGCGTCATTTACCCTCCTAAAATGATCCTTGGACCCCTTCTTTGTTATTTGAGGATAATACTTATAAATTTGGGTTTGTCGTTACTGCTTCCTTTAGTCTCCGGCCAGGATAGCTCCTCATTCAGTGCTGCATAGGCCACATATGAGAACATATAAAACTTTCGGTTGACAGGACCGTCGTCATCATCGGGAATCAATTTCATCAGCGATAAGGGTTCCCGATCAATCCCTTGCTGGTTCTTCTTGATGGTGACCATAAATTGGTACATCCATCCATGAAATAAATTTGATTCCGTGAGCCAAAAACCCGGCTCGATAGGGTGATAATATCGTTGATTTCTTGTATGAAATCCGATCTAGGGATAGTTCTTGGAAATCTAGATATTACTGGTTTTGCCTTGACCAAGAACTTCTTATTGACATCCCTAATGCAATTTTCTGTTCTTGTCCCGGGCCTTTGAGCCGACTTGATGTACAGGGCCCCATACTCTCAAAATTTGGTAGTTTCGGAGATCATCAAAATAAGCCCCATCTAGTTTGATAACTACTTCACCAGCCTGATTCCTTACGGAACGAGAAGCTGAGTCGTAGCTGGATGCACACGCCAAAACAAACTCTGGACATTGGGCAGACATGGGGAAGCCTGCTGCAAGGGGCAAGCCACTGTTAGCTAAAGCCACCATCCATGGGGTTTGAGAAGAACTCATCACCCTATTCCAAAAGTCATCCATATCTATGTTGCCCATTTCGGTATCACGATATCATAATTATAGTCGATATATGCGGGGATTGGTTTCTTAAATTTGTATTTCATCTGCTAGATTTTCGGCCTTCTCTGTGATGAACCAGGATCGACATGAAGAATATTGGAAGGAGAAAGGCTCGGAACTCGGAGAGATCTTTGTGCACCTTTGAAAAACTGATTGGTGAATGCGTCGGAAGAAGAGAAGAACCCGACACGCAGAAGAAGATATCGGAAAACTTTGAGAACCCAACAGGTCTGATATGTCGGAATCTTGGCGAAACCCGACACTTGCTTTCAATGGCGGAAACAGGAGAAAACCCGGCACCCACTTTCGATGACGGAACTTAGGAGATGCCCGGCACTTAGTGTTGAGGTCGGAATGTTGAGAAACCCCGTCACTTCGAGCTTCCAATGTTCTTCGGACTTTTGAATCTGCAACACAACCTTCAAAATCGGGAAACAAAAGCAGAGTCTTTCCTTTGAATTTCTACATACACAACTTCCTTTCTTTTTTTGTTATTCATATTCCATACATCATGCAAGTAATTGGAATTTGGAAGGAACAACACCAATTGATAGTCTCAAAAAGAAAATAAACCCTAAAAACCCAAAACCCTTTCCAAAACAACACAGAAAGAAGAAGGAAGAAAAACCCTCAACAACTGGCAAGAAATTGGAAAGAAAATACACGCAGTCGATCCAGAAAAATCAAGAATAAAGAAGGAACGAAAAATACCTTCAATTCGAGACAGGTAAAATCGAAAACAAACGATCCGATCAGTAGCGAGTTTGCGGGTTTTGGGAGCGGAAGAGCATGCGAAAAATCCACGAATTAAAAATATGAGCGGTAAGAATGGCGTGGAAATCCCGGCGTATTTATAAGAAAATCAGTAATAAATACACTTGACTCAAGCGCGTGCCAACTCACGACCACTCGGCATGAATGCCACGTCGGCATGTTGGAGGAGTCGAAAACCCGACACGAGGAGATTTAGTGCATTTCGGGTTTCGGGCCGGAAAACATGGAGCACAAAACATGTTTTGAATCATGAATGTTCGATGCATTGAACTTCGAAAACCCGATTACTGAAAAGTTGAGCGGACTTCGGGAATCGGAGAACATGGCGCATAAAACATGTTTTGGAACATGAATGTCCGATGCTTTAGAGTTAAAACCCGAATACAAAGGATTGTCTTAACACAAGGCGGGTCTCGGGTTTGAAGTCACGCGACACAAAGCATGTTTTAACTCAAGTATGTTCGATGAGTTGAATTTAGAAAACCCGATTCTACAAAGGATTTTCTCATTGCGAGGCGGGTTTCGGGTTTCGGAGGTCATAAGACATAAAGCATGTTAAAACTTATGTCAGCTGTTAGTAACACCGAAAACCCGATTTTCTCTAAAAGAGGTCATAATGCAAAATCACTTCAAAAAAAATTTTGAACTAGCGGGGGTTGGAAATCATCGATCGTTTCGTGAGGTGTACTTTGACCTTCAAAATAAGTTCCTAAATCACTTTGTGGGCCATTAAAGTGTCGAGCATTCATAAAGCCCAAGGAGTGGAAGTGGAAATGTTCTCTGAGTACGAGAAAGAGTTCTTCCCAGCACGGCTGAACTTCGATCCATTTGGAGTAGCCAGGAAGACGATCTCCTAGGAGTACACACATGTGCTTTCATTAGAAGATTTCTAGATGAAGTGTAAAAGTGAGTACGAGGTTAGAAAGAAAGATTTCAATAGGCTATCAGCACGACAAGTGTTTGACTTTGGATTAGCATGGATACCTATGGATCTTAAAGATGATGGGCCTATGTTACTTGACACATACCATCGGATGGGAGGAGATAGAGTTGTACTTTAGGAGAACATAGGGGGCTGCCATACGATTGAGGAAAGGTCTACCGCTATTCTGGTGAATACTTCAAACTGGTTGCTGATGAAGGGATATTGCCTTGATGAAGCATTGATGAATCAAATCATGGGCAACTTCAGCACAGGAGATTCCCTCAAGAGGAAGCACGAGAGGAGAAAGCAGTAGAAGGCCTAAGAAGATTAAAGTGCACAGAAGGTCTCATTCGAAGGAGAAGATCACTTCTACGGCCATGATGTTTAATTCCGGATTCTCCAACACCAAGCACTTCACCGATTGTCGTACCTCGGCAGGATATTACCATTCCTCTTCTCTCCTCAATCTCTCTTTTCAAAGACCTATTCCTAAAGAAAGCGTTGAAGCTACGAGATGAAAATTTTGAAAGAGATTTTTCTTTGGACGATTCATAGGATGGTAGCCACAACACTGTAGCGGTTTTAGATGGAGAGGAATCAGAGCGTGAGTTAATGGTACACTCGGCAACTTTTCATTCTCTGAGAAGTAATTTCTTAGAATGGTTAACTTTGCAGTTGGTTCCAGAGGCTAGAGAAGAAATCAACTTGGAGGAACACAACTTGTAGCTGCTCTTGAGTCTAAGCAAGAAAGATAGAAAACCTAAAGTTGCTAAGGTAACTTCAAGGTTGATCATCGAGGAGTCAGGAGAAGTTTGTTGAGATGTCAGTTTCGGCAGAAGGGAAGAAGGAGGATGAGCTCACGGTAGAAGACATAATAGTGACCAGAGTACCCATAGGTCAAGCCACCACAGAAGGATTGAAGCAGGATACATAGACATTGATAGATGCTCTATTCCTTAGGCTTGACAAAGAAAAGGCGGAGAAAGTTGAACTTCAAAAGTAGGTATCTCAGTTGTGCGAGATCATTGCCAAGGTTGCTAAATCTTCCACTCAACCAATTTCAACTCAAAAGTAGGTGAGTGATCATCTGATGCAGGAAATGGAAGATGCAAGTAACCAGGTAAAAGTTATCAACGAATGGAAAAGTTTGATTATTCATCAAGCTTCTGTACAACTCGAAGAGGTGCTAGCCCGCCTAAAGGTTATGAAAGATGCAGCAGATCAGCTGAAGTAATTGATGACAAACATGGTAGATATGAACACCGTTGCTGAGAGTAACCTGAGTACTTTGGCCGAAATCAATAAGTTGCCTAGAGAAGTGTTGATTACAGAACAGATTGTGCCTAAAAGATCAGTTGAGAAGGGGAAGCAGCTGGAGTTTGTAGTATCTTTTGGTTTGGAGATCTGCAGAATTATGCTGAAGAGGATGCAGGAACTTGAGAGTATGACATCATCTTTACCAGAAAATGTCATTACTTTCACTCATGAGGAAGTAGTCAAAAATGGTACTTCATACACACAGATCATTCCTAGAAGAGTGCCTAATTCCCTGGAAGGGTCTCTTCTGATGGTGCAAGATAGAATTGATGGATCTGTAAAGCCTTTCACAATGAATTCCATCAGCAAATTGGTGGCACTGTAGTCAGATTTTGAGAAGTTCAGGCCTAGCTTGGAGGAGGTAGAAGCATGTATCAGGGTGTTGAACGAAGGATTAATACTGATTCGAGGCGAGAAAAGGAAGTTGTGGCTAAGACAGATGGGAAGATGTTGAATTACATGTTCGACAAGTATATTTAGTATCAGAACAAAAAGAAGATATAGATGTTACAGCTGGCGTGCCTTTCTTCTTCTATTTTCCATGTTCCCAGATGAAATTGTAAAAATTTAAAGTTATTGGTTTTGAAACCATTACTTTAAGTTATGTGGAACAATTCTATTAGTTAAGTGACAGTTGTGTCACTTGAAGAGGAATTAGAGGAAGATGATTGCTAGATGTTATCTTTACCTTTTTTATGTTTGATTCGATTGAGTTTTCCATTTGTACTTTCCCTTCTACATTCTATAAGTAGGAGAAGAACCTTGGGTTAATGATGAGAATTTGTAAGAAGCATTCTTGTGTTCTAGACTTTGTGCTAAAACCCTTGATAGCCACTTGAAGCAAAGGAATATAAAGGAGCAGATTTCCGGAGAACTTTGTGTCACGGTGCATTTTGTTTCTATCTTTTTATCTTGGATCTTCTAATAAACTTTGTGTTATTTTAGATCTAGATCTAGAGTTTCCTTTGCTTATAATTCTGTGTGTTGATATCTATTGGTTTCTTCAATGTGCATGCAATCAACTCGTTATCTATTGATTGGGTTCGTACATCTTCCCTATTTCTTCCCTATGTTTTATTATTTCCTTCTATAAATATCTCCTTTCTTAAACATCTACTTACTTGTTACAGAGCTATACAGGTATGGTTCATGAGCTGAATAGTTAAAGTAAAATGCCCATATAGATACTAGCATATTTTAATTGAAAAATTTGACAGGGGCCTCATTGGTAAATGAGGGAGATTTATCTCATGACTGCCTAGGTTTTCAGCAATGCAGAAAATCTAGCCAACAATTTTTGGTGACTCTCTTGGGAACAACTATCTTTGTAGATCAAAGCTTATCTCTTGAAGATCAGAGTGTTTTCCATAAAAGTCTCAACTTGGCTGAACGTCCATTCACCCGATCTGTGAAGGCGCAAGGAAGGACTGATCATTTCTTCAAATTATAGGAGTAATTCAATTTTAATCATCCTCCTCAAGTTAGAAGCCACAGATCTAGTATCTCACCAGGAAGGAGAGTGCACACTCATCCAGATCCGGGTCATCTTCAACATAATCCAGCAACTGAAATTATTCACCAAGTCTACACAAGGAGAAGACATTCCTCGTTCATCATGCAGAATCAAAATCGAACTAGATAGTTCCTGTCCAATGGGGAGCAACTTTTGGCCCACTGAACTTGACCCCACCTATGCATGATCTGCCCAAAGGATCCTGAAAGAATTTTCCAAAATTCTTTAGAGATGGAAAGCAAAACCCAAATGATCATTTGGTAGTATTCTTCATATCTTGTGGTGTGTTGGTAGTGGAGCATGAAGATGTCTTAGTCAGACTCTTCATTGAGACTCTACACAACTTGGTTGGCGAATGGTTCTATCGGCTAGCTCCTAGCACCATAACCAACTGGGCGACTATGCGTGAGTAATTTCTAAAAAGATTCAAGCCTGCAGAAGATGCTAGCACATTGATTACTCAACTGACCTAGTTGAAGAAAGAGCCAAGTGAGAACATGCGGGACTTTATTGCAAGGTTCCAAAGGATTTTATATAAAATCCCCACTTCTACCGTCATTGAGCGATGAAAATCAAAAGACATTTTTTTATAAATGCTCTGTTGCCCAAAGTTGGATATCAAACTGACAAGGGAAAGACCTATGAATCTACTTGAAGCACAAAATGCTGCCATGGAAGTTGAAGATGACTTGATCATGGTTGGAAAACTCAAACAACCATCTCACAAGGGTTATGGAGCTTCTTTAAGTACTTGAGATCCTTTGTTACATAGATTGGCTAATGATATGTTGCAAATCAAGAAGCAGATATCTCAAGAGGGAAATGTGACCCCTCAAGAATAGCTCCTGCTCAAACCTTTAACGGTCAAAATCAAAATTGAAATAGACTTGTTGCTACACCACAGCAGTTGGCAATTGATGCTGCTCCAAGGAATAACTTTGAAACTAATGAAGAAGATCTAGGCTTTGACGAGTCATTTGATGATGAAGACTTTGTAGATCCCACTGGCGACTCCAATATTGGTTACCTAGACTATGAATCTGATGAGGGATATTGTGAATCTTTTGAAGATTTTGATGGTCACACATTTGTGGTGTTCATAAGGACTTAGACATGCCAAAATGTTGAAGCATCCACAAGTGGCCAAAGAAGAGAAATATAAGATCTTGGCCGGATGTAACTATCTCCGAAAAGAGGCAGCCCTCTTCCTTCTTCATTAGCTCCAAAAGATAAATATACAAATTCTTCCAATTCACAGTAGAGGGCCAACGCACATCTTGCTGAAGCAAGTCAAGATTTGAACATCATTGATCACATTAAGAAGACCAAGGTCCAAATGTCAGAAGCTAAGTATTTGAGGGCATTTCCTGATCAGCTAAATAGATTGGTCAAGTATGTGCAAAGTAATGGTCCCAACCCTCCAACAAATAATACTTCACGGGGTATCTTGTCAAGTCCAAATATTACTCCTCCTTCAAATAATGTGGCTGCAAGTTCTTCTCCCTCTACTTCTTCTCCTACTACATTAGAAAGGATCAAGCCATTCTATGTATCATTGCTTATTAATGGATACAAATTGAGCAATTGCATTTTGGACTCTGGAGCTTCTGACAACGTCATGCTTACCAAAGTTGTTGATGCCTTGGGTCTCACATTGAAAAAAACCATCGAAAGATGCTATTCAATGGAAAGGCAAGTTCCTCTTGTTGGGAAAATCAAAGATGCACAGGTAGTACTTGCTTCTTTCCTAGACAAAAGATTGAAAATGACTATCCTTGTAGTAGACATCCCAGTGTCTTATGGCATGCGTTGTTGAGTAGAATTTTCTGTAAAGAGCTGGGTGGAGAAGTCAAGATGGATTGGTCTTGTGCACACATACCAATCAAAGGAGTTAATCAGAAGTTAGAACCTAAGAAGAAATTCAAGTACACAGTATCAAAATATGAGGATCCTAGATCTCGGATCCTATTTCAATAATATGATCACGGAGTCTATTATCTAGAAATGGATAAAGAATAAATTTAACATATTATTCAAGAACCACATCACCTTGACAACAAGGTTTGGTCTCTAGAATTTGATGGTAGTTGTTGTTCATTTGGATCTGATGCAGGCATTGTTCTTATCTCTCCTGAGGGAAAGGTGCATGCACATTCCTTCAAGTTGATGTTCGAAAATACTAACAACACAAATGAGTATGAAGCACTATTGTTAGGTATGAAGTAGTTAAAAATAATGGGAATCAAGCTCCTGCATGCAAAGGGAGATCTTTGAGATGATTGTTAAGCAGATAAGAGGTCTCTACCAAGTAAAAAAGACAAACTTTGGCATTACAGAGATCGAGTCTACTCAGTTATCCTAGATTTTTCAGCTTTCTTGGTATCTTACATTCTGAGAGAACAAAATTCTAGAGCTGATTCATTTGCAGTGACAGCAACTTTGTTAAATCCAGATTAGCCTCCCACATTTTTGAGACAGGGGGATTACAAAGTTGAGATGGTCTTCCGCCCAAAAGTTCGACAACGTCCAACAATGGCAAGTTTTTAATGATGAAAAGCAGATTGTTGCATTCCTCTAACAAAAGGACAACTTCAAAGAGATCTACTATGAGGGAATTAATTCACCTCTTAGACAAACTCCTGTGGGAGAAATGGATGCATATGTCTCAGGAAGTTAGGAGATTATCCAGCTAAAGGGAAATAAAATTCCTAAACGCTTGGTATATTTCGAGGAAATGTTTGACAAACATGATCAGATGCTTAAAAAGAATGAAGAAAGTTGGTAAGTTTCTTCCTCCGATACACAATTACTAAATTTGGGAGCCAACAATGACCCCAAATTAGTAAATCTGGGAAAGTGTTGTTCAGAAGCAAAAAGAGAAGCTTTTACAAAGCTTCTTAAGAAATACATGGATGTTTTTGCTTGGTCTTACCAAGATCTAAAAACATATAAGCTTATAGAAGTTCAACATTACATACCATTAAAACCAAAACAAAAGCCTTTTAAGCAGAAGCTGCGGCGGCATAACCCTACTATTTCTGGGACTATCTTTGCAGAGATCCAGAATTGTTAGATGCAAAGATAATTTATCCCATACATCACTCTAAATGGTTAGCCAACATAGTTCTTGTGAGAAATAAGTGTGGCGAGATTAGGTTGTGGATATATTTTTGCAACCTCAATCAAGCCTTATTGAGATAACTACTCATCCCCATCATGGATCACACTCTACAAATGGTCTTTGGATCTCGAGATGCTTTCCATGCTTCGATGGTTTCTCAAAGCTACAATCAGGTCAAGGTGGTGAAGAAGATCAATGAAAACAATTTCTTTAGAGCTAAGAAGACCCTGCGATCCACTGGGCAAAAAATATTAGCATGTCACGCCATCTTCGCTAGGTTTAGGGCACGGGAAAATTCTCGTATTTTTGCCATCACCACTAGATATTATAAGAGATACCTTTTCATTACTCTAGAATTTTATCTTTTTGACTCCTCAAACCGACTTACTACCCTACAAGGCCTTCAAGCATCTGTAAACCTTCTTGAAGAACATCTTGTGTATATTATAGGCATAATCATATTTGTAACACATCTTCAAGTTTTTATAGAACCAATCATTCCTTTCTTTAATACCAAAGAGCCATACTAGTCTACCATCAAACCATTTCATTCTTTCTTGACTTGTACATTCGGTCTTTCTCGACTTGACATGACTAAATGCAAATGAACCATATCAAATATATACCCTATCATTTTTTATAGTACTTTAAACATGCCTTAAAACACAGACCCATGTCTTGATCATGACCTCAAGACTCAAATGGATTCATTCAGCCTCCATATATCCTCTTGACACTCAATCTCGTAAGTTGCAACAAGAATAGAACGAGACATCACTAATACTTTACTTCTTCAAGACCAATCCAATAATGACTTCAACAAACCCATGTTTGACCAAACTCTAGTTAGGTGAATAATACTTAAAGATACCATCATGACTCTAACAAGACTTATTACATAGATCTTATGACCTAACAACATTCTTCCCGATTGACCTCTACAAATTTGTTTCTTAAGACCGACATAAACATAATAAGGTCACACACTACCATTTAAAGCTCAAAGACTCCTAGAATTCTTCTTGCAAGCATTAATATTCCTTTGATGCACTTCTCAAGGCACCTTTGTAATACTATTACAAGTCAAAATAGGCCATACAATTACTCTGCACTCTTCTCACAATAGTCAAACTACTTGATAACTTACTCAAGCCTTTTATATGCATATCAACATGGTTTTCACATCTCATAGAGGTCTCTCAAGGACTTTCGCAACTCAACTTATGTTCACATTACTTCACACATCTGCTTTGGATAAACTTAGACCTACTACACATATATATTTGGAAGCATTTTTTTCTCTGTAATACTATTTGAACAAGATGAAATAGTGATGAATCCAATATTTATCTGATCTTCACATAGTTTTATTAGATGATAATATACCTTTGGATGTTTCTTCAAACTCAAAACACTTTGTTTACACTATATGCATACCTAGTTTTGAGAAATCTTGAGTTATCTTCAACATGATTGTTAATCATACCTTGTCTCTGCAAACATATCTTCTTTGTTTTGATTCAAACTCCCCGAGATAATACACTTACATCATTAAATCCATGAGACATAAACTAGTCTTCTTAAGTATTTTTAGTGACCATAACTTTGCTACCTACTATACTTGAATTTCATGCCTTCTTCATATTTAGAACAAATAGCTTCAACCATTGAATCCTCACTTTACACTCACCTAGATGCTTCATAAGCAAAAGAACACTTTTATAGCCATACATAGTTTCATGATAGCAATTGTATATGTATCAATACACCTAGTAACACACCTTACTCCTTTGATGCCCTTATTAAGGCCATATAACTATATGAATAGTTCATAACAACCTACTTACCACCTTTTGGGCCTTCAATATCCTATTTGAAGCTCATAAAATTCTCAAAACTTCATGGCAATGCTTGAACAAATAGTACAAACCTCAATACACCGAATATATCATCAAACATATAATTGTTTCCCATTACCAACTTGTTGGGTCTTTTCATGAGAAATCAGACCTTGTAGAACTAGGATCTCCTTCATCTTGCATAGTGTTTTATTACTACATAGACACATACCTTCACAATTATATCATATCTAAGTTTTCATGTTGGGACATATCAAGCATGTTTCATTGTAACAAGCCTCCAAACTATTAATCTTGCCTTAAAGCACCCTTAGCTGATCTTCAAGACATCGATCCTTTTATATCTATATTTTGAGTCTCCAACATAACTCCACACTCATATCACCCACTCATTTGATATTCACACAACCATTAATAACAAATCCAAGCTCAAACATTATAATCATGAAAGACCTTTCACAACTACAATGAGTCCAATATGAATCCAAAATGACAAGCATACTTTGTAGACTTCTTAGCAGAGCACACCTATGCGTATATTTTATGATGAATCTCTTCAAGAAGATTAGTGTAGTCACCCCATACCTTTACACGTCTCTAAAACATCACAAAATTAGGAGATTCCTAGATCTCCATGTCCTTCTCATACAACTTGTAGTCATTCCTTAAAATCCTTTTTCTATTCTTTGGCACATTAAGCTTGAAATCCACCTCATCTATAATCTACTTTATCTGAATAAAAATAAAATAAACATGAATCTTCTCAACCATTTTATTAGTCGTAATAAGGGCTAACAATCCTTTTTACTTGAAGACCGATTGGTCATGACAGATTACTTATTCCTTGTCTCATTACTTCATCTATAATATCTCGTATGATCGATTCATTTTTCAAAGTCTTGGGCTTCTTCTTGATCATAGAAATAGGTTCATATACTCATATATAATTGACTAACTTAGGCATCCACACTTCCTTAACTTTAGGAGAATTGTTTTTCTTATTTTGTCTAGATGGATCAAGACGACAAAACCTAGCAATGTGACCTTCTTGGTGACAACGGTAGCAAACAAAATTATGCATACTATTTGAATTGCTCCATGGATATTCACTCTTGAAGAACCTTCTTCCACATTCTCTTTCCATATGACCAAATTTATTGCAAGCATAACAATAACCATGAAAAAAACCAACATACCTCACATTATTAGGTCTTCTAATTGAGCTTGCTTTTTATGTTGACCTTGCTATCATCCTCCTTGCTTTAAAAATATCTTCTTGTCTCGGCATCATAAATCTTTAGGTATCCCTTGAAACCTAGGCATGTCCTATCACCTAAAGCCTTATGAATACTTAAGATATAATTTAGAGCCTTAGATTTCTTTTCTAACTTCTCATAGGTCTTCAACCTACTCGACACCTACTCCAATTCAACCTTCAAAGACATCATTTCTAATTCACACCTAATGCATTCATCCTTCTTGACATTTAGGCTAGTTTTCATATCCTTAACTTGAGATTTCAACCCTTTCATAATTTGATCATGCTCAATACTCATACAAATGACCTATTTTTCTTGGTCCTTGACCTATGATTCCAATTTGAGGTTCTTATTTCTATGAAACACCAATTCTACCCTTAAATATACCTCATCTTCTTCATTTCCATTAACATCATAAGAAATTCTATCACTAATTTTTGAAACATATAAGGAGCCTAGTTTGGTTTTGGACTAATCACACACATCTTCCTTTGATAGCAAACTTGTACTTACATCGTCCAACTTATTTATGAGATCCTTGATGATCTCTACATCTTTCTTGACCATAGATATTATCTCTTAACATTAACTCCTTAATTTCTTATGCATCTTGTGCTTTATAATATCACCTCAAGCTTTTTAAGCTTTCTTCAGAGGACCTACTTTGATACAAATTGTTGGAAGCATAGCCACTATAGGGTTAATCAATGGGCATTAAAAATTCAATCACTTAAAATTTATCCATTCATTAACCATTCATCAAATTAATCATTATTCATGCATTCAAGAACCATAGAAAAACATGAGAAAAGGAGAACACATCAACACATGGACACAAGATATAAGTGGGAAACCCTCAAGGGAAAAAAACCCCGAAACAAAAATTATTATAGACACGTTTCAAATTTAGTTGAGCACCAACTTAAAAGGAGTACCAAACCATAGGTTTAGTGAGGTACCAACCCCACAAGGAGCACCAACCCTACAAGGAGGAACCAACCCCTAGATGAATCAACACCAACCAAAGCCACATGATATATTTTTCATCTACGAAATGTTACTATCACACTTGATGATGAATCAATGAAGCTCACTCTTCTCTCTATCTTCCTCAAAAGCGTGTTCTAGCCTTCATGCCCAAGAAATTCTTCCTTCAAGCTGATTTCAACATCTAACCTATCTCTCCCATATCTAATCACAATATATAACATCATAACATAGTATTAGCCCTCTCTTACAGGTCACAAAGACCTCTTACACCTCCACAAGTTTCCCTTTAGGTCACATTTTTCATCACACACAAAAATATCTGAAATGATATTTCCTATTTGATTTTATACCTATCTTATGATCATAATACATGTAGGTTGGCAATCATAGAGTAAAATCACTACCAAATACATAATTGCATCCTAAAAACACCAACCATAAGTGTTGACATGTTGATTTTAGGTATTTTAATTGATGTAAAAGTGCATTAATGACAAAGAGGATGATAGAGGTATGTAAGAAGGTTCTTAGTAGGATGATGACATGGAGTTTTAGGTGGTTTCATGATTGCATGAGTTGATTCAGTGAGATTGGCTTGGTC
Organism: Taxus wallichiana var. yunnanensis; assembly: GCA_018340775.1. Classification (NCBI taxonomy): domain Eukaryota; kingdom Viridiplantae; phylum Streptophyta; class Pinopsida; order Cupressales; family Taxaceae; genus Taxus; species Taxus wallichiana. The sequence continues at coordinate 469,925,819 of CM031237.1, forward strand.
TAGCAAGCCTAGTCAGGTGACCTAGTTAGTCTAGGTGATAGTGCATGGTTGATGGACCTACATGGTGAATTTAGGAGCATGGTAGAAGTATGGAGAGCATGTTTGGAGAGTGTTTAGGAACTCACATGAGTTTTAGGGTATAGGTACAGGTTGAAGACTCAGTTTCAAGTGCTCATCTAGACCTAGTCTAGGTGCTTGGAGGCCAAATGAGGCATGAGGATGAGGTATAGAGCCATGTGAGCTCATGGAGGCATGAAAATTTGTGAGACATGTTTTATCATGTGTGTTATGTAATTTTTAGAGGTTTCTTGATGAGATATAAGGCTCTTTTATTATGACCTAGCCTAAACCATGCAAAACTCTAAGGGCTAGTTATGCAAATAAGATTGGTTGAGAATATGCAGATATATTTGAGATAACCTGATTGTTGGAAATGGTTAATAGGGGTGTCCTAGAGAGGGTGGCACAAATTTCAAGTCATTCTGAAGAATATTTTGTAAGTTATGATGTTTTATGTGAAACAGGGTCCAAGAAAGAGTGATTTCCAACTCGAATTGCAACTTCTGATGCTCACCATGAATTGTGTGATTTGTATGGGACCTATTTTATTTCAAGGATGATTTTATATTGAGATAATATCATTTCATAAAAATAATTAATTCATTTTATTGTATCATTTTTATGAACAAATGTTAAGACGCTAAACTATTTTTTCCATGTTTGAAACCCTAACTCAAAAGCGGTAGGATGATGATTAAAGGTTGTATATTAATACAAAAAAATTATTTTTAAAGTATGATTATTAAAGGTTGTAGAGGAATCCTCCGTATTTCCATAAAGGTATGATAGATCATGTTGTGATTTATGGACCCCACTCAAAAAGGAAAATTTATGAAGAAGTTCAGTTTGAGGAAAACTTGTCGAAATAAGGTATGAAATATATTGAAAATTTTTTTCCTGAGTTTTACTTGATTTACATGATGGTTTCGAGATCATGTTTGAGGTCTTAGAGGGAAAAATGTGTGAGAGATGGACTTGGTTGAAGGCCTTCCACTTAGAGTTGGAATGAAATGTAAGATGTTATTGAAAGAGGATTCAAATATATTTCCAATAGTATAAGGTTTGTATCCCGATGATATGATTTGATAGGTGAACCATCTCAATATTTGAAGAATAATATTGTTTGTTTCTCAAGATAAAATTGGTTTGGCTAGAAGATGGAGGTATAAGTCACATATTTTGGATTGTTTGATACTTGATATCGATTGGAGAGTTAAGAGGATTAATTTTGTTCTTATTAAAGAATTTTAGGTCTTGAAATTTATATAAAGGGTGCAAACTCTGTTGTGTTTCTAAAACTACCTTCCAGGGCAGCTTTGTTTGGTGAAGAGGAAAATAAGTGTGTTTGCATATATGGATGTTTCATGATCTCTAACAAGCATGGATGTGATATATAGGTCAGGGGATTTCCAATTAGTTGTTATATACCATATTTGAGGTGTTTTGGTGTGGTCTTAAGGCCCATAGGTGAAGACTGGTTCCTAGAAACAATTGTTTGGTGAAGGATATGAGCCTTCTTAGTAGTATTATGAAGAATTTGATTGGTGAAAGATATTATATGACTGTGGGTGATGTTTTTGGTATTTAATGAATCATGTGATGAGGGGTTGAGCTATTTTTGAGCTTGTCTAACCTACATGGGTCCATGATACACATTTTAATAAGTGTAATGTTATGTTTGTCGAAATAATGATGGACTAACTTTATTTATGTTTTTGAGGTTAGAAGCGCATAAAATGAGTGTTTGAGTTTAAATTTGAGCTAGCTAATTGAGTGGTAAAAAGTGTGACCTAAGTGTGAGTGTGAAACAAGTATGAAGGAATCATTTCAAAGATGAGGAAGTGTTTAAAATGTTAAGTAGTGATAGAGAGTATGTATGCGAGGGTTTGAAGCCAATAAAAGTCATGAAGTGGAAGAAATAGTGAGTTGAAGAAGAGAGAGTTTGAACAAGGGTTTGAAGGTTTATGAGTTGAATCAGTGATCTCCATCGGTTGTAGATAAGAAGATCTCATAGATATTCATCTAATGTTTTTTATTGGTTGTTTGATCATCGTATGGGGTTGTAGCCTCCTTGTGGAGTTGGTGCTTCACTAAAACTAGGGGTTGGTGCTCCTTGTGAAGTTGGTGCTTCACTAAATACTTTTATTTGAATAATATAATCAAAAATTTTAGTGGGTTTTCTTCCCCTTGAGGGTTTCCAACTTATATCTTGTGTTCTTGTGTCTCTTGTATGGCTATGTTGATTTTATTGAATGTTAAGCTCACATTAATGAATAGTGTAATGGTTTATGGTTTAGGTAACCAAATATGAATTAGTTAAAGTTTTGTAAGGACTTATTCATCCCCCTTAGTCCATTGTGCTTCCTATAATTGGTATCATAGAAAGTTTTTTAGAGAAGTGTTATCACTTGAAAGGAGATCCTTGAAGCACAAAAATGTCAATTTGTAAGATGTATCTTCTTCTAGAAAGGAACCATTTTTGATGGATTAAACTATACTTTTTAGTCTAAGGATGAGGACTCACATCATTTCATTACATTTTGATATTTAGAAATTAGTGGTGGATGGCTATATTGCTCCTAAAAATCCTCCAACAAGTAATGCAGATAAGAAGTTGTGTAGTGACAATTCAAGGGCTAAAAATGCTATCATGTGTGGATTATATGAACTTGAACTTGTAAAGGTGATTCATTACAAAACAGTAAAGGCTATGTGGGAGAAACTTCAGGTATTGTATGAAGGATATTACAAGGTGAGGATCGTTAAGCTTTAGATTTTTAGAAACTAGTTTGAAGTGTTGAAAATGAGTGATGATGAGCCTATTGTTACATATCATTACAGTTTGAGAAGGTTTTGAACACCATGAAATTTTTAGGTGAAGATGTGAAGGAAGAAGTAGTATTACAAAAGGTATTGATATCTCTTATTCTTAGATTTGATTCCAAGGTATCTTCTATTGAAGAAGAAAATGATTTGACTCTCTTGACAATGGATGATTTGCATGGAACTTTGACTTCCTATGAAATGAGGATTGTTAATTCCAAACCAGCTAAGAAAAATATTTTTTCAAATATAAAATGAAGACCAAAGGAAAGAAGGCTAAGGATGATGATAATGCTCTTGAAATTGATGATGAAGAACTCTTTACAATGGTGGTAGGATGTTGAATGTTGGATCTGGTAAGTAAAAGGTAAGATTCCATTCAAGTGTTTCAATTGTGGTGAAGTAGGTCATTTTTCTACTAAGTGTCCTCATAGGCATGAAAAATAAGGTGATGAAGATCATGAGGATGATCATGACAAGAAGAATCAAAGTATAATAAAGGTAATAATAACTTCAAGAATTTTGACTATAAGAAGAAGGGAAAAATAATTTTTTACACAAAAGAAGAGGCTTTCTTATCTGATGCTAGTAGTGGTGTTTAATATTATGAGTTTGAATCTGATCATGAAGATGTTAGAGATGAGGTGTTATTCATGAATAAAAAAAAATATGTTGCTAACTCTATATGTAATGGTTGTATCATTTTTGGTATTTGCATACATTCGAAGATGAACTAGAGTGTATCCAAACTGAGTTAAGGCATGCTAAAAATAAGAACAAGAAGTTGAGATATCAAGTCAAAGGATATGAAGATAAGATTCATGATCTAGAAGAAAAGCATTGGTCAAAAACAAGCAAGCTAAATGAGACAATTAGGATGCTAGAAGAAAAGGTAAAGTTTCTAGTCACAAGTTTGCAAGACAAAGAGAGTAAGTGCACAAAATTTAAAGAGGATATAGATTTTCTAAGGGAAGAGTTGTTAGAGGCTGGTAAGAAGGCTAAGTCCTTTTAGAAGTTTGAGAAAATCACCAAGGATCTTGATGATATTCTTGGAAAAAAGAGATTTATAGGTGATAGAGAAGGTTTTGGATTCAATGATAACTCTAAGGGAAAATAAGTGATGTAAGAAGATAAGGTATCAAGAAAAGAGGTTGAAGAATCAAGCTTCAAGGAAATAAAGAAAGAGAACTTCACCAAATACAATGTGAAGAAAAAATCAGTTAGGTAACCCAATGCTTCAAGGTATGAGAGATCATTTAATGGTTATTATTTCACTTGTAATGGTTTTTGTCATAGGGCTAAGGAGTGTAGGATTTTTCTAGAGATGATCATCCTTGGAGAGATAATAGGAGTGAACAAGCAAAGAATGTAGTTTGCTACAATTTCCATGAGAGAGGTCATGTTGCTAGGGACTGTTATGGACCTACAAGGGAAAGAAGGAGCTTTCAAGGTCCTAATACACATTCTAGAAGATAGAAAAGGTCATGGGAACCAAGAGAAATCAATCAAGGTAATTCAAGAACTTATATGGTGTATTAATCAATCAATTAATCAATCAAGGTACATAAAGAACTTATATGGGAACCAATAGCAATCAATCAAAGAACATCAATAATTCCTTATAAGGAGTGAGTCAGGGTTTTGAGTCTATCATGGTGTATTAATGGTTGAATTCTTTTAAATAATTTTCTTGATTGGCTAGGGCATGGTTATGATCTGCACTTGAGTAGTCCATCTATATTAGGTGTCTTTACTTGATTATAAAGTCATCAAAAGGGTTCATTGTATCTCAATGGTCATGTTGTGTTTTAATATATCTAGAGAAGTCTATTATTGATTTTTTTTTTGTCCTAGTAAGTAACATGTTTATTCATATTGTGATAAGTAATGAACATCTTAAGTTTGTAGTATATGCAAGTCAAAGCACTCTAGATGTTTCAGATATTCATTTGGTAATCATGAATAGAGTCTTTGAAAAAACTGAGTCTTGAAAGTACTATTTCCACTTGTGTATGAAAAGAAAGTGATGAGTTAAGACAAAAGGATGCAATGGGTGTATGTACTTCATGAATATGGTATGATGTGAACCTAGGTTTTGCAGAAGACACAAGAAGAGTTTATTATTCGTCACAAGGTTGGTTGAGTCCAAATATTAGATTGAGTTTGTATTTGAATCATGGTCATGATGTTCTTAGAGTTGTTATGCATCGAGATGAAATTTGAAAGTAAAATCAGAGGAAAGGTTTGATGCTCCCAAGGTATGTGGTAATTCATGATAATTTGTAAAATCTTGAAATAAGGTTGAGAAAGTGTCAAGTGTACTCTTGCATCATAATGTCTACACGAAGAGTTATGTATGAAGACATGTCAATGTATGAAGACTATAATTGTGCTTAACTCAAAGTGAATATTGAAGTGATGATCATGTAGGTTGAAGAAAAACATTGTATATACACATGAAAAGGATAAAAATGTGGTCATTGAATTCTTGAAGGTATTCAAAATGCTATGAAGGTGGTTTAATCACTAGTAATATGCAAGGAGATAGTCATGTGAAGAGAAATACATTCACAGCATGGTGACATGGTTAGATCACTGTTAAAAGTAGTTTGGTGCTCTCAAGGACTGTGTAGTAGATTGAGTCAAGTATTAGGTTAATGTGGTTGATTCAAAAGGATACAAAGATTTAGGAAGATGAGGAATGTCTTGTTATTGATTATTGGAGATTGATCAAAGTGTGCAAGCTTCAAGAAGTGACCCAAGTCTAAGTATGGTATTAAGGACAATAACGATGTTCCACATGTATGGTATGAGAATTCAAGAGCTCAAATGCTAAGTATCAACATTTGAATCATGCTTGAAAGTATTTAGAGTAAACATTCATCCTGAAAGCATTGTGAAATAGATTGAGGCATGAGCAAATTAGTAAATTACAAAGGTATTTTTATTCTTACATATTGATAGCGTATAGAGAAATGTAAAGGTATTGTCAAACTATGCATACCTTCTTGAGGTCTGTATATTGTGTCAAAGCACAAGTGAAAGATGACAAGGGAGTTTTATAAGGTTCTTATGTCTAAATTTTGTAAGTTGATTGTTGTGACAAATATCTATAGATCTATAGATATTTTCAAAGGTAGGGGGAGTCGTTGATGGACACGATCCAAGAATTTTAGGTAATGGAATGGTGTCTTGCATGATTTTTGAGATAAGAAAGGTATAATTTCTTAAAGTATGTCCACTGTTATGAGTCAAGGTATACATTTATGAATATATTAATTGTGTCAATACCTAGAAGTATGAAAATCGAGCATGGTATAATTGAGAAAGAGGATAAAATAATGACCTAACAATACTATAAGGGGATATTGAGATAGGGGAGCCTATTATGGGCTTGATTAAATTGCTTAGGAATCAAGGAGATATAGTAGGAAAAGATGATGATTACATGTTTTCAAGGTAATCTTATGAGTTTTTTTTTAATTTTGAGTAGACAATGAGTCATGTCAAGGGACTGTATAAAAGTGAAATGACAAACTACATATTTGTGAAATTATCTAAAGGCATAGAAGGATGGTTTAGGTTGAGGGCAACTAATCTAGAGCTTAAATGCAAGGGTCTAAAGGATACATAAGTTTTTCATCATGATACATGTTGAGAAGGAGTTTGTATGCCTTGAAGAATGCAAGAAAGATAAATAATGGCATGTTATAATACTAGCTTGATTGAATCATTACACCATGAGAAAATAATGTACTTTATTAGAAATCTTGTAGAGATTCTTGGTTTGTATTAGTCTTCTACATGTCTACATGAAGTGCCATCAAGGAAGTAGTATCTTCGTTGAGCCTTAAATTAGGTCTATAATGTGATTAGAAATATTGTGTGGTAGAATATATTGTGTTTATAGGTATAATAGCTTATGGAGTAGGTCAGCTATCCAAAAATATTGGAGTAGCATGTCTTAAAGATTGGAAATACTAAAGAAGTGCTTGGGGAAGTGATGAAGTAGTTGATCCTTTCCCAAGCCATGATAGCAAGGTAAGAGCCTCAATTCTTGTGTTTTTAGTTAGAAATGGATAGTTTGGTTCCAATGGGAGATATAAGGGATTATTTCATGTTAGAATTGAGATTCTAGGACATGGAATTGTTGGTTAAAATTGCATTGAAAGAGTTGTTTAGGGATCTCACCCTTAAAGATGGTTTCTGAAGCTTTGTGTGGTAGAAATAATTGATTTTGTGTGCTCTATCAACTGATATGGACCAAGATATAAGAGGTAAAAATATTTTTTATCATTTTTGGCATGTATGATTTTAAGTATGCTTCGCCTAGGGGAGTTCGGTGGCTTCAAGTTGAGACACAAGGCTAAAACATAGTCAAGAAGGAAATTTTAGGTTTGTGTGCTAAATTGATGATTTTGGTTGATGTTTCCAATCATGAGGTGATCATTTGAAGATGAGAAATATGAATATCATGATGATGATGTATTCACTTTTTCATTAATGTAAAAAGGGGAGAGAATAACTAGGTGGTTTTCTATTAATGACAAAGGGGGAGATTGTTGGTATGTTGAGTTTAGGTGTTGTCATTGATGTAAAATCTCATTAATGAAAAAGAGGATGATGGAGGAATGTTATAAGGTGATTATTAGGATGATGACATGGATTTTTAGGTTGTTTCATGATTTCATGAGTTGATTTAGTGAGATTGACTTGGTCTGCAGCAAGCCTGAGTCGTGCAACCTAGCTAGTCAGGTGATAGTGCATGGTGGATGGAGCTACATGGTGACTTGAAGAGCATGATAGCAGCATGGAGATAATGTTTGGATATTTTTAGGCACTCACATGAGTTTCATGGTGTATGTATAGGTTGAAGACTCGGTTGAAGGTGCTCATCTAGACTGGTCTAGGTGCTTGGAGGCCAAATGAGGCACGAGGATGATGTATAGAGACATGTGAGTCCATGAATGCAAGTAGATGTGTGATACATGTTGTCTCAAGTGTTTTAGTTCCTTTTAGAGAGTTTTACTGATGAGATATGAGGTTATTCTATTATAAACTAGCCTAAACCATTTAAAACCCTAAGGGTTAGTCATGAAAATTAGATTGGTTGAGAAGATGTAGAGCTATTTGATCTAACCTGATGGTTTGATATGGTGAAAATTGGTGTCCTAGAGGTGTGAGAAAAAATTAAAGTCATTCTAAATAATATTTTGCAAGTTATGATGTTTTATGTGAAACAGGTCAAGAAAGAGTGATTTCCAACTCGAATTGCAACTTCTAATGCTCACCATGAATTGTGTGCTTTACATGGGACCTTGTGGATTTTAGGGATTATTTTAAATTAATCTAATAGTATTTAAAAAAATTAAATCATTTCATTGTCACATTTTAATGAGCGAATGTTAAGCGAGTAAACTACTTTTTGGGTGTTTGAAACCCTAGCTCAAAAGTGATAGCAAAGATATTCATTGTAGATGCCTAGAATGAATTTTTTTTTATATTATGATGACTGGATGTTATAGAGGATTCATCCATATTGAAAAAAATGTATTATATAGCATGTGGTGATTTGTGTAGCCCTTTGAAAAAGTCAAGTTTATAAAGAAGTTCAGTTTGAGGCAAAGTTGTCCAAAGTAGGTATGAAATAAATTGACATTGTTTTTATGTTGGAAGTTTTAATTGATTTAAATAATGGTTTCAGATCATGTTTGATTTCCTAGAGGGAAAATTGTTCCCTAATAATGAAGACCAGTCCTTGAAACCAAAAAGGCGATTTGGAGCGATTTTGAGAGATGGAATTTTTAAGGCATTCCACTTGAAGTCGAAAGTAAATGAAATATATTATGGAAAAAGAGGATTAAAAGGGATTTAAAATGGTATAATTTTTTATTTCATGATGATGTGATTAGATAGGTGAACCAACTCAATTTATGAAGAAGAATATTTCGATTTCTTAGGACAAAATTACTCGGCTAGAAGATGGAGATAGAAGTCACATGTTTTGGATTTTTGATGCTTTTTATATATATATATATATATATATATATATATATATATTAGAGTGAAGAGGGATGATTTATTTTACTATTGAAGACATTTTTAGGTCTTGAAAGTGGTTACAAAGGGTGCAAACCAGTTGTGTTTCTAAAACTACTTTCTGGGAAGCTCAATTTAGTAAAGAGGAAAGTAGGTGTGGTTTTCATGTATGGATGTTTCATGAGCTATATAAATTATATATTTTATCTATAGGTGATTGGATTTATAATGAGTGGTTACATTCCTTAATTTATGTGTTTTGGTATGGTCTTGAGGCCCATAGGTGAAGACCAGTTCCTGGAAACAACTATTTGGTGAAGGATATGAGCCTTCTTAGTAAGTAATGTTATGAAGAATTTTATTGGTGCAAGATATTTTACTACCATGGATGATGTTTTTATGTCATATTTAACATTTTTGAGAAATTTTTGAGCTTGAATAATCATTGTGATAATGTTTGTGGTCTTTGATGAATCAGGTGATGGGGTTTTGAGCTTATTTGGTGCATTTGAGCTTGGCCGACCTACATGGGTCCATGATATGAATTTAAATAAGTGTAATGATGTGTTATTTTGGTCAAACTAATGATTAAGGATCAACTTGATTTATGTTTTTGAGTTGAGAAGGGTATAAAGTGAGTGTTTGAGTTCAAACTTGACCTAGTTAAGTGAGAGAGGAAGCGTGTAACCCAAATGTGAGTGTGAAACATGTATTAATGAATAATTTAATATTTAAAAAAGTGTGAATTTTTTTAGGAGTGATAGAGAATATGTATGCAAGGGTTTGAAGCCAAGAAAAGTCATGAAAGTGGAAGAAATAGCCAGTTGAAGAAGAGAGGGTGTGAACAAGGGTTTGAAGGTGTGTGAGTTGAATCAGTGATCTCCATCACTTGTAAAAGAAAAAAATACATCTTAGATCTTAATATAAAAAAATTTAGTGAATTTTTAATCATCTTATGGGGTTATAGCCTTCTTGTGGATTTGGTTTTTCACTAAACTAGGGGTTGGTGCTCCTTGTGAAGTTGGTGCTTCAATAAATAATTTATATTTGACTAATATAATTAGAAGTTTCAATTTTTTTTCTTCCTCTTGAGGGTTTCCCACTTATATCTTGTGTTCTTGTGTCTTGTGTATGGTTACGTTGATTTGTTTGAATGTTAAGCTCATAGTAATGAATAGTTGAATGGTTTATGGTTTAAGTAAGAAAATATGAATTGGTTAAAGTTTTTGTAAGGAATTATTCACCCCCATATTATTCCATTTTTATTCCAACAATAAGACCATATAGGTCAGCAACATCATCTAGAACCATTTAAACATCCATTAGGACTTAAGAAGCCTAATTGCAACTAAGAAACCAACTCACCAAAAATGAATGTTATTATATTAAAATAATCTTCAAAAAAAATTGGAACACACTTATACATGTTTTATAAGCCTTAAAAAAATCCAGAAACTATGAAACACCATGCATCATCATTTCATGCCATGAGACCCTCTTGAGAACAAGCACAACCAAGCTGCCCCAAAACTAGTCTTCATAAACAAAGGATCAAAACCACATAAAATTACCTCATCCATGCAAGTGTATTATACCAATGGAAATATCATGACCTTAGGGTCATCACCAGTGCATATGATTCCATAAATAAGAAGTTAGAACCTCCAAATATCTTTTGCAATGGTCACCTGAAAGCGCCCAAAATTGCCCCAAAACTAGTAACATAAAATGGACTTCAACGGACCTCCTAAGGGATAATTTTTTTCTAAAACCAATCTATACATGATTAATATCCTTCATACTTAATACAAAAACAATTTAGTCATTAGGTTGATGGAAAACTTGAACACTAAGCTGAATGTCTTTAGAAACGTGCCTTTTAAGTGGGGTCAACACATAGCCAAAACCTATAACTTACACCCAGAGAAACTAGAGAGAGTCCTCTCTGACCATAAATAATCATATTAGAAAACAAAATCCATTCTAGGCATGTAACATGAGTTTATTTTCCATCACTCTATACCTAGGGTTTTAAGAGGGTTAAAAAGTTGTTTTCCTTTTTAACGATTGTTCATAAAAGTATGACTATAAATTGACCTCATTCCAATTGAAAACCTTCTTAGTATAACTCTTCAACTATCCCCAAGATCTTGGTTCCCCATGCAAATCACACGTTCTAATGAGTATCAAAAATTTGAAATTTGACTTAGGTTTCTCACTTCCAAAACTCGGCAAGGGAAAATTTCTATAACATTCAAAATATTCAACATTAGGACCTAAATTTTAGACCAAAAGTTCATATCAACCTCACATACATTCTAAAATACTCACCTTTTCTTAAATATACATAGAAATTCTGACTCCGCCACACTAGGGCATGCTTTCTCAAAGACTAGGTCCAGGAACAAACCTATAAAACTCACTTTACATGCAAAATAATCAAACTACTAACCTCAAAATTTACTAAAATGATATAAAAAACATGCCACATCTCTTAAATAGCTATCATTTGCATATAAAATCTAAACAAACATACTTTCACATCTCATTAGGTCACTTGGGGCTTGAGAATAAGTCTAATATAGACCTAAAAACCATGTCTTCACCTCATATTTGTACCGTGAGACACTTGTGAGTGTCCATACACCTCATACTCATGATTTACATGCTCTCACCATGCTCAAAAATCTCATACATACATGTACTCCATCATACCATACCATACCTATTGACTAGGCTTCACAAACAAACACCTTGAACAAGCTTGCTTCACCAAATTTGACCTTCTCATTATTGTGACATACTTTTCAACCTGAAAAAACCTTCATAATACCTCATGAAACCTCAAAAAAATCATTCATTCCTTTGTAATTCATTACCATACTCCTATAAGCCACTACACTGCTCAAGAACCCATGAAACACCATGCAATCTCAACAAGACATTCACCTTGACTTGACACTACCAATCAACCTTCATTGTCCATATTCCTTTTGGCATCAATGAATTCCAATGACATTAATGAAATCATCACACTTTGGAATCAATGAAAACACTATTCCAACACACAACAATCGACATCGATCCATACGATCGACACTGATCTCTCTGATTGACATTGATCCCTATTAGAATACTCCATTTTTTAATCTTAACACAATTTTATATAGTTTTATAATATCTCGTAATCATGGCTAATACTATTTTTCTTGGAAGCTCATATTTTTTTTAGATGATCATTAAAGTATCATCTTATGAGCTTTACTCCATTTACGACCTACCCATAGTTCATCAACCATTTGTGTGGGAGCAATCCAACATCAAACATGAGCTAAGCATATGCATCATCATCTTCATGCCTAATCTAGACGAAATTTTTGAGCAGATGGATATTGATGCAGGAGCATATATTAGATTCTTGAAGTTAAAAAAATTAATTGAATAATCCATTCAAGGAATATAAACATGTCTTAGGGTTTCATTTTTTTTCCCTCTAAAAGTTGAAGTTTGAATATTTGAAATTATACATGTAATTACTCTTTTCCTATGAGAGCAAAAGTCAAACATATAAGCTCATATTTTTTTAGATGATCATTAAAGTAGCATCTTATGAGATTTACTCCATTTACGACCTACCCATAGTTCATCAACCATTTGTGTGGGAGAAATCAAACATCAAGCACGAGTAAGGATATGCATCATCATCTTCATGCCTAATCCAGACGAAATTTTTGAGCAGCTGGATATTGATGTAGGAGCATCTATTAGATTCTTGAAGTTAAAAAATTTAATTGAATAATCCATTCAAGGAATACAAACATGTGCTATGGGTTTCATTTGTTTTCCCTCCAAAAGTTGAAGTTTGAATATTTGAAATTATACATGTAATTACTCTTTTCCTATGAGAGCAAAAGTCAAATATATGTTATTTTGTGAATAATATATGTAGGAAAAGTGAGCTAGGTGTCATTGAGATCATTTTTATATGTCATATATCATGTTTGGTTGGCATAAACAACTTTGCATATCCTTATGTGGAAGTTGAGAAAATATCTCAACTAGAAAGGATTAGTCTTATCTAGGGAGTAGGAATAGGATAGGATTTTTTTATTTAGAATGAAAAATATTTTTAGATAGAATTGTTTTTATTATGATAAAGAATAGGTTGATATCTCCATGAGGGGATAGGATATAAAATTAGTAGAATAAGTGTGTGAGTAGGAAAATGAAGAACATGGAAACCATGAAGAATATTGATTGTATGACAAAATTTGAAGGAATAAGAAGAAAAATATTATGAATGCATGAATTTTTGGTCCAATTGTCTCCTCAGATGTGTATGGGATAATCAATGGTATGAGTTAATTTTTTAATAAGAATGTTCATATTTTCATGATTTACTTCCAAACAACTTGTATTGTGTTGTTTGTGTATTGGTTCCTTAAAATAGGGGTTCAAACTAATCCTGATAACTTTTTATTCCCAACTCAAGATGATCTGAAATTTCTTATGTAAGTGGAATATATCTTTCTACAGATGGGTTTTTAATAGTTTATAATTATTACGGGTATTTGTGAAGTTATGAAGCATTTTCCCATCTAATTTGAGAATGCATGCAAATTGTTAAATATAATGTCTGTCTGGGAAAATAGTCATAATTTTCAAATGGATTAATGAAAATGAATGAAATTTGGAAAATATTTTCATTGTATTTATTTATAAAATTTATTATTTTTTAAGAATAATTGGGCTTGTGAAGAAAAATATATATATGATAGAAAATTGTTACAAACTACATGCTCTTGAGCCAAGGTTTTGCATGATGAAGATGGAGGATCAAGCCTTTACTTGTTTACAAGAATTAGAAGATTAGTGAAGCAGATCAAATCATGAATTAAAATTTAGGTTTTAAAATAGATAAGAGGATAGTCAAGGTAAGCTTAAATCAAGGTAAGATTTCTACAAAAGACCTCACAATGAATACTCTTGTGTTAGTGATCAATCTTGATGAGTTAGAAGGTAAGAAACATGAAATCAATAAATTAAGCTTCATATAGGAATAGTGCACACCTATCCCATTTCAAAAAAAATAATGTAAGCATGATGGAAGGACAATTTGAATGATGTTTGAGTATAATATATGCAGGCTTGAGTGATTGAAAAGACTTGGAATGAGCCAAGATAAGCCTGTGGGTCAGTGAAATTAATCTTGAATGTTGATATGATAATAATCTAAGATAAGATTGGAATTGTTTGTGGTATCGAGTGTGAAGATACCTCTTTTATTATTCATTTTTATTGCTAATGTTGAAATTATTGAATGATGATACATGCAGATTGCGAGGTGATTGTAAAAGAGGAGACTACATGCAATCAAGGACTAGAAGAGGCTAAAGGAAGATAGGTGGCAAGAATAATCCCTAGAGCACATTGAATTTCAAGAAGAAAGAAGTCAAAATACCAAGGTGAAACAGACTTGGGTGAGACAAGAGAATAGACCAAAAGACTAGGGTGAAAAAGACCTAGGTGAGGACTAAGAGGATCAATAGACCAAGGTGGAAAAGACTTGGGTGAAGATCTAGTGAAATGGAGAAATTGAGAAGAGTGAAGGGCTTAGAAGAAGAGAGATGTCATAGGAGAATAAGAGATCTAATATCAGATGAAGAGATAGATGAAATAAGAGAGAATATTGAGGAGTTAGAGTCCATGGTAGAGACCATGATATAAGATGAAATCCAAGAAGTTGGATGGAGGATGAAAAGAGGGTGAAGTGGCCAGTCAAGCTACTCTGGTGGAGAAGAGAAAAGGGCAAGACTTGATTGCCTTGGAGAGAGAAAAGAAGAAAATTACTCATATAGAAATGAAGGATGAGTTACCTTGTGAGGAAGAGAAGATAGTTCTCATTGTAGATAACACGAATGAATACGTGTCTAAAGAGGCACTTGAAAAAGAAAGCATGAAGAATGAGAGAATTTCCATGATGGAGGCACTCATGAATATATTTTGTTTTCTTGTTTTGATTTCTAACTCTTTATTTCAGTTTGTGTATATCTAGATGAAATATGGTCTTAAGAAGATCAAAAGTATGACCTTGAAATCAACAATAAGTGAGTCAAATCTAGCATCTATGAGGAAAGAGGAGGAAGATATGAGAGATCTTGTAGTAGCTCAAGAAGAAGAAATGCACTTGGTAACATCCAAAGAAGAGGACAACAGAGTCATTCAGCTAGAAAATGAAGGTATAGAAGATGAAATTGAATTATATGATGCAATGGGAGATGAAATGGAGAAGGTACA
Organism: Taxus wallichiana var. yunnanensis; assembly: GCA_018340775.1. NCBI lineage: Eukaryota > Viridiplantae > Streptophyta > Pinopsida > Cupressales > Taxaceae > Taxus > Taxus wallichiana. Next base: position 469,941,038 of record CM031237.1, read on the forward strand.
TCAAAATGAAGAGTCCTTAGGTGGAGAAATTTTAAGCAAAGGTATGAAAATGCAGCATAATGATGAGAAGGTAAAGATAAATTTTGATTCTTATCATGCATATAACAAAGAAATTGCAAAGAGCCAATTCATACAAGAAATTACATATAAACAGGAGGTTTTCAAGATAAAATTAGCTTCTAAATATGATATTTCTAATGCCTTTAAAAATATAAATGTAGATGCACATGTTATGAAGGGGATTAATGAAATCAAAAAATTGGCTTACGATCATGGCTATATAGTTCCTAAATGGCTTAAGAAATCAAATCCTAAGGTAAAAAATCAAGTTTGGGTAGCTATAAATGTAATAAATGATGGATATACATATCAATAAGGTGTAGTTGATAGTGATGGGCATGAGAATATGATAATGGCACCTATAATCCTATGGAAGATAATTGAAGCACATCTAAGTAAGAAAAAGGATGAAGGTGGAATGAGAAGAAAACAAGAGTCATTATATGAGCATAAGAAACATGAGAGGTATACAAGAGAAATGAAAGGTAAAGAAGTTTCTTATAATGATTTGAATCATGATTTTTATGAGTATACTTATGATTTAATGCCTCAATTCAGTTTAGAAGAAGATGAAATGTGGAATGAGATGCCTATGCTAACCTATATGCGGTTGGGTGAAGAATCCAAATTGGCATGTAAAGATCAATGTTATGATTGGGTAATGGTAAAGAGTGAAGAGAATTCATACCTATCTAATGAAACTCATAATTACTTCTTGAGACAAGAAGAAGTGGTGAAAGAGCATGTTGATGTAAAATAGAGCTTAGAGGAAGAAAATAGAGATTTAGCTCCTAGATTTGATAAAAACAATGATGATATTGAAGATATAACATTGAGCGAAGAGTTGAAAAGGATATAATATATTCTAAATCCTTCTAGGGGGATATATATAGACTCAAATCAGAATAAGAATATCAATTATCAGATTGCGAGATGAGTTACGACAAGAACAAGATGAGGGGAAAAAGATAGATTTGAGAAAATTGCTTGGAGAACCAAATGAAATGGAAATGACCAGCAAGTATGAAGACACTCAAGGGGTTGCATGGCCTCAATTTTTTTCATCTAACCTTGATTTTTATTTTTTTAGCGTAGGTATAGAATTTTTGAGGATGAATGAAGTACATAACTCCCGTGAGAGAGCTCTTGAACGAAGAAGAGATTGAAGACATAAAAGACATGCATAATGATGAAACGTGGACATGGATTTTTGTAGCTGAGAAAGAGATAATGAGGATAATATATAATAAGAAAGAGAGAACTAAGAAAATGAGAGAGAAAGACCGTATCAAGGAAATCCAATCATTGATACTTTAAGAAAGACCTTGGAATCAGGCATACAATGAAGAATGATGAAGACACTACATTTAAACTGGAGTTCAAATATTTTTCTTACCCAAGGAGTATGATGCAGGAGAATATATTAGATGCTTTAAGTTAAAAAAATCAATTGAATAAGCCATCCAAGGCATATAAACATGTACTAGGAATTTAATTTATTTTCCCTCCAAAAGTTGAAGTTTGAATATTTGAAATTATACATGTAATTACTCTTTTCCTATGAGAATAAAAGTCAAAAATATGTTATTTAGTGAATAGGATATGTAGGAAAAGGGAGCTAGGTGTCATGGAGATCATATTTATCTGTCTTAGATCATGCTTGGTTGGCATAAACAAATATGCCTATCCTTATGTGGAAGTTGAGAAAATATCTCAACTAGAAAGGATTAGTCTTATCCTAGGGAGTAGGAATAGGATAGGATTTTTTTATTTAGAATGAAAAATATTTTTAGATAGAATTGTTTTTATTATGATAAAGAATAGGTTGATATCTCCATGAGGGGATAGGATATAAAATTAGTAGAATAAGTGTGTGAGTAGGAAAATGAAGAACATGGAAACCATGAAGAATATTGATTGTATGACAAAATTTGAAGGAACAAGAAGAAAAATATTATGAATGCATGAATTTTTTGGTCCAATTGTCTCCTCAGATGTGTATGGGATAATCAATGGTATGAGTTAATTTTTTAATAAGAATGTTCAAATTTTCATGATCTACTTCAAACAACTTGTATTGTGTTGTTTGTTCATTGCTTCCTTAAAACAGGGGTTTGAACCAGTCATGATAAATTTTTAGTCCTAACCCCAAATGATATAAAATTTGGTATGTAAGTAGAATATGTCATTATATAGATGAATTTTTAATATTGTATAATAATTAGGGGTATTTATGAAGTTATGAAACATTTTCATAACTGGTTTGAGAATGCATGCAAACTATTTGATATAATGTATCTGGGAAAATAGTCATAACTTTAAAATGGCTTAATGAAAATGGATGAAATTTGGAACATATGATACTTGTATGGATTTATAAAACATATCAAAATTTTAGAACAATTTTCCATGTGTAGAAAAAATATATATGACATAAAATTGTTGTAGACTATGTGCTCTTGAGCCAAGGTTTTGCATGATGAAGATGGAGGATCAAGCCTTTACTTGTTTACAAGAATCTGAAGCTTAGTGAAGTAGATCAAAGCATGAATTACAATGAAGGTTTTAAAATAGATAAGAGTATGTTTAAGGTGAGATTAAATCAAGGTAATTTTTCTATAAAATATCTCACAATGAATACTCTTGTGTTAGTGATCAATCTTGATGAGTTAGAAGGTAATAAGCATGCAATTAGTAAATTAAGCTTCATAGAGGCATAGTGCACACCTATCCCATTTAAAAAAATAATGTAAGCATTATGGAAGGAAAATTTTAATGATGTTTGAGTATAACATATGTAGGCTTGAGTGATTGACAAGATTTGGAATGAGCCAAGATATGATTGTGGGTTAGTGAAATTAATCTTGCATGTTGATATGAGAATAAGTTGAGCTAAGATTGGCATCAAATATTCTTTTGAACATAGTGATGGGGCCAATATCTACTAGGAAAATGTTTTCAACCCTCCCGAGTATATCATCGAGGAAATTGATTGAATCCATATATCCATGCATTACATATCTATAATTTTTCATCCACATAATTTTATATTATTTGTAATCTTTCCATTATTTCTATCTCAATTGTCTAAAATTTGGTTGAAACCCATCAAATAAATCCCATTGGCTCATGGGATTGGTTTTTTCCAAGAAATGTGCCTCTTAATTATCTAATATTTGTATGGCAGGCCAAGAATGTGTCTCAATAACTTGCACGCCTAATTCTTCCATTCTATAAGGTGTCGAGGAAACTAGTAGGAGACACACATGAACTAGCATACAATGGATAGATTTAAAGGGGATATAATGAGTGCTAAGGTCACATATCTAGAGGGAAGTAATCCCTACACTAGGTCAACTTAGGGTTTCCAAGGCCCACATTCAAGATAGAGGAGAGTACCCTACTAAGATATCAATAATTGGGTGAGAAGAGGTATGGATCGATAATAGATAAGGAAAACATGCACAATGTAACTAAAATGAAAGTAATAGAAAGCTAAGGAGCTGATCAAATAAGAGCACTATGTTAACTAGCATCAATATACATGTAACACTAAGCTAACATAGAGAAATGGGGAAGGGAAATGAACTAATATATGAAAAATGACAAAGATAGTTAGAGAACTCACTTGTACCTATAGGGTGGTCATTGATGCATCTATATCTCTAGAGAAATAAAAAACCAAGAGATAATATCTATTAATTGGAGAAGGGGAACACCATTCCTATCCTAGAATCACTATAAATGACCCAATAGTGCAATAAATCCAACAAAGAAGAAGAGTTTCTAAACCAATCCAAGAAATGCATAAGATGAACCAAGAGCTGAGTGAGAAGATATGAAGTTAGCACAAAAGAGCATAGCAAGTGGTAGTTCCTAATATTAGATCTTCCTTCCTTTATGAATGTCAATATGTGGTGAGCATATATACGATGTCATCACCCATGGGTGATGGTTTCATCAAAGAAAAACCTTTTCTTGACACCATTGCCCATGGGAAATGTCATCGACCAAGGATGATAAATGAGGTGATGTGTTATACAAAGAAAAAAAAAGAGTGTTATAGATCATGAGAATAGATGGAAAAAGTACCAAATGGTGAGATGCAAACAAAATTTCATGAGTGCAATCTATATGAGACCTAAATGGACAAGGATAAATAGTGCGAGGAAAAATAAGGATAAGGCGACATAGAGATACTTTCTCTATGTATTGTCTCTAACCCATAATGATTACGTGAGTAATCATTCCCCTTTCTTAGTATGCCCCTTAAGGAACTTGCTCAAAAAAATAGATGTATCAGTGACCCTTATTTGTATAAAGGAAATTGTTAGTAACAGGTATGGAATATGAAAAGTGAAAAAATAGGTGTATGCATATGCCCAAGCCGTTGATCACCACATGTCACAATAGAGAAACATGGGGTGGTCAATGGAAAGTAAATGATCCATAACATCGATATAAAAAGTAGATAATGAAAGAAAGAGCATAAATAAGTGCTAAAAGGACTAGCTAAAATGAAATCTACCCACCACTATGTACCAAATAGTTTCATTAAGCCCTACAATTACGGGAAAAATCAATGTTGCAATAACCCTAAAGAAGCAAAACTGAAAAGAAACACTAGAGGATCATCAATAAAATAAGACATAAATCACCTACCTAGGAGCCAATGGGATGGATATTGTGTCATAATGTCGAGATATCGTAATGGTGTTAAAAATAAGGGAAAATAGAAGATAATTGAAAGTATGTATGTAATAGGTCAAAATGAATGGTTTGAGATGAAGGTCAAGATGCAATAAATGGTGCGTGTTGTAGAGTTTGGGAGTAAAAATGAAAGTCATTAAAATATTTAGGTTTATCGTGACCAAATTTGAATAGAAAATTTTAGTTTTATATAGTGATTTGGTTTGTTTATTTTCTTATTGCTATTTTTGGAATTGATAGAAATGATCTCTAGAATTCCAAATTTGGGTGTATTTTGATGTCATGACATGAGTACAAGGCGGCAATGGAGAATGACGAGGTGGAGCACGCAGTGGGGCATGACCATGGTAAAGTTGTTGTATTTAATTTCGTTGATTATATTAGGTGTTAGTTGGTATTTGTTATTTTTTAGATTCATTTGGGCATAATTCTTTTCCAAACTTACATCATTGGGTAGGTTAGGAAAAATACAAGTGGGTTTGAGAGGTATTGCATTTTTATTTTTCATTCTTTTAGATTTTTACAAGTCAAAATTTGAAAATCACGACCACTTTTTGGCTTGACACCGTCGGCCCCTTTGTAACAAGAGGGCCTATGGTGTCAAAGTGGAGGTAAAAATGGAGCTAGGTGCCAATGGTGTCTTCCATAGGGTCAATTGTGTAAGGTAATATTTTTGAGGGGCTGATGGTGTCTAACAAAGGGGTGATGACATAGGAAAATTATAGGTATAGGTTGTATCCTTTGATTTTTGATCCAATTCGATATTTTAGAAGTATAATGTTTATTTTTTTGTCATTTTTTGGATTTGAAAGACCATAATATCCATCAATGGAAGAGTGTAGATGTATCATGACTCAATGTTATGATTGCTAGACCAATTCGGGAAGAGTTGACCCGATTGCGGGGTTGGATTTTTGGGCACATCATGTAGATTCCTAGGATACCATTAGATTTGGATTTATTACAAATTTTCTTAGTTGCATGGGAGACTAAATCCAATACCTTTCGGTGGTGTCATGGATAGGAGACCATGGAGATGCATCTGAATTTGGAAGATGTTCATGGGATTATGGGGTTACCTATTAGAGGAACCCATATGTATTTTGATTTGAGTTTAGATGTTGTAGAGAGGAGAGCATTAGATATATGGGATACTAAGAGAAATACATATGATGAGAGCATGACGTGTGTCGGACTCAACGTAGTATAAGCTATAGGGATTCCGGATATCCGAGAAAGTAGTTATAATGATCTTTATGGCATGGATAGTGTACCATAAAATAGATGGATCCATCTCATTATTTCTTATTGTTGTATGTAGAGATTTTATTGATCATAGGGTTTTGTTCGGTGAGGAATCACCATATGTGTGTAGTTGGCGCATGATTTATATAGATTCAGTGCAAGGGTCGAGGGTTGTGGAACTCATCATAATATTGTTGTGTTGATAGATGAGATATTATCGATGTATAAGATGACGGGGACACCACAAGAAATAGTTGAGGATGCCCCGAGAGTGATTTAATATGCACAAGGGCTATTAGCGAGGTCACTTAGATCATTCCAAACACTAGCACAGGTGGGTCCGGATGATGTTACATGGTATCCCTTCATAAGGATTTGTGGATCGGTGGCCTAGTTCAACTAGAGAATATTTCTTGATACTATCAACGAGGTGATAAGGCATTATGTTTACTGGGTGGAGACTGATGTGGTGAGCGGGGTCTTGAGGTAGTTTGGGTGGCTAATTCCCATGGTGACACTTTGTCATTACCACCTTAATAACATCATCATGTCGAGAGGCCATAGGAATAGAGGTAAGGGTACTAGCATTATGACCCCTTAAGATTATTGGGGATTATTAGGGCCCACCATGTATCGTAGCGGTTAGTTTTTGGAGGAGCGATCCGATAGAGGATTAACATATACAAGTCCGTAGGTTAGGGTGCATGTGGAGATAGTTCTAACACTAGAGGAGTAGTAAGGAAACCAACACCATGGCTTGGGGAGCATAAGATGTGGTAGTCGTGAGGAGGTGACTTGACATCGATCCGGGTTTATATGGTTGTGAATTTGAGACATAGTCCTATACCATAAGCATGCAAAGGGGACATTGTATTGGTGCCACAAGATAGGTGGGCATTTTATGTAGGAGCGAGACATCATTGTGATGATGAGAAGGAGGTATTGGGAAGTTGTAGAGATAAAGAGACCATTATGGAGAGGCCCTATGAAGCCATAAATGCTTTTCATTAAGTTACTTAGATTATTTTTATAAAATGATTTTTACGCCATATTGATATTGTAAGTAACATGCATCATTTTTGGTTTTACATAATGGATTGTGGAGGATTGGCACTCCTTGATAGAGATTTTCCACCATGAGATACTACATCTAGTGTTGGATGTCCAGGATTTGCAGTGATGGTGGATCCGAAGCACCATTAGTTGGGGCTTTAGTGAGTTCATTTTGTCTAGTTGAAGAGGCATACCGGACATTATGATGATATAGGGATACACAGTCATTGTTATCTCACCGGAAACATAGGCGTGATGTTGTAAAGTCTATTACAAGCACAAATGGCCTTGGTTCAGAGCATGTAACTCACCTATCAGATGCCTAGAGATTGAAAAAATATTTTTAAATGATCCATATTTGTTCTATTCTAAAAAATTATGATTTTTTTGGTTAAAAGTGATTATGGGGAGTATAGTGTGAGGACTAGTTACTTGATGGAGTTAAACCCAAGGTAGAATATCTTTCGGTGTAAGGACATATGGGATAAGCATATCATTCCTAAAGTTGAGATTTGTATGCTTTCTTTCCAAAATAAGATTTTGATTATAGATAACCTTGTAAAAAGAGGTATGACTATTCCTAACTAGTGTAATTTATATGAAAAATATAATGAGCGATCAATCATATGTTCATGGTTTTTCCTTTTATGTGTCATATTTTGGGGAAGTTTAATAACTTTGTTTGATCTTAAGTGTGTGATTCCAAGTTTAATTTTTGGTATGATTAGTCAATGGAAGTCTCCCTTTTTGGCTTATATTTTAAACAAGGATTATAGGTTTTCCTTGCCTCATATTTTTTTTTTTTGTGGGGGGTGTATAAAAAGATAAAAAATAGAATATTTAAACTGAAAAAATACCAATTTGATGATGCAAGGAAATGGGTCATCAATAAATTTCTAAAAACTTATCTTGCACCAAAATTTGTAAGGGTGGTAAGATTTAGAGTCAAGAGATACAATAGGCTTACAACTGGAATCTAGATATTTATAATAACAATGAAGAGGGTATTTTAAAGGATAGACATATGGTGAAATGGACTTGTCGAGATGATGGGGTGGATAAAACTTAACTTTGATGGTACCTCGAGGGTTAACTAGAAAAATTTGGTGGGGTGGTATATTAAAGGACTATAAAAGAAATATGGTGGTTACCTATCAAGGCCTATGGGAAGGAAAACAAATCATTATGATGAGGATTAAGAAAAATTATTGTAGAAGGTGATTCCTAAATATTGTCAAGTATCTTAAGGGTATGTCTAAATTTAGTTTGACAATTCAAAATATTATGAAATATTGTTCAAAGTTGTTAAAGGATTTTGGTGAAGTTATTTTGAAGCATACATATAGGAAGGGTTATGCTTGTGAGGATATATTTTATAATATTGGGATAGATATGGAAGGACTAACTAAGCTGGATCATTATAAAATAAATAATTGATGATGTCAAAGCTAAAAGAAATGAAGAAAAATGTTATTATTAATATGACATCCATGTTTAATTGCTTGCATTTGTAAGGTAATTTTAAGTCTTTTTAAGGAAAGCAAAAGATATAGTCCATCATATCTTGGGCAAGTATAAAAGTGATATTTTCACTTGTATGACTCATTATAAAAGTGATATTTTTAAGACAAGGTAAACCAAACCCTAAGTTTCAAGGAGAGTGACCTAAGATAGGGGCAAAAGGATTTTGAATATTGATGATGATAATGGGGAAGAGGATCCAAAGGAGTATTTAACCCTTGGTGATAAAATTGTTAGTTTTATAAATAGGAAGTTGTCTAAATATGAGGATAGAGGCAATGTCGGTATTAGGGAAACAATCATTCTTGAATAGTTTTCGGTGACGGGGGAACTTTGAAGAATATTCTAGTCATATGGTCTAGGATCATTATGGGGATTTTAATGGTCATATCAATATCATGGAGAAGGTTGGATGTTTATTTGTGAACATTGGTAAAGGGATAATCACCAAAATAAAAAGAACAGGGAAGAGATTTCTTCTCTTAAGCTTGAAATTAGGAAGCTTAAGGCTTTTAATGTTATCACAAAATAGAGACAAGAAATTATAGAAAATAAGAAAGCTATTATTAAAGAGATAAAGGGTATGAAGGAAAAAGGGTGGAGTAATAAGAATAATGATGACAACGTGGATAAGACTAAGGCAAAAACATATGCCCCGGGATAAGAAAATTGAAGCCAATGAACTATAAAAGAAATACTAGGCTCGACACTAAGGGAATGAATGATATAGAAATACAGTAAAGTTTCTTTTTGCTGATTTTTTTCCAAATTTTGGGTCTTTTTACAAACTATTGGCATATGGTTTAGATATCTCTTTAAAAATAAACAAATCTAAATAGTGTTTGGATCAAGATTTTTTGTCCTTGTTTCTAGGATTTTTTTAAAAATTTTATGGCTATTGTATATATTTCTCGATTTTGTATAAGGTTTTTGGTCAAAATCTAACTTTTTAGCTAATCATTTTGTATAAATATGTACCCCAATCAATTGTAAAGGTAATTTCATCTTAATATTTAGGTGAGATGTAAATTAAGTTGTATCTTAAGAACCTATCTATAAAAAATAACATCTCATATCTAGCCATAACATATACTATGAAATCATTGGATAGTAGAGGGAAGTTCACCATAGGATGAGAAAGGTTAAGGTTGTTAAAGTTGATGAAATTATGGATGGATAAGTGACCTTATTACGAACATGTACAATGTTTGAGACTCATTTGGAATAGTCAACCAGTCGAATAAATTTAACATATAGAATTTTTGTGAGATCTTTCTGGAAGTGTTTGGAAATTTCAAGGGAAAATTTCCTATTTTTATTTGAACAAAAGTGACATCACAATAAGTGATGATGTTATGCAGAAAAACCTTGGGATTAATTTTAGGCATTTGAGAATAAAGCCAAGAAATATCTCCTTGTTATTAGTGTAACATTCCTAAAAATCCAACCAATTTTTGTTCACATTTTATTTCAAATATACTATCATACTTCTTAGGAAACATAGAATTCATCCCTTTTCATATAGTTTGCATATAAAGTCCTTAAGTAATAAAAAAATTCTATAAACTATTCTACTTCATTTTTAAAAATATGGTTGACAAAAGTCACCCATTACATCCATGTTACTCAAAATATTCCAACAATACTTGTAATGTTTATTATTTTTTGATAATTTACAACTAACTTGAAATAACAATATATAATAATAGTATTCTTATTTCAACCCAATTTAATATTTTATTTTATTATCGTCAATAGGTTCAACTCATATTTATTTATTGCTTCTCTCTATATTTTATTATGTGGAGCTTATAAATAATTTTACCTAAGATTGGGATGAGTTTGCCTTACTTGTGGAACCACATTCATAGGAGTTTTCTAAACTTGAATTTTTGCTTGTAAACATTTTATGGATGAGTGATACATATTGTCATCTAGTGCTAAAGATAAATTCATTTACAATAAACAATTATAAATTAAATGTAAGCACTTACTGGCATGCCAAGTGGTATCCTCAAATAAATCCATATTATAAAACTCCCTTGCTAACATTTATAATTATAGAAAATACAATTTTGAGAAGATAACCAAAGCATTGAGATTTCATGAAACCACAATTATTGAATTTTTAACATCCAAATCTTAATTAATATTTGTCATGATAATAATTTATATGTGATTGTGACACTTGTCACTAATATGTATTATCTTCAAACCTAGATTCCAAGCAATAAAGTTATTTTCCTCATAAGTCTACTTTATTAATTTGTGAAACTTATCACAAATATGAGTTGCCAAAGTTTGGGAATTTTTTTAGTTCAACACTAACTTTTACAAAGTTACAAAATCCTAGGAATATAAAATTATGCTAAATAGAATGATCACACAAGTCTAAATATTTTCTTTTCAAACATAGAAATCTAACACATAATGTTTTTTTTACATAAAACAATTGTTTGACATTAGAATTATTAGCTTAGGATAACCCACTATCTATCATTAACCAACTTTATATATATATGAAGGAGAGAAAAAATCAACCACTTTTCCATTGATTTCTATACTTGACATAAATACAATACCTTTAATGCATTTGATCATAAATATTGTTGGTTAAGACTAAATAAGACATGTAATCTTCCTTTATACAAGATAAATTTCCCAATCCCATTGAATTAAAAAGCAATTCACAGGAATATAAACTTGATGTGATGAAAGAGAATACATAGTAAATTAAATTTTCCCAAAACTCAACCATCAATATGATTTCATTACATTGTATTAGAATAGTTAACTAATATACATAGCTTAATAAAAAAGAGCACACCATCCATAATTAAAGTGACACTTTTTATGGATTTTATACAATAGAAAATTATATTAAATAAAGTGAGTTTATGTTCTCTAATCCAAGAGAATCTTATTAATATGATAAAATTATTACCAAAATCACATAAGAGTCCAAAGGACCAAATTTAAGGACATGTTCATTTAAACAACCAAAAATTATTTAAAAACATAGATATTTATGTTTGAGATTGTTATTAGTCTCATAAATACTTAGCTATATGTATAATTATTCAAATCAAAACACTTTGAATAAAAAATTAGTGTAATTATTACCAAACAAAAGGTCGTAACCATTCATTACAAATCCAAAACTAATCTTTTTCTTTTAGAGTACTTCATTAATCACAACACTAGTCCATTAAATTAAAACACTATTATCAATGAATGATAGAGTTTTACATTGAATTACCTCCATAAGAAGATTATTCTTAGCTCTTATTTCAAAATAATCTACCTCTTAGTTATTCCAAAAGTATATCATGCCCAACAAGAGAAATAAAGGAATGAAAAATATATAACATTCACTTTACCCAAAAGCAGGAAATAATGATCCCTCTATAAAAGTAAGTGTTTTTGGACCTACCCTTCTCATCCATCAAAAATCATCATATAAGTAATCTCAAGGGAGAAAATGAAAATTTTAAAAAATAAACATCCATTTCTCTCTCTCAAAGAAAACATAAATTAAACACACTTGTATCCATAAAACAAATACATAGTACACAAAATCTCTTAACCATTGTGACATACTACCATTGAGGAAAAATATAAATAATATAAATCCTTGTACCTTACAACCATATATGGCCTAAGTACAACCTTATATATATATATATATATATATATATATATATATATATATATATATATATATATATCTTGGTACGATGCAACCATATATGGGATACATATAGTTTATCAAAAATACTTATTCACGATAACCATCTAAAGGCTAAGTACATTATGTAATATAGATTTGTTCTTATATAACCATTCGGGGTAAATTATGACCCAAAATCCATTTTCTACTTTTCCATATTATACAAGTGTTCCATCTAAATTATAACCCTAAATTTAAAGTTCAATTTTCTATACTATCTAAATGTTTAGGGTAACTTATAACCCGTTAATTATTATGTAATAATTTAGGGTAAATATTAACCTAAACTCCATTTCATGTGCTCCATACAACTATAAACATTTAGGGTAAATTACTACCCATTTTTAAATTTTCCAATTAAAACTAGATAATGATAGAGAATGTATAAGAATCCACACACATGAGCTGTGGTATACAAGAGATGGGATTAATTTCATACCTCAAATATGATAATATCAACAACAATATACATACAAATTCCTACAACTTCCTTTTCTCTTCAATCCATTTTCCTCTTCTCTTATTTTTCAAATGTCCTTATGCATGATTTCTTCCATACTATCCTCTTCTTATCTCTTTCTTTTCTTCCAAAATTATTTTCCATAACCATTTCCAAAATCACCCTTTGAGATATTTATAAAGTGAAGCTCTATAGTTTTCTCCAATTTCTTTACCATATTTCACCATTACCCTATTTTCTAGGTAACTATCTTGAGTGGGAAATTCACTCCATGAAACCTTCTTGACAAGTGTATAATCACTTATTCCAAATGTAAATTTTTTTATTAATTTATTTTATTGAAGTGTATTTTAAAATTAATAAATAATTATTCTCCAAAATCCAAATATAACATTATTATCAAAAAATAATTTCTCTAATCCTTTTAATTTTCTTTGTAATAATTTTTGTACTCACATACTAAGCTGTATGTTCTCTTAATGATATGCATTACCCACTGGGAGTAATTAAACCTTTCTCTAAACTAAGCAAGCCTTTCTCTACAATAAGTGTTATTAAAATCATATGCCACTATCCCTTAAACTAAATAATTATAATATACCAATGTTAAATCACATGGTTCATCCCAATGTGCTCAAAGCACTAGAGGTGGTTAAGCTTAATCACAACACAACATTCCACAAACAAGAATACTAATGTAACTATCACATTTACAAAATTAAAATGCATATACAAATGACATCTACACATAATTAACAAGAGAGAGAGAGAGAGAGATAAATACAAAATTGTCTTGTTGTTCTTCCTCTAGGGCTACCATATGCAATGAAATCCTAGCTCAAATTAGGACTACATTTGGACATACACATATCATACAAGATATAAAATTATCATGGTAAAACGGAGTCAAAAAGTAATCATAACATTATATGTTCAATATTTCTAAAATATCAAAATAACCATATAATTCCCTATCAAGTAGGTAACTGGATTATGTAATACCTCTAATGGAAACCTGAAATAGTCAATTTAGAAAAATAACATATATGTCAATCATATAAGATATATGTAGATACTATTTACAACATGCTTCCAAATCAACAACATGATAGGTGTTTGGGATGATATGGAATCAGCCGAGGGTATTTGACCAAAAGTATCTTTTTGTGAAGATTGATTTTGAGAAATTCTATGATAATATATAATGGCCTTTCACTATTTTATGCTCCAAGCTCTCGGTTTTGGACCTTGTTTTGTATGTTACGTCAATGTTCTTTTTAAGATGCTAGATATTTCATCTCCATCAATGGAGACTAATATTCTAGATTTAGAATCTTCATATCAATCGGAAAAGGAATTCCTCTCACCCCATCCCGATTCTCTTTATGTTTTGGTTGAGGAAGGATTTAGCTATTTTATGGCCAAATATTCATTCCAAGGCTTGGTAAAAGGAATCATTATTAGTGTAGGATATTGATTTTCCGTGTATTTGGTTATTTACTCGGATCTTTCCTAAAATCATGGGATATGCTTGTTTAGGTGTACCATTTGTGTTGAGTTAGCTTACCAATTGTGTTGAGTTAATTTACTAGTTGTGTGGAGTCAACTCTATTGCCAGTAATAGTTAGTGAGATTTATTCACCACTTCTAGTATGACTTAGTGAGATTTATTCACCACTAATCTAGGTGGTAGTTGAACTTCCCTCTTATAAATGTACATCACTTGAATCATTTTATGAAATGGAGAATTGAGTTTATTTGGAGTCATTCCTTCCTTTTGCATTTTATCTCGTTGTTCTTCATAACTTGCAAATTTGTATGTGTGTGCTTAGTATTTCCTTTGTGCAATTCATGTTTCACATTTCTCACTAGTGCACTCTTCGATTTATCATATCCTAGTGTTCTCAATAATCATGCCCACTAAATATAAATAAAATCTCATCAATAGATACTTTGTATATGATTCCTTACTTACCTTAATTCGGGAAGAATATTCAATGGAGAACACCATAAAATGTATGGGTATTTTTGCCTTGCATATAGCTCCACCATTTAATGGAAAATGACTGAGGTCTATAGGAAATAAATCACTCTCAAACCTCCATGGTTGTAAGGATATAAATGGAAATGGATTCAACCTTGTGTCCAATTTAAATTCCTTGGCATACCATTTTCTTTCATCTTTTTATTTTGAGTTGTGGACCCATTTTGTTCAACAAGTGAAAAAAATATTGCTTATTGGGTTACCAAACTCCTCTCTCTTTCAGGGAAGTTCCAAAGTTTGGGATACCTTCCATTTCTACTATTCATCTTGATGGCTTCCCTCCAAAGCAATGTATTCCAAACTTGAAATAATTCTTAGAGAATTATTATGAGATAACTCTTAGGGATACAAATGGTTTCACGAGTAGTATGGGACATTTTTGTTGGCCTAAAGAAATAAGAGGTATGAATATATTAGACATAAAGATCCAAATAACCTTTATAAGTGTTGTTGGTTTCTGATTTGATCTTATTCTAAATCATGGCACACTTTTACACCCCGATAAATTGGTGTGTTTTTCCCTCTTTGTTTTCTCTTCAAATTTTCTCGGGATGTTCAATGTTTCCCTGAGCTTAAAAATTGACCAACCCATGGCGTGATCTGGTCAAATGTTCATGTATTTTATAATTCCTTAATGTTTCATATGTTTCTTGATTGATTTAGTGATTTGCATGTTTGAGGGTGTTATCTAATTTCCTCCATTGCTCGTTAAAATTAGATAACAAGAAGATTCCTGCTGGATTGACCAAGTAAGTTATGAGATTCCTACAGATTCAAGTCCCACCAGGGGTCAAGCCTTTGGTGATATGGGAAAAGGACATAGTTGAATCAATGATAAAAAACTAAATCGGGACAATCCAACTCAAGAATGATTAGCGGGCTTGCGAACGGTGCCAAGTGTCAACCCGGTGCAATTCCATAAATTGAAGGGGAAAGGAAGCCTCAAAATCTCATGGGGCTTACACATGGAGTCAACTATAAGGGTCCTACCTAAAAATGGTCTTCGCATTAATATGCAGAAATTCCATTACTTACCCAAAGATATATTAGAGGGCTCATGAGAAGGTGCCATGTGTCAGCTCAATGCACTTCCAAAAGCTACGGAGAAAAGCCAAGACCCCATAAATGCACTTGGCTTCCATGTGGATCTCACAAAAAATGGACTCCAAGTTCGAAGCAGGTTGCAAAATATTGGTGACAGGCCAAATACCATGTATGGGAAATTATGAAACCCATCTAGAAGTTTTAAATGCTTAGATCTTTTCAAAAGGTAAAAGGCGAAAAATCATTTGGCTTGTCTTTTTAGCAATAGAGTTAATGCACAGTTCCATGTAAAGAGTGTGAACCTACAAATACTCAATTTGTTCACCTACACTCGAAGGGTCATTTTAATAGAACAACATAAAAATAGGTTCCATCGGAATCATGAGCCCAGAACCCGATGCATAACAATTGAGAAGATATGTAATAAAGATTTGAAAGGATGTTCCTTAAAAGGTGAGTCCACTTCAAGGGAGTCGGTTGCAAAATAGTTAAAGATGTATTAAATGGGTATGGATCTCACTCCTTAAATAATAGATCATGGGGAAGTGTGAGATAGATCTCACAAATCTATTTATGTCACTTCGCACCATTTACCATAACTTGCAAGTAGTTGGGAGATGGTTTGGGAATTATCTTATTATCTTCTTCTCATCCTATATATTGTAATCGAAGGTTTCATAACACACATCGGGAGTTAGTCAATTCTTCTTTTCTATCTCAGTTCCTCTTCTATAAAAGGTAGGGGGTCTGGAGCTCTAGCCTTCTCTCTGAGCTTTGTAATAGCACTCTTCTTGCCTCTTATCTATTTTTATACTATGCACATATTTTGGAGTAATATAATATGCCCTATGGTGCATTTTTTCCATCCTTTGCATATCTATATTGTATCTGATAGCCTTTATTTTGATGTTGGTATATTGTGCATACTTATAATGTTATTACTAGTTCTGAAGTTGTGCTTAGTAGTTTGAAGTGGTGTTCTGTGTGAATCTATCTTTGGACTGTGGTGCATTTTGTCCACCCTTTTCATTGCTCACCTTTCCCCATTTCAGGCAGTTGGATTCTTGATTAAAGCATCTTCTTCTAACGCATTTCCTTAGTTAGTTTTACATTTCTTTTAAATCTTTCTCCTAACCCTATCCCACACTAGAGAAGAGCCAACTTCTTTAAAATTTGGAGGTTACCTTAGGGTGCATGTCCCACTAACCTAAGGTATCCAACGACTCTGATGGTTCATCCACAAATATAATCATCAACAAGGGGCATGACTAGTGTTACTATGTCCTTAGTGGGTGTTATTAATCCTTGAGAATAAGGGATGTAGCTCTTTGAATTAAGTTCTCTACAAATATGCAAGTTTGTAACTTACAATTTCACTCTCGAGGTGTAAAAAAAAGGAATATTTGGAGCTCTTAAGGGTATGTGGGACTTTTGAGAAACTTTGCATTATTTGCAATGTTGTTAGTTATGGTTATAATTCTATCCCGAAAGAGGTATATCCCACGAATATGTTTCCATTTTTTTAACTTTATATAAAGTCACAATTGATCTTGATATACAACTTGCAAAGTCCTCCTTAAATGCCGAAAAGAAGAATATTCAGAGAATATTAATGATGCAAGGTAGAAAGTAATTTTTTTAGTCTTGTGGTCTGTAACTTTGTAGTTGTAGGAGTGTAATTTACAATCCCATCTCCAAAGTGCAATGGGAAGAGACACGTGGTGTGATCTGGTAGTAGTTTTCTAGGGAGCATTCTTACGGTTTGGCGGTTAGAAGTCTTGAAATATTTGTAATGTTGAAAACTACCTCTCTATCCTTGTGTTGTCATGCAAATGTGTTGCATAAAAAATTAAAACTTTCAAGCATGAAAAATAATCCCAAATTTGAAAATTTGAAGCAAGTACATGTGTTTGGATTTGTGTGACAAGGTCAGTAATTTCATTCAGTGAAGATTAACTTAAGACTAGCCCTCTAACATGCTCAAAAGGGCTAATTTTTGCCTTTTCAAGGAAAATTGTGCATCCTCCGAGAGGGTTTCAAGAGACCAAACTCATCTGGAAGTGGTATTGAAGATATATGAAAATTTTGGGACTTATTTAGGAAATTTTAGGGAATTTTGGAGGTTTAGGGATAATTTGTATAACAAGTTTCTAAGGTGTAAGGAGTGTATAACTAAATTTAGAACCTAGACTTCATTGGATGATTTCGGGAGATCTGTAAGGATTTAGGAGTCAATAAAATATTCATTGGAAATATATAGGAATTATCTACATGTTTGAAGCTTTAATTTTCTTACAAGACATGTTTACTTCTCAGGGAAGATCAATCTATGTAGACACACCTTATCGCCCGAAGAAAAAGGAGTCATTTCGGGGAATAATTGAAGGTTAATAAACATCTAATTATTATTATAATGCTCTTGGGATTCTAAATCATAATAAAATTCATCATAAATGACCTCTTGGAGCTCGGGAATCACTTCCTCAAGTTGTCTCTCTTGTAGGTATATTTCTCATGAGTTAGTCATTTTTAGTGGGACACGTGTCAGCACCTCCTCGAGGTGAATTTGGTGTCCCTCTTGTGCCCATTATTAATGGGATAGAGGGGACACAAAAATTTCCCCTCCTCATCTCTCCTCCCTAGACCCCATGTGTGACCAACTTGCAGCCCCAAAGTGCTTAACATGTTAAACCCCACCTTGCAAAAACACAAATAACTTATTTTAAATCATATGTCTTCACACATTTGGAGTGTTCATCCATATTTGAGGCCATTAAACCTGAAAATTTATCAAAACATAGCCACAATTCTGTCAAAATTATTCCATGGTATCCATGATTGCTAGAACAGAGCTTTTATTATTGTTAGCAAACCAAAAGTTGATTGCACCAAAGTTTTTAAGCGAGTTTTATTCTTCCAAGAATCCATGTAATCACTATAAATCAAATACTCCATTAATTGATGTCATAATAGATTCATACCTAAAACTTATGCCCTATAAATTTAGTTTTTGATTTCTGAGTTCGATGAAGACGAAACACGACAAAAATTGGAGCATGAGATCGCGACGAAGAGTCAAATCCAAAAATAATGTTTTGTTGAAAATCTAGGGAGAATGACTACTTAATAAAAATATAATATTCCCATTCACATGATAAAAATATTAATTCCTTCAAATTGCAAGCTCGATCACTCGAAGCTTATTTGGAAATAGGGCAAAATAGCAAAGCGAGTAAAATCAAATTTTTTTCCCAAAATAGCAAGTCTAGAAAAACAACTTTGCTAAAATAAAAACTTAATAAAAAGGATAAATCATCATTAGTGGAAGTGAATTAAGTGGGATATAATATTTAGAAGATAAAATTTTAGAAAAAAGGTAAATTTCCTTAAATAACGACTTACGGTCCGACTGCACAAATAGAAATTGTCGAGTTTTGGATGTAGAAAGTTTTAGTGGCTCTAATTTCACTCATCTTGTTTCTATTTTCCATAATCATAGGTTTTTAATATGATATCATAGATAAAATGAGTAAATTCGCCCTTCACGAGTTTGTGAAGCATCAATCTAGTCATAATTATGTCAAGATCGAGAAAAAACATCTCGAGGCACAACGGGTGAAAGCCGAGAGATATTCTGTGATCGAGAAAATATTTGAAAAGAGTCAAAATCTCCATTATAATTAAAGCTAAAGGGGTCATCGTAACTATTTTTCAATTGGTATACATCATCATCTATCAAGGTGAAATTTGGTTGAGGTGAGCCAAGGTGAGTTGGTTGAGGTGGTGGTTGAGGTGATGCGAGGTGAGCTAGTTGAAGTGAGCTAGATAAGATAAACAAGTTGAAAGAGCTCAATGAGCCAAGTGAGATAAGTGAGGTGATTGAACCAATCAAAGCATATAAGCATTCAAGCCATTTTACATGAAGGAGCAAGAACTCACCCTTTCCTATACGAGGTATGTCTTCCCCAATCGAAGAGATTTCCCACAAAGAATAAGAAATTATCCTACATAGAGCCTCTGAAGATGATCCAACAATTGAGATTGTGTCAAATCTGGAAAAATTCATTCCCATGGATTCAATAAATTATAGAAAGTGAGCCAATAAAAATTCAGCACGCTATGTCAAAAACTTTGAAATCCAAGTGAAGAAAGAAGGTCTAGACAATATTATTGAGGAGATGACTCCGTCGAGAATATATGATTCAATCCACATATAATTGGTTCAGCATTCACATGAAGGTGATTCTCATCTATTCAAGGAATCCTCTTCCCGACTCTTTTCTTGGAACAAAGAGTAAAAGAAAACAATTGAGCAATTGGAAGAATAGGTAAAAACTCTCACTTATAACATTTAACCTTTCTTAGATCTCGACTCAACACCTTCACTTCCTATGGAAAACATTCCTCCAATCACTATATTTTACCCTAAGGTGATCAATAAAACACAAGGTTATATGATGTATGGGAAGGCTAACCAGAGGCGGATTGAGAAGATCATTAAGAAACGTAAGACATTGTTTCCGAGGAGGTTATCTCTCTAATCAACTACATTCTTTCCACTTTGTCAGAGGTGAAGAAAGTGAAGGAAGATATTGAAAAATATAAGATCCACTAGGATGAGGTGTTCCCAATTGTTTCTGAGATGAGCTCTTTTGACTCTTACACCCTCATGAGTAAGAATATGTTTACATTAGATAGTGAAAACTTGTCTCTAGTTTGGGCATGCATTATGGACGAAAGATATAAAATGCTCAAAGATGCAATCTTTGAACTTGTCTCTTGTGAGTATTGAACTAACAACGAAGTACAATATGCTAAAAGTGGCGAAGCATGATGGAGAGCCCATATAATTATTTTTTCTAAGCGAGACAGTGCACGAAGGTTTTGAAGATTGAAGTTAAGTCTTGTGAAGTCTATATGATTTTTTTAGGTATTGAATGAATAGAGCTTTGAATCGGTAAGTCAAATAGAGTGAGTGAATGTTTTTAGAGGTCAGATTGTAGGTGAAAGGTGATTAAGAGCTTGATATTGCAGGTGAGATAAGAAGTTCAGTTTGCAAATTTAGGATTACAATCAAGGTCCATGCCACAAATTGAAACAAAAGGGAATCAGGAGAAAAAATGGAGGAGTGAGAAAATATAGAGGTCGTCATCATTTGTAAGAGACAATAAACAAAGTGTGACCAAAACTCAAGAACAAGTCTAAGTTGCATCTTAGCATATAGGTAGTTATAGCCTCCTTGTAAGTAATAGCTTAAATAATATCAATTGTAGAGTTGAAACTCACTAAAGGTCAGTTGTTGTTGAACCAAACTTTGGAGTTGCAACTCCAAGTTGAGTTGAAGCTCAACCATGAAATTAATGTAACTGATATAAGACAATTTTTTCCTAAGCCTAGTTCTTGGTTTCAATGGATTTATTTTCCAATTTAGGTTTTCCACATTAAAACTTGTGTCTCTATGTACTCTCTTGAAAATTTCTTTTATATGCTTTTTAAGCTGTTCATCATAGCAAATTTGAGAAGGTAACTTTGAGAAGAAACTGATTCACCCCCCTCTCAGTTTCCTAGTTTCCAACATCTCTCTTTACGTAACTTTGCAAGCATAGCGACCAAGAAGGAAATTTTTATCCTTGATTGATGGATCTAAGGAACTGTGTGTCTCTAGTTTGTTAATATCGCTAATTTCCCACATTTTTTCTTTCCTCTAATTGAATGTTGAACTACTCCGGTTATTATGTGTGAAATATTCTAATGCCTATTCTTCATGAGGTTTTAGAAAGAATTGAAGTTTTATACCCCTCCCATTATTCTTATAATGATCTTGGGAGTCAAAATCATATAATAATTCATCATAAAAGACCTCACGGAGATATGGGATTCACTTCGTCAATTTATCTCTCTTGCGGGTATGCTTCTCGTAGTTAGTCATTTTTTTAGTGGGACACGTGTCAAAACCTCCTTGAGGAACATTTTTATGTCCCTATTTTTTCCCTTCCTAAGGGGATAGAGGGTACATAAATTTTACCCTCCTCATCTCTCCTCTTTGGACCCCCAAATGACCAACTTGCATCTCGAGTGCTTAGCATGTTAAACCACACCTTTCTTAGATCGCATCCCTGCTTGTTGAGTAGCAAAATATCCTTGAGTTTTATTTTTGTGAACCTCTTTTCCCCATTCTTGAGGGGATATATGGGACATAAAAATTTACCCCTCTTTATCCCCGAGCTAGGTTCTTCATGTGATTAAATGGTAGCTCCCAGGTGCTAGAATCAAACTCTCTCTATCTCCTCCTCATTGCATATCAGAATAACACATGGTAGCATCTCCTTAACACACATTTTTCATCTCTTGTACCCATTCCCAAGGGGATAAATGGTATCATAAAACTTCAGCCCTCACATAAACATTGAAAACCCTAACTTTTCCCTAGTTGCTTCCATCTAGTCCCACGAACAAAAATAACTTTCAAGGAAATTTAAAAACACAAAAACTTATTTTAAAGAATATCTCTTCACACATTTGGAGTTTTCATCCATATTTGAGGCTATTAAACCAAAAAATTTATCAAAACATAGCCACCATGCTTTGTCAAAATTGTTCTAGGGCATCCATGATTTCTAGAACGCAGATCTTTTCTCATTACCAACAAACCAAAAATTTGATTGCACCAAAGTTTTGAACTAACTTTTCTTCTTCCAAGAGTCCATGTGATCAATGTAACTCAGAGAATCCATTAATGGCTTCCATAAAAACTTCAAACCTGAAAATTTTTCCCTAGATATTTGATTTTTTGATTTCTAAGAGTTCCATCGAGTGAACCACGATGAAAATTAGAGCACGAGATCGCGACGAAGAGCCAAATCCAAAAATGATGTTTCTAATGAGTGTCGTTGATGATTTTACTTTAATCATATTATTCTATCAATCCAAGGTGGTTTCCATGGATATTTGCAACAAAGGAAATCTTTGGGAATGATTTTGCAGTATGTACTTTAGTAACAAAACTAAGAAATTGATGGCTCGATCATGATTACAAAATAAAATACTTGAAAATAAAACTAAAACAAGAGATAGAATTGAAAAATAATTGATCATGGAAAAACATATGCATAAAAGTAAGGAAATGACTTACGGAACATCAAATACATTCATAAGTGCATAAAGGAAATAAATGTAAACTCCATTTTCATTGGTTAGGAGCGACCCTTGATCCTTCCCTTCAATAAGGTTTAACACTTGAACTTAAACAACAAAAATTTCCCCTAAATATGTTATTTTTATTGAATTAAAATAATGCATTATTACAATGAATCAAGCTGACTAGAAAATTGAACCACTAAATCTAAGTACAAGATCTCCTTTATACGAGAGATGTTCTAGTTTTGTTAGGAGAGAGCTAGTTATTTAAAATGACTAAGTATAATTAACTAAATGCTAACTGAAACAATGGCTATCTATTTGGGAAATACATTAATGAAGGGGAATTCCTTAAAGTGTTCAAATTGGAATCATTCGTGACAACTGAAGAGGAAATCCATGATTGGATCCTTTGAAGGAGTCAATCACTATTGGAATATTTTTCATCTCATAAATGATTAAGAGAATTTCGATAAGAAAAAAGCTTAGTTCGGGGTACTTCATCCTCAAAATTGGGTGAAATGTTTGTTGAGTTAATGATGCCGCTTATGTACAATATATGGTGTTGCCAACTATGATTCTAATCATTTGAATGATCTACATGTATGTGTGAATTTTCTACTTTGGAGAATCAAGGTCGATGACCTGGATGTGGTACTCTAAGTTCCCTATTAACACAAAGAAAATTATTGCACTAACACATTAATTAGAGTCTTGCACCTGTGCATGAATTAAGTCTTGTGCTTCTTGTTATAACTCAACACATACTCTTTCAAAAGTGAAGTTAATGTTTCACAAACATATCTATTTAAGCCATTTTGAAGAAGAATTAATAAGGTAAAAATAACAAACATATGCACAATAATTCCTTCAAAATCATAGTAAATTATTAAATATAAGAAGCTAGCATTGTTCATTTTGTTTTATGATATCAAAATGGTATATGGATAAACATGGATTAAACATCACAAAATGGGGCTCATCACTCCCCAGACTAAAGTTTTAGCAAGTCCTCCTGCTACCTAGAATTTAATTGCTCTACAATCCTAGAATAGTTATATTCATTGGAAAAAGTTTTCCAAGTTTCATCCAAGGATGTATCAAAAAATCCAAAATGATCAATAACATTCTTCCTCCAAGTCCTGTAGCTATCCTCTGATTGGTCATCTGTTGAATTCCATCATGGAAAGGGTGCAAGGACTAGTGGGGTCATGTATCTCATTCAAATCTAGGTCCAGTATTATCTTTCAGATATCTTTTACTCCTTTTAAAGACCACCGAAGGTTCGTTGGTGAAATGACCTCTTTCCTTTTGTATGGATCTGCAAGTAACTGATAATGTACCTGGGAGGAAATAAAAATGACATTGAATGTTGGGATCACCTATTCTCTAAAGTTCTTGAAACAATTTTGAAGAATATATGTGTACATGTCTACTAGACATAGACAGTACACCTAGGAACGAAACTGTTGAAAAACCGAAGGGGCGCTAGTAAATCATGCCTCATCAAGAGGCCAATAGTGGATTCTAACTAAACAAATATTTCCCATTGATCTCTCCATTCCCCTTGATGTACGAGAGTAAAAACAAAAGACCGTAATTGCACTTCTCCCACATAAATATTGATTGGAATTTCAATTTGTTCCGGGAGAAGAAACTTATGAACATAAAATTCACATAACAAATTTTTCTCAACATCATTTGCTGCAGTATATGCAACTACAAATTGTCTATCATCATCAAATTCTATATCCATCATTGCACGAGCCCTTGATATTTTCCATTTGAAGAGTTCTTTTTTAAAAACAATGCATAAAAGTTTGAAGGGGGACGGAAGAAAGAAACGATCATAGAGTCTACTTACTGTTAGCACATTTTATTTCAACAATTGATTTTCTTCTTTCAAATTTTTATTCTCCTCTTCTACTGCCCTCAATATGTAACATTCTTCCATCCATTTGACCATACCTTTTAAAACAATAATTTGAGGAAGATATGCTCCTGTTATTTTCTACTTTCTTACAGCATTGTAAATGAATTTGTGAGCTCCTCAGCTCTAGCTTGAAGGGAACTTACCAACTTTTTTCATTCCTCAAAAACCTTTTTTAATTGAAATGTGACTTCCTCTTGTTGTGCTACTATGCCCTGCAGTTGTTGAATCTCTTGATCTTTGGAAGCTATTTGTTGGAGAAGTGATTTTCCTTGGCCTCTAGAAGGGATTGTAGTTGGTTGACTCTCTCTTGAGCTATCTATAGCTAAAACTAAACTTTGGACAAGGAAAGGACTTCAAACATGACATGTATCGAGAATCTTGGGGAACTAGGTTATCCCTCTTCCATATGTGAATTTCCTTTATCTCTAGAAAGGACCCTATGGTGTAGGAACATAATGTTCAACCTCCACTTTTATTTCAGGGGCTGATAAAGAAACTGGATTTCTAGGAGACACAGGTGGGGTTTGAACCAGGGTTTTCATTATCTCAGTTGCTTCATGTTCTCATGGGACATGGGATTATCAATTGGTGTCTCATGGAGGGTAGGTGTAGGATTTTAAGTTTGGAGACATTTCTTGGGTCTCACAGAGGTAGAGGGGATTTTTCTACAACCAACATGGGATTCAGGGGAACATTACTTTTGAAAATTTAACCATTTCTTCATTCCATGCCTTTTCTTGAGAAAATGATGTTTGCATATTAAGTGGATCAAACCCTGGAATTTCAAATATGGGATCTCCAGTGAAATTTCTCTGTGGCAACACAAATGGATTCATATAGAAATTGTGGCAAATTATTCTTATACTGATGTATGTTTTGACCATGTCAAAGATGAATTAGAATTTTTAACACATGACCCAATACAATTTCATATTGCCCTTCACATGTAAAATACTTAATCAACCATTTTTCCATTTTGGCCTAAGGTTTAGGTATAGTGATTATTTTAACCCCCTTTTCTTTTCCCTTGTTATCAATTACCAATTGTAGTTTCTTTTTTCCGAACAAAAAATATTTTAATTACTTTATGATACATGGTCATATCACTTACTACTAACCCCTCATTAGGTAAACCAGAAAGATGACTAATTATAGTTGGAGAAAAGGGAATTTTCTTACCATTGATAGTATAGTGCCCTTCTTCCATGTTCCTTGTGAATTCTTCAGTCATTGAAATGTTGAATTCTTCATATGCCAATAGAAAATCCAACCATCCTGCACTTTCAAAAATTCAACTGCCTTAGTATCAACCTAAAGATCACAGAGCTGGTGGGTTCATGTCACAACCTAGGCCCCATTCTTAGAGCTTATGAGTAGATAGAAAATATGGATGAAGGCACATGACTAGAAGTGGAAAATTTTGCAGAGTGGTAGCACAGGAGAGTGGCATCATAGGAACGGAAGGTCTTAATTCGACAAGCGGAATTGGGATGAATTTAGCATGCATGCAATATAACTGAATTAGGGAAGATATGCTACTATCTTGAGGTGGTAATGGATTTATTTTGATGCGTGTGAACATTATGAGGAATTGAATTATGGATGTAGTTGGGATTTAAGAAGCATGTAAAGTAAATGGTAATCAAAGATGTTTAATAATTATCAACTCATAATTTAAAATCATCCTACTTTTAAGAAATGAATTGATTATGCGTACCTTGTCATTTAAACTTGTCAAAATCTCTGTCGCCATTTTTAAATTTTAAGCTTTTCAAATCTAAGCTACTTTTTCATGATGTGTCCATCCCCCTTTGTACTTGGTACTTCCTTTATTGATGATCGATTTAGGGTGGACAAGCTGCCATTTCTGGTTTTGTCCTCTATACTCATTTTTAATTTAGTTTATTTTTGTTTTCTTTTTTTGGAAGCATTGGCCGTCATTGCTAATTTTTATCCAATGCTTGAGAGGAGGATGATCGTCATCACTAGTTTTCAATCACCCCTATTTATCGTTTAGTGGATTGTTGATCGGGTCTAAGTCATGTTAGGTAAAGAAATTTTGCCCACACGGTTTAAATCTAAATCTTCTTGAATTTCCTTCGAAAATCTTCTTTTGATGTTGGTTTATGGTAGAGCCTCATTTTATGCCCATTAACTAGCATTACCTTCCTTTTTCCATTTATTGGAAGTAATTGGACAGATCCCATTGTTAGATACCTCTGCAATTTGATACGGTCCCATCCATCTCATCTATAATTTAGCTTTTAAATCCTTATACTTTGAATTAAATAAAAATCCCAATCTCCTACTGAAATTTCCTTGGCTTTATCTATTTTTCATGTTATAGTTGTCTCTGTCATTGGATGATATCGGTATGATGTAACCCTTGCAGATCTAATCTCATCTAGTTCATTTAATTGATTAATTCTGGCCTTTTGTGCTTCTATCAAATCAATGCCCACTTCATCTGTTTCCATGAGGGTTTGAATCTCAAATTCTATAGGTAGAATTGGATTCTTACCATAAACTAATTCATAGGGATTAAATCTCATTTTTTTTTTCTAATTAGTGTTATAATCCCATATTGTTTTTGGTAGTTTTGGGCCCAATTCTTCCTTGGATCTCCATTGTCTTAGTTAGTATGTTCTCCAGCTCTCTCTATTAGTAACTTCCACTTGACCATTAGAATGTGGATGATAAGGAGATGATTTCTTGTGCATCGTTGATATGTTTCTACAAAATAACTAATTACCCTTGACATGAATTTTTGTCCTTGATGTAATACTGATGGATCTTAGTGTTGTAAACCTTTGAAAGATATGCTCATAAATAAAGTCTACAACTTTCTCATCCCTTACATGTGGCGGTGCTTGAACTTCAACCCACTTAGTACCATAATCAATACAAACTAGGATGTATTATTTTCCTTAGGAAGTTGGGTCCATGGGCCAATGAAATCCAACCCTCGCTTCTAAAATGGTTCAAGAACAACTTTTGTAGCTGGAGTGGCATCTCGATGTAAAGCGTTGGTTTCCCCATCCTTTGGCATTGATCACACTTGCACACATACTTTTGACATCCTTAAACAAAGAAGGAAAAAAGTAACCAACTCCAAGAACTTTGTGAATGGTCCTTTGAACTGAATAATGCCCTCCTGATGGCTCATCATGGCATGCTCTGAGTATGTCAAACACTTGATCTTCAACAACAAACTGCGTAAGACATGATCAGGCCCACATTTGAAAATAATTCCATTCAACCAAGTATACATCACACTCTGTTAAATTATTTTCTTTCTTTTATTGAGTGTGAAAATTTTTGGAAACTTCCCTGTAGCTAAGTAGTTATCCATACCCCTAAATACCAAGGTGAGGTAGTAGAAAGTGAAAATAAATGCTCATCTAGAAAATCATCATCAACTTATTCTTCTTCTTACGGAGCGGTAAATCTGGAAAGAAAATTGAATTACTGGTTTTTCAATGATTTTAATGTTAAACTCCCATAGTAGCAACAACCATCTCACAACCCTACCATGCACTAAAGGTTTATTCATTAGATATTTGATGGAAGAGTGGTCAGTATGTATAATCACTTCATATCCTGTAATATAATGTCTAAACTTGATTACATAAACTACTTCCAGAAATTCTTTCTCAGTTGTTGTGTAGTTCCTTTTAGCAACGAAAATATTTTTACTAATGTAGTAAATGGCGTGCATATGTTCTACTTCATCTTGTTGTCCCAAAACAACACCTACTACTTCATTTGAGGCATTTGTTTGAATATATAAGGGTAGATTCCAATTAGGACTTATCAACACCGGTGTGTTTATTAGTTTGTCTTTGATTGCATCAAAAGGTTGTTGACATGATTTTGTCCATTTAAATTCAAAATCTTTCATTACAAGAGAAAATAATGGAGAAGCAATTTTACTAAATTTTGAAATGAACCTTTGATAGTAACTGACATGACCAAGAAAACTTCTTACTTCATTTTGGTTTATAGGTGATGGAATTTTTACAATGATATTTACTTTATGCAGGTTAACTTTAATTCCTTCTATTGAGACATGATGGCCCAACATTATACCTTGTTCCATAATGAATAAACATTTCTCATTATTCAAATATAACTAATGTTTCTCACGGTGAGCAAGGAATTTATCTAGATTGTTGACCTCCTCTTGTAATGTTGCTCAATAAATAGTGAAATCATCCATATAAATTTCCACACAATCATGGGTGAGGTCAGAAAATATTGTCAACATGGCTTTAAGAAAAGATAGCAAGGGCATTACATAATCCAAAAGGTAGCACCTTGTAAGAAAATGTCCCCCAAGGACAAGTAAATGTTGTTTTATCTTGATCTTCAGGGGCCAATGTTATCTAGTTGTATCCACTAAACCCATCAAGGAATGAAAAGTATCTTTTACCAAATAGATTATCTAAAAACCTGGTCTATAAAGGTAATGAAAAATAATCCCTATTAGTGCCTTTGTTCAATTCCCTATAGTACATAAAAAATTTCCATTTATTGTTCTTTTTAGGAACTATGACTAAAGGGAGGCCCATTGAATATAAGAGCTGGATAAATGAATCCTACATTTAAAAGCTTCTCAATCTCTATATTCACAATATCCCTTAGAGCAGGTTTTATTATTCTTTCGGGTTTTCGACTAGTTTGGAATCAATGGTATATATGTGATGTGTACAAATACTAGGGTGAATACCCTTCATGTCATTTTACTCCCAAGCAAACACTTGGGAGTGAGAGAAGAGGATTTTGAATATAGTGTTTTCCTCCTACTCGTTCAACTAGTTATTAATTATCAACATTTTCCCTTGAAGAATAGGTAACTGTTTAGTTTGTGGGTGGATCAAATCCACTATAGGGTATTCTCTTAAGAGTGCATTTAATGGACACTTGTGTGGAAACAACTTGTGAACATAAATGAT
The DNA here is from genome assembly GCA_018340775.1 of Taxus wallichiana var. yunnanensis. NCBI lineage: Eukaryota > Viridiplantae > Streptophyta > Pinopsida > Cupressales > Taxaceae > Taxus > Taxus wallichiana. The sequence goes on from CM031237.1 coordinate 469,970,930, forward strand.
GTTTTGGAAAACCGTTTCGGTAAGATCTACATTTTTTCGCAAACAAACAAATTGTTAGGAAAATATATTTGATTAGTGCTCCATTAATGTTTGGGTGAATTATGTTTTGTAATATATTGTTGTATTCGGTGTTTTGTTATACCCGTGAATAGTATTCCGGGTTATTTGTTGTAACACCTCCCTATTTATTAGGAGGTGGTTTGGATATTGGTTTGGCTATATAATAGCCATTGTAATAGCAGCATAAATAATATAGTGTGAATTATTATTATTCTTATACAAATCTAGCCCAACAATTTCATTTGGTATTGAGCAAGGCTGATCTGAGCATATTTGTGATGGAAGAGTAATTAATATTTGTAGGGGTATTTGTATTGTGCTTCGCCTTGTGGATGAAAGAGAATAATCTCGAAGAGATTTTCAAAAGATATATGATCAAATGTGAAAGTGTTATTTTTGAATAAAAATCTCAACCTGTGTGTAGTCTCAACATGTATTTCTAAGTCAATAACTCTCCACTTTTCCTACATCTTTCTAAATCCAACATTGGAGCATGGATCGTGGATATTGGAGTGTATAATCTTGAATTGTGTGCATGCATAGAATCATTCCATGTGCTCTTCATTGAATCGATTATTTTCGGTATGCAATACTATGCTCGAGATGGCTTAATGCATGATGAACTCATGTGTGTCATTTTACGCAACAAATCGGTGCATGTAAAGCCATTACGTGCAATCTTGCAAGAGGCTTATTCTACAATACTCATTTCTGAGGAGATTTGGCTTGTTGCATTCAAGTTGGAGTTTGAAAATCATGAGCCTAGAAAGGGCTAGAATGCTTCTTGCTAAGGCTCATGAGAGGGATTGCTCAGAGAGAGTCTGGATGAAGTTGGTGATTGTTGCAAGAGAGTTGGGAAAAATTGCATAAGAGAGATCACTTCTTAAGGAAGGTCTCAGATGATATCCTTTGTTATTTAAATCATGGATTTTTCTTAGACAACTCATGGAACATCTAGGAAACCTAGATGTTACACGAGATGTCTATGATCAAGGGATTAAGAAATGTCCAACTTGTGTTCCTCACCCCCAACAAACTCAGACTGAAAGGAAATTAATCCAATCCTTTACTCTTCCACTGTTATTTCATTCTCAAAACCTGAATTTATATGCTCCTTCAATACCGCTCAACATCCAAAAATATTGCATTGGTTTCAACTCAATTGGCAGTAGTAAATACATACACATTGATCTCCACATTAGATCTCACCATTTTGTTATTAAGAATAGGTATTTTAGGTTTAAAATTTCTCTTATTTAGGATGTGGTATTTATAAATGGTTTTAGCAATAGATTTAGTTGATGGCTTAAAGCCATTTTATTTTATGTTTATGATTACACTAAAATAGTTTATTCTTTTGGCCTTTAGTTTAGGATAAGTAGTAAGAGTTTATTCACTTTAGGTTTTATAAGATATTTGGTACCTGATGATAGTGTCTTGTCACGTCAAATCCATTGCGAGATGCTTCGATTGCATTGGATGCAGGAAATCCTGAGTGGACGGTGGTGGATTGGAAAAATAAGGGTAATGCCAAATCTAAACCCCCCACCACTCTGGACAAGGTTTGATTCTTGTCGTTGTTAGTACTATTATTGTTACATCTGGGCATATGGCCATCTGCACAGTTGTTGGGCAGCTGTGATGCTGTTAAGTTGTTGTTTTTTAGCTGTTTTTGAAGCAGCTGTTTTGTTTTTGTTGGCTCTTGGCTAGTTTTTTGTTGTTGGGCTTTCTGGGGTTACATTTTGCTTTTGAGCACTGTTGTAAAAGGGTATAGTCCCTTTCAAAAAACTATTTTCCAATAATAAAAAAACATATAAGTTATATGAGTCCCATTATATAGTCATTCTAAAGTTTTCATTTTTTGTATCTAAATAGTTGAGTCGTCAAAAGAAAAGTATTTATGTCGTTAAAATTGTAATATCAACGTCAACTAGAGTCTCAAAGTTGTCTTTTTTTAGTAGAGTCAAAGTGTCAAAATAAATTAAAAAATTTCCTCACTTTTCAATAATTGGAGGCATTTTCACTTATATGCGATGTACGCCTTATGGGGGCAAATTATTCAAAGAGGCTCAAAGCCAAATCAAGTTGAGTTAGCGGCCTTTCACTAGAGGATGGTGGCATCGAGAAATTTGGAGGTAAATCGATGACCTATCAATCGATCACCAACAATGAGGCTGCATAGAAGATGTGGTGGCATATATATAGTTTTAGTATATGCTTTTAGTGTGCTTCTTTTTGCGGTGTTCCTAGTTGATAAGTGGAAATTTCACATTGATGGGGGAACATAATCCAATGTTCCATTTCTAGTTTTTAGTTTGTATTGTGTGAGCAGATTTTCCTATGTTATTCCTTATAGTGAGATAGTGATGAGAGCTGATGATACTACTACAACATCATGATATTGTGGTTGTTAGTAATCCTTTGGAAAAACTATCTAAAGGTTGGTTGTTACTGTCCTAAAAAACCATCATTGTGTGCTTGTTAGTAATCCTTTGGAAAAACTACCCAAAGGTTGTTGTTATTGTCCTAAAAAACCATTTTTGTGTGGTTATTGGTTAACCACTTGGAAAACCATCCAGAGGTTGTTGTTATTGTCCTTAAAACCATCCAAATCATGAGTAGGCTATGTAGCGGCACATTGCTAGTACAAGGAAAGTTTTCCCCATGTTCACACTAAGGGGGAATGTTAGGAAAATATATTTGATTAGTGATCCATTATTTTTGGGTGAATTATGTTTTGTAATATATTGTTATATTCGGTGTTTTTATACCCGTGAATAGTATTACAGGTTATTGTTTGTAACACCTATTAGGTTGTGGAACCTATTTTCATGTGAGAAAGTGTTGAATACTATTCACTAAGAGTATTGTACACTTTTCATAGTTGTCTCGCCGAGGAGTTCGAGGCGGGTGGGCCCCAGTAGGAGTTCAGAGGCGCGAGGCCCTAAATTTTGGGCCTTAAAACGTGCCCAATATATCGAGAAATGTGTTTTTCTCATATGGGCAGGATTTTTGACCCATAGGTTTATAGGACGGTTTTGGCCCATGGTTTTAATACCCTTTATTTTGTAAACCTACTTAGCGATTTGTCTACTTATATGGTTTTATGCATATGGTAGGATGATGTAAAATTGCAGATGTGTTTTGAATTCAGGTGTGAATTCTATAGAGTTTGTTGATCATAGATCCAAACAAATTTGGGTATTGTATTGAGAGAGTAGTGGCTTGTAATAAAATTTGAGCAAGTGATTCTTGGTGGACGTAGCCCAAATTGGGTGAACCATGTTAAATATTGTCTCTTTATGTTGTGTTATTTTATTCTACACTTTTATTTGAGATATGTAATATTTTCTACATATTAGTTTCTCTTGTTGTGATTACGTGAGGATTATTCCACATATTTTATCCCTTATTTCCTAATAATTGGTATCGAGAGCTGGTTTGGTTTTTTGAAGTATTGAATCGTAGGGAGAGTTTTATCTTTAGTGGGAGCTATGGCGAGATGATGGAAGATCTAGGGTTAATAAATTCAACGGGAAAATTTTCATTCTTTGGAAGATGCGAGATGGAAGATTACCTTTATCAGAAGGATCTTTATATTTCGATGTCTAAGAAGGTGAACAAACCCTCAAGCTTGATGGATGCGGAATGGGATTTTTGGATAGGAAGGAACTTGGGACAAGTTGGTTGTGTCTTGCATCTCCGGTATTATTTAATGTTCAAAGGAAAAGACTACAAAAGAAGCTGATGGATGCATTAGGAAGTTGTATGAAAATCCCTTTGCCTCAAATAAGATATTTTTAATGAAAAATTCGTTTAATATGAAGATGTCGAGAATGGTTTAGTAGTAGAACATTTAAATGATTTTAATACGGTTATAAATATGCTAGCTTTGGTTCTGATAGAATTTGATGAAGGATTTAGGGCTTTATTATTTTTTGTGCTCTTTACGAGAGTTAGAATAACCGGTAATGGTGGTAAGCAACTCGGTTCTAGCTAACTCAAACTTGAAGTTTGAGGATGTTGTAGGGGTGATTCTAAGTGAGGAAATGTGAAGAAAAATCTCTAGTAAATCTTCTACTTAAGGGAATTATTTGGAGTGGAAACTAGAGGAGATAGAAGAATAGCGAAGCCGTGGAAAATCGAAGGATCGGGTAAGGTCAAAATCCAAGAGAAAGATAGTATATTGACACTTTGTGGAAATTTTGGGCATGCGAAAAGGACTGTTGGGAGCTTCGAGACAAGATGAAACAACTGGAAGAAAACAAGGAGGAAAATGTGGCAACGGGTAATGTATGTCGGGATACTTTGATTCTTTCTTTGCCAATATTCTTTGAATCTTAGGTTTTAGAATCGGGGGCTTCTTTCCATGCTACTCCACAGGCATTATTTTATTGATTATATTCAAGGAGATTTTGGGCATGTTTTCTTGGTGATGATAAGCCTTGCGGCATAGTTGGAAAAAGTTTTGTTCGGGGTTAAGATACGAGAATGGGAATACTTGGTTATTGAAGGATGTCGGACATGTGCCTACATTAAGACGAAATTTGATATCGACAAGGTAGTTGGGAAGTGATGGTTGTACTGTGATATTTACGGTGGACACTTGGAAGGTTACCAAGGGTGCTCTTGTGGTGGCAAGAAGTAAGAAGGTTGGAACCTTGTAATTAATCACTTATAGCACTAATGTGTGTAATCTTGTGGCTTGAGTAGATCTGACATTGTGGCACTATAGGCTCAATCATATGAGCCATAAGGGCATGGAGATCATAAAAAGAGATTTTCTTGGATATGTAGAAATAGGTTTGGAGTTCTGTGAGGACTGCATATATGGGAAATAGAAGCGAGTAAGGTTTCTCAAGGTTGGACCTACAAAGAAAGAGAGTAAGTTAAAGCTGGCGTATTCTAATGTATGGGGGCTAGCTCAAGTATCATATCTTGGGGGTTCAAGTTATTATGTTACTTTTATTGATGATGCAATAAGGAAAGTTTGGGTTTATTGTATTAGAAACAAATCTGATATATTTGACACTTTTGTTAAATGGAAATCCTTGGTAGAGAATGAAATAGGTCTTAAGCTAAAATGTCTCAAGTCAGATAATGGAGGGGAGTATTGCAACAATGAATTTGATGATTATTGTTCTAAGAATGGAATCCACAAGAAAAAGATGGTTCTAGGAACTCCACAACAAAATGGGGTGTCATAAAGGATGAATAGAAAAATAATGGAATGTGTTAGGAGCATGAGGTTACATGCAGGACTACCTCTTTCTTTTTGGGCGAAGCGGTGAGCATAGTTGTGTACTTGATAAACATAGGACCCTCAAGTGCCTTAGATGGAGGCATACCTAAGGAGGCTTGGTATGGTAAGAAATTTAATTATTCATTTCTTAGATTCTTTGGATGTGAGGTGTTTGTCCATATAGACAAGGATGATAGGACCAAGCTAGAGGCTAAATTAGAAAAATATACTTTCATTGGTTATGGTGGTGATGACTTTGGATATAAATGTTAGAGTATTAAGGACAATAAAATCATTTGATCTAGGGATGTGGTCTTTAATGAGAAAGTCATGTATAAGCAGCAGTTGTAGGAAAATAGGGAAGAATCCAAGAAAGAATATGTAGCGGTAGAGGATCTTCCGGATGGGAAAGTGACACATGAATCAGTTCAGGAACCTCCTCAACAAGAACCCCAAACTCCTATATTGAGGAGGTCTTCTAGGGTAAGAAGAGATCCTGAACATTTTTCTCCTTCTCTTTATTATTTATTACTCACTATTAGTGGAAATCTAGAGAGCTTTGATGAAGCAATGTAGGTAGATGCCAGGAAGAAGTGGGAGCAAGCCATGGATGAGGACCATTAGGCTCTCATGGAGAACTAGACATGGGATTTGGTAAAGCTACCCGAAGTCAAAAGAGCATTATAGAACAAGTGGGTGTTTAGATTCAAAGAGGAAGAAGGAAACAAGAAAAGATACAAGGCCCGGTTGGTGGTCGAGGGTTTTGTACGAAGAAAAAAAAGTATAGATTTTGATGAGATTTTTTCTCCTGTAGTAAAAATGACTTCTATTAGAATTGTTCTAGGAATAGTTGCAGTAGAAGACTTGCACTTAGAACACTTGATGTAAAGACTGTATTTCTCCATGGTGATTTGGAGGAGGAACTATATATGTAGCAACCAGAGGGCTATGAGGTCAAAGGTAAAGAGGAGATGGTGTGCAAACTAAAGAAGAGCTTGTATGGCTTGAAACAAGCTCCATGTCAATGGTATAAGAAATTTGATAGCTTTATGATGGATCAAGGTTATATTAGATGTCATTCTGACCATTGCATGTATACAAAGAAATTTGAGGATGACAATTATATTATCATGTGTCTATATGTGGATGACATGTTGGTTGTAGGTAAAAACATGCAGGAAATAAAAGTACTCAAGAAGTAGCTAAGTGAATCCTTTGCTATGAAGGATTTGGGGGCAGCCAAACAAATCCTTGGTATGAGGATATCTCGGGATAGGAAGGAAGAAGCTGACTTTATCTCAAGAAGATTACATTAAGAAGGTCTTGAGAGCTGTAATATACGGGATGTTAAACCGGTTGGGACTCCTTTGGCGAGTCATTTCAAGTTATCAAAGGAACAGTGTCCAAAGATAGAGTAGGAGAGAAACTAGATGTCTAAGGTACCTTATTCATCAGCGGTTGTTAGTTTGATGTATTTCATGGTGTGTACAGACCTCATATTTCCCATGCGGTGGGAGCGGTGAGTAGATTTATGAGTGATCCAAGTAGAGATCAGCTTTGGTAGGTAGTAAAGTGGGTCCTTCGGTATTTGAGAGAGGACCATAGGGACATTTTTGTGCTACATTGGATCAGACACCACTTTGTGTGGTTATGTAGATTCAGACATGGCTGGAGATGTAGACAGCATGAGGAGCATGACAGGTTATGTTTACACTGTAGGTGGGACAACAGTGTTGGATTTCACAACTACAGAAGTTGGTGGCTTTATCAACCATAGAGGCTGAGTATGTTGCTGCCACAGAGGCAAGAAAAGAAATGATTTGGTTACAAAAATTTCTTGAGGAGTTGGGGCATAAGCAGGAGGAAGGAAAGTTACATAGTGATAGTCAGAGTGTTATACACCTAGCTAAGAACTCTACTTTCCACTCTAAGATGAAGCATATACAATTAAGGTACCATTTCATCAGGACAACTTTGGAGGAAGAGAAGTTGAAGATGGAGAAGATTCATACCAGTCAAAATCCTACAGACATGATGACCAAGGTGGTCTGAGGAAAAAGCGAAGTTGTGTTCGACTTTGGTTGGTCTTCACGAAAACTAGTGAAGGGTTAAGAAGCTTGCTCAAAGGAAAACTAGTCTCCAAGTGGGAGATTATTAGGTTATGGAGCCTGTTTTCATGTGAGAAAGTGTTGAAGACTATACACTAAGAGTCCTATACACTTTTCACAATTGTCTCGCATTTGAAAAAAATAGGGCCTTAAAACATGCCCGATATATCGGGAAACATGCTTTTCTCATATGGGCGGGATTTTTGACCCATAGGTTTATGGGACAAGTTTTGGCCCATGGTTTTAATACCCACAGTTTTGTAAAACTACTTAAGCAGTTGTCTACTTATATGGTTTTATGCATATGGTAGGATAATGTAACATTGCAGATGTGTTTTGAATTCGGGTGTGAATTCTATAGAGTTTGTTGTGCATAGCTCCAAACATATTTGGGTATTGTATTAAGAGAGCGGTGGCTTGTAATAAAATATGATCAAGTGATTCTTGGTGGGCATAGCCCAAATTGGGTGAACCTCGTTAAATACTTGTCTCTTTGTGTTGTGTTATTTTATTTTACACTTTTATTTGAGATATGTAATATTTTACGCATATTAGTTTATATTGTTACGATTACGCGTGAGGGATTAATCTACATATTTTATCCCTTATTTCCTACAACACCTCCTATTTATTACAAGGTGGTTTGGATATTGGTTTGGATATATAATAGTCATTGTAATAGCAACAAAAATAATATAGTGTGAATTATTATTGTTTTTATACAAATCTAGTCCAACAACTTCATAGGGATAATGGGTTTATTATCCTCATCCAAAAAATCGCTTCTTATTTCAATTGTTGTATTGTAGGACTAGAAGAAAGATCGGTGTAGGAATCGAGTTAAATTTTGTGCAGGACTTAGGCGCAAGACTCAAACTATGTTTGGGATCAAGGTCGTGTAGTACGTATATTGAATTTGTTCTGGGTGCTCTTGAATTACTACCATACAAAGAGAGGAGATGATATCATTAGAATTGTCGAATCATCTTGAGACCCTTGTTGGTTGTCTATGGAAAATGGTTTAACAGTCAGGGTATAATGACAATTTCTTTGAATCCTACCCATTAGTGATCACCATGTTCCTGTCCTGCAATCAATAAGGGCAGAAACTGTAGCTAACCAAGGGTGTCCTAGGATGATGGGGTAACTAGTTTTCCTATTCTTTGTTTTTATGATCACGAAATCTACCGCATAGTCCCTAGGATTCGATGGTAATGGTGACATCTTCTATTATTCCCTTGGGTTTGTTTACAAATTGGTTTGTCATATGCAAGACTATAGATGTAGACTGTGGTTTAGGAAGTGATAATGTGGATAGAGTATCTGTTGTCATTACATTGATGGCAGCTCCTAGATCAATCAAAACATTAGGAATTTGGACTTCTCCTATGCAGACTATTACAAGAGGACTTCCAGGGATCTCCATATTTAGGAGGGGGAATGTTCCCTTCCAAAATACTAGCTAGCTTTCCATCAACATGGATGGTTTTAGGTTGGTTCTTTCTTCTTCTGGAGCCTTGAAATAGAGCTCTTTAATTGTTTTGTTTAACTCGGGGATTTCCTTAAGAGCTTGCAACAAGGAATGCCAATGCTTAACTTCCTCAATCCTTAGATTAATTCGACTCGATTTATCGGGAGGCTGCAATATTTGGTTTCTTAGAAATCCTACATGAAAAATGAATGATTTTTTTGGTGGAGGAGTTTCTCCTGTAGGATTAGGTTGTGCTTCTTCCGGTTTTCTATTTCTTGAGTATTTATTCTATCATCACAGGAGAGGAAGGTTTTGATATAACCTTCCATGAACGTAGAAAAATATTTTTACAATCCACTAAATTTAATATGGGATTTCTATCGATTCCATAGTACACGTTAGTTTTCCTACCTCACATTTTTAGGATTAGCCACGGTTTGTGTTGGAATCGTGGTAAGGCGGAGTTGATCAGATTGGGTAGCATTGGTGGGTCCAGTCAACAAGTTTTGTTGGCCTTGAGATCTTCTTTGATTATAATATTGTTTACTATATCCTTGAGGTGCATTCCATTATTTTTGATAATGTTGTTGATATGGTAGAATGTTTGGAGGTGGAGCCCAAGGTTATTAATAATAAGTTGGTGGAGTGTTCCACTATGGGCTCCATTCTTGTGGGGCTTGTTGAACCCAAGGTGGTAGGTATGGCCATGGTGCATTCCATTGATTTGGATTCCATTGTGATTTTGGGATGTAGGGCTGATTTTGGTTGGCTTGAAATTGTCCTCCTTGCCTCTGAGCCATATAGTTCAGCTCATATTCCTCTTGGTTTCTTTATTTTAGGTTATTCTTTAGCAAGGGAAGTAGTCCTCATTTATTTTTGGCATGCTTAAGTTCACGAGATAGGATAGATTTCTATCTTATCTAAAGGACATTTCTTAAGTCCATGTTTAGCTCTACATCTTGGGAAGTAAATGAACAAAGGATTTGTGTTCCTATCCTTCTCTCTATCCATGGTTGTATTGAATTGAACCAAGAGTTTTGTTCTCAAATTTGTAATTTATTCCCTTAATTTGGATAGGTCACCATTAGCCATTTTAACTTTTTGTCTTCTCAGATAGGGGTGAGTTCAAGAATAATTCCTACAGAGGTCAATAATGTCTGCAAACTCTAACTTGTTCATGTCTCCCTTTCCCATTAAATTGAATGTTTCTTGTGTGTCTTAATCCAACCCTTTAAGAAATAAATTTTTAAGTAAGTTAACATTCAATCTAGTTCCACTGACTTCTCTGTAGGAAAAGGAATTGATTCAAGTAATCTTCTACAATTTCATCTTCCTTTTATTGAATTCAAAATAGCTCTTCTTTCCTATCCCTCACTCTATAGTAAGTATGATACTTGTCTAGGAAGGCATGTTCCATTTCTTCCCGATATGAATGGAATTTGGGCCTTAACCCATAAACCACCTCATAGTTGCATCTTTCAGAGTAGAGGTAAATATTTTAAGCTTTTGGTTATTAATATTGTAGTCATATGTTTTACATAAAACTTTAAACTCAAAAAGGAATTGATCATGGTCCTCTGAAACTAATCCCGAAAAGTTGGTAGAATTGATGGGGAGATATTTTTATAGGAGCATCTTCATTAGGATCAATTGAATATGGTAGGTAAAATTCCTTCCAACTAGATGATCTCCATTGTTTTCACCATTGGGATTATGTACTTCATCAACCATTCTTCCTTGGTCAACAAGTTGTTTCACGGGCTAGTTTTGTGGGGGATTTTGAGGATTTAATCTAATGAATCTACCTTTATGGACTATAGGTCTAAACATATAATCCTATCATGCTAAAAATGATTTCATAACTATTAGTAATGAACTCAATTGTGTGTGTGTTCCACATACTCCAACTCGAGAGAATTGTTGTTGTCACTTTACTGAGGTTTTTACGATCTTTTTAAAAGAAATAATTATAGAAATGAAATTTCTGAATGGAAACTTACCAGAAAAATAATCGGTACCTCTGCTTGACATCTTAACCTTTGATAACACCTTGATATTCCCAATAACAACATTAAAAAGTGGCGAGTGTCATTGATGCTCGTACTTTAATCATATTATTCTTGCAATCGATCAAGGCGGTGTCCATAGTTGTTTTTGCAACAAAGGAAATATTAGGAATTATTTTTCATTACGTACTTTAGTAACAAAAACTAATAAATTGTTGGTGATCGTGATTACAAAGTAAAACACTTGAAAATAAAACTAAAACAAAAGATAGAATTGAAAAATCATTAATCATGGAAATGCATATGCATCAAAGTAAGGAAATAACTACTTGAACATCAAATGCATTTGTAAGGATAGAAACAAAATAAATGTAAACTCCCTTTTCATTGGTTAGGAGTGGCCCTTACTCTTCCCTTCGATCGGGTTTAACACTTGAACTTAAACAACAAAAATTTCCCCTGAATTTGTTATTTTTATTTAATTAAAATAATGTGGTATTACTGATGAATCAACTAAATAGAAAATCTAACCACTAAATTTAAGTACAAGATATCCTTTATACAAGAGATATTTTAGTTATGTTAGGAGAGAACTAGTTATTCCAAATGACTAAGTCTACTTAACTAAATGTTAATTGAAATAGTGGTTATCTATTTAGGAAATACATTAATGAAGGGGTAGTCCTTAAAGTGTTCAAATTGGAATCATTTGCGAGAAATGAAAAGGAAATCTATCATTGGCTCCTTTGAAGGAGTCGATCAGCGATGGAAGATTTTTCGTCTCATAACTGATTGAGAGAATTTTGATGACAACAAAGCTTAGTTTGGGGTACTTCATCCTCAAAATTGGGTGGAATTTTTGTTGAGTTAATGGTGTCACTTATGTACAAGATATGGTCTTTGTAAGATGTGATTATAATCATTTGAATGATATGTATGTATGTGTGAATTTCTTACTTTTAAGAACCAAGTTTGATGACTGGATGTGGTACTCTGAGTTCCCTATTAACATGGAGGAATTTCATGCACCAACATGTTAATTAGAGTCTTGTGTTGGTGCATGAATTAAGTCATGCGCTACCTGTTATAACTCAACACATACTCTTTCAAAAGTGCAATTAATGTTTCAGAAACATATCTATCTAAACCATTTTGAAGAAGAATTAAACAAGGTAAAAATAACAAACATATGCACAATAATTCCTTCAAAATCATAGTAAATTATTAAATATAAGAAGTTAACATTTTTCATCGTGTACTATGATATCAAAATGGTATATGGCTAAACATGGATTAAACATCACAAAATGGGGCTCATCGGTTTCTATTACAAATTGAGGCCAGAATGACCAATTACTAAAAATATAATATTACATGCCCATTAACATGATAAAAATAGTAAATCCTTAAAATTTCAAGCTCCTATCACTTATCTCTTACGGAAACAAGGAAAAACAACAAGCGGGGTAAAATTGATAATTTTTCCGAAAATAATAGGTCTAGAAAAGTAGCATGCTAAAAATATAAACTTGTTAAAAGGGGAAAATGTCATCGGTGATAGTGAATTGAGGGTGCTAGAAGACTCAGAAGATAAAATTTGAGAAAAAAAAGGAAAATTTCCTAAAATAACATCTCTTAGTCTAACTTGCCAAAAATAGAAAGTCTCAATTTTGGATACATAAAGTTATAGTTGGCCCCAATTTCACTCATATTATTGCTTTTTTCCATCCTCATAGGGTTGTAAGGTGATTACATAGTTCTTGAAGCATCATTCTAGTCAAAATTGTTTCAGGATCAAGACAAAACATCTCGAGGCGCAATAGGTGAAATCTAAAGACATTGTGCAATCAGAAAAGATTCAAAAAGATTCAAAAGATTCATTGTACTTCAAGCTAACGGGGTCATCGTAACTCATCAATCAAGCTATATCCATCATCATATCTCCAAGGTGACACTGGTTGAGGCTAATTGAGGTGAGATGGTTGAGGACGAGTTGGTTGAAGTGAGCTAGATAAACTAAACAAGATCAATGAGGAAATTAATTTATTTGAGGTGACACGGTTGAGTTTTTGAGGTGAGATGGTTGATGTGGCGAGGTGAGCTAGTTGAAGTTATCAAGGTGAGCCGGTTGAAGTGAGCTAGATATGTTGTGTGAGCTAAATGATCTCGGTGAGCTAAGTGAGATGATTGAACCGGTCAAAGCATCGATCATTGATCCATTTACGTGAAGAATCAAGAACTCACCCTTTCCTATTTGAGGTATGTCTTCCCCGATGGAATATATTTCCCCACAAGAGTGAGAAGTGATACTACATCGAGCCTCTAAATATGATACGATAAGCGACATTGTGTCAACTCACGAAGATACATTGTCGTGGATTCAAGAAATGATCGAAATTGAGCCAAGAACAAAGTAGCCGGCTATCATGTCCAACCTTGAAGCTATGTCAAGAAATTTGAAATCAAAGAGAATTTAAGGCCCAAAAAACTTCCCGCTTCTTGGTGATACCTCAAATAACTAATTTTTATAAGTTTTTAGGCATAATAATTAGAATACTATTGAGGAGATGACTCTATCAGACTATGATTCAATTTGCATCTCATTGGTTCAACCTTCACATGAGGGTGATTCTCATCTATTCAAGGAATCCTCTTCCCACCTCCTTGCTCATAATGAAGATTACAAGAGAACAATTGAGCAATTGAAAGAATAAGTAAAACTTCTCAATGCTCACATTCAACCTTTCTTAGAGCCTGATTCAGGACCTTTACTCCTTATGGAAGACATTCCTCCAATCACTAGCTTTGACCCTGAGGTGATCAAGAAATCACAAGGTTATATGATGCGAGGAAGGCTAATGAGAGGTGGATTGAGAAGACCATCAATAATGGTAAGACATTATTTTTATAGGTCATATCTCTAATCAAGTACATTCTTTCCACTTTTTCAGAGGTGAAGAAAGTGAAGGACAAGATTGAAAAAGAGAAGATCCACTAGGATGAGGTTTTCCAATTGTGTCTAAGATCAGCTCTTTCGACTCTCACATCCTTGTGAGTAAGAATGTGTTTGCATGAGATGTTGATAACTTGTATCTGGTTTATGTCTGCATCATGGATGCAAGATATCGAATGCTCAAATATGCCATCTCTGAACTTGACTCTTGTGGACAACATGCTTTTGGGATTTTTAATGAAGTTTGTAGGTATGTTTAGAAACTTGATTTCCCTTCACTCACCAAGAATATGTTATCAGAAGAGCTTATTATTTCCTTCTAATATTTGGTTAAGAAAGAAGAAGGTGATTCCCTTTCCTTCAATGAAGATACCCTAAAGTCCCTAGCTAACATCAGAGGATATATCTCCAACATTACAAGAGATCTCAAAGGATGGTTTTATCATTGCAAGAATATAAATGATGTTCCTAGTGCATGGATCAAGGTGTTGAGATTTTATTTCATTCCAGAGGTAGATAAGGTGGCACCTACGGTAGCTCAATTTAATAAAGAATTCAAGGAACATGAGCCCATTTGAAACCCTTCCTCAGGGATCATGAATAAGTAATTTTTTCATCATAATGATATCATTCATAAGATCATTCAACTTCTTCCCTCTCTTCTCTTTCTCCCTCTTTCTTCTCTCCCCTTTCAAATGATTCATTGTGTGTAATCATGATAATTTGTCTCATTCACTAAAGTGACTTTCTAAAGTTGAATTGTAAAATTCCATTTGATTTATAAAAGGGAACTTATTTTCCTCACTTATTAGGAAGATGTAAAGTCAAAAGTTGAATGAGAACTTGAAGATTCATGTGGGGGTAAATGAAGAGGCAATCTGCAATGCTTTAAATTAGAATGGCCTCTTCATTCTAAAGGATCACGAAAACCTAGATTTGGAAAGTTTTCTTTTCGTAGCAATTTTGGATTGTGGTTTGGATGTTGATCTTTGTATCACCAACACAAGAAATAAAAGATACATTTATTCCATTTCCTTTTCTCATGTTTTCCTCTACTCTCTCTCTTTTCTACAACTTTGCAAGCATAGTGATCAAGAAGGAACTTTGTATCCTTGATTGATGAATCTAAAGAACTATGTGTCTCTATTTTTTTAGTCTCTCTAATTGCATACATTGTTGTTTTCCTCTAATTGAATTTTGAACTACTTCAGTTATTGTGTGTGACGTTCTTAGTGCTACTCACAATGATAACCTTCCCTTTCCTAATTTCTCTCCTTTATCCCTCATCAATGCAATTTCCTCCCTTATACCCCATACAAGAACTTTTCCCGGAGTTCGCGTGAGGTATTCCTATGTGATCCCCTACCTATTTGACCCCCAGAAACATTTAGATAGAATAAGGATAGTTTACATTCAATAATGTGAGCCTCCACATACACAAGAAGAAGGATCATATCCTTGTGAGCATTTGTGAAAACACATAATTTACAACACGACAAATTATTTCACCAATACCGAAGGATCAATAAAGAAGATATGCGGCATCATGAGGAGACATCATATAGAGAGAAGCGTCTTCGTAGTCTAGAAGTTGGTAGTTTTGTAGTTCTTATAATATTGTTAAGCTTGTATTTCCATCCTCGAGGCCCGATGAGAGGGATACATAGTAGTATATGATGACATCTCAAGGTAGAGCATTTTCCCAGCATGGCGGTTGGCATTTTCTTAGTTTTTTCATTGATGCAAACTACATATCTACCCTTGAAGGTCCCATAAAAAGGAAACATGGCAACACATGGTAATGTCATACTGATTGGGGAAATTTTGTAGCCCCATAGTTGGCGGTTTTATAGCTTTTGCACTACTTCCAACTTCTCTCCTACCCCCATCGGCTCGACTACAAGCACGGTGGAAAATATATCCATGTGTAAGTCCCATATTCAAACTTAGATTAAAATATCAACTATCATAAATATAAAAACTATGGGAAGATGTCCACCATTAACGAAAGTGTGCGAAGAGATATATAGTCAAAATTAGTCTAAGTCATGCACTTTACATTAAAATTTAAAATTATTGAGTACTACGAAGCCCTAGAATGATAACTAGCCCTATTTTCTAAGAATTAAATTGTGTGAATGTTGTTTTCAAATCTCAACAATGCTTGAGTGATCTTGTTTGTTCAAAATAGAATTATGACTACTTTTTACATGAATACATTCTTGTAAGATGTCTCCCTATGTTTTCTAGCATTGGAAGGTTTTATTGAGTGTTAAGGGATATTTTTGAATGATGTAAGTCTCTATCAACCCACTTGTATAATGAATTTATCTACCCTCTCGTACTAAAACCATGAAAATATAATTTACGGTGGCTTGAGCTTGTCTCACCTTGTTTCTAACTTGGATAAAGTAATTGGTACAAACTTAGGAAATGCCGATTTAAATGAGTTCCTCCAAAGGCTACATGTCACTGACAGGAGTGAACTTATGGAAAAAATTAACAGAAGTTCCATTTCCTTAGTAGCTAAATTTCCCCCACAATCCCAGTACCCAGAATTAGATGGGCACATGCAAAAAAATTATAACCTAGAGAGAAGGGAGGCTAGAGATGGGAGCAATATTGTGGTCTTATCCCTAACTCTAGATAATTTGGATGAAATTGTGGGCCTTATTGATGTTGATGAAGTCGTAGACATAGAAGTTGTAAATGTAAATAATTTTTAGACATCCAATAGTGTCAAGTATTCCAAAGTGTTAAACAATCAATGGCTTGAGAAGCCAAGGATATTTGTCACCTGAATTTCTAAGAGATTAACGAGAAATGAATTCATTGAGGAAATCGGATACCTCATTACCATGTTGAACAATATTGTGGGAAATAGATCTACATATCACTACCATGATTGGATGTTCAAGTTCATCCCGATCATTCTCAATTATGAAGCACATATTCACTGGGGGGATTGATAAGTGACTCCATCCATTAACAATTATCAAATTGGTAGTACAAATTTAGGAGGGTCCATGTGAGGTCGAGAAGTTAATTAAATTATTAACCGAATTAATTATTACATGAAATAAATAAATCAAATATATTTAAACTATAATACCCTCAAAGTAAATAACACATAACATATGAATTTAACATGGAAACATGAAAGGGTAAAAACCACAATGTGACACGGTAATATTTCATTATAGAGAAATAATTATGGTATGGTAATAACCTCCATTCACCTCACTCCTCTCCACCATAATAATTCACCAACGTGAATTCCACATATCAACTTACCTCACCCCGAAGGACAATTTAAATAGTTTAAATGGGTGTAACTTCTTTGAAGCTTTTGACTATTAATTACATGATTTATAAAAACCAATTAAACCATAAACATAAAGTTTATATTAAATAAATTAAAATATATAATATTATAATTTATTTAATTATAAACTATAGTTTATATAACTAGAACACTTAATATTAATGTTCTAACACTCCCCCTTAATATTAAGTGGGGATCATATGCCAACATTACCTATTTATACAACATGATTTACAATCCTTAAACCATAGTTAAGGTTTAGGCTAGCATATCACATTTGAAGGATTTATACACCTTTATCATGTTAAATTTACCTTTTGGTACAAAAGGATTTGGAATCCATAAATCATAAGTTGTGATTTAGGATAAGCATGATTTGTGAGACTACATCTCACAATTTCTCATGGAAAATATATATCAGCATCTCTAAGATCCTTTTATAAAGTAAGGACCTCCTTTACAACATGATGCAACATTATTGGACTACACAGTAAACTTAGAGTTATAATTTTACTAAGATCATAAAAAGATCTTTTATAATGCTTTAAATTTGGAGAAGAAGTATAGAGGTGAAGGAGAAAACACATAGCCAATCATTAGGAGGTGGCATTTTCCTGCACAATCCCCTCAATGGAAACTCTAAAATTCCAAGCATTATACAAAACTTCATGAGAACTTTACAAAATAAAATGGATTCATAAACATATCTACAACTTGATATTTAGTTGGTTAGTACTTGAGATCTATATCACCATAGATCACCTTCTCTCAGATGAAATGTGTATCTATCTCTATATGCTTCATTCTTTGATGTTGAACTAGATTATTAGCAAGAAGCGTACAACTCGACTATCACATAGAAAAGGATTACTTCCTTTAACTTCTATGTGAATCTCTTTCAACACCTCTTTAGCCACATACATTTTTCACTACTTCCATTGCTCTTCTATATTATGCTTCAGATAGAAGAGATGGAGCTATCGATTGTTTTTGCTACTCCAAGTAATGACACCTATACCAAACTTGAACACATATCCAGTTGTATATTTTCTATCTATCACATCACCAACATGGTTAGAATCACAATATCCATATAAACATGTATTATCGAAAAGTATAATGTAAACCAAAATTAATTATTCCTTTAATATATCTCAATATTCTTTCCGATAATTTCCAATGATCATGATATGGTTATTGCATGAATCTAGATGTAATACCTACTACATATGCAATGTCAAGTCTAGTAATAGTAAGAGAAATCAAACTGCCTACAAGTTGTTTGTAAAGAGTAGGATTACTTTTTCACATGAAGGTTTAGGATCAAGTTTACAACCAAATTCAAAAGGAATAAAAATTGGTTTACAAATTAAACCTCTTAAGAAAGTTAGTAGCATATTGTGATTGAGATACAACAATAGAATTTTTATCTTGAAAATTTGTCATGCCTAAGAAATGATGCAATAGGGTTAAATCAGTCATTTCAAAGTATTGTTTCAATTTAGATTTAATTTTGAAAAATTAAACTATCAGAATTGCTAGTAATAAGAAAATCATCAACATACAATATAATAAGAATAATCTGATTATTTTCAATTTTAACAAAAATATCATTATCAGAAAAACGATTAGTGAAACCAATATCTTTGAACAAACTATTTATTTTTGCATATTAAGCACTATGAGCTTGTTTTAAACCATAAGGATATTTTTTAGTTTACATACATACAATTATTTTCTAGGTTCCTCAAAACCTTTAGGTTGAGTCATGTAAATTTCTTCTTTTAAATCATCATTCAGGAATGCATTCTTAACATCCATCTAGTGGATTTCCTAGCCATATTGAGTAGTTAAGGCAATAAGAATCCTAACCATGCTCATTTTTGTAGCAGTGAAAAGATTTCTATGTAGTTAATACAAATTTTTGAGTAAACATGTGAGCTACCAACCTAGATTTGAACTTATCAATATTTCCATCAGCCTTATATTTGATTTTATAAATCCACCTAGAGCCAATAATACTACATTATTCTAGAGGAGGGACAAGATCCTATGTCTAATTTTTAATTAAGGTAGAACATTCAAGTTTCATAGCTTCTACCCATCTTTCATCATGAGATGCCTCTTCGAAATATTTGGGTTTTGGATCATACATAGTCATTAAGGAATGATAGGTATGATGGCTTCTATTCATCTTACTAAGGTTATTAGGATTAGAATTTTGAAGAAGAGACTGATCCCATTTAGGTCTTTTGGTTATAAAGGAAACAAGAATAGACTCTTTTCAACTACAAAATCATTACTAACATCTATTTGATCATCACAATCATTATTATAAAAATCATTTCTTTCAAACTCATTAGGTTCATCAATAGAAACAAAAGAAGATGAAGAAGAACAAAAGGTTTTTTCTAATATTTTAACATTCTTGTTCTCAATAACTTCATGTTTTACAGGATCATAGATCTTAAGACCTTTTGTTTTACCTCCATAGCCTACAAAGATGCATGGGAATCTAACTTCTTCATTTTTGCTTTAGGAATGAATATAGAGGCGGGGGCTTATAAAAATTCTCAGATGAGATATACTAGGTTTCTTATTAGTCCACTTTTCTAAGGGAGTAGATTGAAATAGAGATTTAATAGGCACTTTGTTTAGAATATGAACAATGGTATTCATTTCTTTAGCCTATAGAAACTTAGGAACTTGAGCTAAGTGCAACATGGTTCTAGCCATTTCAAGCATGGTGCAGTTTTTCCTTTTCATAATACCATTCGGTGAGGATATTAGGGAGTAGTCAGCTCCCTTTCTATAGCACATTCAATACAAAATGAATCAAACGTTTTACTAATATATTCTCTTCCATTATATGTTCCAAGTCTTTTGATTTTACGACTATAACTATTCTCAATTAAAGCTTTAAATTATTTAAATTTTGATAAAATATTTAATTTTTTTAATAAAGAAATACCAAATCATGCGAGAATAATCATCAATAAAAGTGAAAACATAAAAAAAAAAATTGTTTGGGATGGAACTTCTAATGGTCCTCTAACATCATCGTGGAATAGTTCCATAAGCTCGAGGAGTTAGCTTCATGATGACTATGGAAGGGGTTTGTTGATTGCTTACCACGTAAGCACCATTCACAAGTTTCATGAACATGAGATATAGGTGGCATACAATAACTAGGTTAATGCGGGACATGGCATACACACTCCTAAAATTAACATGACCTGATATAGCATGCCATAATTGAACATCATTCTTATTTTGAGTAAATAAACATGAAGTAGATGGAAAACCTTAAAACAAATATAAACCATTCTTATAACATATACCTCATTCTTAATAAACCATTTATCCTTTAATAAAATTACACTATAATTGTTTTGAGTTAGCTTTGAATAAGAGAGAAATTTCATTTTCAATTTACAAACACACAAAACATTGTTTATAAAACAATTGAAAACTTTTTTTTTTTCCTTGACTTTGAACATCAAGAATGGAATGATCACCTAGATAGATTTGATCATTACATTCTTTGATATCGATTAAGATAGCGAGATCTATATGCATCATGTGCCTAGATGCACCACTTTATAATATCGATTTCTTTTCTTTGGCGTTTAGTGATTAATGTAACATACATATCAACTATATTAGATTTTTTATTGTTCTTTAGATTTTTGTTATGATTTTGATTTGGTTTGTTCCCTTTTTAAAAGAATTTTTCTTTTTTACCCCGTAATCTTCCTTTTTGTGACCAAATTTCCCACAATTATAACATTTCCCATCAAAATTGGCTCTTAAATTCCTTGGGTTCTTTTCTTTCCTAAGGGCTTCAAAGTTTGATTTTTGATTTTTTTTGAACTGGAAAAGTTATTCTTAGTTTTTGTGTGAGAATTCCCTGAGTGGAATTCTCCTTTGAATCAAAGTTTAACATGGCCTACTCTTGAAGTAGGAAAACACTCAGAGTGGAAAGGTCAAGAATATCTAGTTCAGTTTGATATTTCAAATTTAGAATAGAAATGAAGTTCCTAAATCTCTCATGGATGTTCATTTGAATAATAAAATCAAAAATATTTATCATTAATCAAATTATAGTTATATCCATCTAATTGAGATTTAATGTTTTGATTTATTTCTAGAAAATTAATTAATTTTTCATCTCCTTTCATGGGAATTATCATTAACTTAAGATTCAACTTTATGATTTTTGACAAATGCGTACCTTTGTGCATTGATTTTATCAGTGTCTAAGATTATCTCGGATTTTCCTAGTTTCCAATATGAAGCATGAATTCATCCTACATGCTTCAAAGTAAAATAGACATCGGTTGTTACACTTTCTATTGAAATGTGGATACACTGTCTGTCATCACATGCCTACTAGTTGGTACCTTCTCCATACCATTTACGATAGTCTAGAGTTTATGTGCCATGAATTTCACCTTTAGTCTAATCTTCCAGATTTTATAGTTTGTCATGTTCAACAAAAGTGTCTTATCAATGTTAAAGTGATTATACCCCATTTTTAAGATTTCAAAAAACCAACTCTAAAGAAAAAGACAAGATTATTACAAAAATTGAACGTTTTAAATCCTTATTCTTCACTTTTCAAAAAAATGGTTCTTATGAAGGCAAAAAAAATTGCTAAAGGTATGAAGGTCCCCCTGTCTTTCTTAAGTGAAAAATATGTGTCAAATTTCATAGTTTTATCCTATTTCACGCCAAAATTAGCCGGTCACAAATTATTTAAAAGAACATATTGATTTGATGATAAATTTCATAATTTTCAAAACTAAATAGTAAATAAAATTTTCCTAGTTTGAATTAAGCCCCTAAATTACAACATTTTCACATACCTAACTTTCGTAATAAAATAGAATTTTTTTGCAATAACTTCCTTTTTGAAAAAATGAAAAAAAAAAAAAAAAAAACAATTATTATAAATTCCTTAAGAAATTGCATTTTCAAATATCCTAAAAAATATTAACTTTCTATAAAAAAAACAACATTTTAGAAAAAAAATTGGGAGGAGACCAAGCTTCTTGTTAGAACCAAGTTCATAACTAACTTGGTTACCAAGTTGTGGTATGAGGTGGATAGATCCAATTCATACTTAGCAAGTTAAATTATACATCTCATCACGGATCGTGAAAACTAAGCTACGAGGCAGACAGAGCCAAGATGACTCACCTATCAACCAACCAACTCGAGACCAGAGCCAAGATGACTCACCTATCAACCAACCAACTCGATTAAAAGTGCGATGCATGCACAACTCACCATTGTCGAGTCAAAGGTGAGTCTAAGTAATCATGCAAGCTAAGTGTTGAGCCCATTGGGCTATCAAAATATAGTGTATAGGCATGCCCTAAGCCACAAAAAAACCATCCATCACATAGGATAATAAAACCTTATAACATCTTTCACATCTCCAATGTGGGATTAAACTCATTCACTTAAACGGTTAAGGTGGAGCAGGGTAAATTAAAAAATGCTAAGAGATAAAATAATATATATACATGTTGAGTTGGTTATAGCCCATGCCTTAGGTGTGAATGGTGGACACTTTAAGTCACCATGGGTTTCTTTTGACGGGGAAAGAGGAGCGCCACGTGGAAGCCTAAGCGCAGAGTGAGGGGTAAGTATTTTTATATTTTGTATACGTTGAGTCCAAGCCCGACCTTTGAAGACCATGCCATGTGAAAAGTGGAGGGGGTACGGTTAGTTAGGTTAGGTTAAAGTTTATTAAAAACCATGTCATATGATTTAAAAACTATGTGAATAGTTTGAAATTTAATAAAGTTCCATGATTAAAATGCATAGGCCATGAATTAACATATAACATATAGGTTAATTTTTTTATTAAAATGTCATAAACATAGCGCTATAAATAAGGGGTTGATGGGTTAGAGACATAGGGTTAGGATTTAAACAACTTATTATGCTACCACAAAAATGGTCCACATTCCAAGGTTATTATCCCTATGATAATCAAAACAAGTGTGCACTATTTTTGTGGGGATACTCTCCATCCTAGGAAACTTTACATTTACCCTCATAATATTATTTTTTCCCTGCACATTAAAACATAGGAAAAAATATTATAAATTTGTAAATTATTTCAATAAGACTTACCTGCATATGAAGAGGTGGACTCATTCCACTCAAGTAAACTTTTGAAATATTTTTCAACACGAACTAAAGTAACCTTGTAAATATTTTCACAAAGAGGATGTGAGAGAGGGTTCGCTTGAATTGGAGGGGGCATTCCATTATAGAGAACAAAATTGAAGTCCAGTAATAACCTTTATTCACCTCACTCCTCTCCACCAAAATAATTCACCCATGTAAATTCCACATATCAATTTATGGGTTAATTTAAATAGTTTAAATGGGTGTGACATCTCACGAAGCACCCCAACTATTAATGATTTAATTTATAAAAACCAATTAAACCATAAACATAAAGTTTATATTAAATAAATTAAAATATATAATATTCTAATTTATTTAATTATAATCTATAGTTTATATAAATGGAACACTTAATATTAATGTTTTAACACTCAAACAATAATGTGAATTCATACGGTTTACAACATTGCATGCCACAAGTCATTCCCAGGTTGGTAAGGGCTAAGGAGTTTTCTCAGTAAAATGTATATGATGTATACCCAATGCTTAACTTAGAAAATTAGAAGTATAATTCCATATTGGTTCATGATGCCTTTTTTCCCCATGTACTTTGTTTATTCAAGCCTAAGTGGGAGAAGTATAGGATGTCATCCAGGGATAAAGAGGTGATCACTGAATATGGATGTTACTTCATCCAATTCAAATTCTTCACATACATTAGGGTGAGTGATATTCAACGTACACAATACATGCTACCAAGATACTTGGATAATAAGAAGGACTTCCTGGAATTATTAAGACAACTTGTGGATGTTCATTAGTTAATTTCAGTGGAAACATAAAACAAATGTTAAGTTCCCAATTACTATTAGGAGATACACCTACCCCATAATGGTCAAGGTCAAAATCCTTGAAGTAGAAATGAATGGAGTGTCATGCAGAAGCTCCAAGCCAAGCCCCATTCTGATATCAAGTGAACAGTCTTGGCTTGACTACATTGGTGGCATTCTAGATCCCAATCACACTGATATCTTATTTTATATGCCTTTTGGTCGTGTTTCTATATGCTGATAGCGCATTCTGGGCTATACTAAAAATTTAACTCACTGGTATACACACAATTATCCGCAAACTCCTTTTATTGATGAAGAATATGTTATGGGCATGTATAATTTACATCGCACCGTCTCTTTATATGATCAATCCCACACTATTTCCTACCAAGTCTCTAATCCAAATCCTATTAGTTACGACCCTGACATTGATGATCTTCTAGATGAGTTTACTTGATCCTTCTCTACATCACACACTTGGGGGCATCATGCTTTCTCCCCCTTCTATTCTTACCAGTTATCTTTATCATATAATACCACACTTCGTGCTCCATGCATCATCACTTTTACATACTCTCATACCCTTTGATATATGCACGATGTATCGTCATTACCCTATGACGAACTCTAGTTCTATGGTTCATAATTGATTGTTGAGGGTATAATTCTGAAATGAACCTCACTTCCACTAAACTTCACGCTCTATGCTTTATGGTACATATTTCTAGAATCTACTCGCACAACACACTCATTGCCCAATGACACACTCTTATTTTATGGTTCATTCTTGATTGTTGAGGGTTTTATAAATGAACCGCATCTCATACACATCCTTTGGGGCATGTTTCTCCTATTATTTTCACACTTTACATTTCATTCCATCATACTCATATACTGCATTTGCATATCTTGGTTGCATTTAATCTTGTTCACTTTTCCTACTTAAATGTTGTATTTTTCTTACTATCTTATCCGGATACTCGGTATCTCATTATCTTTATCATATACACATGAGCATTCACTTGGTCTCTTGTTACGAATGAATATTTATTACAAGTTTTTACACATTAAAATGATGTTTGGAACTATACATTTTATCGACCCTACTGAGGCTCCTAGAGGTATCTACCTTTACTACTCTCACACATTACAAGTGTTATTGTTTCATCATTTACTACTACTAATTTCTATCACATTACTTTCCATTGATACATACATCCCTTGACATATTATTTATCTTTCTAACATCTTTAACATGGTGCTTCATGTGAAGCATTTGATTTCTTGAGAACTATATGCCACCATGGTTATTTGACACACTTTGTTTGACATTGTTTTTATCGAATGATATTATTTGCATGGGCTATGCCCTATTTCTTATATGTTTTTGGCTACTTCGCCCTAATTGTCTTGTGACATTGTGAGTGATGTCCCATATTTGAAACCCACTTTTTGTGGTCCACTTTGTTTACACACTTGTTTGTTACATTGGCTTCTATTGCATGCTTGCTACTTTTTCTACTAACACATGTTACTAGCCACTTTGTTTGCATGTGCCTTGGTTTCTACCATGCACATCCCCTACCCCCTACAAGTATCAATTTCATATTGATATCAAGTCCTCTCCTTTAGGCTGCATTCTCCTACTATTGTTGCATGCACCCCAAATGAGGGGGAATACATTGGGTGAACAAATCACCCCTACAGCAATGACTCAGAACTATATTTTAGATAACTACAATATATAAACAACATATCAAACACGATCATGAGCGACCTAGAATCTGAATTGGGTTCAACACACAGTATAGACACCAACACCCAAACTCATACGGTTGTGCACTAGGAGCATGTGACCTCCTTGGTGCTAATGTCCTGGGGGAACAAATAGTCATCTTCTCAAATCAGCATGGTTCACGAAGTCTTTAGATCGATTTCTACGATTACATGAATAGACCTTGAGTTAGATGCTAACATTCATCAATATACAAAACTTTGAAACTAACAATGTTAAGCATCTAAATCCTCTATTCTCTAACAACAAATAAATGAATGGACCTATGTAAGCTTCATGGCTATAAAAATGGTTGTCCTTGATGTTCCGAGAACCTAGGAATGAGAGCTTGTCAAAGTTGGGCTCAAGACCCTTTTGACACCTCCCATATGACCTAAGCACTTAAAAAGAGGCTTAACTCTTCAAGATGATGAACTCTCAAGAAAACAAAAGCAAGCTCTTAGTCTATTTTGTTATATGCTTTGCATTTGCTTTCTCAAGGAGTTTAGGTGTAGGTATAAAGGTAGAAGGAGGGCTCCTTATACATTGATGGATAAAGGAAACACTTCATCCCTTTGCATGTGGGATAAAGGTAAAATATGATTAGGAATGGATAAGGTTGCTTTATAAAAGGTAACCTTATTTTAGAAGGGTTTAATTTATGCTTAGCAAGTCATGGGAGTTGGGGGATGTTTTAATTAATCAAAGGTGATTAACTAATAGGTAGATGTAAGCTTATAGAAGCTAATTAGAGGAATATTAGTACGATTTAGGCTATTAGAAGGGGATTAAATCAATTAAATATTGATTTATTGGTTAAATGGAAGGAAAGCTAATTAATTAATAATAATTAATTAGTCTAGATAGAAGGGTGATTTATTAACGGAAGGTCGTTAATTAGGGTACGTGTTGGATAGGCGACTTAATTAATTAACATAGTGTAATTAATTAATGACAATATGAAGGAAAATGAGTGTTATTGACAATATGTCGTCAATTTTTCGAGAAGATAGATAATTAACGCAATTTAAGTATTTAAATTACTTGGGCGTAATTATGGATGTCTAGACAGAGATACCAATGCCTAGTACGGAGAGCAATACACAGAGCACTCTTATCCCTCTTGGGTGCGCTTGGCCTTTTCTTACCTTACTCGCTCTTTTTGAGTATATTTTATCTTTTGGGAATATTTTTCACTTATGGGTCGGCCTTCCAGTTGTAAATTATGAAATTCAAATAAGGTGTCATATAAATACATAGTTATGTGTTCAAAATCAAGGACCAATCACTAAGCATTACTATTATCGCCTAATATTTCATTCCAAAGGCACTAAATCACTCTAAATGCATACATCTAACATCCATTCAAGGTCTGATGGCTACATACTTTTGCGTACACATCATAGGAAGGGGAATTTTATTCTATTCCATCCACACATACTACTACATTACTACATTCTAGTTATAGCTCGCATTTATCAGTGAAACTTGCACAATGCATCAAATGGCATCATTTCTACACACACACACACACAAGAACTACATGGATTCTGAGATGTAGTGCAGCACTTGGTTTGAAGTTCACTCTTGGGGTGACCATCGAGGTCGGTCTAACTCCCTATTCTACATTTCCATTTTTAGGTTTGATGTGGTTTTGGGATTATACGGGTGAACTTATATTTTACATATTATAGGTATCATTATAGATCATAGTGCGAACATTAGGTGAGTAATAGAGAAACGTGAAACCATAAGACACCGGAGAAACTAGATCCTGAGCATTTTTACATTCACCGGTGCCTAGGTTTATATATCCTATTGTGGGTGCTCTGTCTCGACATTATCCTTAGGGTCCAAATTTCATAATGAGTAGCTACAACACTATTTGCATCCTATCCAGAATTATACCCTACCCATACCACTTCTTGTTCCCTCGGATATTAGCTAAGTTCCTATATCTCTCCTTCTTGTTTAGGGTTTCTTACTTTACATGTTATTTTGCTTGTGTCATATTGTACCTTAGCATCTATACATTATTTATTTCAATAATAAACTAATAAAAAAGAGTCAAAAAACATAAAGAAGGGAGAAAATTAGTAGATACCGTAAGAATGGGAAGATGTCCATTATCACACTATATGAAATTAGTAGAATGGGCATATGTCAATTCTAAACATTCAGGTAATATATAAGGAATGATAAATATGGCTACATGAGAATGAATAGAATGAGTAGTTTTCCATTCACATTGAGGTTAAATATATAATGAATGAGAATTAATATGATTGTATGAGAAAGAATAGAATGGGTAGATGCCCATTCTCATACTATAGGAAATGGTTAGAATGGGCATATGTCCATTCTAAACATTTAGGAAATATAGAAGGAATGATAATTATGATGGTTGTATGAGAATGAATAGAATGGGAAGTTTTCCATCTCATTCGGGTTAAATATAGAATGAGTGAGAAAGGTGATTGTATGAGAATGAATAGAATGGGAAAATGTTCATTCTCATACCGTAGGTAATGATTAGAATGGGAATATTTCCATTACTAATATTCATGAAATATATAAGGAATGATAAATATGGTTGTATGAGAATGAATAAAATGGGAAGATATTCATTCACATTCAGGTTAAATATATAATTAATGAGAATTCAAAGATGATTGTATGAGAAAGAATAGAATGGGAAAATGTTCATTCTCAACATTCAGGAAATATAGAAGGAATGATAAAGATGGTTGTATGATAATGAATAGAATGGTAAAATGTCCATTCTCATATTATGGGAAACAATTGGAATGGGCATATGTCTATTCTAAACATTCGGGCAATATAGAAGGAATGAGAAAGATGGTTGTATGAGAAAGAATAGAATGGGAATTTGTCCATTCACATTTAGGTTAAAATATAAAGAATGAGAAATATTATTGTATGAGAAAGAATAGAATGGGAATATGTTCATTCTCAAGTATTATAGGAAATGATTAGAATGGTCATATGTACATTCTTAACATTCAGGAAATATAGAAGGAATGAGAAAGATTGTTGTATGAGAATGAATAGAATAGGCATATGTCCAATCTTAACTTGAGTCATGCACTATAGAATGAATGAAAAATATGGTTGTATGAGAATGAATAGAATGGGAAGATATCCATTATCATATTATAGGAAATTATTATAATGGGCATATGTCCATTCTAAACATTTAGGAAATATAGAAGGAATGAGAAAGATGGTTATATGAGAAAGAATAGAATGGGAAGTTGTTCATTCACATTCGGAGTGAAATATATAATGAATGAGAAAAATGATTGTATGAGAAGAAATAGAATAGGAAAATGTATATTCTCATATTATAGGCAATGATTATGATGGGCATATTTCTATTACGCACATTCAAGCAATACGAAGGAATGGGAAAGATGGTTGTATGAGAATTGAAAGAATGGGAAGTTGTTCATTCTCATTCAGATTAAATATAAAATGAATGAGAAATATGATTGTATGAGAATGAATAGAATGGGAATATGTTCATTATCATGTTATAGGTAATGATTCGAATGGGCATATGTCCATTCCGCACATTTAGGCAATATAGAAGGAATGAGAAATATGGTTGTATAAAAATTAAAAGAATGTGCGAGTTCTCCATTCTCATTTAGATTAAATATAGAATGAATGAGAAATATGATTTTATGAGAATGAATAGAATGGACATATGTCCAGCTTTAACATTCAAGAAAAATTGAAGGGAAAATAAATATGGTTGTATGAGAATGAATAGAATGAGAAGATGTCAATTCTCATATTATAGGAAATGATTAGAATGGGTATATGTCTATTACGGATAATCAAAAAATGTAAAAGGAATGAGAAATATTATTGTATGAGAAATGGTTTGTGCCTAGTGTTGTCATGAAAAATTTCTAGCATGAAAAATTGAATTTTTTTGTCATGACAACTAAGCCCACACTCAAAAAATCTTTGAACCGGGTAATGTAAACCTACCCTCCGACCTATTTCTGACTATGTAAAACCCATCATGGCCGAGAGGGATGTGCTAACTATATTTTAAAATTGTGTTTCATGTACAAGTAAGATGGTGGAAAGTGATTCATGGTTTCATTCAGAACCCTCTGAAGAGAAATTCTCCCAGAGCCCGGAAAAGGCATATTTTCGGAGTTTTGCATCAGTAAGCACCCCAGAATATACAAGGAAGAGACAGAGCATCCGAAACTATGTAGTAGTAGATATATGTAAACATTCAAGGTTTTTAGGAAATTTATAGGAATAAAATAAGGACTAATAAAAAGTTATGCAACAAGGAGCTATGTTTAGCTAGGTATAATGAAATGAAAGCACTTGAAAAAGACAGTATTCTTGTTTGGAACATATCAAGAGCCTTGGGATGGATCAAAAGGTGATAAGATACTCATTCAAAATCTAAGGAGGAATACTTCACATTTCAAAATGTTTTAGAGATTTTGTCATCTGAATTTTGAGATATTGGTCGGCGGTGCGGTGAAGATCCCAAATC
The DNA here is from genome assembly GCA_018340775.1 of Taxus wallichiana var. yunnanensis. Classification (NCBI taxonomy): domain Eukaryota; kingdom Viridiplantae; phylum Streptophyta; class Pinopsida; order Cupressales; family Taxaceae; genus Taxus; species Taxus wallichiana. Next base: position 470,001,398 of record CM031237.1, read on the forward strand.
CTAGTAGAGATTCAAATAAGCATTCTAGACATTCTGGAAGTGTCAGAGCCTAAAAAAATCTAAAGTGAGGGTATTTTTAATACTCTTCATTATACATAGTATGGTTTATTCTGTGTTGGTTGAAAATTGTACTTGCCGCTTTGCTCTTTGGTGTGCAACTTGAGGCAAAAGTGAAGAAATGGGAAACAATCGTTGAAGACTTCATTATCATGACTTCTAAATGGTCTCATTGGATTCATTGGCATGTTTTCATGAATATTTATATATTTGTTGGCAAAATTTTGTTAATTTTTTACTCTAGGGCAAAGGAAACATTATGGCGAGGCAAGTTCTAAGTCCAAACCATGCTCGAATGCAACATTTGAGTGCTTAAGCACACTTTTGAACCCCTCATACACCTTTGGAACACTTTTGAGGTGCACATGCACTCAAAAAGTGAACCTCACTCTCATTGGATGTTTTCCCAATGAAGAAACATAACATGATTGGCCAAAAAGTGCACTTTATGAGTCAAGTGGGTGTTTTAAGTTGTGATGGGACCCCTATCTTCCCTTGGGCGCACTTTTTGGCCCCCAAGCACCTTAGGCACACTTTTAAAGTTCTCATGCACTCCAAAATTTTTCCATGCCTATTTTGGTCCATTTCCCCCACATGCATGCATGCCCATTAAGAGAAAAACAAAGGAAAAAGGCTTGAAGGTGTGATGTGAATGGCATTCCTTGCACCCATCCAAGTATATGGTGCACTTTTTGAAACACCATGCACCTTGGGCGCATTTTTAGAGTGCTCGTGAACCCATAAAGTGTGGCCATGGTGCATGAGGCATTCAAATCTCCACCTCCTTCACTCTCCTCGATGTTCTCCATCTCTTCACCTTCCACCTTATAACTCCCCATTCTTGCCCATATTGCACCCAAACTCAAAACATAAGCTAAAAATTACATTGGCAGCCATTAAATCTCTCCTCCAATATGGTTATAACATTCAAACATGAAAAACATATCCTTGATGCCCTAGCTTCCAAGATCAAGTTTTTCTCATAACTCATGTTCCCGAACTCCGTTTGCCACCAAATTTTAACCATGGATTCCTTGTGAGAATGCCTTTAAGAAGAGTATTTTCATGCCCCCATTGATGAAATCATTTATTTTTATATCCACATGAATTTTTATCAAAAATCACCTTTTCTCAGATCTACAAAAACTTGACAATTGGAATCTCTCAAAAATGAAGCAAAGCCTTGAAATGAAATATGTAAAATTTTGCAATTGGTTTCGTTCGATCGACACCTAGAAGACAACTTTATATTTTTATTAATTCTCTACCACATAGCTTACTAAAAATAGTAATTCCAAGGAAAATATGGTTTCTGGTACTTCAAGACATTCCTTCAAAGTGTAAAACATTCAAGAATGGAAAAATTGACAAATTTGGAAAAATTGCTAAGAATGGTACCCATGTGAAGCATGCTAAAAATAGTAAATAATCAAAATGAGATAAAAATAATCACATATTTTCCTCTTCTCTGTGTCTCAAAAATTCAAGCTTTCACGGAGGTCAAATCTTCAATTTACAAGCAAATCCCGCCTTCACGGATGTGGTGAGCATATGGTGTCTCAAAGAGGAAATGCCAATTTTGGAAGTACATGTAAATTTCCACTTGTCAATGTGTGGTGATCATATATCAAAAACTTGTCTTAAGGTAATGTTAATGACAAACTCATGCTTGTGGAGGAGTGGGGAATCCCCCTCGGTTCCCATTTTTGGCCTCAAGTGTTTCCCAAGGGAAGGATCTTTGTCTAGGAGTGTTAGTGTTTCATGGTTTGGAATGGAAGTTTTAAGTGAAATAAGGAATTATTCATTAGTATCGAGGGTTTATTGATAAATTTCATTTCACTTTCTCTTTGAGTATACCCAAAAGGCTACAAATGTCCATTATTCAAGAGGTGGCTTATTTGTGTATAAAGGGCCAAAGTTCTTCATCCAAATTTCATGACTGCATCGAAGCATTCCATTGGATCATCACAAGAGTGGATTTTATTCATGATCAAATCTTCTTCATCCTTCTTCGTTCCATCTAGGATATTCTCGTCTCTCTCTTTCTTCTCTCTAAAATTATATTTCTTTGTTGAGAAGAAAGTTGTAAGAGTGACTTAAGTCACTTAAAGTTTTTTCTTCGTTGTGGATTGCACTTTACGTTCAAAAGTCACAAGGTAATATGAAGAGTTGCATTGTGAATCTATGAATTGGGAGAGCCTCCTCATTTCAAATGATGGTTATTCTTGTTTAGTATCTCCCATTTTTTCTCTAGGAACAAGTGATCAAATTCTTCATATCCTTGTCTAAAAATTCATATCTCCATCTCAACTTCATACTATGAGCAATTGTAATTGTGCAATATCATGCAAGCAAACTTTGTGTTGATTGTATCTTGTTCCTTTTATCTTTCCATGGTTTTTTCTTATTAAATGCATGGAACTACTCTTTATTTTATGTTGGAAAACTTTGCATGTGTTATTTGCAATATGAAATCTCCCTCATAATTTCTCTCCTCACCTTTCTCCCTCGAGATTCCTCCCTTTTGTTCTACAGAAGAACTTTTTCATAGTTATAGGGAAGTATTCTTGTGTGATCCCTAGTCATAAGGCCACCCCCGCAATTAGAGTAGTGTATATATATTTCCCTATTTTCAATAAATGGATGTGCCCCGTTGGCAAAGTGTTGGTGAAATCACACAATTTTCCCATCTGACAAACTATTTTGCCAACATTTTTGGCACCCACCATGGGGTATATTTTGCATATTCTACACTCAATATTGATTCCACAAAATCCATAAAAATTATATATTCAAAAATCCATAAAAAGTATATATTCCAAAAATAAAAAATTATTAAAAAAATAAAAAAATTGAAATTCATTTCTAAAAAACCCATTGTTGATTTATGTAAGTGACCCTTCATATTCCATAGTGTCCCTTCATATTCTTGTTATAGTATTTCTCCAAAACTAGCTGAAAAAGATATAAGAGGTTGAAGCAGACAGAGGAATTATTGACCCTACTTTTGAGGCTTTACAAAATCAACAAGAAAAAATCAAAGATAATCCATACTACTTCTCTCAAGCTTCATCCCCATCTGATTCATCAAGTGGTACTCCTAGAAATCCTATCCAAACTCCTACTGATACTCCTCCTACAAACCCTCTTGATTCTCCCATATTTCAACCACCATTGAACTTTGAATTTTCAAAAGAAGAAGAAGAAGAAATGGCAGAAGAGAGAGAAATACCCTAACCAATTATTCCATGGGGAAGGAATAAAGGTCCATTTTCTCTTACACCTCCTCTTCATGATCTACCGATAAGTTCCCGCAAGAAATTTCTGAAGTTCAAAGGTGATGGCACACAACTTCCCAAAGAACACATCTATTCCTTCATCACATCATGCAGAATTCTTGGAATCAAACATGAAGATGTTACTATGATATTTTTCATGGAATCACTCTAAGAAAAATCAGCTAAGTGGTTTTATCTCTTGCCCTCCCGCTCCATAACATGTTGGGAAGACATTCAAGAAAATTTCATAGAAAGATTCAAATCAGCCAAATATTTCCAATACCTCCTCGTTTAATTGGTGCAAATGAAGAAAGAATCAAATGAAACTATGAGATACTTTATGGCCCATTTTAATCGGTTACTCCACGAATATTGGAAGATGCTTCACCATCCAAAGAAAATGTCAAGAGGTTCTTCATCAATGCACAACCTCCTAAAATTGGATTCATCTTACGAAGAGGTCAACCTCATACTCTTAAGCTTTCTTAAGAGGATGCAATTAAGATTGAAGATGATCTAATCTTGTCCAGAAAAAGTAAGAATCCAAATGGAAAATAAAGCGGTAAATTTTCCAAGTAAGGTACATCTAACTCTCTTATTCAAAAATTAGCAAATGAATTGAATGCAATAAAGAAACAAATGGTCCAAAATATTCCTCTTCAAAATCGAATAGGAATCATATTTATGGAGTGCCCCAAAGGTTTTCCTTAGAAGCTCCACCTTCCTAAGCATCTTGTCCAACTAGGAATTATGAAGAAGATGACACAGAAGAAGAGGTGGGATGTGCAAACATCAGGTACTTTGAATATTCATATGATGAATAATACTCGGTGATTAGATATAATTATGCGGTGTTCACCCATTCCAAAGATCAAGCGAAAGAGGACCTATCTAGTAATGAGAAATACAAATCAAAGAACCCTCCACCGGTGACTCTAAAAATCAAAAGGATGATCACTATTACCCTCTCCTATGCGATCCAAAAATAATAGTCTCAAGGTCACCTCATCCAAAGACAAATCTCCTCTTCTAAGTAACTCTCCTTCTTGTTCTCATGACAATATAATTCCTAATGTTGTTTCTACCATTTCTAATAATGTGATTAAAAGTTCCAATAATGCCCTTCCTAAGAGTAGTCAACCTCCTATTACTACTACCTCCTCCAAAACTTCCACTTCCTATGATTCCCTCTTTGATATCATTGACCATATCAAAAAATCTAAAATCTAGATCTCTAAATATGAATATCTAAGAACTCATCCTAAGAAATTTGAAAAGATTGTTCAATTTTTCAAAGAAAATAGTTCTAAACCACCTTATGTAAGTACCAATCCTAGAAACACCATATCCCACAACTATATTGCTTCCATGACCTCGGCCTCGAGAAGATAGAACCAATCTATCTTGCCTCATTGATCAATGGGTCACAGACCGAATTATTGCATTATCGATTCCGAGCTTCGGATAATGTCATGCCCTTGAAAGTTACAAAATATCTTGGCCTCACTCTTGCACCTACCAATGGTCAATGTTATTATATGGAGACCAAGGAAGTGCCCCTTGTTGGTCAAATTAAAAATTCTCAGGTGGCCCTCACATAATTTCTAGACAAGAAATTCAACCCCAAAATACTTGTGACAAACATTCCAGCTGCATATAGTAGCTTGTTCATCGGGAGATTTTGGTGGAGTAATGAATTTGGATTGGTCGTATGCTATAATACTAGTCAAAGGTGTGATGAAAAATTTTCTTCCTATCAAAAGGATGAAATACATTGTTCAGAGAGAAGGTAGCCCGCAAGCAGAAAGTGTATACCAAGAATCAAAATACCGGAATTACTTTGTAGCCTCAAAGGAAGATGTGGAAGTTCCTTTCTTGATTGGTCCAAGTATACCCATTATATTGGGGATATACTTTGAATTTTTATTTGATGATGATGAGGATTAGAAAGAGCAAGTGCATCTAGAAGGGCAAGAAGGTAGTCCTAAAATGAAAATTTGTGTAGAAAATAAGGATGTTACTAATCAATTTGGGCATGGAAAATCATAAAATCAATTTGATAATGAAGAAGAAGTTCTCTCCTTCTTGTTTAAAGAATAATATTCCCTTAATGATGAATGTACAGATAGTAAATTATTCGATCCTCTCACAGAGGATGTTGATCATGAAGGAGAAATGTTAGTTCTCAATGATTCTTTAGAAGAGACAAAGGAAAGGTCATTGCAAAATATCTTAGCGGTTACAAATGTGTGAGAGGAACCCGAGTGATAAGGCCATAAATTGGCCATAAATTACCATTATATTGTCCTTCTAAGTTACCTTTGAAAGTGGATTTAAATGTAATCTAGGAAATTATAGTTTGCTTAAGATATAATATAGGATATATAACTTTTTTATTCTTTATAAATCATTTTTTATCTATTTTGTTGACTAATCCTATTGATTATTTGGGAAAAGATGTAAAGTCTTGTGCAACGTGCGAGCCATAAAGAAAGATAACGCTAGTTCTAGTAAAAGTGGAATTGATCATATATGGTATATCTAAACTTAAATACAATTTTATATTTAGATTCCTCTCAAAAAAATTTGCAAGTTCAAAAAAAGAATCATCTCAATCCGAGATCGCATGTAAAATTTATAGTTGTTTTAAGTTAGCTCTAGAACTCGTAGATTTAGTTCCAGAACTCGCAGGTTTAGTTCTGGAACTTGAAATTTTAGTTCCGGAACTTGCAAATTTAGTTCCAAAATTTGCATCAATCAAATAACATTTAGTTTGAACTTGCAATTCGTATATTTATATTTTCAAGCAATTAAAACAGTGGACAAAGTTGTAAGTTATAGAATGAGAGTTAGTTCCGGAACTTGAAATTTGTGGACAAAGAAAATTTAGATCCGGAACTTGCATAAAAGGAATGATAACTTTAATTCTGGAACTTTCATAAAAGGAATCACAACTTTATTTCGGAACTTGCATCTAAGGAATGACAGTTTTAGTTTTGAAACTTGCATAAAATGGGAACTGTGAATAATCAGATAATCCAATGAAAAATATGAGAGAGGTTTTTTCATAGAAATTTGATTAACAAAAACTCATTCATATTTGCTACAGGTTTTACCAATGAAGAGAAATCTAACTTTTAGTGAGCTGCAGTCCGAGGAAAAGGTGTATCAAATGAGCACTAAAAGTTCCATAAACGAAGCGAGAAAAGTCAAGCGAGAAAATCTAAGAGAGGTTTTGTTCATAGCAATATGATTAACAAAAACTCTATTATATTTTCTACGGAGTTTATCAATGAAGAGAAATCTAACTTTTAGTGAGCTGCATTACGAGGAAAAAGTGTGCAGACGAGCACTAAAAGTTCCATAAATAGAAACAACAAAGTCAAATGGAAAATTTGGGAAAGGTATTTGGTAAAAATCATCTTTTAAGGAAAAACATCCTTCCAATAATATAGGATAATAAAATCATTATGATTCTTGTTACCGAAAATCAAGGAGAATATTTGGGAGCAAATCTTCCTAAAATAAGTGAGATAAGACTTTGACTCCAATAATATATCTCTCTCCATATTTTGTGGAGATGGAGATCTTAGTTGTTAGGATTAGAATAAAGATAAGATCATATTGTATCTCCCAAAATAAGGAGTTGGTTGGATGCATAAATTATAAATGCAACCTTCCACACTCAGATATGTAATTTTTACTACCAAGAAATGAATCTGTTCTTTTCTCTCCAATATTCTACAGTTCTGAGTTAAGATCTCAAAGCATGGTTTAAATCCTCTTCCAAAGAATGAGTTGGCCACTCATTCTAAGGAAGATGGATCTATATATTTTGTTTTTATTTTGTAATAATTTGTGTTTATTTCTTTTTCTATAATTATCCTCTTGTTATGTTGTTCTTATCTTTGTATTATAACATTCAGTCTATTGTAAACATGCAGGTGTTTCATTTAATTTTTCTTATTTCCAATTCAACAATTTCAATTTATGCAAGTGTGTTTTATTCCTACAAGTTTAATTTCTTTTATGCAAGTGTGTTTACATTTCTGCAAGTGTGCATTTAAATTTCCACATGTGTGCTTTCAATTTATGCAAGTTTAGATTGTATTTAAGGGAGTTTTTTTCCAAGATCTTCTTCTCTTAATACATACAACCATCGGACACCAGCCATGGATTGACATTATTAATGGTGAGGATTAACGACCCTCATCACCTAGCTAAGTCTTGGACTCTTAATTCAAGACATGGATATGAATGCAAGTATGAGGCCAATTCTGGTTTTCATTCAATATACAAATGTTTCATGATAAGATAGATAAAAAAATATGAACTCGGTAAGCCTCTTGAAACATCAATTGATGCACATGAATGTGGGGATGAAATTTTCTCCTTCCGTTTTGGAGAATAAGATTATATACAAGGTCAATTAAAAGAAAATTATTAAATATCCCATAAATAGTGTCATGTATGAAAATAATGTCTCTATCATAGAGGAGCTCATCGCATCCCATGAAAGCCTTGATGGGATAATGTATGAGAAAGAAGAATGAATTAATCAACCAAGAAGTCGGCAAGAGGCCGTTAATGATAAGGAACAATTCAAAATGCCTATCAAGAATCATCTTGTAGGGGTAATGACCATGGAGCACCAGATAGGTGAAGATCAAATGCCCAAGACCAAAACTAATGATAAAAGAGATGAGGTTGATATAATTGAGAACCGTATGTATCACAATCATGGGATGAAAGATAAAAATTATTAACATGGATAAAAAAGAACATGAATTCATAGTCTTAGCAATTCTACAAAGAAATTGAGGAGGGGTTCTATTTCATCGAACCAGTGAATGTTTTTACAAAACATGATCATTTGAAGTTGCCCATGTTGGGTAACACATTCCAAGAAGAAGCACTACATAGAAAGTGGGTTATCCCCGGCATGTACCATAGATGATTTAGGTTTTTTTTTCCTTATTGTGTGGTGTGTTTCCCTTTCGCTTTATCTGTATCCCTTTTTGTCATGTGTTTCTTTCGTTCTTTGCTTGTGTGAGTTGAATGGTGACTCTTTTTGCCTAATGGATAAGGTTGTGTATAAAGCAACTTTGGTCTATATTGTCTTCTAAGATTTTGAGGTTCCTACTTGATTTTTCTCACTATGTTCAATCAAAAGCAAGTCCCCAAGTTAGAGCCAGTTGTTTTCATTCAGAATTTCTAGCATGAAAAATTGAATTTTTGCCATGAATACTAAGCCCACACTCAAAAATCCTTGAACTGGGTAATGTAAACCTACCCTTTGACCTATTTATGACTATGTAAACCCCATCATGTCGAGAGGGATGTGCTAACTAGATTTTCAAAGTGTGTTTCATGTGCGGGTAAGCTAGTGGAAAGTAATTCATGGTTTTATTTGGAACCCTACAAGAGAAATACTCTAGGAGGTGCGAAAGGCCTATTTTAATGTTTTTGTAACTCGTAAGCACCCCCTGAAAATATATAGGGAAGAGAAAAATCATCTAGGAATTTTTAGTAGATGTATACAAACATTTTAGGTGCTTTAGGAAAGTTCTAGGAAGAAAATAACATTGCGAAAAAGTTATGCAACACGGGTTATTTTTAGCTTAGTATAAGGAAATGAAATTGAAAAAGACATCCTTCTTGTTTGGAATATATTGGGAGCCTCAAGATGATACATAAGGTGATAATATACTCATTTTAAATATAATTATTCCTACTTAATATTGCATAATGTTTCAAAAGATTCTGTTATTTGGATTTAGAGATATTGGCCCAATAGTGTAGCTCAAGATCCTTAATCCCGGTAGAGATTTAAATGAGAATTTTGAACATTCTGGAAGTTTTAGGAGCCTAAAAAATATCACGTAAGGTTACTTTTAATACTCTTCATGATACATAGTATAGTTTAGTCCGCATTGGTTGAAGACCATTCTTGCCACTTTGCTCGACTCCGCATGACTTGAGGAAAAAGTGAAGGTATGGTAAACAATTACTAAAGAATTCATTTTTGTGACTTCTAAATTATCTCATTGGATTCATTTGTGTGTTTTCATGAATATTCATATATTGTTTGGAAACAATTTGTCATGTTTTGACTGGGGAAAAGGAAACATTCTGGCGAGCAAGTTTCAAGTCCAAACCATGCTTGGATGCAGCATTTGAGTGCTTAGGCACACTTTTGAACCCCTCATGCACCTTAGGAGCACTTTTTAGGTTCATATTCACTCCAAAAAATTTCCTCACTCTCATTGGTTGCTTTCCCAACAAAGAGACATAACATGATTGGCCAAAAAGTGCACTTTATGAGACAAGTGGGTGTTTTAAGTTGTGGTGGGCCCCTATCTTCCCTTGGGCACACATTTATATCCCCCAAGCACCTTAGGTACACTTTTGAAGCTATCATGCACTCCAAAAATTTCACGCCCCTATTGATCCATTTCCCCCCAATTTCATGCATGCCCATCAAGAGAAAAATAAAGTAAAATGGCTTGAAGGTGTGTTATGCATGGCATTCCTTACACCCATCCAGGTATATGGCACACTTTTCGTAGTTTCACAAATAGGGACGGAAGCCTGTATAATTTATTAATGTGAAATCAATCACCTTACAATAGTGCAGGCTACAATATTTATACATATTGGATAGCCTAGATACAAACAAATATGGAGTTGCAACTATGCAACAACAAACTAAAATACAGTAGCTTCCAAAATACATCAGGAAGCACAAATGAATAATGACATAATTGTTATAACAACATAACAATTATACCCATGAATATAATAAGACAAATATGGTTAATAAAACCATATAACATTATACAACTAATTAATATAATGTAATAATGTTATAAAACTATATAACAATAATTAATTATACAATGCATAATTAATTATCCTAACATTCCCCCTTAATTTTACATTGTCTCAAGGGATGAGGAGAGGAACTCTCTGAACAACTCGAACTTGTCATGTGCAAGTGACTTCATGAAGATATATGCTCTTTGTTTAGTTGTTGGATAGAAATGAATCGTATATTGTGCTTCAACACATGCTCGTGTATGAAATGAACATGTACCTCAATGTGTTTTGTTCTTTCATGAAAAACTGGATTGCGAACAAGTTTGAGAACACCTTCATTATCAACATACATGGTGGTTGGTTTTTCCTATGGTATTCCAAGTCCTTTGAGTATGTGACGTAGCCAAATCACTTCATAGACAACTTCTCCTGCAAAACAATACTCAGCTTCTATGGAAGAATGAGAAATAAAGTGTTGTTTCTTGCTTCCCCATGATATTAGTCAGATCCCATAAAGAATAAAAATCCTAAAGTGGATTTTTGTCATCAATATTTCCTAGATGATCTAAATCTAAATATCCTGACAAGAATAAGTTGTCTCTCTTCTTGTATTCTAGACCAAGATCCACTAATCCTTTGAGATATCTCAAGATGCTGCTTGTTGCTTTCCAATGACACACTTTGGGTTCCTGCATGAACCTAGATAGATAGCTTACTACAAAGCTAATATTTGGTCTAGTTTAAGTCGGGAAATGAGACTCCTAATCAACTTCGATAGAGAGTGGCATTTACCTTGGGAGATGGATCGAGCGAGATAAGCTGCAATCTCTTCGCCATAGGTGTAGCAATTGGTGTGTAATCCATCATCCTGAATTTCTCAAGTGTCGTCTTGGTATATTTCATCGAGAAACAAAGATGTGATTCTCTTTCTGCCATACTTCCAAACCAAGATAATAGTGCATTAGCAGAGATCTGTCATGTCGAACGATCGATTAATATCTTTCTTCGTTGCATCGATCATCCTCACTGAACTGTCAGTGATGACTAGATCATCGACATAGACAACGACAATCACAATATCCCCTCCTTACTTTTTGAGGTAAATATTGGGATCGTATGGATTTATAACAAATCCATGTTATACGAGATGCTCATCAATTTTGATGTACCATGCCGGGGTGCCTATTTGAGGTCATACAGAGATTTCTGAGTCTGCATACCTTTGCTTCTTGACCAAGTACTACATATCCCTCAAGTTGAGTCATATAGACTTCTTCTTATAAATCTTCATTCAGAAAGGCACTTTTACGTCCATCTGATGGAATTTCCAACCAAACTATGTAGCTAGAGAAAATATCATCCTGATCATTTTGATCTTAGCTGTGGGAAAAAATGTCTCCTCATAGTCAATGCCTTCTTTTTGTGCATACCCCTTTACTACTAGTCTCGCTTTGTACTTGTCCACTATCCCATCTACTTTGTACTTCATTTTGAATATCCATCTGCATCAATGGGTTTCTTCCCTGGTGGAAGATTGACAAGTTGTCAAGTGTTATTTTTCATTACTAACTAATATTCAGAGTCCATGGCATCTTTCCAAGATTTTTATTGTAGGGCTTCTTGGACTGTAGAGGGCTCATCAGACTCAATAACTCTACTCATCAAAGCAAAGTTGACTTCTTCTCTTGCTTTACTGTGAGTTTGTGGTCTAGGGGTGGATGTATCCGGTGGAGCATCCATTCTTACATATCGTAATGTGCTAGTACACCACTTGGGCATATGTTGAACTGTTCCCGTGGGTCGTGGTTCTATTAGATCAACACCATCATCCCCATCATCACTTTCATCATATGTGGGAACATCAGCTTCAATTTTTATAATTGGTGAAGAATCTACATCAGGTGAGTCTGGAGGAGGAGACTTTGCTTCCTTCTTCTCAAAGAACTCAACATCTCTACTGATGTAGACTCTTCTGGTCTTCGGATCCATTAATTTGTACCCAAGAGTTTCTTCACTATACCTAATGAAGATGATTTTTTGTGACTTCATGTCCAATTTATTTTTGTTCTGCTTGGGTATGTGCATACTTAGTTTGTACACGAATACTCCAAGGTGTGCAATAGATGGTTTCTTCTTTGACCATGCTTCTTGTGGTGTTACTTCGTCAAGAGCAACTGTGGGAAATTTGTTCAAAAATACACTTTTGTCTTTGTTGCTTCGCCCAAAATGTCTTTGCAACTCCAAAGTCATCGATCATGCATCACACCATTTCCATGATAGTATGATTTCTTCACTCAACAACACCATTCTATTGTTGTGTGTGTGGAGGAGGTATTTTTCGATGAATCCTGTGAGTTTGTAGGTAGTCATTGAACTCATTATTGGTGAATTCTACCCCTCGATCTAAGCGAAGAGTTCTAATGTGACGACTAGTTTCGTTCTCAACAATTACTTTGAAAATTTTGAAGGTTTCAAAAGCTTCACTTTTCTTGCGAAGACAAAAAATCCACATTTTTCTTGAATAGTCGTCAACACAAAGCATGAAGTACTAAAATCTAGAATTACTTGGTTGCATCGGACCGCAAAGATTGGTATGAACCAGATCAAGCTTACCATGAGCTCGATATGTACTTTTCTGGAATGAGGATCTGTGTTGTTTTCTTGCTAGGAAGTGAGGACACTTGTTTGTATCCTTCTGAAGAGATGGTAGCCCATGTACCATATTGTGTCGGTGAAGTGTCTCAAGATACTTGAAACTAACATGACCAAGTCTCTAATGCCACAATGTGTTGAGATAGATTTTTAGCCCACAAGTACTTGATCATCTCTGTGGAAAAATCAAAGCTGGAACATGCATCCCACATTGGAGGCTTTTGAAACTATTTTCGAGCCTCTGATTTGTCTTGAATTAAACATGTTTTCTTGCCGAAATGACTATCAAAGTCAATTTTTAAGTTGTGATCTAGGAGTTGACTAACTGAAAGCAAATTTTTAGTCAACCCAAGGACATATAAGACATTTGATAGTCTACAGTTACGTGAACCAAGGGGTAGAGAAATGTTCCCAATCCCCTGAACTATATATGAAGAATCATCACCCAATAAACATGGTTTTTCAAAGGTGTGTCCCTCATTAAATTAAACCAGTATCTATAGTTGGTCATGTGTCGAGTGGCTCCTAAATTAGCATACCATACATCACTAGATGACGTAGAAAGTTCACTTGATCGAGCAATGTACAATAAGTCTTCATTATCTGAATGTTCTTCTTGTTTAGCAATATTTCCTTGCTGATGGGGTCTTCTTTTCCAGTTCCCCTTTTCTACCCTTGATTGTATTTTGTATGTCCCTTGTGATATTGTTGGTGTTGAGGTCAGAATTACTTGATGAACCTTTTTGTATGTATTATACTAACAATCTTTCAACTCATGTCCTCTTTTGCAAATTGGACATTGTTTCTTCTATTGTTTGTCCCTTGATGTTGATATTGATTCTGATGTTGGTAATTTTGATAGGAATTAGGTTTTCCTTTACCTTTTCCTTTCCATTTTTGATGAGAAGAAATTTCTTGCTCCTCTTCATCATCTTTGTTATACATGGCTTCCTCTTGTTGCAGTAGGTTTACCAGCTTGTCAAAACTAACTATCATATTTGACACATTTAGTGTTGTTACAAAAATGCGGTAAGAAGAGGCGAGTTCCCTCAGAACAATGGGAATGAGAGAATCATTTGTGACCGCTTCTTCCAAGGCTAAAAGTGAAGCCCTCAATTCGCAACGATTCTCAAGAAAGCTTTGATTTTCTCACTTTGTTTAAACTTGAGTGTATGCCCGATCTACTGTAAACTTAGTATGACACTCTTCTCTTTGGCCTCATATACATGCTCAATTTATCCCACGCTTCTTTGGCTGCTTTGGCATCTCGAATTTGGGGTTTCACGTCGTCGAACACTCCAAACAAGATGATGAGTTTGGCCTTCTGATCTGCTTTATCAAACTGTCATTTTTGTGTTGTATCGGTTGTTGATCTGGTGAGAAAGTACTAGTCCACAATAGGTCAGATCTCTTCAAACTCAAGTTGTGTCTTAATTTTTCTCTTCTATGAAGCATAGTTATTTCCTCTAAGTAGTTGTGAATTTGGAAGAAAAATTTTGGGGGTATTGGTGCCCATTTTGTAGAAATCACTGACAAGGTTAGGCTCTTATCAATCTAGGTATAAGATCTCCCAATCTATATATCGTCATCGATATACCGAACTTTTCTATATACGTGCCCTTCCGATATACCCGACAGTACGTGGAAGAAGCTCACCCTTTCTATATACCCAACGGTACGTGAAAGAGGCGTTAACGTACGTGAAATAATTGGAATCGTGGTACCAAGACAGTACTAAAAGGGGTCTGTGTAATTATTGACACCGGGTCAAAGAAATATCCTCATACGCGTGCGTAACTTCACTATATACTTGGATAATCTCTCGATCTGGATTTATGTTGTGAAATCGTTCACAAATGGATGGGATGGCTAATAGTGTGCCTGCATTGTGACCTTATTACTCCCATCGATTTAAAGGGTCGATTCTAGATGACATTATTCTGCCTATATTAGTCGTTAAGTGTAGTAGTAGTCATGACGGCTTTACCTGTAAGCACTTCCTAGAGGCACTGTATAGACCAAATGTTATGAATGAGATCTAGGACCTCGTGAGTGTTTTTGACCCAAATTTTATTGTTTTTATTACAATATTATGCCAGTTTCTGAGTAGTTACAAAGTTTGCGGTTGACTATGGCAACCTAAAAATTAGTACAATATATTGAAACATGCAATTACATTCAAAAATTTGGAAAAAAATTGAATGACAGAGACCAAAAAAATTTGTTTTTCGGGCTCTGGTGGCCTCCAGAGCCCAAAACGACCCTCTATGCCAAAAATTGCAAAACAATAGCTAAAAATGCAATTTTTGGTGTACCTCCTTTAGCAAAAGTTTCTCAAAATAAAAAATAGGCCTATTAGGAGAAAAAAATTCCCTATATTAGGGTTTTTCTCACTAAAAATTTAGAAGCCTTTTTAGTTGTAACTAAGTTATTTTTCCCACTAAGTTATCCTCCAAACTTGGTGGTTTCTCCAAATTTTCTGCTAAATTCAAATTGGTTTTAAAAATCAATTGGGGGTGGGGTTTGAACCCCAAACCTTCTATCCCCAAATCGTTCACACTAACCAATTTGGCGCATGTAGCGCTTATTTTATAAATCGAAGCAAATTATATTTAATAAAGATGAAATTCGAACTAACCTTTTGAAAATGAAAACGTGGCTCGAGTCCCACGTGGCCTGCATGTTTGGAGGAGGTCGGTTAGGGATTTTATTTGCTCAAAAAATGGATCGGTTATGAGTTTATCCTCCTTTGCATGTATTTAGCACAGCACCTTCTTGGAAATGCCTTTGTATTATTATGCTTCCACCGATTTGATCGATGTTACTCCCGTTGTTTTCTTTCAATGTTTTAACTCCACCATTCTTGTATTGTTCGTTGTTTCTTTGTGCAGGTCGTAGGTGCAGACTGTGTGGAGGGATGGCTCATCCGGAAATTGCAAGGAGCTTGGGGTTTGATCTCCTTTGGCTTGACTATGATTTGATGGATCCGTTGTTTGTTTGCAGGGTCGATTCAAAATGGTTCGCTCCTTTCCCTACGGGCTCGGTACTTCAATGAATCGGTGTCAATGTTAATATAACTCACCAATATGCAGAGCTCGACAGTGTATTAGACTAGGATGACAGGGGATGCGAACTTTAACCAGGTCTATAGCGTTTTCCAATGCATGGATCAATAATGAAAGATTGAACTCGGCTCGGTTTGAGAGCTCACCACTGCAAGAATGAACTCGGCTTGGTCTGTTATACATGCCAACTCACTTGAATGGATTGACTTCCTGGTCGTGGGTCTTTTGAATGATTTGTTGTGTTGATTTTTCTCCAATGTGTATTGTTATTGCAGGACGCAGGGAGAGGGCCCGATTAACTCCAAATAGTGGATTTTCTTCATGATCAGAGCTTCTTCATCCTTCTTCGTTCGATTGTTGAGCTTCTCGCCTCTTTTCTTGTCTCTTTCTCTCTAAAATTCTATTTCTTCGTTATGAAGAAAGTTGTAAAAGTGACTTAAGTCACTTAAATTTATTTTTCTTCGTTGAGGATTGCAATTTAAGTTGAAAATTCACATGGGAATATGAAGAGTTGCATTGTAAATCTATAAATTGGGAGAGCCTCCTCATTTCAAAGGATGGTTATTCTTGTTTACTAGCTCCCATATTCTCTCTAGGAACAAGTGATCAAATTCTTCTATTCCTTATCTAAAAATTTCTATCTCCATCTCAACTTCATACTATGAGCAATTGTAATTGTGCAATATCATGCAAGAAAACTTTTTGTTGATTGTATCTTGTTCCTTTTATCTTGCCATAGTTTCTTCTCATTGAATGCATGGAACTACTCTTGATTTTATGTTGGAAAACTTTGCATATGCTATTTACAATATAAAATCCCTTCTCATACTTTCTCTCCTCACCTTTCTCCCTCACAATTCCTCCCTTGTGTTCCACACAAGCACTTTGCCATAGGTATAGGGAAGTATTCCTATGTGATCCCCAATCATAAGGCCACCCCCATAATTAGAGTAGTGTATATATGTTTCCCTTATTTCAATAAATGGAGCTAGAGCATTGGCGAAATCCCATAATATTCCCACTCAAAAAATTATTTCACCAATGACTAGAATAATGGATGATCTAGAGCTAGAAGTATGAAAGTTCTAGATGCGGAAATATGAAATGTATGGAGCTAGAAGTAAGAATGGTTGGAGCTCAATATCACAAACCCTAATAAATTGAACATCATAAACCATGTGCGGTTGAATATCATAAACCCTAAAGAGTTGAATAGCATAAAACTTGAATATTTATGGGGCAAGATCGACCCCAACAAACTTAGTGACAAATTTTAATGTGGGATGCCCCCTAAACTATAGGATAGAATTAAAAAGGCCAAGAAGAATGAGAGAAACTATTTCTTTGAATGCATTGGTGTGAAAGAGTGACACCAAAAGAAGGCATATTTAAGAGGAAAGAGTCTTTTCTATCGAGATGATAAAATTTACAGCTTAAGATAAAGGACTTTCAATTGGAAAACTTATTTCGATTTACCAAGATGCAAGTGATACGATTATAGGTGTAGGTGCATCTGCTAGGGAATAATTTGATTATGATATTGGTTTTGATGTTGAGTTTGAGGAGCATTAAGAGGATGATGGCGTGATTTAGATCAAGTGCAAAAAGATAGTGATCCGAGGTGATGATGATGGTTGGATGCCAACAAGTGAGAACTTATGTAAATGGGTAGTAATGATGATGATGGCATGGAAGAATAATACGAGGGATTGAATTTCCATCACATATATACTTAATATTGGCTTCAAATTAAAATCTCGAAGGATTTTGATGCGATTGACCCTCAACATAGCTTGAGAGACTTCTTTGAAGACGACTTGAGTAAAGAGTCTACATTCTATACTTAACATTTAGGAAATATATAAGGAATGAGAAAGATGTTCATAATAATAGGAATGAATAGAATGGGCATATTTCCATTATCATTCAAGTTAAATATATAATGAATGAGAAATATGATTGTATGAGAATGAATACGGTCATAATGGACAATTCATACTTCGACTCTAAACCATTCATAGTTTGGAGCTTGAAACATGAGAATGGACATCTGCGCCAATCCTAATCATAATATTTATTAAAACATTATTTTTCATTGGTTCTATATTACCTAAAATTGGAGACAGGACATCTTCCCATTGTAAACATTCATGTAATATATCATAATTGCAATCAGGGTATATCATTAAAATAATTTCTCATGAAGGAAATATATAAGGAATGAAAGAAGATAATTATCTCGAGAATGAAAAGAATGGGAAGATGTCCATTCTCATATTATAGGAATTGATTAGAATGGGCATATGTCCATTCTGAAAATTCAATAAATATAGAAGGATAGAGAAATATGTTTGTATAAGAATGAATAGAATGAGCATATGTCAATTCTCGTTAAGGCAATATAAAAAGAATGAGAAAGATGATTATATGAGAATGAATAGAATGGGAAGTTTTCCATTCTAAAAATTTGGGAAATATATAAGGAATGACAAATACATACCAATCTAGTTGAGGGTTTCTATTGTTTCTTAATATATATATAGCCAAGCTCTTTTATAGGGTTTACAATTTGTTTTCAAATTTTATATGGCCATGTTGAGGTTCTGGAAAATCACACATATGATTCATCCATGTCATCATCATCAATACCACCCATTTGCATAGCTTTTGACTTGTTGGCATCCTACCCATCATCATCATCCATGGTATCACTATCTTCATGCACTTGATTTAAATAATTTTCATCATCCTCTTTTGCCTCCCCAAAATCAACATAAAAATTGGTATCATCATCATGGGATTCCCCAATAGTTGTACCTACACTTGTACTTGTATCATCTGCATCCTAGTAAATTAGTAATAAGCTTTCAAGTTGAAACAAACTAACCTTGATGGTTGAGATGAAAAAGAATTGGAAGCTTATGATCTCCTTCTTCTTATCAAGATCCTTGAACTCGTCATTCTTCAATGCATCCAATAATTCATCATTTGCATCCCTCAAGATATCCCACGGTTGATCACAAAATTGTTGTTGTGTAGTACTAAGAAACGACTCATAAGTTTCCCTAGTCTTCTTGGTCCTAGGCATGTAAATTCCATTTTCCAAAATAGACAAGACACTTTCCTCTTGAATTTTCCTTCTTTTGGTATCCCTTTATGGCACCACTATGCATCCAAAGCATACATTTATCTCTCCTTATTCTTGGCATTTTTAGTTTTATCATACAGTTTAGGGGGCTTCCCATGGTAAAATCAGTCACCAAGTTTCTTAGAGTCGATCTTGCCCCATAATGATTTAGGTTCTCCCATAGGCTCATGAGTATCATGGGGCCTTGAATATGTAGTTAAAACCAAAGCTGTAATTTTCCATGTACTCATACTTCTTGAAATGAGCATGGGCTTTTACACCCCCAAGATGTGTCATTTTATAAAAATTAAAAGAAAAACAATAATGCAATACCCTTTATATCTTTCAAAATATGTAGTAGCTTAGGTTTTATACTATTTAGCTACTTGGGGTTTATGATATTCAATTTCTCAGGGTTTATGAAATTCAACTACCAATCAAAATAATCTAATAAAACTCCTTGGTCCTAGGCATGTAAATTCCATCATCCACAATAGAAAAGACTCTTTCCTCTTGAATCCACCTTCTTTTGGTGTCCCTCTTTGGAACCATTGTAACCCAAGTAGGCATTTATCTCTCCTCCTCATTCTTAGCCTTTTTAATTCTATACTACAGTTCAAAGTTACTTCCCATGGTAAACTATGTTATTAAAATTAAAATATATCATTCAAAATATTTAGTAGCTTAGGTTTTATGTTATTCAGTTGTTCATGTTTTATGTTATTCAACTACTTAGGGTTTATGACATTTAATTGCTTAGGGTTTGTGATATTGAGTTTCTTTATAGGGTTTGTGGTCTTGAACTTATTGGTTGTTTTGTTCATAATTTGGATTTTCCTTTTCCATTCTCATACTATCAATATAGAAAGAGTGTGGAAGATATTTGTAATAATGAGAATGTTTAGAATGGGCATATGTCCATTCTCATACAGGAAATATAGAAAGAGTGTGGAATATTCTTGTAAAAGTAACATGATATATAATTATAATGATAAACATACTTGTATGAGAATGTTTAGAATGGGAAGATGCACATTCTCATACTCTTTCTGATTTAAGAAATACAAGATGCCAACTTAGGACCATTTATACTTCTAGCTTTGGATTATTTATACTTCCAACTCTTTATGATTCATACTTCATGCTCTAGACATTCATTATTCCTTCTCTGAACCATTCATGCTACCATCTCTAGACCAGGTCATATTTCTAGCTCCATGTTATTCATATCGATGTTATTGATGAGCTTTAGAAGGAGGAAGAGGATAATGACGCCGATTTAGATCAAGAGGATAATGACATTGATTTAGGATGCGTTGTCTAAGGTTTTGGTATTGAACTGATTGGGTTTTGTGATATTAATCTAGCTTTGAATTCGCACTAGCATAAGAAATCTGAAAATAAATTGTAAACCCTAATAAAGCAGTATGATTACAGGGCCTATGGGAGGGTAAATACGAGCTAATCTGGTTCATGAAATTTGTTATATTTTCTTCAAATCCATCTTAAAGCACAACAACTATTTGAAGGCTCAAAAGTTTCGACACCTATAGGCTATATGAGGTTAATATTGTTTTATATATTATTAAGAAACAATAGAAACCCTCAACTAGCTTGTAGGTATCAACACCTTTGAGGCTTCAACTTTTTGTTGTGCTTTGAGATGGAGTCAAAGAAAATATAACAAGTTCATGAATCAAATTGGACCGTATTTTCCTCTCATAAAGGCCCTATACTCATATTGCTTGAAATGAGCATGGGGCTTCACACCTCCCCTAAGATGTGCCATTTACCCTGTATTTATCAAAATTCAAAGAAAAACAATAACACATTGCCCTATATAACATTTAAAATATTGAGTGGTTTAGGTTTTATGTTATTCAATTGCTCTAGGTTTATGATATTCAACTTCTCATGGTTTATGATATTCAAGCACTTGGGGTTTGTGATATTGACTTGCCTTAGGTTTTTGGTAATGAACTACTTGAGGTTTGTGATACTAAGCCAAGTTTGAATTTGCACTAGCAGAAGATAGACAAAAACGAATTGTAAACCCTAATTAAGAGTTTGGGAAATATATATATTAAGAAACAATAGAAACCCTCAACCAGCCTACAGGTATTAGCACCTTTGAGCCTTCAACTTTACTTCTGCACTTTGAGATGGATCAAAGAAAATATAAAAGTTTTTGAACCATATTGGCTTGTATTTCTCATTCCTTCTATATTACCTTAATGTTCAGAATAGACAACTACCCATTCTATTCATTCTCATGCAATCATCTTTCTCATTCTATTCATTCTATTATTGTCTTAACGAGAATTTACATATGCCCATTCTATTCATTATCATACAATCATCTTTCTCAATCCTTTTATATTGCCTAAATTTTTAGAATGAACATATGCATTCTAATCAATTCCTATAATATGATAATGGACATCTACCCATTATATTCATTATCATACAATCATATTTTTCATTCCTTTCATATTCCCCTCATGAGAATGTTTTTTTAATTATATAACATGATTACAATTATGATATATTATAGGATTAATTATATTGGAGAAATAGTAGAAATCTAATTTCTCAAGTAAATTGATATATCTAGAAAGCTAGAAGTGTGAATTGTCCGGAGGTAGAGAGATGGAGGTATAATTTGCATCATATTAAATTATTCAAAAAATAAAATAAATTTTAACTAAATTTCATAATTACGATAAGGCATATGTCCATTATGAACATTAAGGAAAAAAAAGGAGTGAGAATTTAGAAGGAATGGAAATATCAAAGATAAATTGTATGATAATTAATAGAATGGAAAAAAATATTCTCATTTAATTAATATAAAATGAATGAGAAATATGATTATATGAGAATGAATAGAATGGGTAGATGTCCATTATCATATTATAGGCAATGATTAGAATGGGCATATGTAGAAGATTCCTGAGAAGGATGATTGTATGAGAATGAATAGAATGGGTAGATATCCATTCTCATAAAGGCAATATAAAAGGAATGAGAAAGATGATTGTATGATGAACGAATAGAAAGAAATAAAAAATGAGAAGAAAGAATGACTAAATGGACATATGTCGATTTTATATGTTGTATTTATGAGAATGTTCAGAATGAGTAGATGTTGATTCTCATTTCTGTATTAGATTTGGCATTTTCCCATTCTATACCAAACTAAAATATATGAAAATATTTATTTTCCTATACATTTTCTTTTATAAGAATGGTTAGAATGTGTAGTTTTTAATTATATAATTTTATTAACATATTTTATAACAGGAAAAATGGATCTTGTTACTGCTACCCCATACAAAAAAATTCATTTATAGATGGTGTCAATAATCTGGAAAGGAGGGATGAGGAATGGTTTGTGGAACTTCACAATCCATAAAATTACCACAATGATCTATGGTTGTTTCATTCTTTATCTAGAAAACATTAGGAGATGGGCATTTTATCGAGATATTGTTGTATGTGTTCAAGTTGAAAATATAAACAACAAAGAAATAACATGCTCAATACTAAAAATGGAGTTACATGTTAAATTATATAAAAAAATTAGCATGGAATGATTTGTAAAACATCACAAAGATTCATGCTACAATTATGGTTGGAAAGTGGAGCCATATATTGAGGGGGACATGACTAGTGTACAAGATAGTCAGAATATTTGTGTTGGAATTGTGAGTGTATTTACAAAATTTTATCAATATGCATTTACTTCATCTGTTTCCCACCGCTTGAATATGGATAAAGAATTGGGTTTTAAAAATTACATTCCAAATTTTTGCAATGTTGAGAAGAAAAAAATTGTCTAAGCTAGAAAAAGATACTTCAAGTATCACACTTCCATGAGCTTAAGGGATCTACAAAGGAGAAATCTCTGTTAAAGCTAGTAGAAACTCAATTTAAAAAAGTGAATCTACAACATCTCAAGAGATTCAACTTTTTTATTTAATGAAAAATCATTCAAGATTGATGTTGGGTGATGCCATCAAGCTCCACTATACCAATACTAGACACTTGACTCAACAAGTGTTAGTCATCTTGTAAAATCCATGTTATGTAACCTTGTTCCTCTTCAGCGGGATGCAATATTGCTTCCCTTCAAAAAAGTAACTAGATATATTATTGAGATTGAATTTGAGCATGAAATACAAGATAATGAAATTCATTTTTACATTATTGATGGGAAACACACTATTGAAGCCCAAAAAATTATCTTGGGCAATCATGATTTTGAATATGTTCATGTAAGAATAAAGCAAAGGTCATTTTTATTCTATCTTAAAAATCAGCGGCAAAACAAATAATCACCATTTGCAAATAGAAAAATATGGCCATGAAAACATGGGTTCACACAATATTTATTGACAGTTTGTACAAAGCCAAGTCAAAGTGGATCCTAGGAAAGAGACCGCAATGTGCTTTTTCTAGCTATGAAAAGTCAAAAAATTAGAAGGTATTTATATTTTGTACTTCATTTTTTTAACATAGAAATGAAACAAATATAAATTTTTATCTTCTTATATAACATGTGAGTAATAAAAATTATTTTGTATGTTCACATGTAGTCATTCGAGAGGCAGTGTCTAAATAATTTTTAGGCGAAAAACGTAGACAACTTGAGCAATAAGCTTCCATTCCTTTTTCTTCCAGATGAAATTTGGGACAAATAGGTATTAGTTTTTTATTTATATGTTAATGGTGGATTTACGTGTTTTCTAAAGAAAACTATTGACCATGACTTCAAGATAAATTCATTAGAGCAACTTATAACATGCCTTTTGAGGGGCACAAAAGGTATGACAAATGAAGAATTAGATCTACTTGCAAATAAATGTATCAATGGTGAAGTTTAGTTTAAAACAGAACCTGGTGTGAATGCAATAGCTTTGGAGGACTATTACAAAATGGTAAAGGAGAATAGATCCACAAGAGTAAAATTAATACCATATATGCAAATTTAAGTTCCAAAACAAATTGCTCTTATGGGATGTAGTGTAACAAATGTGATTGAGAAATTTGAAATGCATGAGACTCATTTTTCTCAACTCTGTCAAGAGTTTGGAGTTGACAAGAAAAATAAAAGGAAAAATACTCAATCAGAGGAAGGGATTCAAGGAGATGAGATAAACTATTCAAATAATGTTATTGATCTCCTCAAGTTATATGTATCTTCTATGAATATAAATTTGCAACCACGAGAACCAAATACATATGAATTTACTTTTCAATGATCTTATCTTTTTTTTACTAAGCAGAACATTGGGAGGTTTACAAAACCATTTGTCCCCACTTAATGTAGAAGTGGTTATTGTTGATTTTTGTAATCTTGTGAGTAAAATATCACAAAAAGATATAATATAACTTCTCACATGCATCGGTTCAAGTACCATGAATTGTGTATGCATATTTCTTTACCCACAATGTAAGCATATTTGTTTCATAATTTTGTAAGCATCTACATGAAAAAAATTAAAAAAAAAATGCAACCATTTTAGAAGGGTGCTACAAGGTTTTGAATGAAGATCTTGGGCTAAGAGGGTTGTCAATAATTTTTAGCATTTATGGTGTACATAGTTCAAATGAAATGTTTGATAACGATGTGGAATTCTGGAGGGGGATTGGGGAACTTGTGGGCGCTTGAGTACGTGAAAAATGTCTAGAAATGAGTTTCATAGGTTCAACAACGTGGTGATCTAAAACCCTCTCTTTTGGTCACATCATATCTCTACTACACTACGCCATGTGTCGTTGTTAATCCAAGATGAATAGAATACCTATAAAAGAACGGGAGAAGTATTAAAACCCTAAAAAAAAATAATGCAAATGAATAGGTCAAAACGACCTCAAGCGCCACAACAGTGGACTTACTAATTGAGCACTCCACTACATTTTATACCCAAATTTATTTCTAGTGTGTGTGTGAATCATGTGCCTTGGGTGTTCTTGTGTCAGTCGCACTTTGTGAAGAAACGAGCAATAACTAGATGTTAAAAATGTAGTAGAATGGTGGATGGAATAGAAGAGAATCCCCCCATATGCTTGTGTGATGTAGCTGAACCATCATTGTCCCTTGTGATGGAGCTAAGTGAATGCAAATTATCTCCAAATGCCTTATATTAATGCAACCCTATGTGGATGATAGTAGTGACTAGTACTTGATCCCTCATTATGGTCTCATAACTTTATATTTATAGGGTTCTCTTGATCTAATTTCATAATTAACCTCGAAATGGCCAACCACCAAAAAGATAAGAAGTGAAATGATTAGAAAGTGGTGGGCAAGTTTAAAAGGCTTGAGGCACCCCTAGTGGGATCAAGGCACCCATGAATGCCCTAATACTAGCACAGGCGCCCCGATCAAAGCTAAAATAACATGGAATAAAAAAGAACTAATTGGACATGCGGGTGGAAGAGGTGCGGAATGAAGAAGTAAATCAAAGTAAGATGGAAAAAGACGGGGTTAATTAGTACTTTCTTCGCTAAAAACCTTCTAAATAGTAGTATGAGACCAAGACTAAATATTTCTCAAAGTGTGTGATTTAGTGACTACAATTTCTCCCACTTTATGTTGGTGAGCGGAAAGCTTGGTAACATAAAGTAGATAGAGATGCATACCTAATACTATTGTAGAGTGATGTAGAAGGTGTGCCAAAGGACTAGACAAAGCGTGGAGTGACAAAAAAGATGGAGCGTGGAAACTAAAGATGAAAATGTGTAAAAAAGTGATGAGAGTGAACCTAGGGAAAAAATGTGTGTGTAGTTGTTGATGTGTGTGATGTACTTGCATGGTTAGTATGGTGTGTGCTACCACGAAATTTTGTTGTTGACGTTGTTTTTTTCCCATTTGTCTACTTGTTTCCCATACGGTCGGACCTATAAGGAGAAAACGATCAAGTAGTCAAATATATATGTATGTATGTGCAAAATAAAATACGCATGTATTTGAATGTAAAAAGTATGTGAATGTAAAATACATAAATAAAAATGTAAATGGAACATGTGCACCTGATCCATGTTGAGAAAGAGAGAGTAGAATGATATCTTGTATTGTCAGGGTTTTTTGGGTGATCTGGCACCATAGGCCAAAGAAGTATAGGGAGGAATGTTGTTATATCCTCTAACATTTAACTGCTTCCCTAAATGTGTGTGGAGATATCTTTGTACGTCTTGGTTTTTTGGGTGTTCCAACGCCACTAGTCGAAGAAGTGTAGAGAGGAATTCTGTTGTATCCTCTAATATATAACTGCTCCCCAGAATTCTAAGGAAAACCATGTCGTGTAAAATCCATTGTGTATAGGGTTCGTAGACTACTCTGAACTCACTTGTTGTATATAACCCATAATGCCAAGGGAAAATATTACACCGAACTCGAACCAGTGTAGAAGTATTGTGTAGTATGCAAAACCCCAAATGATTCTCCCCCTCTTTGGGGCGCATGCAACATCGCTGATAGGAGAATGCAGCCCCAAAAGAGGACATACCGCATGAATTTTGAAAATTTTCCCTACATGGGGAATGGAATGTGCTTGGTAGAAACCAAGGCACACACAAACAAGAGGCTAGCCAAATACAAGTGT
This sequence comes from Taxus wallichiana var. yunnanensis, assembly GCA_018340775.1. Lineage (NCBI taxonomy): Eukaryota > Viridiplantae > Streptophyta > Pinopsida > Cupressales > Taxaceae > Taxus > Taxus wallichiana. Next base: position 470,028,006 of record CM031237.1, read on the forward strand.
TAGTACAAACAAGCATGCATGTATAAAGTAATGTGTAATCTACACAAACAATGTAAAAGCTACCAAGCAATATAGTAATGTAAACACGCAAGAAGAAAAATTAAGCCACACAAAGTGGGTTGTAAACATGGGACACCACTCACGATGTCACAAGATACACAAGGCCATAATGGCCGCATATAAAAAACAAGTGTGCACACAAACATAGGGCAAAGCCCCAAACAAGAGAAAACAATAAAAGATAATGTAACAAACAAATATGGAAGTAAATATCCTGTATAACAGATTTTACACATGAACCACCCGTAAGCATGTTATAAAGATAACTAGTCTATCAAAATCATGTATAAGAAAGTAATGTAAAGTGCTAAGTACAAAATCAAACAATAGCACTGTGAGAGATGAATGTGGATGCCCCAGTGAACCATTGTAGTAAGGGTATAAGGAGAGCATCTTTGTTGTGTGTAAGAGACATGTGTGTCTGCGATCACGGCTATAGAAAGACATGAACGCGCATGTGTGGATGATATATATAAATGACATACGAGGTAATCTAACTAGCATGATTAATAAAGCGACCATGAACAAGAAAAAGTAAGCAAGAGTAAAAGAAACTATAATTTGTAGTATGTTTTGGATGGATGGTAGGAACCGTGTGCCTCCCGAGTGAATGGAAGTGTATGTAGTGAGGTTCATTTAGTTTTCCCCCTCAGTAGTCAAGAATGAACCGTAAACGAGAGTGCATCATCAGGAAATGGTCGAAGTGTGTGTTGTGTGTCTAATGTGTTGTGATGAATATATATGTATTGATGACATGCGACCCAAAAAAGATGTGTTCATGACCCTTATAGCTGAAGTGTATATCACGATAAGATGAATGTATGAGTGATGATTTATCCTAAAGCATGTATCACTACAAGATGAATACTAGGGAGTGGTGATATATCCTAAAGCGTATACCAGTACATGATGATAGAGTAAGTGATGATTTATCCTATAGCATGTGTCATTATCCTATAAATGTCACATGATGAAAGGTTGAATGATAAACACGTGATGAATGCAAGGTCAATTTTATTTGTAAATCCTCGTGATCAAGTATGGACCGAGGAACTAGAGTACGTCATAGGGTAGTGAGTGCAGCATGTAGAAGATGATGGAGTATGTGTTATGATAATAGACAACCATATGATATGTAGAATGTGTAATGTACGATGTACAAGAGGTAATGAAAGATGTGTATGTAGACTAGTAATGTAAAGATGTGCGATATGTATAATGCTAGAGACGTAAACAACAAGAGTGTGACACATGTATGGTGAGGACTAATATGATGTATGATGTATAAATGCATAAATGTCAAAATGTTGTAGACTAAATGTAGAATGTATGAAGACTAGATGTGTGAAGAGCCACAATGTGTAATACCTATTGTGTAGTGTGTGGGGTTCATGTGTAATAAGCCCTCAATAGTCAAGTGTGAACCGAAGCACAAGAGTGTGTCATCGGGTAATGGTCGACGCTAAAATGTGTAATGAGTATGCCTATATGAGAAGATTGATGTATGATGATGCAAATATGATAGATGTGTTGACGCTTAGTATGAGGGGGGGATGTGTTGGATGTTATTCCCTTTACACATGTACATAGGAATGAATTATCCAATGACAATGAAGGATGAAGGTCATTCATCGATGCATGTGATGATGAAAGTGTATGACTACGATCTAATAGTGGTGGTATAGTAGACAAATGTTGTGCAGGTGAATAAATTATATGTGCAAATGGTGGATGAATATATGATGAGTACTGTGGTGTAGAAAAATGTTTCAACGATGGAGATTTATGTGATGTAAAGTGTGAAGGTGGTAAAATACTTTAAATGAATATGTCTTGAAGCTCAGATTCTGTAAGCACATTTTTCATCTTGGCAAGATTGTTCTTATACCTCAAAACGTAGTTAGTGAGGTGTTCATTTGATCCATGTTTAAGTTGTGTTATTTGGGTGTAAGAGATGTTAGAGCTGATATTGATGGAGAAATGAGTAAGAAAGGCATTGGATAGATGCGTGAATGAAGTTACCGAGTGAACAAGTAGGTTGTAAAACCAATGCATTGCATAATCATGGAGGCTATGAGGAAAGAGTTTAGCTAAAAGAATATAATCATCAGTGAAATCAAGACAAGCGACATGAAATACTCTAAGATGTTCATATGGGTCACCATGCCCATTGCTAATGGAAAGCTTAGGAGTGACAAAGCTAGGAGGAAGTAGATAAGTAGAGATGGCAGGTGTGAATGGAGAATGCAAAAGTAAGGTAGAATCTAAATACGACAATGCATGCGACATGGCTTGTCATTGTAACTTACGAATTTAAGCTTGAAGGTCATGATAAAGAGTAGCTAGGTCTTGATTGCCAATGAGATGAAACCTGCCATATATGAGAAACTAAGGCGGCGTAAAATGATTGGTAGGAGTATTAACTGAAACATGAATAGTAGAGATATGTGGAAGAGTGGAAGCGGCGATTGAGAAGCGGAAAAGGTTGGTATAGCTGCGGAAGTGTTGAATTCCACCAATTTGGTAGCTTCCTCATGAGCCACATGTAAAAGTAAGTCTAGATCTTGAGGGTGCTCAGTAATATGATCATTAATGGCCTTAATATGTTCTTCAGTAAAATTAGTATGAGAGTGAGCCATGGCGAAAGGAGAATAAACCCTAGAATGATAAGGTATGAATGAAGATCCTATAAGTGTGGAGATCGGGTTCACCAAAATGATTAACTAAAATTAGCTAAGATGTGGAATAATAATAGTTAATCTAATCTAGAATGACATGTAAATACGGTAAATAAATGCAGTAAACAACTATGGAAAGTGACCCAAGCAACTAAGCTAATGGAAATAGAAACCCTAATATGCAAGAAGAGTGAGGAAGTGACTCAGTTGATTTGATGAACATGTAGATTTGTGTTGAAAAAGCGGCTAGAGAAACAAGCAACAAGAATAATTGTGCATAGGTCCCAAAAAGGATGGATCCGAGATGCCTGGATGGTGGAGTGCCTCGAGGGAGACTAGGGTGCCTATGGGTGCCCTAGTCTATAGAATGGGCACCATGGTTTATGCAAAAGATCCAAACCGAGTTTCACAAGTTCGGCGGGTGGTTTGAAACCCTCACTGTTTGTTGCATCAAATTCATTGCCTTTGCGCCATGTGTCTTTGTTAATCCAAGGTGAATAGAAGACCTGAAAAAGACCAAAAGAAGTATCAAAACCCTAAAAAAAAATACAAATAAATAGGTCAAACTAAGCTCAGTTGCCACAACGGTGGACTTACTAAGTGTTGCACTACATTCCATACCCAAATGTAGTTCTAGTATGTATGTGAATCATGTGCCCTAGGTGCTCTTTTTCCAATCGCACTTTGTGAAGTAGCGAGCAATAACTAGATGTAAAAAATGTAGTAGAATGGTGGATGGAATAGAATAGAATCCCCTCTTATGCTTGTGTGATGTAGATGAACCACCTTGTCCCTTGTGATGGAGCTAAGTGAATGCAAATGATCTCCAAATTCCTTAGATGAATGCAACCCTAGGTGGATGATAGTAGTGACTAGTGCTTGGTCCCTCATTATGGTCTCATAACTTTATATTTATAGGGTTCTCTTGATCTAATTTCATAATTAACCCCAAAATGGTCGACCACCAAAAAGATAAGAAGTTGAAATGGCTAGAAAGTGCCCAAAAAGTGGCGGGAAAGTTCAAAAAGGATTGGGGTGCCCCTAGTGGGACCAAGGTGCCCATGGGCACCCTAGTTAAAGCTAAAATAACGCGAAACAACAAATGTTGACTGTGCATGTGGGTGGAAGAGGTCGGGAATGATGAAGTAAATCAAAGTAAGATGGCCAAAAGATGGGGGTTAATTAGTACTTTCTTCACTCAAAACCTTCTAAATAGTAGTATGAGACTGGGACTAAATATTACCCAAAGTGCGTGATTTAGTGACTACATAGAGAATATTGAACCGCTACAAACATATGTGGGTGATTCATCAACAAGTGTAAATAATGAAATAAATAGATCTGAGGAAAATGTTATTCATGAGGGTGACATTCACAATTCTAACCGAGAAAGACTTGCAGTGATTGTGGTGAATACAGAAGTTGCATCAAACCCTACACCACCAATTATGACAACTGATTCGCAAACATGTATCAAATTCTATTTTTAATTTTATAAAATTCAATACTTTTCAACGTTGGTTGGAATCAATTTGTTAAACTTTTATTAATTACAATTCTTACATTGTGCAGAATCTATAGCTTGAGACAATATTCAAACAATGGAAATATGTAAGGATATAGGTAAAAATATATTCTTAGTGAAATAATCTTATTGTATTCTAAATAAATATAATGTAATAATATATCTCAATATTATTTTTTACAGTGCCTCCAAAGAAACATTTGCTTGTTCTTGAATTAGACGGATTGTTAGTTCAAAAGTAAATTTCTAAAATTCCAATTGAACAACAAGCACATTCAACCAAGAGGTTTTGTTGGTCAATTTATATTAGTTGTGTTTGCATAGTTTAAAATAATATTTTGGTCTACACTTGATACAAATGTCAATGAAGAAAAATTACAATGAAACTACTATAGACATATACAGTGGAGGCTAATCCATTTTTTTGTTGGGGTTTGGAGTACTACAAAATATATATAATTTGTGTGTGTGTGTGTGTGTGTGTGTGTGTGTGTGTGTGTGTGTGTGTGTGTGTGTGTGTGTGTGTGTGTGTTATGTATGTATATGTGTGTGTATGCATGTGTATATATATATATCAAAAAATTGGAAGGATCCAAATCTTCATTACAATTATGAAACAATGGTTGTAGTCAACGTAATCAACAAAGGAGAGCCTGAGGAGAATTTTGCGATGTCTCTAAAGGTAACTTCAGATAGATAATTTAAAAGTAGTAAATGGTTTATGACAACGTTGTTTACACAACTAGCCTTAATAGGTGATACACATGATGTAAGAGAAGCCTTAAAGCAATGTAGTATGTCTCAAACAACAATTGAACAAATCAATATATAAAATTACATTTGTAATAATTATAATGTTCCTTTGACCATTTTTTATATGATTTTATTATTATCTAATGCTTAGAATGTTATTGATAGTTTAACTTATATTGAATTAAAAAATTTATTTAAATACATATGATTTTGACATTCATGCCCTAAAATTGTGAAAATGTTGCACGAGGAAATTACATATAAAATTGACTTTATACTTTAAATAATATAAAATAGAAGTGTGCAAATTTCTCAACAATAAGATTTTCTTATTAAAAGTTTATTGTTAGAGTTAGCCAAAAAATATCACAACTATGGCAAATAAATTTATATAGAAAATAAATGTATACTATAAACTATTATTTGATTTTGAAAAAGAATTGTTGTGTATTGGTTGATTTTTCAGATCTCGTTCCACATGGAAGGAAGTTATTGGTTTTGGGGGTAGAAGGACTGTTATTTGGAGTTTCAGGGATTATTGATTTTAGATCGCCGAACATCCAACTAGATTTTACATATTCATGCTACCGATACTTTTGTCAAACATTTAGCCCTACATTATTAAGGATAACGACAACATTTTGATATTGGATTGTGGTTTACATACATGTGCTCAAGAAAACAATGTGTCTTCATTCAAAAATTTGACTAGCCGAAAATATAGAATTCGGTTTTGTTGGAGCATAATGCAATGTGAAATCAGCAATAATTTTTTAAGATCAAAGAAGGGGAACATTGTGTCGGTTTACATAAAAAAATATGCAAAAGGTTTAGACAAGTACATTCAAACATATGGAGCTAGATAACATATTGTTCATAGGTGAAAAAACATGCTTTGTTCATGATAAACATGAAGCCTTTTTCTTTAGATTTCTTGCCAATTGGACATTTGACACCACGATGCATTCTGATAGAAAAATATTTACACACTTATGCACATGGTTAAATCATGTGGGGCCACACCAAAATATACATCGTTCTTTGGAAACATAAAAAAATTAGTGAGTTTGATTGAGTTTACTCGATACTGTCGTTACAATGTTTAACAAATACAATTAAATTGTTTAAGTTTTATAGTCAATTGAAATTCAATTTAACTTTCCATTTTTAGTTAGAAGTTGATTATTTGAATAGTCAATTGGAAATACATCGTAAAAAATCACATTTTATGATGATGATTCATCTTTTATTTTTGACTAAAAAGTTGATTATGTTACTTTAGTACTATTCTTGGGCTCGGAGGCGAGCTTCGGGATGTGTATATTATGCCTTAAAGGCAACTCAAGACTGAACTCGGACCAATCATACTTCTAGATCCGAACCATTCATACTTCCAGCTTTGGACCATTCATACTTCCGGCTACTGGACGATTCACTTCCATGAACTACGAACTTGTTGAATAACTAATTGTAAATATTGTACATTTTATAATAAGAGAACTATCTTGTCCATTCTAAGAATATTTTATGTTCAGTATGGGCATCGCCCATTCAAGAATATTTAGAATGAGTAGATGAATATTATATGCAAAGTATTAATGTAACCTATATTTTTCCTTTATATTAACTTTTTGTTATGCATAAATTTATCTTAGATGTAGGACAACCTGTAAATAAATAACATTCAATAAATGTTCTAATATAACAAGTAGTATTTACTATTTTTATTCAAACTAAAAATCGTAAACCCTAAAATTGAAATCCAAAAAGATGATATATAATTCCAAAAATCTCTAATTTGGAATCCAATAATAGTATATTTGATACAAATAAAATCAACACAAATAAATGTGATTTTGAATTTGGAACGAAATATGTCTAAATTTAATGAAATTATGGTGTGTGTGTGTGTGTGTTAGAATATGTTAAACTATGCTCAACTATAACAATAATATATATAAATATACTAGCATCAATATCTTAAATAGTTTTTAATGCATAAAATTAAGAGGATTAAATCTCAAAGCCCTTATCTTGAAATTTCTATAGAGAGGGTAAATACATTTACCCTACGAACGTTATGGGAAGCTGTCTAAACGGAGCTCTCTAATAGCTGCCATAAAATCAACACCATTATGGGTGAAATCAAACGTACATACGAAGATAAATTTGTAATCCTAATATTTACTCATTTTACTATATACAAATTGATTGATCTGGATTTGTATCTGTATCTGAAGAGGGTTCAATAGTCTTTGAGAGGAGACAACTGCCTGTTGTAAATTATGTGCAGAAGAAGAAGAAGATTGAGGATTAGGATTCGCTTCATTCAGGCGTAATGTCTCTGCTTTGGGACGCACTTCATTTTTCTTGTTATCGTACCTATGTCTCTGCAAGATTTGTTTCTTTCTCTCTTCCTCTGCATGAAAGGGAACTCAACAGAAGAGTTTTTGGAATGGGAATGGTTCTGAAAAGCAATGGAGTTTGAAGCCACCACATGGTGAGGATCTAATGGTGAAGGGATGCCACATGGCACCATTAGGGTAGCTCAATGAGACAATCCTCCAGAAACTCCAAGCCCCATAATAAGCCGGGATAAATAATTTTTTGGAGTGCGGAGGGAAGCATAGGGTAGTGGAAGGAAATACACGTGGGCCAAACATGTAGCAAAAGGGGAATCATGTGTCGAAGAATGCATAGGAAAATCCCGACTCCACGGCGAATCGGGAGGAGCCACGCGGTGCGAGATCAAGGCGAATAAAAGGCCGTTACATGGAAATGCTTCAATGGAAGGCTGTGCTAAACAACATTACGGGAATTGTACTCTCATAATTAAATAAAAAAATGTTACGAGAATTGTGTTAAACAAATCTATATAAGTACCATTGTATGTCGAGTAAATTCACTACAAGGAAGAGGGGCATCACATTTGTCCACTCCATACTTTCAATCGACGCATCATGTTGGCTCATTTCCCAATCTCAACTCTTATTATTTTCTATCCAAAAACATGTCTCCTAAATACTTCAAGAAGCATCATGTTGGCTCTTCCTCGAATTTGCATACTCATTATCTTCCGCATGAGGCTTCACCTTCAATTCTATCAATATCACCTTTAAACTCAATTTTGTGGTATTCCTTCTCTCACAAGGTTATCCTTGGGATGCAAGCCATCCTAATGCCTTCCTTATCCATCGAGAACTCTCATTAACTTCCCTATACTCTTTGCTTACCTCTCTTTTCTAAAATAAGGAGCATATTTATCTAGAGAGAAATCTCGTCAAAAACAAATTCAAATTCTACTTACTCACGACAAGAGTAAGTCGTCACCACAAATTATAGTACATGATAATTTATCATAGCACCTCCTTACCGCAAATCAATAGCTCTCATCCTGAAACCAAGTTTCGATTCATTCCTACGGGACCCGATTTATAGATCCACATGGCATGCACTCATACACTCCTCATGGCATAATAGAATAAGGTTCTAGAAACATAACCAAAAAACTTAGCCTTGTTTTAATCTTTATCCTTTCTCTTAGACTATTTATGTAGTATAAACCTTAGCGCACATTGTATCACAAAACTTTATTTGTCTTTGACACTTTCACTTGCACTTCCACATGAACATATCACCTAAAGTGTAGTAAAGTAGTCATGGATTTGTTGTTATAGAATAGTGACACAAGAATTGGGCAAGTGCACAACATTTTATCACAACTACAATCACTCAAATCTTAATAATGCCAACAACATGCATTAATCACATAATTAATCTCTAAAATAATAGATCTACCATGACTCGCGCATAAAACATATACAAAACTTTGATTCACATAAAAATACACATATCCATTAATTTCATCAAATAAAATTACAAATCATACCGATTTGTGTATAATTATACACAAAATTGAGAATAAGACATAAATCTTTAGCCATCATATAACATACAAGTGCAATATGTACTCAATAATTCCTAAAACCCTTACTGATGTGCATATTATCCCCCAAGCCCTTCCAAAATTATTAAGGATTACAACACGTATGAATAATCATAAAAGTTACGAAAATATTATCGACATCATACAAGAGTTATACAATATAGAGTAATTAAACCATTATATGATCACACAACTTCTTTAAAATATCCTTTGGATTCTCCTTCTGGATCCTTCTCTTCACCTAGTTGTTGCTCAGTAGTCATGCATATTTCATCCTCTAGAACCTTCCTTTGTTCCTTAGATGAATCGCACAATCCCAAATCATCCGCTCCTTGGCTCATTTCTTGTGTGCCACATGTCCCCTTCCCTTCTTGGAATATTCCAAGTATATTCTTGCATAGCTAGCTTGTCCTTGTGGTTTTTCATGTGAAAACATGTGTCGTGTAGGCTTAAATGCAAGAAGCCATTTTCTACCTACCTGACATTAGACATGTCTCAAGCCCAACTAGAGAAGTCTTTCTATATTACCCTTACAGTTACGCATTCACTCCAATGTTTAAAGATTTGCTTCAACAAGCTTCATGGGAATCTAGTTCATAACAAGTTTTGAAAGAGGTTTAATGGATGTAAAACAAATTTGGTTCAAAGTTTCAAATGAGGATCCCTTGATCTACTTCCATCTTGACCAACATTAGTGCTTGGTCATCATTGATGAAGCTTATTATCAAGATGGTTGATCGTAAACTTCTACTTTGGAACTCTACGAATCACGCAATTATGTTGTTCTACTTTCAACTTTGAAAATGCCAAATTTTCTTGAAAAATTAGAGCTTAAGTAGTGATTATCTAGTCTTTATAGAAAGGAAATTGCGAGAGAAGGAAACAATTCAAAACTTCAACACCAATAATTTTATCCGGAAACCTCCAATGGAGGAAAACCGATCGGGAAGGGCAAGCTGCTCTCTTTCTTCCACGTTTATTGGTCTACTATAGACAATTAAATATTACAATAAGTATGAAAAAAAACATGATGTAAACTTTCTCTTGATTACCTGCTTGCTCGATTCTACACCTTGCTCCTACCATTCCATTCCAAAGCCTTGAAGATCTTGCTCACTACTCCCATTAAACTTTGCTTCTCAATCTCTCTGGATCTTGAATGCTTATTCTCTTTCTCCTCTCATGTATTTATAGGCCTTCTCATGTCCTCCCCTGCATTTGAGGATGTGAAATGGAATGGAAGGGGAAGAGACACGGTTGGGCACTTCAAATTTGGGTCCATTCGCCTTCCATTCTTCTTTTCATTCGAAAGTGTTAGGACCGCCGCCCCGAGCATACCGGCGGTCTCGGGGCCGCCGTCTGGCTAGGTGGCGGTTTCGGGACCGCTGCCCCTAAGGGCGGTGGTTACAGAAACCACCGCTCTACACAGAGCGGTGGTTCCTTCAGGAACCTTCATTTACCTCATTTTATCTACTTTTCTTGTTCCTCCTTCTTGGTGCTGATGGGCCCGATGAAGTGGTGTGTTTTTCTGGATCCCTATGGATCAATGGTCAAAACCCCATTCACCTCCTTGACAACATGAATTGCATATCCTTTCTAGTTCTTTACAACATATTTATATGATGGTTATTTTGTTAATGATTTCTTATGCTTTAAATAGTTTTTTTTTGGGCTAGGGCCCTCTCCCCAATTATCTTTACCTAAAAATGTTTAAGTCAACAATAAATTGGAGTTAAATACATAATTATAGTGTTGCATCGTAGTATTTTATTGTCTCGAGAACAATAATGTAAATGGAGAAATTGAATTTATGATATTCAAATTAGTGAAAACACAAAAATACAAAGATGGAGAATTTAGAAAAGTGGGAGGAAAATCTCCTTCCCATGTGGATCTATTCTCATTCCTACCCATCTCCCCTTTATTCTCTATATGTGAGCAAGAGAGAAGCAGTCCCTATAGACAAGGGCAATCATACCATATTCGGCCCTCATATCTCCCCGTCAAAAATTCTCATTCTCTATATAATCGCATTAAAGCAGCCTCTGTCCTAATATCTTCTAAAGAAAATAAAGACTTTAGAAGATTTTTAGAGGCTATACACTTACAAAGTGAAGATGTTACCCAAAAATGCGAAAGTGAAGAGTCAGCATCAAAAACACACTCTAATGTTAAAATTAAGACTTTCTCATCAAAAATATATTCTAATGCCAATTTAAGGGTTTAGTTATGTTAGAAAGCATAAGGTCGAGAATTTTAGCAAATTGTAAACTTATATAATTATATAATAAGTGAGAAAACACAACAAATTGAGAATCATAGCCAATGTAACTTATATAATTATAAATAGCTCAAAACTAAGATTAATAGTTTGGAAAAATTAAAGACTTTAAAATTGAAAAAACAAAAGATTAATAGTTGAATAAATAGAAATTTTAGCACTTTATTTTTCGATTACAAAAAATAATTCAATATTAATCCAAAATAAAATTAATTTGAGACAATGACTTAATAAAGTAGTAGTGCCCTACATCTTTTAATAAAAAGAGGGTATAACTAAAATTAAAATATCAGCTTTTCTAATAAAAGAAGGTACAGTTAAAATTAAAATAGCAATTTTTCTATTCAATGTAAGGAAAATAAAATTCATTAAAATGTAAAATGAAATTAAAATACAAATGTCCTAAACATAGACTATTGTATTAGGTAGTTTTTAGTTAATACTATCGAAACCGAAAGTACTTAAAACTCAAAAATAACAAGGTTTATCGATACAGTGTGAGTCACAATGTCGGGACAATAGAAAGTGGACCGTGAAAAACTCTCCTCCTTTCCCGATTAAAGAGACCTACAAACAAAGACTGACTAAACAAAAGAAATTAGATATATAGGATAACGAGTTTCTCAAGCGAAGACCCATCACGGGAATCGAGAGGGTCTTCCTTGAAGGGTGTCGATTCATCGTTACAATTAAGTAGATTGGATAAAGATAATATGAGTGATACAAGATAAGGAACATAAAACTTAAGGTGGATAGCAAGATCCTACTCGGCTTCGTAGGTGGCCCGAGTAGGGTTGTGGCGAGATCGAAGTCCTCAAAGTAGTTGTACCAATATTCCTCAATTGCTTCTCGGATCTTGTCAAGGATCTAAAATTTCTCTTAATGTCCTTGAGGGTTGGTGAAAATGTGACGGTGCACAAAGTAAGCTCATGGAGGATTTCAAAGCTGCTCTCACACGAATGGTTGTTAAATGATCGGAAGATCGTAAATGCTTGTGAATGCATGGGATTGGCCTAGAACAGTCATCTATAGGAGACACATCTTCGAAACATATAGATTAAGCCTAGATTGACAAATAAAAGATGATAAGAATGCACAGACTAATGAAAGTACGTATATGGATAGCAATCGCAGTGTTTCTGAGAAATCGCAATTAATTTGGATAATCGCGGGGGATTGAAAGAATCATGCATGATTTCTATAAAAAAAATTAATTGTTTGAAAAAATGCTAGGCGATTAAAAATATATTTTGAAACTACTCATTTTGATTTTGTTTAGATGTGTAAATGAAATGAAAATGAGAATAGACAGATAGAGCTTACCTTTGATGTGAGAAGAATTGCAAAATGCTTACAAGAACCTGCGAGCTTGGGGAGATGAAATTGTTGATTGATTGACAGTGTGAGGAAGGTCTTCAAGATGTATAACTGTACAAGGTGATATGATATGGCTTCCTAGAGTGACAAGGCTTCATTATAATGCTTGAAGATCGCTAGAATGATAGAGTTTCACTAGCAAATTCGAGGATCCCCAAAATATAGTTGTTCTTATTTATAATCGTTGGCTATTTGTTAGAGTCGTTGGCGATCTGGGAAATATGGAGAAACCCATTTAGAAGTGGTTTCAACCACTTCCAAAATGGGGTTTTGGGTATAGGGACGAGGGTAAATGGTTAGGGGAGAGGTTAGGCATGGTTAGGGAGTTAAATGGTAGGATGGGTTAGAAGTGGTTAGGAGGTTTTAGGGAGGTTAGGGTAAGTAAATAAGATTTACGAGGGTAAAAAATGATTTTATGGGGTGAGGGTAGTGACTTAGGTTATGTTAGAATGATAGGTTAAATGATTTAATGTGTGTAAATGGGGTATAGGCGGGTGTGAAACTCGGTGTCTACACTTATCCATTTTTTCAAGTGGTTTGTGATGGACAAACTACTAAACAAAAATGATTGAAATCATTTGAATTGTGCTTGGATGGATGATTCTCCCTCAAACTGGGGGTGATTGTGACAGAGTGAAATAATCATTGGTTTGAAAGATTTTGTTCGATGAGATAGGTTTTCTTGGCGTTTGTGTTTCGTTTTGATCTGCCCCAAGATGAGGCATGGAAACAAGACTACCCCGAGGGTTGGATTTATGCTACCATGGAGTCAAATGATGGGGAACCAAAGGGTTAGTAACCCATGGACGTATGAATCATAGGAAGCAAAAGGCGAGAGAGATTATCTGGCTGGGTATGCTATCCACGATGATGTTGCCACAAAGGTGGGCTCGATAACGAGGAAGTCAAGTGATATGGGGAACAACATGTGGGCTATGTATATCACAAAGGTGGGCTATGTGTATGCGTGTGTGTGTGTGTATGTATATGTATATATGTATATGTATATACATACATACATACATACATACATACATACATACATATATATATATATATATATATATATATATATATATATATGTAGATACACACACACATATACATGTATATGTATATGTATATGTATGTATGTATATGTATTTATGTATGTATGTATGATTATGATTTTGACTCATGTGTTGACTCATTTTGATGTTTGATGTTTTATAATGTAATGTTTTAGATTTAATGTTTTTAGATGTGATGTTGATATGACATTTAGATGTATAGATGTTGGTCATGATGTTTGATGCGGTATTTGATGTGATGTTGAGATAGATTAGATATAATGTTTAAATGTTGATCGTGATGTGTTAATGGTAATATATGATACATTGATTTTGTTTGTTGATGTGATGTGACTTCAAATATAATGGTCTTGATGTATATCAAAATGCACTTCATGGTTAGGAGTAAAATGTAAATCATTTGCTTTTAGACTGATTTTGGTACATATGTGATGGTAAAATGTATAATGAAGGTGTTGCACCTTTTGGCCTTATAACAAAATTTAACACATAACTAATAATAGGTAGTCACATGTAAGATCTTGGATACAAATGGAAATGAATTTGTATACCTTCCTAAGACATGGGAAGGGTTGACATATGTAGTTTGCATGGGAAAATAGGTTATCCTTTCAATGGCTTCGTAAACTCATGCCCCAGCTATACTTGTACTGATGCAAACTAATCAATGCAGGAAGTTTTCATGGGATGCTTTTAATATTTTGACTTTTTGAAGGTTGATCGATGCGGGGAGTGTTTATAATAACATGAGTACCCATCATTCGAGGGAGTGATCTACAATTTTTTGAATTTTTATTTTTTATTTTGAATAGTCGTCCTTCGAGAGATCGGTCTATATTTTAGATAGGCAATCATCCTTCATGGGATCAATCTATTTTTGACAATATGATTTAATAGTTGTCCTTTGAGGGATCATTCTATATTTTGATAAAATACATTCGTAGATTTTCTTGACTTTTTTATTTTCACGTTGAGGGCAGGCCTAGTAGACCATTTTAAGGAGGGGAAAGATGTGGGCACAAACTATGCATGTGTATCCCGTAACATGTTTTCAATTGGTAGACAATGTGGATGGATGTAAAGATTGTGGGGTTCCTGCTTAGGAGGAACTTATTCATGTGAAATATACGATGAACAGATCTGTGGTGCTCATCTTTAAGGTTTTGACTATAGGATAGTGACAGTAAACCACATGCTTTCAGATCATTACATTGCTGAAATGATGGGTTGGTGATGGAATGAGATCTTTGATGTGACCAATGTCATGACATTCGATATGTTAACAGTAAAAAGGCCACAAGTGCAAGGCATTCAAAGGTTTCTTTTCAGTTGTACCATCAAGGGAAGCTAGATGATAGGATCCCGACCCATATTTGTGAGTGATGACATATGGACCGATCCAGTTATAAGCAAAATTTCCACGTTTACTCCTTTCGAGTAGTGACATTTTGATTTTCTTTGAGAATGAGATCACCAATATTGAAGTCATGTTATTTAACATGTTTGTTATACACATGTTTGATGTGCTCTTGATAGACATGATGATGTTTGAGAGTTGTTAGGCAACATTCATCTAATAATTCCAGTTGTGTTAGACATTCTTGATGGTAATCCTCATCAAAAATAAAATCTCTGAGGGATACAGAGTGATGGGATTTAAACTTCAAGGGTAAGACCTCCTCGGAGCCATAAACTAAATAAAATGGTGTAGCACCTTTAGGAGTACATATGCTAGTTTGATAGTTCCGGTGAGCAAAGCGGGATTTGGAGATGTCGATTCCTACCTACTTGGTTGACGATTTTCATAAGAATTTTGTTAAGTGTTTTATTAGAAGCTTATGCCTATCTGTTTGATTGTGGATAATAAGGTGATGAAAAGCTTAGTTTGATGTTTAATGTGTCGCATAATTTCTTAACTTCCTTATTCTTGAAATATTTTCCATTATCAGTGATTAGTTTGTGAGGGATGTCAAAGCGACATATGATATGTTGATAGATGAAATCGACAATTTTGTTTTCTTTAGTAGAGACCAGGGGAATAGCCTCTACCCATTTAGTGAAATATTCAGTAGTTATGATGATAGAATGATGTCGTTGTGATGAACAAGGGTTGATGAGACTAATGAGGTCAAGGCCCCATTGTGAGAAGGGTCATAGATCTTGAGCGGGCTATGGAGCCTGACTGGGAATGTGAGTGAGATTGGAGTGTTGTTAACATTTAACATATTTATTGACGCATGCGCAACAATCTTGATTAAGATAAGGCCAATAATAGCCCATCCATAGGATGTGTTTAGCGGCTTGACCATAACGGTAAAGTGTCCACCACATATGTCGTCGTGGACTTCTTGGATAGCTTTAGTGGATTCATGAGATTTGAGACATCATAATAAGAGGTCATCAAATTCGTGTTTGTAGAGAACACCGCCTATGATGACATATTGGGTAGTATTTTGAAGAAAAGATCACTTAGCATTTTTGGATAAATTAGGTGGTATTTTTTATTGTGATAGATAATCGAATGTTTGAGTTTACGAGAAGCAAAGAAGTAGTTAGGGGTAAATAACTAAATAAAGCAAAGAAGATTTGTCACCCAAGAATAATCCTAGAGAAGGGGAAGAGGTTGTAACCATTTTTCTATCCCCCAAGTCTATTGAGACTATTTTGGTGGTGAATCTAATCTATCCAAAAATAGTCTTCTATATTATTTGATTTGGTCGGTGTGGGTTCGATTAATAGGGTGCCATTGGGGAAATGGTGTCTATAAGTGTATTGGAAAAAAATGTCGGTGAGTGCAGTAGGAGTATTGGTGTTGTAGTGAAGTGTGGGTGGAGGAAGAAAGAATTTTGTATTTCTTGTTGAATTAATAAAAGGAGTGAAGTGAATTTGACAATGTTAACGCAATTTTGGAAATATGTTTGTGTTTTTCTTATTATTTTAATTATCATTTTGGAATGTATTGAGCTTCTGTGAAAAGGGGGAAGCATGCAATTGTAATTGGATTTGTGCATAAGTGTTTTTGGTTGAGCTAAGGCTACACCAATTTTTGGTATCAAAGTGCACGTTTTTGGAAAGTGTTAGAGCTCAAAAATGCACTTGCGCCCAAATCATAGACAATTCGGGATTTGAAATAACATGGGACTGTCTCCAAGTTGTTGGACTCGAACTAAGACATACCTCGAAGAAGGTTGGATTCCTCTACTTACTCCTAATGCTAAACTACTCCTAGGAATTGAAATGCAACTATCTAGCTCTACTCTAACTTTCCAAGGGACCAGGGTGAGAAGGAGATGCATAAAACATAAACCTAAACTAGAGAAGGTGATAGCACCAAAAGAAAGGGGATGAATACTCAGGAAAGAGAGAAAATGGAAGAACACAACGATGAGGAGGGCCAAAACGAAAGCCACATATCAAAATCATGTCCCGAGTTCCACCTTCATGATGCACAATAGACACATATCTTTGAAACAATGCATACAACACACCTGTGAATGAATGAGAGGCAAGAGAGTGCAATAAAACAATAGCTAAGGCTGAAACAAGCCACAAAACCAAAGATTTATTGTTGAAAGATCATGCACAGATCATCACGATACATGAGGAAGATGCAAAACATTTACAAAGACATATCCCAAGGCATGTGATTCTTAGAACACTTGTGCAGCATAGAATGATGCATGTGTATTCCCAAAATATCCAACATTAAAATTGGGCATCACTTTACAATATATAGAAACTTTTAGAAGAGAAAGAAGGAAAGAAGAGAGGGAAACTCGAATTTCCCTTTACACCAACCGACCACCTCCATTCAATTCTCTCGAGAAGATCGATTATCTCTACAAAAACTACATACCCACGCCACTTTCCTTGTTGAGAAAGGAAAGGTGCCCATACTGCATTTAATTATGGTGGTTGAGTAAATGCGGAATAGCCCCTTTGCGTGTTGGAGACATCTTTCTTCACTTTGCCCACCTTCATTAAATTCATGAAATCTGATTTTGTTGCGTGGAAAAGGTCAAGATTTCTTCAAATGATAACAGATTTGCAAAGATCAAATCATCAAATTGACATTCATGTTCATTTAGTAATCCGTGGAAAACTACTGTTTTCCTTTGGTACGCGGCTTTTCTTCTTTAGCTCTGCGCGGCTTTTCTCCTTCAGCTATGCGTGGCTTTTGACCTCGTGGCTTTTGACATGGCGCGGCCTCATGTTGACTTCCGTGGATTACCAATTCCTTACCCCGCAGATTTTGTATTTGCTTTGCTCCATGGTTTTAGACCTCCACGGCTTTTCGATTTTTGTCCTCCATTCCATGACATTCAAAACATCTGCGGACTTGCTTCCTTTTGCTCTCTGGCTTAACTGAATTCAGCATTTTTAACCTTAGCCGCGGATTTCACTTCTTCATCCTGCGGCATGCATAATTCTTCCACGGCTAATTAATCTAAGTCCGTGGCAAACCAAGTTGCTTTATTTTGCAAGGAGTGCAAAAATAGAGAACACAAAGATTGAATAAAATTTATGAATTTTAAATATCTGCAATCTTAAAGGGAGACATGGCTATCATTTCGTTCACTTTTCATTGTCTTGACTACCTAATTTGGTTTATTACCAAGTCTGAGCGAGTGTGTAGAAATTAGGCGACATCGGTGTCTAAGCAACAGAAGAAGCGGATCGAGAATTCAAGAAAATGAAAGAGGAGGTCGGTCAACCCAAGGTGAAGACCTGCGAATCAATCGATCTGTGAGTTCCAAAGAGATGGAAGGGAGAAATACGGCACGGAAAATTGAAATCTGAGGCAGTGTGAATCATCAGAACAAGGTGGATGAATGTCGTGTGCACAGTGGAGGCTTGGGCAACGGAAGAAAGAGGTCTGCATTCCAATAATTAATTTGTTTCTTTCACAGCACGAGGGAAATCCATGATACAGAGGGTTCACAGATCTAGCGTCGGGTGTAGTAGAAGCTTGAACTACAGCATTGAGAAGGACGATATCTGTGGAGAGAAAAAAAAATGAAACATGTCGTGGAATGTTTCATATCAGTCAATACATGAGGGGTCGGTTTAAACTTGGTGGCATGATCCTTCTATTCGGACAGCTAGAAGTATAACAGCTCGGGATCTCGTAGTTTAGTGACATTGGGAATTAGGTGCTCGTCTCAAATAAAACGAAGAAATCTGTCAATTCGATTCTTTATGCAGTGGGATGTTTAACAGTCAATGGTCAGGTACTAACAACAAATAGGAGGATACGTCTGCATAGATCACATAGAGATCATACAGATAACTGAAATTTGTGGAAGGAATACTCATGGAGAAGTGGATTCCGAAAAGAGAAGGACATGCAGCATCAACGTTGACTATTTTTAATCGATGAATTATGGTTAAAACGAGAAGGAATTAATCTATAAGAAGGATTCCAAACATTAATTGACAAGTTGAGGTATTGGAAAATTTCAAAGAGAGGAGATTTAATTTCGAAGATAATACTGGAAAAACATATTCCTCTGCACCATATTATTGATTAAATCCAGAGAATAATAATTGGGGAGAATGTTGAAGAAGGTCGATTGGTAATTCGAAGAAGATAATATTTGACAAACCTTTCCTTTGCACCGTATTGTTTATAAAGATTTCTTGTACAGAGTTTTGGGAATAGAGCAAAATTCCTTTGGGATGAATTTTTATATTGGAGTCCAGTAATTTTAATATTTGTATGTGCCAACAAGTGTTGTTCGACAGGATGATGGAGAGAATGGGGAAATTGGTGATGCCACTACATGCTAAGATAGATGCACTGGAAAATGTTGTCAGAGGAAAAGGAAGGTTACAACCTGAGCCAAGGAATGATGGCAAAATGCAGCAGCAGCATGAGCTACTTCTGACCAGGATGGTGTTGAATTTTGATAGGAAGGAAGGAGTCTTTTTAGAATGAGATGCAAAACCAGAGGTAAAGTATGCCAGGTAATTATTGATAATGGAAGTACAGACAATATTGTGTCTGAAGAAATGGTGTCCAAATTGCATTTGAGAAGAATGTCTCACTCTAAGCCTTACAGTGTTACATGGGTAAGAAAAGACCATCAGGTCTTAGTAAATGAACAGTGCATTGTTCCTTTTAAAATTGGTAAATTGATTGATGAAGTTGAATGTGATGTGATGCTTACAGATGTGTACCACCTTCTGTTGGGTAGGCCATGGCAAATTGACAGGCAGGTTTTGTATGATGGGAGATAGAATAAATGTCATCTGGTGAAGGATGGTGTGAAACACACCTTGTTTCCTTTGAAGGACCAAGAATCAATAATTGAGAGAAGAAGTATGTTATTTGGATTTAAAAAAATTGTTGATCTAATTTCTCCATTTGAGTGTGCAGATGCAGGTAAACAAGAAGAAGAATCAGTGAAGATTCTTGAAAAGGAAGAAAATAAACAAAGGAAAGAGGTTGGAAGCAGAATGATGAGAAGTGAAGGACAAGAGGACATGAGTCCAAAATATGATGAATTTTTAGAAGAGGAAGATTCTGATTTGAGATTAGAAGTTGAGTTGTTGGAAACTCTATTAGCCCCTCCAAACACAGTGACTATAAGTTTGATGAAAGAAGAAGAAAGTGAAGCAAGATTAATGGGAGATGTGAACAAGGGCAGTTTGAATGAAGAAAGAGCACATAAGAAAGAAACAAGTTTGGGCTTCCAAGAAAGCCCTGAAGAAAAGAAGGAACATGGTGTTAACCAAAATGAATTGGAAGAGGTTGATGAACCTTTTGAATAGGGTTTAAATGCAGTTGTCAGGATGTTTACAAAAAATTGGAAGGTAAATCCAAGTAGTGAACTTGTAAAGAAATGGATCCAGGAAGCAAAAGGACAGGAGCTAGAAGGATTCAGTGAAAAGAAGAAGGAAATAAGAGATGTAAGTATCATTTCATCTAAGAATGCAGAAGTTGGTTTACATGCAGGACATGTGATTGAAGAAGGAGATGAAGAAAAACTTGAGGTACAGAAAGATAAGGTATTTAATGCCTTGAATAAAACAATTGTGCAAAGAAAATCATCAGAAGGAGGAAGTCATCTATGTGATGAATATGGATTTGATGATGATGAAGGAAACACTCTTCAGTTGAATGCAAAGGAAGCACTAAAATCAAGAAAGGTTGAGTTATGCATTGATGACATCTAGTTTGTAAGTAAGGTGAAACAAACATATGAAGAAGCTACAAGTGAAGAAGAGAAGAAGCAGGTTCTCAAGAAAGTAGAAGAGGCAATCAAGCCTCATATTTTTCAAACTACCATTGTATTTACTTTTGAGTGTGTAGGTGTATATGATTATGGAGAAGAAAATGAATTGTTGATTAAATTCAAAGAAGGAAAATGACTTAAAAAGATAAATGAGGGTGAAGCATTACAAGAAGATCTAGAAGATGGACTACAGAAAGAGAATCAAGGATTTGATCAAGATTCCAGGACTGAAGGAGGAACTTCAGCAAACAAGACAAACAAGACAATTATCACGAACTGGAAGAAAAAGAAAAAGATGTATATGATCCATATTGAGTTGGAACTCAATTTTATTCAGATGGGGAGTTTGATGCAGGAGCATCTTCTCCTAGGGTCATTGCCTAAGAGTCGTAGTATTGCTTGGGGCGTGTGTGTTTATTCCATTAAGGGAAATTTCAATAAATTTGTATAAGTTGTTAAAATTATGTATATGTTATATAAATTCTTGTAAAATTCAAAAAGTCAGTAGGAAGTAGTTAGGGGTAAATAACTAAATAAAGCAAAGAAGCTTCGTCACCTGAGAATAATCCCAGAGAAGGGGAAGAGGTTGTAACCATTTTCTATTCCCAAGTCTGTTGAGACTATTTTGGTGGTGAATCTAATCGATCAAAAAATAATCTTCTCGTATTATTTGATTTGGTCATTGTGGGTTCTTATTAACGGGTGCCTTGGGGAAATGGTGTCTGTAAGTGTATTGAAAAAATGTCGGTGAATCAGATAGGAGTATTAGTGTTGTAGTGAAGAAGTGTGGGTGCGGGAAGGAAGAATTTTGCGGGAAGAAAGAATTTTGTATTTCTTGTTGAATTAATAAAAGGAGTGAAGTGAATTTGGCAATGTTACGTGATTTTGGAAATGTAACATCCCGTTTTAAGATACTAGAACAAGGGAAAAAAAAAAAAATTGTATAACGTTTCTGTTATGAATTATATAATTCAAACACACGTTCAAGTTTTAATAATTGTTCTCTGTCCAAACAACACAGTTTGGAACACACAATTTTCTTTTAAACTTAATGTTCCCTGCTCGCATATTTACAATATGGAACACACATTCAATGCCATTCAATCTTATAACAGATTCTATATGCTGCTGTAAATGACTCGAAGAACTGCCGATCTCCCATTTTCATGGCTCGGAGTTTCAACGATCCTTCATTTCATGACTCGGCAACAACCGATCCTTCATGTTCGTTCATGCATAGTATATTATATATACAAGTTTTCTTAACCGTTTCCGGTTATCGAAGTGATCCATTTAAGAAGCCTATCTGAATATCTGTTACTGATACTCATCTGACATCCTGCATCTTAAATTAAGTGATTAGGACAACGCAACCAGCACTTGCGATACTTTGGCCAAAGATTTTCACATGCTTTGCATGATCATATTCCTGGATGTGATACACATCAATGGAATACGTCCTTCACTTCACTTCACCTGTTATCTAGAATGGTCTTTCTGGTTTCTACCGGTCCTCTTAATTTAAGGTCGATTTAAACTTACAATTCCAATTAGCAATATGAACGAATATAGGAAGGCACTCCGGTAACTAAAGATACGGACATACGGTGTCATTCCCACGACTCCGTGTGTCTAGTTATCTTTAGTCCTCAGGAGTCACTCGTATACGTGATCATACTCCTATCCCTGACCAAGAACTTCACATTCAACATATGTATTCTTGATGTTTTAATTCGGGAGGGCATTGTAATATGTCAGCTATAACATTGTGTCATCATGAAGACACCTTGCTGTAGCTGGCGTATGTCAATGTCCTACGGAATCCTCCCATCGAGAGTACACATCCTGCTCAAGTGATTTGGATATGATCTTAATATTTAAGATCAACTTTCAGCAACCATGCTGATCCTTTATCCTCATTCCCGTTACAGTTGTACATAGCTAAGAGAGACTAAATCCGTCTTCTAGCTTGCTTTACATCTTCTCCTTCTTACCGAAGGGTTGCGTTTTCCTACTTGGTTCTCTTCTTAATCGTTGGATTAAGCAGCCCGTTACCGACGGACGTGATAAGTTTAACCTATTAAACTTAACCAAGATTTTTACAACTGTAACTAAATTCAGAATTCCAGCTTATTAGACGTCGTTTAAACGAGGTCTAATTCCTATTAAATGTATTCATTTATTCTCCTTAACCTTACATAGTTAAGGTCCATTAGCTATGGATATATTTATCCCATATCCTTTCTTTCTGAATTTAACATACGAGGTTATTAATGGAGTTCGAAAGCGAAGTTC
Organism: Taxus wallichiana var. yunnanensis; assembly: GCA_018340775.1. Classification (NCBI taxonomy): domain Eukaryota; kingdom Viridiplantae; phylum Streptophyta; class Pinopsida; order Cupressales; family Taxaceae; genus Taxus; species Taxus wallichiana. The sequence goes on from CM031237.1 coordinate 470,051,229, forward strand.
GGTTACTCCTAATTTAATTGATATTCCTTAGCTTCCGAGCTAATCCACGAATACCTATCGAGTTATGGAATCATATTCTTCCTAATCCTTTTTAATGTCAATTAAGAATTCATCTTTACCCAAGTATGAACTAATTGCACATTTCAACTTAAAAGTTGCATTTAGGTAAGAATAGATATCAATTCCTTTTAACATCCATCCAAGGACAATTAAATAAATCCAAATCAAGAAATAACATTTTATTTCCAATTTAATCAACAATATCAAACTGATATAGTTATTAAAATATCACACTTGTATTTGTATTCATCAATCCATTTCATAATCCATACATTTGCCAATCCAAGTAGATTGGACTTTGTTTATATAAAACATCATTACAACTCACGAGATAGAAGAGCGTACTTTCTTCTTTTCACAATTCCTCGTAGAGGATTAATAACTAACAAATACAATTCATCTTCTAATAATCAAAAGAAGCATCTCGAAAATAGTCATGTCTTCGTTCTAATCAATTTCCATCTGCAAAATTACTTGCGGGTCGGGGTTCAATGGAATCGAGCATATTAAGCACTTATCATTAAAATGAGGTGCTTCAATTAACTGTCTCAATAAAAGAACCCTGCATTTATGAAACGACAGTAAGGACATCAATCATGAATTAAGCATCAAAAGAATGGACAACATAACAACTGAACCATCAAAATACCATCCCAATCAACCAAAGAATTGCTGTCATATTTCCCACATAACCATTACAATTTCAGATTACCATATTTGTAAAGTTTAGGAATACAAGTAGCATATTGTTGATATAACGTAACTGTTATCCTTTCCATTCCTTTCATTAGTAATAAATGCAAAGGGTAAAACTAACTGAAACGTAAACTAATTACTTTCCTTTCAGTTCGTGCATCACATTGGATTCCAAGCAATCAAACACAGACGAGAAAGCGAACAGCAATGCATATAGTTGCTCATACCCAAGCACTACAAAATTCGTTCTTAACGATTACAGATTTCCAACTGAATGAAAGAAGAAAAGATCATTTTTCCAAGTTATCCATCCACATTCCTATTTCTTTCCTCATGACTGTCCTAAAAATTGAATCCAACAGCAGAGACACAAATCAAGATAATGATTACTTAGAGTGAAACTTACAAAATCCTTTCGAATTCACTTTCCAAAGAACAAGAATAATTTCATTCATGATCAGCTTTAAATAAAAACAAGGAAGAATTTATCATCCTTATCAATACTTCATTTATATCGGGCTCATATGAATACCCAAAAAAGCAGTTAGTACAACATCGTATTTATCATAGATCAAATAGTATAAGGATGCATACTATGTAATTTTGTACTAGAAGACTCCATACTTCTTTTCTTGTATTTTTTTAATCAAATAAACAGATTATACAGACCAAGTAATCACTTATTCACATGTCCTTCTATAACCATGAGCGCATACAGTTCATAATGACAATTTGCACATTGTTGCTACCTACAACAAGACCAATTTATAATGTACAGTAAAGCTCTATTGCTATTTCCAGAATTCAAACAACAAGAAGAGGAGAATTCATTCCTTTAACCTTTCAATAAGAAAACCACTATCTTGAGAATGAAATAAAAACACCCAAGTTGTGTTTATCTTAGCATGAGCTTGACTCAACCGTGAGAACAATCGTTCACATGGAAAAGCAAACCCACATAGTGCATGCGGTTTCAATCCAATATATCACAAACAATGAATATCCAATTCGAGTTCTATCTCGATCAACAGTTAAATCCAAAAACAACATTCTCCTTTTTCTTAATGAGGTACTGAACTCAAAAAGAAATAATATTCATATATCAATACCTCTATCAAGGCAAACCCGCATAGGGTATTAGATACATAAGCTTGGTACAGTCAGACAGAGTCATCCAGCAAACCAATTTCCATGTTTTTCCATTTACTTGCACAGAAATCCAAAGCTAAGTCGTATTCACGAAGACAGTCGAACTAGAAGATCGAACAACATCAATAAAACACAACAAATCATCTAACCCCCACAGCAAGAATCAACATAATTCATTTAATGCACGAAATACAAGCCAAGCTTGTTTTCACGCTCATTTGTCCGAACTGTAAGATCAAGTCGCTTCCATAAAACACAACAAAATCAACCTTTCATCACAAAGAAGAAAGAATGTAATCATTTATAAGTTCGAGAAGAAAAACAATTTCTTTTCCAGCTCCCACGATACCCAAATTGTATTCGTCCATTTATATAAAAGAAGAAGCACTGACAATAATTACATTACTATCATTTCCTTCTAACCGAGCTCGTAATGCTCGGATAAAACTCTAATGCCAATTCCTTTAAAATCCGAGAAATGTTATTTCCTTCTAATCCAAAGCAATGAAGGAAAAGAAAAGTCTTATTTCCTTTAAGAAAAATTTCAGTATAGAAATGACATCAAGCAACTTGTACATCATGTACAATTTTATCACAAAAGTTCATATAACAAAAGAACAATCGCACAGCAATGAAAACAACCCACACACTGCGCGCAGTTCTTATATAACATTTAACAGAGAAAAACCCATTTCGAATTTCCAAATACCGTCAACAACCAACACAACAAGTTCTTATTCCAACTCAATTCATGCAAAGACAGATCAAATCACAATAGCAAGAAAACGATTTCACCCATATCATTTCAAACAAATGACAAAGAAGAATCGACTAACCCAAATCGTCTCAACATGACAACAATCAAATAAACCAAAAACCCAAGAGCGGGTTGTTTTAATGAGGAGACGCTTAAACAAAGCAAGTGTTTTAAAGAGAAGGCCTTAACATGCTCGTAAATTCTTCCTCAAAACTCGAAGAAAACCGCATCTACCGAAGATATTTCCTTCCACGGTGGCAAGCCACGAGCTTCTCAAAATCATCTTTCCTCTTACATGCTCAAGAACAACCTCCGATTTCCAAAGAAATGGTGAAAAAAACCAAATGAAACCGGTTCGACTGAACCAAGCAAAAACCAAATGCAGAGCAACTTCCCAAAAATCCGAATCAACACAATAAACAATCAACATTTCCTCCATACACTTTCCAAGGCGAGCTGGTCGCGAAGACCAAAAAAAATTAAATGCATTAAAGGCTCTGCCTTTTCCTATTTTCTCACGCCACCGCCGACTTGGGTTGGCGAACTCCCAAGTTCAAATTTTGCATGTAAAACCAAATTTAGTGCATGACCAACTAGATCCCTCTAGTTTTTCCCTGTTCCCGCCAAACTGGCGCTGTCCACGTAAGGACTCTCATTAACTGCCATTAATTCCCTTTCATCCTTATCCTCTTCCCCCAAGGGCTGTGCGTCCCCTTCTAGGTTAGGATTAGTTTAGGATTCATATTAGTGTTCGACCTAGGTCATAGCCTAGTCTTTAAGGTTAACAGAACTTAGGTTTATTTCCCCTTCTTTTTACATAATTTAAACATCCACTTAGGATAGTAGTTTAGGATGTAAGGTAGAGCTTAGGATTAGATTAGAATCTAATTCCCTCTAACACCTAACACTAACCACCTTCAATCCTGTCAAGTCTTCCCAACTGACTTCTAATTCCAACACTGTGCAGGACATTCCGTCCTTTGTTACCATGCCTGAGCCACCCGTATCCCGGCATTCCTCGCCTTACGGGGTCTCGCGTTACGACAGTGTATCGTCCGTTGGCATCTACGTGCCAATGGTTCATACCTGCAATCGAGATCTTTGCACATTTATATCAACCTTCAGCTCGGTTTAAGAGTAAATCGACAAAGCAATTACAAGAAGGCCACAGCATAAGGAGTTCAGCAAGCATACGACAATTTTTCGTCACGTCAGCAAACACACAAGTAACAATAAGCTTTGCTGTCCCATGTAAATAAATTACAGCATGCAAGAATCCAGATTTGCAACACATTCCCTTAAGATCAAAATGTATATTAACATGTTTGCCTCCATTTCAGCAGTTATAACAGTATGAAAAATAATCACCAAGATAACTTACAAAATCAGGGTGTTACATTCTTCCCTCCTTAAAGAATCATCGTCCGATGATCGATTAAACAAATCAAGGAGTTTCTAGGACAAAGTTCGAGTTATTGTCCTTCCATTCATAAGTTCATACCAAAAACAGATTCACTCTTTAAAACAGTGTTTTAAGACAACTGTACAATAGATTAATAATTGTCTAAATTTGGTAGAATTATCGGTTCCTCGAATTTCAAATTCGATTAAACAAATGTGGAAAAGTAGATCTCATTTCTTCGAGATTTTCCCAAGTTGCACTTTCTTCGCTAAACTGGTCCCCCTTTGGACCTTACATTGGTTCACTTAGCGATTTCTTAAGTACTGTTGACGAGTTCCCAACACTCGAATGGGTTTAACCACGATTATTCTGGGTCTTAGACTGCAAGGAATTCCAATTCAGCACATGTGATAAATCATCACGTATTTCTTAAGCAAAGAAATATGAAAAACATCATGCATTTGAGACAAAGCGGAGGCAATGCTAGACGATAAGCTACGGGGTTGATTATTTCAACAATTTCAAAAGGTCCCACATATCGTGGTGACAACTTGGCAGCCTTGCGAAAAGTTATTGAGCTCTTTTTCGGCTTCACCCGAAGAAAGACCTTCTCTCCCAGTTTATAATTCCTGTCAACCCGCTTTAAGTCTGCGCATAACTCTTTTGCCTATTGGCAGCCTCCTTTAGATGTTCCCGAATCATTTTGATTTTTTTGTTCCATTTCCATAAGGATTTCGGCCCAATTACCTCTCTGTCCTCAACACTTGTCCCGGTAATGGGGGTTCGCATTTTCTTCCATACAATGTTTCAAAGGGTGCCATTTTTAAAGAGGCATGATAGGTGTTATTGTAAGCAAATTCTACTAGCGAAGGTATTCCTCCCATTTATACTGCTGGTCCATGCAATACATCCTTAACATGTCCTCTAAAACTGATTGACTCTCTCAGTCTGTCCATCCGTCTCTGGATGATATGCAGAACTGGAGTTTAATTTAGTTCCCAAGGCTGCATTAAGCGTTTGCCAAAACCTTGATGTCATCCTCGGATCTCTGTCGATATGATTAATTCTGGTATTCCATGCAATCTGAAGATTTCATGTACAAATCTTCTTGCTAACACTGGTGCATCATCCTTCAAATTACCAACAATGAAGTGTGCCACTTTGGTCAATTTGTCGACTACAACCAGGATAATGTCATGCTTATTTCTTGACATAGGCAATCCTTGAACGAAATCCATCGTTATCACTTGCCATTTATACTTTGCGGAATACCGTGGGGAAGTACAATAATCTGCGGGATGCATATGTTCCACCTTAACACGCTGACATTCCAAGCAGTGTGTTACAAATTCCACCACATCCTTTTTCATTCCCTTCCAGAAGTATTGCTGCTTAAGATCAGCAAGCATTTTCGTAATGCCAGGGTGTCCAGAAAAAGGTGAATTATGAAATTCAGTTAACAATTTCCCTCTTAAGTCATTCGCCAAAGGTATATATACCCTATTTTCGAACCTCAGAATTCCTTCATTATCAAAACGGAATCCTTTATACCGACATCCTTCAGTCTGCAGCAAGTGTTGTTTTGACTTCTTTGGAAATAAGGATCCGATTCAAGGCATCTTTCACCTCATCCTTAAAGCGAGTTCTTAACGTTATAAGAACAGAGAGATATGCTTCCTTCGACTCGAGCATCTGCTACTCTATTTTCCTTGCCCTTGATGTAGCTTATATCAAAATCATCCGAGGAGAAATTATAACCATCTTCGTTGCCTTGCATTGATTTGGTGAGTAAAAATATACTTCAGCCCCGGATAGTCCTGTTTTTAACTCGAAAGGCTTGCCTAAAAGGTAATGCCTCCACATTTGAAGTGCATGAACAATGGCAGTGAGCTTTAGATCGTGTGGAGCATAATTCTATTCATGTAACTTAAGCTTTCTGCTTTCATAAGCTATGACATGGTTATTCTGTAAGAGAATACCTCCAAGGCCTTCTCCTGAGGCGTCCATTACAACCATAAAATTTCCATTTGGATCAGGTACAGTCAAAATAGGTGCTGAAGTTAATTGTTCCTTTAAATTCTTAAAGGCAGATTCACATTTGTCCGTCCAGACAAATTTCTTATCCTTCTTTTGCAACGAAGTGATTGGGCAAAGCAATTTTTGAAAAGTCCTTAACGAACTTTCGATAATATCCACCAAGCCCATGAAGCTCCTCACTCGTGCACGTTCTTAGGCGCGAGCCACTCAATTATATTTGTGATCTTTGAAGGGTCAACAGCCATCCCATTCTCGCTTATTACGTGTCCCAAATAATGCACCTCTGCATCATAAAAGGAACATTTGGACAATTTACCATACAACTTCCTCTTTCTTAAAATTTCCAGCACTATTCTTAGATGTTCTTGGTGCTCTTCGACATTTTTAGAGTATATAAGAATGTCATCTAAGAATACAAGCACAAACTTGTCTAAGTATTCTTGAAAAATATTGTTCATCGATTCATAAAGGTGGCGGGTGCATTAGTCAACCCAAAAGGTAACACCGTGAACTCATAATGCCCGTACCTCGTTCTAAAAGTTGTTTTATGAATATCTTCTTCCTTTATTCTCAGCTGATGATACCCAGATCGAAGATCTATTTTTGAATAAACTGATGCTCCTCGCATATGATCGAACAGATCATCAATCCTAGGAAGTGGGTATCGATTTTTAATAGTTGCTTTGTTCAAAGATTCGTAATCGATATGCAATGACCTCAATGTGCCATCCTTTTTCTTTACAAAAATTACCGGCGCTCCCCAAGGTGAGACGCTCGGTCTTATCAGCCCCTTAGTCAAAATTTCTTGTAACTGGGCCTTTAGCTCTACCAACTCAATGGTAGTCATTCTATAAGGTGCCTTAGATATGGGTTCAAGTTCCGGTTTGATTTCTATTGCAAATTCAAACTCACATTTGGGTGGAAGACCTGGCAATTCCTCCGGAAACACATCACGGAAACCCCTTAACAATGGATATCTTTCCATGAAATCATTATGTTCCTCATCAATTTCTATCATTTTTACCGCATACGAGTGCAGACCTCTGTTTTTAGCCCATTTTAGTTGCATAGCCGTCAGTTTCCTAACTGCAACTTCCCGTTTTACACCTTGAATGATTGTTGCTTTCTGCAGGTCATCGAAACAACAGATTTGTTTTTCATAACAGTCGACCTTTGCCTTATGTTCAGCCAACCAGTTGACTCCAATAATGATATCATATGACCCTAGAGGAGTGACATACAAGTCAACTTCGGTGGAGAAACTAGGCAAGTCAAGAATTGCCTCAAAAAGGCACATTTCGACTGTATGGACAGCATTATTCCCATAATGCTCTGTCCATGTTTTATCCATTCTTTCAGCCTTTCTTTTTAATTTCATTGCAAGTTTAGCAGAAATAAAGCATTCAGTAGCTCCAGTATCAAAAAGTATGACTACAGGTGTACCGAATAACTTACCCGAAACTTCTATGGGCGTAACTTGCTTTTGACATGCATTAGCCTGCTACCCACTGCGGCGTATATCCTATCTTTGCCGACCGCGATCATCCTTCTTCAGAGGACAGTGATTCGCATAGTGGTCCTTTCCATAGTTGAAGCATCCTCCAACTGGCCCTTTTCTAGGCTCAAATTTGTTACCAGCCTTGAAGTTATCATTCTGGCTTCCATAGGACTTCTGTCCAATGCCATTAGCTTTTGTGAAGTTGTTCCACACGCTATTTACAGGTCTATTCATCACATATTTCTTGTTGTTATCTACAACAGTTTTGTTTTTCACACCAAACCTTTTCCAAGGTCCCCTTTTTGGTGCAAGAGATGAAGAAGAATTGGGAATCTTCTTCCTTATCTCTTCCCTATGAGCCGATATTGCTCTCAATTTCTATTCCTGTCTGATTGCCTTTTCGAAAACTCCATCCATGGTGGTTGGGCCATGGACATCCACTTCGCCACCAATTATGGGATTCGGTCCCATTATTATATTTCGTATTCTAAACTTCTCATCACTTGTACTGCGGCACATACTTAAGGAGTTTAGTAAACCCTTCCCGATGATACATCGTCACCAAGCGACCTTCCTGCGACGATTCTGAAATTCGGTCATTTTCCTATCAAAATAGAGTTAAGGCAGTCATCGTTGCCTAAAATAACCCTTAAATTGATCCCAAGTTATGTCTGATTCGACAATATTTAGCTCAACCTTACGGTTGTCCCACCATGATGATGCTTCATGAGAAAGCTGATATGCTCCCCATATCGCTTTAGTCTCTTCGGAGAAGTTTCTTATTGCAAAGTATTTCTCCATTTCATTGAGCCAATTCTCAGCTCCGTCCCCAAGGGTTGTTCCATCAAACTTTGGAGGACTTATTCTCTTTATATCATTTGTAAGTTCAGCTGCTAATCTTGCCCTTTTATTTTCAGGGGGATTAGGAGCAATTACATTATTATTATCAACACCCAGATTCCCTCCGTTGATGTTGTCCACAGGAGGTAACTGATCATTTATTTCAGCTTCATCTTCCTCCTCCTCATTTCCCATTGATTGTTGTTCCGAAGCGATCAAACGATCCCTCGTATCAAGTAGGGCAGCAAGCATTTCATCTAGCTTTTGAGCGATGAGTGCTTCTCCACCTGCAACGGGTTATTTGCAGCATTCCCTCTTATTCCGACCATTTTTTGTTCAATAAGAAAATGTAAACCTTATTAATATCGTGGACTCATTAGGTCCAACAAGCTGCAACCTTGACTCGATACCAAGATGTAACATCCCGTTTTAAGATACTAGAACAAGGGAAAAAAAAATTGTATAACGTTCTCTGTTATGAATTATATAATTCAAACACACGTTCAAGTTTTAATAATTGTTCTCTGTCAAACAAACACGATTTGGAACACACAATTTTCTTTTAAACTTAATGTTCCTCGCACGCATATTTACAATATGGAACACACATTCAATGCCATTCAATCTTATAACAGATTCTATATCTTTGTTGTAAATGACTCGAAGAAGCTGCCGATCTCCCATTTTCATGGCTCGAGTTTCAATGATCCTTCATTTCATGACTTGGCAACAACCGATCCTTCATGTTCGTTCATGCATAGTATTTATATATACAAGTTTTCTTAACCGTTTCCGGTTATCGAAGTGATCCATTTAAGAAGCCTATCTCGAATATCTCATTCGATACTCATCGACATCCTGCATCTTAAATTAAGTGATTAGGACAACGCAACCAGCACTTATGATACTTTAGCCAAAGATTTTCACATGCTTTGCATGATCATATTCTGGATGTGATACACATCAATGGAATACATCCTTCACTTCACTTCACTGTTATCTAGAATGGTCTTTCCTGGTTCCTACCAGTCCTTTTAATTTAAGGTCAGATTTAAACTTACAATTCCAATTAGCAATATGAACGAATATACGAAGGCACTCCATTAACTAAAGATACGCGAGACATACGGTGTCATTCCCCACGACTCCGTGTGTCAGTTATCTTTAGTCCTCCGAGTCACTCGTATACGTGATCATACTCCTATCCCTGACCAAGAACTTCACATTCGGCCTATATATTCTTGATGATTTAATTCGGGAGGGCATTGTAATATGTCGGCTATAACATTGTGTCGTCATGAAGACCCCGTCTTCATGAAGACACCTTCTTTTAGGCGGCGTATGTCAATGTCCTACGGAATCCTCCCATCGCAGTACACATCCGCTCAAGTGATTTGGATATGATCTTAATATTTAAGATCAACTTTCAATAACCATGCGATCCTTTATCCTCATTCCCGTTACGATTTGTACATAGCTAAGAGAGACTAAATCCGTCTTCTAGCTTGCTTTACATCTTCTCCTTCTTACCGAAGGGTTGCGTTTTTCCTACTTGGTTCTCTTCTTAATCGTTGGATTAAGCAGCCCGTTACCGACGGACGTGATAAGTTTAACCTATTAAACTTAACCAAGATTTTTACAACTGTAACTAAATTCAGAATTCCAGCTTATTAGACGTCGTTTAAACGAGGTCTAATTCCTATTAAATGTATTCATTTATTCTCCTTAACCTTACATAGTTAAGGTCCATTAGCTATGGATATATTTATCCCATATCCTTTCTTTCTGAATTTAACATACGAGGTTATTAATGGAGTTCGAAAGCGAAGTTCGGTTACTCCTAAGTTAATTGATATTCCTTAGCTTCCAAGCTAATCCTGAATACCTATCAGTTATGGAATCATATTCTTCCTAATCCTTTTTAATGTCAATTAAGAATTCATCTTTACCCAAGTATGAACTAATTGCACATTTCAACTTAAAAGTTGCATTTAGGTAAGAATAGATATCAATTCCTTTTTAACATCCATCCAAGGACAATTAAATAAATCCAAATCAAGAAATAACATTTTATTTCCAATTTAATCAACAATATCAAACTGATATAGTTATTAAAATATCACACTTGTATTTGTATTCATAAATCCATTTCATAATCCATACATTTGCCAATCCAACTGACTGGACTTTGTTTATATAAAACATCGTTACAACTCACAGATAGAAGAGCGTACTTTCTTCTTTTCACAATTTCTCGTAGAGGATTAATAACTAACAAATACAATTCATCTTCTAATAATCAAAAGAAGCATCGAAAATAGTCATGTCTTCGTTTCTAATCAATTTCCATCTGCAAAATTACTTGCACGGGTCAGTTCAATGAACTGAGCATATTAAGCACTTATCATTAAAATGAGGTGCTTCAATTAATTGTCTCAATAAAAGAACCCTGCATTTATGAAACGACAGTAAGGACATCAATCATGAATTAAGCATCAAAAGAATGGACAACATAACAATTGAACCATCAAAATACCATCCCGAGCCAACCAAAGAATTTTGTCATATTTCCCACATAACCATTACAATTTCCAGATTACCATATTTGTAAAGTTTAGGAATACAAGTAGCATATTGCTGATATAACGTAATCTTGTTATCCTTTCCATTCCTTTCATTAGTAATAAATGCAAAGGGTAAAACTAAGCTCAAACGTAAACTAATTACTTTCCTTTCGGTTCGTGCATCACATTGGATTCAAGCAATCAAACACAGACGAGAAAGCGAACAGCAATGCATATAGTTTATCATACCCAAGCACTACAAAATTCATTCTTAACGATTCTGATTTCCAATGAATGAAAGAAGAAAAGATCATTTTTCCAAGTTATCCATCCACATTCCTATTTCTTTCCTCATGACTGTCCTAAAAATTGAATCCAACCGAGACACAAATCAAGATAACAGTTCAGAGTGAAACTTACAAAATCCTTTCGGAATTCACTTTCCAGCAACAAGAATAATTTCATTCATGATCAGCTTTAAATAAAAACAAGGAAGAATTTATCATCCTTATCAATACTTCATTTATATCAGGCTCATATGAATACCCAAAAACAGGTTAGTACAACATCGTATTTATCATAGATCAAATAGTATAGGGATGCATACTATGTAATTACTGTACTAGAAGACTCCATACTTCTTTTACTGTGTATTTTTTTAATCAAATAAACAGTTATACAGCCAAGTAATCACTTATTCACATGTCCTTCTATAACCATGAGCGCATACAGTTCATAATAACAATTTGCACATTGCTGCTACCTACAACAAGACCAATTTATAATGTACAGTAAAGCTCTATTGCTATTTCCAGAATTCAAACAGCAAGAAGAGGAGAATTCATTCCTTTAACCTTTCAATAAGAAAACCACTATCTATTCAGAATGAAATAAAAACACCCAAGTTGTGTTTATCCTAGCATGACAGCTCAACTGACAGAACAATCGTTCACATGGAAAAGCAAACCCACATAGTCTGTACAGTTTCAATCCAATATATCACAAACAATGAATATCCAATTCGAGTTCTATCTCGATCAACAGTTAAATCCAAAAACAACATTCTCCTTTTTCTTAATGAGGTACAGAACTCAAAAAGAAATAATATTCATATATCAATACCTCTATCAAGGCAAACCCGCATAGGGTATTAGATACATAAGCTTGGTACAGTCAGGACAGAGTCATCCAGCAAACCAATTTCCATGTTTTTCCATTTACTTGCACGAGAAATCCAAAGCTAAGTCCTATTCACGAAGACAAGTCGAACTAGAAGATCGAACGAGATCATCGATAAAACACAACAAATCATCTAACCCCACAAAGAAGAATCAACATAATTCATTTAATGCACGAAATACAAGCCAAGCTCGTTTTCAGCTGACTCATCGTCCGAACTGTAAGATCAAGTCGCTTCCATAAAACACAACAAAATCAACCTTTCATCACAAAGAAGAAAGAATGTAATCATTTATAAGTTCGGAAGAAAAACAATTTCTTTTCGGCTCCCACGAATACCCAAATTGTATTCGTCCATTTATATAAAAGAAGCACAAAGCAATAATTACATTACTATCATTTCCTTCTAACCGAGCTCGTAATGCTCGGATAAAACTCTAATGCCAATTTCTTTAAAATCCAGAAATGTTATTTCCTTCTAATTCAAAGCAAGAAAAAGGAAAAGAAAAGTCTTATTTCCTTTAAGAAAAATTTCAGTATAGAAACGACATCAAGCAACTCGTACATCCTGTACAATTTTATCACAAAAGTTCATATAACAAAAGAACAATCGCACAACAATGAAAACAACCCACACTGCCTGCACAGTTCTTATATAACATTTAACAGAGAAAAACCCATTTCGAATTCCCAAATACCGTCAACAACCAACACAACAAGTTCTTATTCCAACTCAATTCATGCAAAGACAGATCAAATCACAATAGCAAGAAAACGATTTCACCCATATCATTTCAAACAATGACAGCAAGAATCGACTAACCCAAATCGTCTCAACATGACAACAATCAAATAAACCAAAAACCCAAGAGCAGGGTTGTTTTAATGAGACGCTTAAACAAAGCAAGTGTTTTAAAGAGAAGGGCTTAACATGCCTGTAAATTCTTCCTCGAAACTCAAAGAAAACCGCGTCTACCGAAGATATTTCCTTCCACGGCAACAGCACGAGCTTCTCAAAATCACCTTTCTCTCTTACAGGCTCAAGAATGACCTCCGATTTCCAAAGAAACGGTGATAAAAACCAAATGAAACTGGTTCGACTGAACCAAACAAAAACCAAATGCAGAGCAACTTCCCAAAAATCCGAATCAACACAATAAACAATCAACATTTCCTCCATACACTTTCCAAGGCGAGTTGGTCGCGAAGACCAAAAAAATTAAATGCATTAAAGGCTCTGCCTTTTCCTATTTTCTCACGCCACCGCCGACTTGGGTTGGCGAACTCCCAAGTTCAAATTTTGCATGTAAAACCAAATTTAGTGCATGACCCACTAGATCCCTCTAGTTTTTCCCCTGCTCCCGCCAAACCAAGCGCTTTGTCCACGTAAGGACTCTCATTAAGCGCCATTAATTCCCTTTCATCCTTATCCTCTTCCCCAAGGGCCTGTGTCGTCCCCTTCTAGGTTAGGATTAGTTTAGGATTCATATTAGTGTTCGACCTAGGTCATAGCCTAGTCTTTAGGTTAATAGGACTTAGGTTTATTTCCCCTTCTTTTACATAATTTAAAAATCCACTTAGGATAGTAGTTTAGGATGTAAGGTAGAGCTTAGGATTAGATTAGGATCTAATTCCCTCTAACACCTAACACTAACCACCTTCAATCCTGTCAAGTCTTCCCGACTGACTTCTAATTCCAACACTGTGCAGGACATTCCGTCCTTTGTTAACATGCCGAGCCACCCGTATCCCGGCATTCCTCGCCTTACGGGGTCTCACGTTACGACAGTGTATGGTTCGTGAATCGAACCCTTTTCCGTTGGCATCTACGTGCCAACTGTTCATACTCGAATCTTTGCACATTTATATCAACCTTGATTCGGTTCAAGAGTAAATCGACAAAGCAATTACAAGAAGGCCACAAATAAGGAGTTCAGCAAGCATACGACAATTTGTCGTCACGTCAGCAAACACACAAGTAACAATAACTGTTGTCCCATGCAAATAAATTACAGCATGCAAGAATCCAAATTTGCAACACATTCCCTTAAGATCAAAATGTATATTAACATGTTTGCCTTCATTTCAGCAGTTATAACAGTATGAAAAATAATCACCAAGATAACTTACAAAATCAGGGTGTTACGGGAAATATGGTCGTGTTTTTCTTATTATTTTAATTACCATTTTGGAATGTATTGAGCTTCTATGAAAAGGGGGAAGCATGGAATTGTAATTGGATTTGTGCATAGGTGCTTTTGGCTGAGCTAAGACTGCACCATTTGGACATCGAGCATGATGTCAATTTAGAGACCCATGATAAGGGATTCGTATTCAACCATGTTGTTAGTGCACTTGAAGTTTAACTTGAAAGATAAAGGGATATGAGTACCCCATGGAGGTATTATAATGACACCAACACCCCCTACGATACTTAGATCGTCGAAGAAAAGTGTCATTTTTATGGGAGTGTATTCTGATCGATGGTGTTGATAGATTCGTTGGGAAATTGTTCGTGTGGTAGTTAATTATCAGGAAGGGGAGCTTTGGCGAGCTGATCGGTGATGGCTTGTCCCTTAATAGAATTTTGTGAGATGAATTCAAGGTCAAACTCGGTCATGAGCATGAGCCACCGAGTGATATAGATCATTGTGATATGGTTTAGAATGCATAGTTTTAAGGGGACTAAATATGGTGATAGTGTAAGTTTTATGATTAAGTAGATAATGAAGGAGTTTGGAAGTTGTGAAGTACAAGACACCACAACTTTTACTTCTTGATATAACGGGTCTCATAGTCATGAAGAGTGCAGCTTATATAATAAACAGCGTATTCATGGCATTGCTCGTCTCGATGAGCAAGCTTAACACCCAAGGCATGATTAGGAGCGGATATGTAGAGATAGAACGGCTCCCCCTCGCATGGAGGTGTAAGATAAGAGGTGATAGGAGGTTTTGAGGTCGTTGAAGTCCTTTTAACAATTGGGATCCCACTTGAAGTGGAAATCCTTACGAAGGAGATGATGGAAAGGTTAACAATGATCTGAAATTTTTGAGATGAAATAGCAGACTAATTGAATTCTACCTTGAAGGCTACAAATTTGTTTGAGGTTTGATGGAGGAGGCATCTCGATGATGGCTTTGATCTTGGGGGTCTACTTTAATGCCCTTGATAGAAACAATGAACCATAGGAGCTTGTCGGTGAGGACACCGAATACGCACTTAGCAAGGTTAAGGCGAAGGAAATATTGGATGAGTCAAGCAAAGATGGTGTCAGGATAGCAAGATGGTCCCTACGTTGCTTTGATTTTCCTAAGAGGTCATCAACGTAGTCTTCTACGGTTTTGTGGATAAGATCATGGAAAATATATGTCATTGTAAGTTGATAAGTGGCCCTTGTGTTTTTAAGTCCAAAGGACATGACGCGGTAGCAAAAAGTCCCCCAATGAGTAATGAAGGAGGTTTTGTGTTGATCGTGATAGTAATGAGGATTTGATTGTAGCCAAAGAATTCATCCATAAGGGAAAGCATTTCATGGCTAGCGGTGAGATCGACGAGCTGGTCAATGTTTGGAAGAGGAAAGTCATCTTTGGGACAAGAGAGGTTGAGGTCTCGAAAGTCCATGTAAATACGTAACTTTCCAAAGGCCTTGGTTACGAGTACGATATTAGAGACCCATTGTGGATAATCAATGGGTAAGATGAAATTGGTAGAAATAAGACATTGTAACTCTTCTTTGATGAGAAGGGCCGCGCAAGGGTGCATCCTGCGTAGCTTTTGTTTGATAGGCTTAATGTTGGGATAGGTGATGATATTGTGAATGATGATGTTAGGGTCAATACGGCATGTCGTTATATGACCATGCAAAATCTTGACTATTTTAGAGAGGAAGGCGGTGAAGTCTTCTAATTCTTCTAAATCTAAGGATTGACCGATTTTGACTATGTGAGGATCTGTAAGTCCCTATGTTAACGTCGATAGTGGATTTGTTAAGAAGTGTGGATGTGCCAGGTAGTAGTCTTTTGAAGGTAATGGTCCTCTTCCCCCATATAGGAGAGGATAGATTGGTTGTCATGGCATTGAAGGATGTCAATAGTAGGGGAATCTTCCTCTATCATTTTAGGTAATATGAGTGGAAGGGTCTTAGTATTGTTGTTAGTTTGAAAAGTAAGCGATCCTAAGGTAATTGTATTGACTAAAAAAATTTAGATGGGATGGAAATGGTGTCATTTGGGTTCATAGGGTCGTAGTGTGAGGTTGGAGAAGATAGTTCTAGCTCTGTTAAGGATCTAGATGCAACACTTGTGGAGGATTCTGAGGCAAGATTTTCAAAACCTAACCCATATTTTTGTGAGGTTTGTGGGAATAATCGAGGATTAAGTCATGATACCCTGTTCATAATGTCTAAGGCCAAAGCCCTTCCAAGCACAACGATGGAGGTACATTTGTGTGAATGTTTGGTTATACAAAAAGGTGAAATATAATATGAATGGTTTTGCGTGGCATTGATTATTAGGACGTGGGGAAGGACGATCGAACCCTCCATAGACGAGATTAGTTTTAAGATGTGGTGGACCAAAGGATATAATGTCTCAACATTAGGTTCATACATGGGTTGTTTGTTGAGTGTTCCATATGTCTTCGGCGTAGGAAGAGAATTAAGTGTAAGGAGGCAATACTCCCCTAGTGAAAGACATTGCATGATGTCGTCGAAGGAGGTGTCATCTAGGAATTTTGATGCGTCGATAGAAGAACTAGTAGAGGATTCATTATTAGGGGATCTCGAGTTAATTTTAGGGACAAGCACATCATTCGATCGATACGTCATATGACATGCCTTGAAAGGGTTTGGGTCGGTTGGAACAGTGAAAGTTTTACCTTCATGTTCATATTTGAGACAACGATGGAGGGTGGATGGGATATAGTGCATAGCGCGTATCTAGGGTCATCCTAATAACATGTTATATTGAAACTCTCTTCTACTAGAAATAGAAGAGTTCATGAAGGGTCTTGACCTAATTTGATGGGTAAGATAATTGTGCCTAATGTATGGGTGCGAAAATGTCATTGAAGGCTCATAGTACTTTGCAAGAGGCTGGGGGACGATAGTGTTGGGTAGCTAGAGTTGATCAAAAGCATGTGATGATATAATATTGATGTTTAGCGCCATTTTCGATCATGACTCTTTTAATGAGAGTATCATCGATTTGGGTGGTGATGAATAATGGAAGGTCATGGTCTTGAGTTGTTAAAGACGGGATTTAGAGAATTTGTCAAAAGAGATGGCAATGGACATTTTAAGGGTGCCACCACTATTCACAAATGGTTATGGGTCGTCGAGGGTGCGATATGGATTGAAATGCTTCGATCATGGCTTTTCGATGTTGTGGTGAGGTTTGCACAAGCTCGTAGAGGGCATCTTCATTGGAGCTTGATGAAGTTGTTTTATGATGGTGTTTTGTACAATAGTGGTGGATTGGGTATGCGGAGCGGTAAGGATGGACACCTTAGCCTTAGTAGGAGGTGTTGAACTAGGTGATTCGGGAGTGAGAGAGATGGAGACCTTGGAATTTCTTTGATCTAAAGTCTTAAGGTTTTGTGCATGAGCTCTAGTAGTTATACACACTACGTCAATTTGATGAATGAGGATTTTTTGGAAGAGGACTCGCTTTTGTTAGATTTAGATGTAGTGGTTTTAAATGTTGATGGGTTGTTTGATTGGATTTGGTTGTTATGGATCGGTGAGAAGAAGTCCTTTATTAGCAAGGATTTGAATAGCAACGTGAATCACTTTGCATTCCTCTATGGAATGTCCTAGTGTTCGATGATAATCACAAAATGTTTCAAAGTTATACCAGGAGGGTTTCCACCCCCAAGAGCCAGATGGCTTAAGAGGAGGAAGGGTTATGATAGATTGTTGGATGAGCCTTTCAAGGATTTTTGCATAGTGTCTTGTCGAGGCTAAGGTTGAAGGGATTGGTGTTTCATTGGATGGTCTAGAAGTTGGTGTTGAAAGAATTGTTTGTCGCGTGACGTGTTTAAGTGTCGATTGAGGAACGATCTTGGATTATGTAATAGTGATTGTGAATTTGGGCGAGGGTGTGGCCCTAGAATAGAGGGAAAGGACTTTTGATCCTATACTAAGGTTGTATGGTTTCGTAGTGTGATTGTAGGATGAGGATTGGAGTTGTGTAATGGATTTTTTGAGATTTCAAACATAGTGTTGGGTGACATGATTTTCATAAGAGCTTTTCGTGATTTGTATGATGGGTTTTTAAAGAAGAGATCATAGGTGAGTTTGAAGTAGATGTGATGGATGTGGGGGATTTGTGGTCTTACCAGAGGCAAGACTAGGGAGATTGTGTGATTTAATGGGTGATTCTAGGATAGAAACATTAGGTGTTGATGATGTGGATAATTCAGATGAAGTTTTTGTGATAGAAATAATAGGCGTCGACGGTGTAATTAGTTCGGATGGTGCATTTGTGATAGGAGCAATAAATGTTGGCGGTGTGGATGATTGATCTTTGATAATATTAATAGTATGATGAGAGTGGACAACATTAGATTGTGGTTGACTAGTAGATGGAGCATGGTTTGGAAAGGGTTGTTTGAAAACGTTTAAGTTCTGATTCGGAGGTGCATTTGGGTTATCTAGTTGCAACTCACCTTTATCAATAAGGTCCTGAAGGACATTCCTAAATGAATGACACCTTTCGATGTCATGGCCCTTGACCCTATGGTATTTGCAGTAATCGTTCTCTCGATACCAAGAGGGTTTTGACATAGATGTGTCGATAGGACGAATGCGTGGAAGAGTGATCATACATGCAGCTAAGAGTTTATCAAAAACCGTGTTGTAAGATTCACCAATGGGTGTATAATTACGTTGAGGGCGGGTGCGTTCGAGAGCCAAACGTTCTTTGGAAGCGGCTTTTATGATGACCACATTTCTTTGAAGTTTTGGATTTGTCATGATTGGAAGATGGTTTGAACAAGGATTCGGTTTAGACTTCTTTGATTGATTTTAACCCTACTATCCTCGAGAGCATGGAGTTCTAGTTTGTGAGCCATGGTAAAGGCTTCGTCAAACATTTGGAAAGATTAAATTTGTAATGTCGATGATATATGTTTGTCGCAGAGTGAGAAAATAGCTCCATTAATTTTATTTGTGGGAGGGATAAGGATAATTGATTAATAATACCCCTCCAGTGGGTGACAAAATATGCAATAGATTCGTCTTGAATTGTTTGATGGCATAAAGATCAATAATGATGACTTTTCGGTGCAATGTTGATCAAAAAGTGTTCTAAGAAAAGTTGGGCGAGTTGTGCGAATGAGAAGAGTGAGTATTACGGGATACTTTTATACCAATCTAATGTGGGCCCACTAACAACATAAGGAATGTTCTCGGCATGAGGTCTTGGTTGTGTGCGATAAGATAAAAGGCATGACGAAATTCCCGAATGTGTTGTTGAGGATCTTCTTTGCTATATAATTTAAGGAACTTAGGGAGTTCCCAATGTGGAGGGTACGCTTTGTATGGTATAAAAGGATGGATGGGTTCATTGCAAATTTGTTCATAAGATAGAGTATTTTTGGGACCCATGGAGGCAGCTTCAAGGCTAGAGATCTTATTCATCAATGCCTACAAGGGATCATTTTGTGATGGTTGTTATTGGGGATTGAATGATGAAGGCCTGGTTGATTATATGTATGTGGGTTTGGTTATTGATATGGTTGATATGGTAGAGGGATATTATGTTGGAGTGGAACACTCGTAGGAATGTTGTATATCGGTTGTGAGACTAGAGGTTGTGAGGGTTGGATGTATTGATATTGGATGGGAATTGAAGTGTTTAAAAGGGGTTGTGAGTGTTGGGTATATGTTGAAAGGGGATAGAAGTGTGGAAGAGGGGTTGAAACAATTGAGGTATATCTTTGAGAGAGGATTTGTGAAACATGGGGGTCAATACCTGTTGTGAAGAAGGATGGGCACTAGAGATAGAACTTGTATTGATGAGGGTGTTGATGTTGGGATGGACATGACAACGTTCGGACCATGGAGGTGGGTTTTTGTTATGACGAGATAGGAGGGATGGCAATCGAGTTTACAAGAGGTGTTTAGATCGTGGAAGAGACTAGAGGACTAGAGGTGGAAGAAGGTGTTGATGTTGTTTTGTGATGAGATGGAGCCAGATGAGAGATCTAGTGAAGATGATGTTTGTTGATTGGTTGTATCTTGTGAAGAAACAACATTGAGATCAAAAGTGATGACAAAAGTACTAATGACATGGGCGTTGATGTTTCAGTCCACCAACAATGGAATAGGAAGAACCTATTGGTTAACCGATTCGTGATTAGGATCAATAAGTTGGGAAAAGTCATAAGTGACATTGGTGACAGGAGGTCATTGTTTAGGTGTGGGTTGTTGGAGGAAAACTCCTCAAGCAACAAGATATGCATTTAAGGCCACAATGTTTGAATCTGGAATCTCTGTGAATATTGGATCACCGCTATCAAAGAAACGGGGACTAGGTGGATCGGTGATTTCTGATGTGATGGATTGACTACTAGGGGAGTGTGGAGGTTCCTTGTTCGTTTGATGGATGTGTTAAAGATGCTCGGTATTGGTCAACTAGACGTGTGGTGTCATCAATGCAAGAATGGACATTTTCTAAGGATTGTTGCAAACGTTCAGTCATGTTGTAGGAGTTTTGTAGATGGGATTGTTGTTTGGTTAGGACCATGAGAACAAACAAACAATCACTAAAAAAAAAAAAGAAGCCTAAATGGTTGATTACAATCAAACAAAAGTCACAAATCACACGAGAATTTTTGTTATCTTGATTAAGTTAAGAAAAGGTAAAATGTGAAAAATGGTTTAAAAGGTACTAAGAAATGGCAATCTAAGGCTAGTTTAGGGATGTTAACGAATGGAGTCCTCAATATACTCGAAGGTACGTGATGCCCAAATCTGTGTTGGTGTAGATACGAGGCATGGTATTTGGACCTACCCCCTCACTTCATGGTCCCACAATGATAAGGGTGTCGAGTGCTTAGCCGATATACCACCCACCAACTTATTTATACTCGGCCGAACACCGAGTCGACTTATCCTCTTAGTGATGAAATCCAAGTAGGTCCACCTAGGAAGGAATGTTTAAATGCAAGTTGTATTTGACATGGTTTGGTTGTGTGAGGGGAGTTAAGTGAATGCAATTCATTAACCCCTAATTAAACTATGTGATCAAGCAAATATGAAAGTTTGTTTTAGATCCCAAAAGAAATGGTAATTCGATGAGAACAAACAAACAAATGCAATGTTGGAAAAGAAAATGATGGAAAAAGAAAGACCTACGATCGCTTTTCCCTTTTTAAGATTTCTGATTTTTAGCTTATTTTTAATCCAAAAGAGAAGATCCAGAGCGAGGAACTGTAATGTTAGATGAAAACAAAAACAAAAGAAAGAAAAAGCGATGTGGAAGGAAACTGATTGAGTAATCAAGAACAATCCACAAGAGATTGTCGGCAATTAAGGAAATTGTGGACGATTTATCGAATCGTTGGTGATTTACTGTAATCGTTGGCAATTACAGAGCAGAGACCAAAAATGACTAAAAATTAATTTAATGAAAAGAAAGGGAACAAGGTCCCACGGGCGTGCCAGAATGTATTAGGTAGTTTTCGGTTAATGTTATCAAATGCTAAAAGTACCTAAAACTCAAAAAATAATAGGGTTTATCGATACCTACATCGATGACTACAATGTCGGGACGATGGAAAGTGAACAATGAAAAAGTGTTCCTCCTTTCGTCGAGTGAAGAGACCTGCAAACAAAGACAGCGAAACAAAATAAATTAGATAGATATGATAACGAGTTCCTCGGCAAAGGCCGATCCCAAGTATCCAGATGGACTTTCTTGAAGGGTGTCATCCCAAATCTGAAATTATAGTGCCGAGATAGATAATGTTTCCTAACGTTTTTCGTTCCCAAGTGTAATAAATACCGGGACTTCTTAATATTTGATTGACCACGACTCTGTAATTTCCATTGACTACAAAAGTTCCTTTAGAATTTATTAAAGGAATATTTCCCAAAAATATAATTTGGTTCTGTATCTTTCCACGAGTTCTCTGAATCAATCTTGCTGGTACATATAATTTACAGTGATATGTAACAGATAGGTATACAGCATAGGGACTTCCTTGAAGGGTGTCAACTCGTCATTACAATTAAGTAGATTGGATAAAGATAATGAGTGATACAAGATAAGGAAGCTAAAACTCAAGTTGGATATGAAGATCATGTTCAGCTTCGTCGGTGGCTCAGGCTAGGGTTGTGGCAAGCTCAAAGTCCTCGAAGTAGTACCAATATTCCTCAGTTGCTTCTTGAATCTCGTCAAGGATCTCAAATTGCTCTTCAATGTCCTCAAGGGTCAATGCAAATTTGATGGCGCACAAAGTCAGCTTGTGGAGGATGTCGAACTATCCCACACGAACGTTTGTTAGATGATCGAAAAATCGCAAATGCTTGTGATTGGATGGGGTTGCCCTGGAATAGTCATCTATAGGAGATACATCCTGGAAACAAACAAAATAAAAGCCCAGATTGACAAATAAAAGATGATAAGAATGCATAGACTAATAAAAATAAGTAGATGGACAGCAATCACTTGCGATTTGGATAATCACAGGCGATGGAAGGAATCGTGGACATTTTCTGTAAAAAAGTTGGTTGTTTGACAAAATGCTAAACTGATTAAAAACAGAGCCTGAAACTGCTATTTGCCCAGTCCTTTAAAAAGATACAAACAAAAATGAAGAAAAGATGTTTCCAAACAAAAAGAGGAACTTCCTATGAAGAGTATTAAGACGTATAGTCTCAAATGACAGTATCATTATTCCCTTCGTCAGAGCATTGTTTAGTTTGCAGTGGAGCAGTATCTTTCAGGTAAAATTCCAATATATGCATAGATGTCCAGAAACCATAATATAAGTCGCAAGAAACACTCCCTGTGAGCCTGTGGAGATAATGAAATCTTATACGAAACATTAATTTAAATGCTTCTCATTTTTGTTTGGTCCTTCAAACTAGGCATGTGATAGGCAAATGTGATTCGCTTTTTGCAGGTTTTTCATCGGTTTTCAAACCATTTTTTTATATAACAACCGTGCAGTTCTGTAAAATCCAGTAATTTCAGAGACCCTTTAGTGCTTTCATTTTGTTATATTTACTTTAACAGTTTGCGACTCTCTATTATTCAAAAAAAAAAGAGTCTGTAGTCCATAAATTGACACACCCCGAAAAAAAATAGCCCCTAGAGTATGTATAAAGCCCAAAATATGATGCACATAAGAACCAGCAAACAAAACTTGGGAAATCGATTCGTCAATAAAATACACTACCAAAGCACAAGCGTTGATGGGTCCTACACAAACACACCATTCATGTGTCTATGTTATGTTGTAGCACATGAATTTTTTGAATAATCCTAGCCTTGTCAATGAATGGGAGACAGCTAAATTTCCAGGTTGCTCATACACTCGGGAAACAGTACAGAGATAACATTCATGATGACAATTTTTAACATTAACTTGACATAATGTTTTTCCTTGCCTCTCTGTTAATTTACAAAACGTAATCCATCCTCATTCAGCCTCAGTAGCTCCTCACACAACAAAGCCTAAATAGATTAGACTCTCTTCCCAGGAACACTGATTTGCATGTACACCTTTCAATCCTACACCAGTCTCACAAAACCATGAAGATAGCGACACATGTAAAAGAAGATTTTCTTATGAGCAGTGAGCTTACTGATCTAAGATCTTACATTCAAAACACATCACAGATTCAAATGTGTAAGGTATCCTCATTCAGCCTCAAAAGCTCCTCCCCTGGTACAACAAAGCCTAAATAGATTAGACTGTCTTCACAGGAACACTGGTTTGTAAGTACACCTCTCACTCCTACAGCAGTCTCACAAAAACCATGAAGATAGCAACACCTGTAAAAAGAGATATTTTATGAGCAGTAAGCTTACTGATCTAAGATCTTACATTTAAAACACATCACAGATTCAAATTCAATGACCCTTTGATCATAACAAAATATTTCAGCCATAAGTTCAGACTCTGTTGTAGAGAAAGGTTTTGTTGGGCCATGTAGTGAAAATAGACTGGGACACCATGTGCTTGCAGACAAATGAAATAAAGACTGTCTGTGCTAAATCGTAATTGATTCTGTCCATCCAAAAATCCAGATCTACCAGAATTTGGACCAGATCCAGTAAGATTTGGTTACTAACCTCGGAATTAGAAAATCAATCCAAATTATAATCCCTATTAACGTAATGGGATTGAAATCACTTCCTTTGTCTTCTTGGCAAGATTAAAACTTTCCATTAGCATGGCGAATTTTTTTATTTTTTCAAATTATAATCTCTATCAACATGATGGGATGAAAATTGACTTCCCTTCTGCCTTCTCCTTGATAAATATTAACTTTCCATTAGCTTTGTCAATATTTCAACAAAAAAAGAGTGCCAAAATATTTTTAGGAAAATAAATCTCATAAACATCAATAAAGATTGAGATGTAATAATTTTGAATAAATCAATGCTCAGATGATTGCTTCAAAGCTGTTGAAAATTGGAAACAAAGCATGTAGCCTAATCAAAACCGGCCATACACGGTGCTTTATGATAAATAAATACAGATTAAGCAGTCCAAACACAATGATGCTTCTGTCAAAAGAATGCCTTCATTCCTCTGAAACAGCCCACGCATGTTTGTAATTATCACTTGGAATAACCCTTCCACAGAGGCTGCAGGAAAGCTTGAAATTCTTATCCAAGGATCAGTATCTCAACTTTCGAATTCAGTGTTGCCATAAAAACATTTATGTTAATTAACATGATACTTCAATACAAATGTTGCCTCCTCAAACCTTCTGTATGACAGCTTTCTATGATTACCAATAAAATGGTCAAATATTTTGACTATCTTGCTGAAGCTCTGGCACTCATTGATGTATGATAGCTTGAGCTCCTTTGCTTCCTATATGAAGTGTAAACATCATCATACTGGCTCACTTCATTAGGATCAGCAGTAGCTCCAAGGCCCAGTCTTCCTGTAGTAGTTGCTCCCGGTTTGTGTTCAATGCTTCCATCAGGAAGTGTGCCAGTATCCATGTCTACTTGCAGATTAGGTGGAGGTGGAATACAGGCACCACCTGTTCGAATTGGTTGCTCCCTTTCTTCATCCTCTGCCAGATTAGGTGATATTGTCTGACTTTCGGAAGGGTTAACTTCTCCTATTTCTTTGAAGAACTTTGACACTCTTTCAAGGATATATGATGGGGAGGCAGATGATGGAGGAATTACTGTCGGGATATCCAAAGGGCTCAAAGGCGAGTAAGGAACCCCACTTCCTATTTGCATTCTTCGGACCATTCCTGGTATTAGCCCTGGGGGAAACAAGGGATATGGGGACTGATCACCACCTCTAACACTGGATAGATTCGGCACTTGTGGAAGGGTTTGTTGACTAGCTGGCACTGAAGGAGTGGATAGTGATCCAAGAAAAGGTGGAGCAGCAGATGAGTATACAGAGGGTACTGCATTGGCTGCAAATGGCTGACTCGCTGTTGAAGCAAACTGGGCACTTGAACCAAAAAAATTGTGATGCCGATGTTGGTGGAATACGTGTGTCTTGCTTCTCCTGATCTGCCAATGGTAAGGAATTTCTGTGTGCATCACATTGCCATTGAAGTGGATTTTGAACTGATGCTTGTAGAAGTCCTGAAGTAGGTACATAGAAAGGTTGAATTAAACATTTAATGTTAAGTACAATAACCAGAAGCAGAGAATGAGTTAAGAAGAATAATCCAAAGGATTACTTGTTGTACCAGTAGAGGGTTCTAGCACTGAAGAATCTTTCACCAATCCAGCTGCAGATTCTGGCCCAGCTGAGGCTGGTGGTCCTGCTAACATTTCACCTTCTAGACTGTAGATCATATCTGTATCATAGACTTCCTTGGAAGCCCAGAACTGTAAGATCTTTTGCAGCCGAGACTGATTTGCATCTTTGTTTTGAGGATTGTGATAGATTCTTGCAAGCATAGATCCCAACACAGGTTGAAAAGCAAGTGCCTCATTATCAAGCTCCTGGGGATTGCTACGCCGCTGCAAACTGTTCAAAAATATGCTCAAGAATGCAAATAAAAAATTTACTGTACATAAGAAAAGCTTCAAATCAATGTCAAATTTTTGCAATTCAACACACTCAGTACACAGTGCAGGCCAGTGCAAGTTTTTATTAATAGGCAGTAAAAGATAAGCCCCTGGATACCAAGCAAAAATATTCACCTCTAGATACTATTTACAACTGACCCTAACTAGGCAGTACATGGATCATGGCAGACAATGCTGACCATCATCTACTGTATTATTTTTCCAAGAATATTCAACAACTACATATTGTGGACATTAACATTACTTTTTAACCTGTAAATTCATTTGAATCTTGTGAGATGTGGGAATAAATTCTCAGTCATCAGTAAAAAAACTCAAATTCCTTTTTTGTTGTCCAGCTTGGATTTCCATGGAAGATGATATAAAATATAAACAAATAGCAATTGGTGCATGCAAAACCCAAAAACATCTCATGCTAAAGATCTAAGACCTTAGCAGTCCATAATATGAGTAAATAGATTTTGGGAAACCTGTGCAAAATTTTCATTCAACATTTTAGATCGCTATGTGATCCATCGTCAGGAAAACAAATTGTGAGAACAAACAACTAGTTTCTTACATAGATAACTCTAGTTGATTACAATGATGTCCAGTGGCCTCGCATTAAGAGAAAGCAATTAAGACAATACATATGACGGCTAATATTTGACAAATTGATTTCTCTTAACGCAAGCCCATTGGACATCACTAAAATCAACTAGAGTCATCCACATAAGAACTCTAGTTTGCAGTTCATACATGTGTTTTTCCTAAAGATGAATCGCAGGGTGGTCCGAAACACTGATTCAAAAGCTTGCACACAGGTTTCTCAAAACCATTTACTTGTTATTTAAATTGGCTATGCTTTCCAAAAATTCTCACAAATTGATTCCTAAATAAAGTAATTGTATTGATATGGCAGCCAAACTTAATAAATTTAAACCAGTGTACCTTAGGGACCTGTCCACTGCAATTTCAGGCTCATACCCTGTACGAAACATTTCAGGGATGGGTAGGAAACATCTCGCAGTCATCCCGAACTTCTGATTTTGTGGGAAACGTTCCTGGGACGTGAAGAAATGAGAAGGAAATGGCTAGCCATTCCCTGGTACAGCCAGGGGAGGTCTAGACATCCCTCGACTGTCCCAACGAAAGCTAGTCATCTTCTACGGCCCAGCGAGAGAAAAAAAAGTTTTAAAAAAACTCAAAATTGGAAAAATAAATTGCCAGTTCCTATGCTGCAAAGAGGAATCAGTCCACATACAGCTTCATCCAGTCAGCCAAGAGTAATAGGCTTACCTCTCAAGTCTCAACTAGCAGAGAAGTTGGTGGCCATGCATAGTGCCTATCGACTTCAGGATCAACAGACTGCGAAGTATCAACAAACTCTAGCCACACATTGGGATGTTGATCCCGAAGATGGTAAACAGGTTGATAAGGAGGTGGCAAGGAGGGATTGGTTGGGGTTCCATTGGGTGAGCCTCATAGAGGTAAAATTACTCAAACTCTGATTTTGATGCAATGTTAGCAATCATGCTGATTAGGGGCAACAGCAGATTTTCTGTGTTTTTGTCAGTTTGTAGTTTGAAAAATTCAGGCTTTAGGAATTTCGTTGTAATCTTTATATAATATAATTATATATATGCACATTGACAATGAATTTATGAGAGCAGTGAAATTTTCAATTTTGTTAATTTATGTGTTGACTCTCAAGTGAAATCTCAATTCAGCTCTAATGTTATGTATTAAGATTCTATAATGTATATGATGAATGCCTCATCAATGTTATCATATGAATATTTGAAATTTCCTATATTTTTAAATTGTCCCTTATTTTTAATTGCTGCCCTCAAAAAATAGCCCCCAAAAATGTGTCCCATAAACTTGTTGTAACAAAGATTTAAATTATATAAATAAGTCTTATCACACACACATAAAAGGGGAAGGGAGCAGAGTCCAAGCAAACGAACCATCCATCTCTGAAAAAATGCTCAATCATTAGAAGGCGTAGACTTTTGGCAGAGGATCAAGAACTGTGAATCAGGGGCAGCAGATGAAGAACATCAGACAACAAAACCCTCATTTTCCTCCTGTGGAAAATGAGCGCCTCTTAGTGACATTATCAAAGAGTAGAATCAAGACCAGATGATCAATCCACTGCATGAGCACTGATATCCAGCAGAAAGAATTCTGAGAAGAGAAGATCGTAGACACTCAGACTACTATACATGAAAAGGGAACATCTTGAGATATCTTTAGGGCTGAATGAATGCAGTAGGGAGGAGCTTGACAGGAATTTACTTCAGGAAGATACATATACATTGGAAACACAATCTACAATTTTATGGCTAACAGGAGGAGATAGAAACACAAAAAGTTTCCAGAAATCAGTAATTACTTTTAGCAATAGTAAAGGTAATTGTTCTCTTCAGTGCCCAGATTGCAGGAAAATAATTAAACCTCGAGAAGTCAGGAAAGAAGCAGTGAAATTTCTCAGAAACATACTGACAGAACCTGGTGTAAATGGGACAAATGTCCAAAAATGGATCAGCTCATACATCCCTTCCCTGATCTCCTACGAACAGGATTAGTTTGTACATCCCTTGCCTGATCTCCTATGAACAGGATTAGTTTGTGAATCCCTTCCTTGATCTCCTATGAACAGAACAAACTTTTGCTTTCCCTTTTCTGAGATGAAGTTAAAATCTGCAGCCTTTGCCATAAAAGCAGAAAAAGCTCAAGGCCTTGAAAGCTTCCCGATCGGCATTTTCCTCCTTTTTAAGCCATTGATGTTGTTGATGCCAATCCAGAGATATGCAATTCTACATCTCTTCACAAAGAAACAACTGCTACATTCCTTGAACTCTTACAGACCTATATAGATATTTGAATGCCAACAGACCTATATCAATATATAATACAGCCTACAAAAGTATTGTGCAAGTAATGGGAAATAGGATTGAATGTCTCCTTCCTAGCCACCCAGTTTCTGCTGATTGGGGGAGGTGTGGGTTAGTTGATGGAAGGGAAATCATGAATTTGTAGCTTATCGATTCCACGATGAAGAACAGTACCGGGCATGGTAATCAAACTGGACAGGGCAAAAGTTTATGACTGAATCAACTGGGACATTCTAGTGCTGATTATGACAGCATTCAGTTTTCCTAGGGACTATTGCCAGCGGGTTCTATGTTGTGTCACAACATCTTGCTTCAATCCTGATTAAGACTAAGAACATCTAAGCTGGCATTTTCCCGGCTCTAATAGGACTTGGACAAGGGGGTCCTATCTCCCTTTCTAATATCATATCAGGGGTCTTCCTAAAACATCGGATATCACACCCTCTCACCAGTAATTTGTTGATGATACTATCCTTTCTGTGCTTTATGATGTGAAGGAAGCTCTGGCCTTCAAGTATGGGATGATGTGTGTCAGGTGAGTTTTGGCATTGCAAATTTACAATATCCATTCTAAGACTCCCAGCTTTGGTTAGGAAAACTATTATCACTATTCAAGGAACCACCTTCTGGCCAGGGATGGAAGAAAGACAACAGAATCCTCATGGTCGCTTGGAAGAAAATCTGACTTCCCAAAACTCAAGGAGGGACAAGAACTAGAGATTTCAGACTTACAGAGCGCTTAGGACAAATATTTTTCGATGCATCTTACAAGGATAAAAATGGGTTGAGCAGAACTTTGTGAAGTATCTAGACAGTATGAATCCTGGAAGGATATATATACACAGTAATCAATAACACTGGTGGACCTGCACTTATGAAAATTACCTTTTCTTGTAGAGATGTTATATTAATATACAAAGACCCAATTTGGGATGTTTGTAAAGGAAAGGAGGACCTTTTTGGAAGGATCGCCGCTGGACCACATGCAGACTTCAATAACATGGAGAGCCTAGAAGCTAAAAAAATATATGCTCAGAATGTAGGTTCTCTACTTCAACACTACTGGCAGAAAGTCAATCGAGTTGGACTACAAAGCAGAATTTGAAATCTGTTTGAATTCGTTGATGATGTTTTCAGAGAGGATTGACAGACAATTCAAAGGTTGTTATGCAAAATGTGCATACCATCTGTTGCCAGAGCAGATGCTCTGCTTTAGAATCAGAATGGATCAGACTTGGACCCATACACTGTTTAAGCAGGTTATCAACTTCCCACTCGAGATCACACAAATGCCACAATTAATCACCAGAAAGAACATGCAAATCACCTGACTTTATAAAAGAATTCTGGTTCAAATTAATGAGAAGATAGGGAAGCAAACACCTATTCCAAAATCCTTGATAGATTGCCTTCAACTGGCATTTTATACCCTTCACAATGAAGAACACAATACGCAACAGAACATGGAATAATTGTAGTTCCTTGGTTCATCTGGATTACAAGATCTTTTAGGATCTTTCAAGATAGAGTAAGGAGTATCAATAAGGCGTTGAACAAGTTTGTAATCCAGTTCTCAGACATTTACAAATTCAGGCAGCCTCGGGAGAAAAACATTGAAACAAATGCAGACAAAACTAAGCATGAGATTGGTAAAGCAAAATCTTAAGGATGTAGGATTTTGATGAATCAATTTTGATGATGCGTGAGGGACCATTCAGATCAAGCATGGAGCAAATCTTTCTATGGACATGCACAATACCACCACTAATCAGATAAAACTTAACACGCTCCTGAAAGGGACATCTATAGATGAAGACAAAGGATTGAATAATATTGTCCTTCAGGCGACGCTGAGGTGATTGTAAAGCTGTGAAAAAGTGACTAATCATAATTGTTAATTGAAGGGTATTTTGAAAGATGTTATTAGTAATTTCAGATCATTTCCTCACATTAGCATAAAGCACATTTACAAGAATTCAAAAAGAAGCAGATTGTGCTGTTTACTTAGGCTTTAAGGTGCACAGCAGAATAAGAATGATAGAATCGGTAAATCAGAGGTACGACTAGTGAACAATTGTGGCAAGACGTGAAAGAGGCTGCACACTTGGAAGACATTAGTATTTTGAAATTAACATAAGGCACATTTACAGAAAGAATAATAAAACATGAGAAAACGCTATTTACTCAGGCATTAAGCATCATGAGAGAATTGGAAGGAATTGGGCAATAAGTGAAATAACCAGTGAAGATTTGTGGCAACTGGTGAGATAAGCTGCACACTCAGATAGAAAGCATATACTTCATTAGTTGCAATGACCAGTATTGGAAACTGATGGAGCTTCAAGTTAATTTCATTCAAGGGGAACTTGGGAGGGTTCTGAAGAGCACCAAATCGAGAAGTGATACAGACAGGAATTAGGGGACCAATTAATGGCTTCCTTACTCTCTAGCCTAATTCTAGAAGCAGATGGACATGCTACAGCACCACAATCAAGCTTGAAACACAAAACTCGGAGCCTTATCGCATATATGGTTGTACTACACAGATATTACATGTACTACTTTTCTTTATTGCTTATTGAAAACATACATGGAACACCGGTGCAATACAGTCCCTGATGGACTTGATACACTTTCAGTTCAGTTCTGGACTGCCACAACCTACTAGCAAGCTCCCTCAATGTGCTCTCTCTCTTCTTTTCTTTTTCTCTCCCTTGCTTGCCTTTGCCTCTAACTCTATTCCCAACAAAAACTAGTTCCTATTGATCCTTTTAAGATCTTTCAGACAATCTCAATGCCTCTTCACACTGCCAAGCTTCTTGGAAATGCTTGGAAGCTAACAAGATTCCATTTTGGGCCGTTACTCTGCATACACAAGCACATCCTCATTTTCTACTTGTATAATTGGCCCACGCTTATTTGTGCAAGTCTGTTTAAAACACAAACATTCCTCCAGGAAAAAATATTCCGCCGCACAAAACTTTCCTCCACAAGCAAACATTCTTCCGTGCAGATCATTCCTTTAAATAAAACATTCTAATGTCCAGTTAATTCCCTTGCGCATAAGATTCCTCCACTCATAACATTTGCCTGCCCAGAACAATGTTTTGCATGGAATGTTCCTTCGCACAAAATGTTTTTTCACATTGAACACTCCTCTACACAGAACTAACTCAGCCAACTGAATTTAAAATGAACATGAACTACCTTCATGATGAAACATTGACTGAACCCTGGCGCATTCATCTCAACACACTACCCATATTTTTGGTTGATGCAAGATTTTGTAAATATTTTGAGTTGCCCCTTCCACATTGTTAGGTACTCAAAATATAATTTATTTTTAAGCAGCATATTGGACAATAAACCATCCTTATCCGCATAGCTCTAGTTACTTGCCCATTGCTTGGGTGTAGTGCGTCCACCTCCTCCAAGATGCCCTCTCACATTTTCCATCCTCTTGTGGGCTTTTGCCTATCTCTATCTGCACACCTCCACCAAGTGTACTCGACACAATTGTTTTTGCAGCCCTCATTAGCTTTGAATCGACCACCACCGCCCAAGCTCAGCATTTCTCTCATGCTTTCCTTTCTCTTGTAGCTCATACCTTTTCCTCATCACTTCTACAACCACTTCACATGCTTGGACTCCGAAGGCCCATTCATGTGAGCTTTCTTTCCTAACACTCTTCTCTTCTTTTGTTGCAAATTTACCCACACCTGCAGAAAAATCAGCAAGCCAAGCATTCTGCGAATAAAAATCTGTCGTGCACTAGTTCCTGCAACAACGTCATTGTTGCAACTCCACTCGTCTTCATTCAATGCTCCCTCCAAATCAGCATTATGTGCAAGCACTTGCACTTTGTTCACCTGCAACTTCGTGTCATATAAAAGACATGCTTCTGCTGCAACATCATCCTCTCGTATATATGTGTGGGTTGATAACAAGATCAGCTCCTCCATCTCTTCTTATTCTTTTTTTCTTTCTTCTCTCTTCATCTTCTTTACCTCAGGTATAGGCTGATTTCTCCATCCTTTCTTCATCCTCTTAGGCATCACAAGCATGCCAAGTGCAAAGAAACTTGCTCTTTTGCTGCCCATATGAAAAGAAGACAACCTTTGACTCATGAGAATATCTTCTTCACCATGTGAGCTGATCCCACACCTTGTGCACCCTTCATGGTCCTTGGTAGAAACATATCCACCATCTCTAACTCATTCTTTGTCAGTATGCCACATGGGTCACATTCTTCCACTCTTCTTGTTTCCCACATGTTCTTTGAATCAACAACTACCAATAATTTCTAAGATTTCCCCTCTACAAATTCACTCTTACCCATCTCTGAAGATGTCTCTCAAGATGGAGAATGAATGCAAACCTTCCTCTATCAAACACGGTCCTCCATGGAGAATATCATCTTCATTTTTCTAATCTATCTCGTGAGTCTTCTCTTCCACCGCCAACTGCTGTCCTGAATGTATTCCCACGTGTGTGTCCTATTGGGGGCATCCTTTGAATGAGACCATATGCTGCCCACTATCATTTGCCTTTATGTCAACTCGAAAATAATCTTCTACTGCTGTCATGCTCATATCTATCAACCACTGTCCCATGGAGAATGTTTTCTTTTACTTGCCAATCTCCTTCAATCTCCTCTTCTCATCCACCTCCAATTGTTCTGTTCTGTATGTATTCCTACTTGTGTGCCCTCTTGGGGACATCTTTGAATAAAACCATCTGCTGCCCACAGTACTTTGTCTTTATGCCAACTTGAAGACAAACTTCTACTGTTGTCATGCTCATATCAAACATTTCCCCAACTGCTACAATATTTCCTTGTTTCATTGTGGGGTCCTCTTCTCTCGGTTGCCTAAGCACATAAGTAAGCTGGGTAGAGCTACACCTTTGCTTCTCCCTTTCCATCTTATGCACTGATGTATTGCACAAAATCAGCAATATTATGAGAATTAAGAGTTCCCACAGACTTTTCCATCTCTTCACCATGTCAGGTAAGCATGTTCAACTTTCCCTTTTCACCATATCTTGCACTCCAGGGATGGATTATCAATGGTCCATTCTCAGTTTTATCAACCCTATCACTGCCCTATCACCATTTTTCACTAGTTTTTCTTCTCCCACTTCACATGGATGGTTTTCAGCTATCTTCTTATTATGATAAGGACATTCTCTCACCAACATCTCTTCATGTTTCTTTTCATATTCAGATTGTTTGGTCACCTCCAATGGGTGGCTAGACTCTCTCTTCACTTTCTCTATCTCTATCCTTTTTCATGAGGATTTCTTTCTCTATATGCTGCTCACAGCCTTCTTTCTCTTTGTTGTTCCTCAGAATGGACCTTGGTTGCTCACAAGGCAATTTCACCCTCTCATTGCCTTCCAAGGAAATCTTCTGCTCTTCACTCTCAGGCCTCAATACTTGAAACTTCTTCAACCACTCCACTTGCATTCTAGGGTGCACAATTTACTCCAACTTGGAAACCAAATGTCCCCACCATCTCACATTTTCTTTTCCTTTTCCTTTTTTCTCTCGGGAGGTCTCTCCAACACGCTGCTGCAACTCCACACAATCGTGTGCTTGCAAACTCTACCCTCTTGAGGTCTTCAATCCTTTTCGCTTCAAAGTAGCACTCCAATGCCATTATCCATCTTGTTAGATCTTCCAATGCCATTATCCATCTTATTAGATCTTCCATGCTCTCTCTACCTAATAGCAAAGGGATGTTGCAACTAGGCTCACATCCTCCTTCCACCACGGCCTTTGTTTGTCACTTTCCTCTGATGGGCTCTTCTCCTCTTGGCTCAACGAGCTTCTTTTCCTCAACAACTCTCTGTCCTCTACTTGGTCTTCTTTCCAAGGCATCCAATTTGGATACTGTTTCTCCCTTTAGCAACTTCTTTACTACTGCAATCTGTGCCTTCGGGTCATTTTCCCCTCTCCACTGTTCTCTAAGCCGTTTCCCACTCTTTGTCCCATACCCATCAACACACAATGGAGAACAAATTCCTCTTCCTCTTCACATGCAAACCATCTCATATTCAGCATTCTGCCTACACATTCCTCTACACATTTCTTACAAGCAGCAACTTTTCCTCTTTTAGTTCTTCCTTTTCCCACACTATCAACCAACTCTTCAATGTGAACTTTGGGTGTTTTACCTTCATCTTATCTCACATCTTTTACATTTTCTCTGCCTCGTGCAATCTTCATAACATCCAATATTTCTTGGATTCATCTCAACATCTCTATCAAGTCTGCAACCAACTCTTCAATGTGAACTTTGGGTGCTTTACCTTCATCTTCTCTCACATCTTTTACAGCTCCTCTACCATGTGCAATCTCCATATCATCCAATCATTTTTGGATTCTGTCAACATCTTTGCCAAGTTTGTAACTCAATATACTATATCTCCTTTGGGTACCATTTCTATTAGCCATGCTCTTAACAACACCTTCTACCCAACACTCTCCTTGTTGGAAGATGCCTACACTATTTTCTACCCACACTTGCAAATGTGGAAAACATGGTTCTTCAATACATTGAGGGATACAACCCGCTTCAATACCAAAGGATGTAGAGATGAATTAGAAGGCAAAAAGTAATTGTTGCTTTACTCCTCAATCTAACACTCTAGAGCTGATGGGCAAACACTACAACACCATACGCTCAAACTCGAAACACAAAACTCAGTTCCTTATTGTGTATATGAATGTACTACAAAGATATTACAAACGCACTACTTTTCTTTATTGCTTAATCAAAACATACATGAAGACGAGAACACCAGTACAATACAGTCCCTAATAGACTCGATACACTTTTAGTTCACTTCTAGACTGCTATAACCTCTTAGCAAGCTCCTTCAGTGAACTCTCTCTTCTTTTGATTTTTTCTCCCTTGCTTGCCTTGACCTATAATTCTCTTACCAACTAAAACTGCCTCCAATTTCCTGTATGGTCTTTCTGACATCTTGTGATGATCTCAGTGCCTCTTCACATTCACAAATCTCTTAAAAACACTTTGAAGCTAACAAAATTCCATTTTAGGCCATTACTCTATATGCACAAACATGTCCTTATTCCCTACTTGTATTAATGGCCCATGCACATTTGTGTAAGTCTGCATAAAACACAAGCATTCATCTACATGCAAACATTCCTCTCCAAGTCATTCCTACAGTAAGAACATATTTTGCACAAAACACTCCTTCACAAATAGCATTCCTTTGCGCAGCACGTTCCTCTACCTAGCACATTCTCAACCAACTGAAATTGAGGCTGAACATGAGCTACCTTCATGATGAACCATTGAGTGAACACTGATCCATTCACCCCAACACACTACCTATATTTTTGGTTGATGCAAGATTTCATGTTGACCTAGATGCTCCTGCATCAAGAAGGCTCTATAAGCATTGTATTCTATTAGAAAGAGTTCTATTATCTTCGCAATGAAGAACAGAAGGCACAACAATATTTAGGCAAAATATGAACTCCTTGGGTCATTTGGATTCAAAAAAATAAAGTGAGAAGTACTTATTAAGTATCTTTCAAGATAAATAAGTACTTATTAGGTATCTTTCAAGATAAATAAGTAGTACTTATTAGGTATCTTTCAAGATAAAGTAAGAAGATATGATTAATTGTGTAACAAGCTTCTAATCCGACTTGCACACATTTAAGCAACCAACCAGGCCTTGAGCGTGCTTTGAAACAGATGTAGGAAAAACTAAGCAGGGGGCATTGCTAACATAGTATCCTCAAGAAGCAAGATTTTTAAAAACTTATTTTTGATGGTGCAGCAAGGAGCTATCCAAGTCGTGCAAGGGTAATCTTTGTTTTCCCTATGAGCGTACACAATACCATGAATAATACAGCAGAACTTGCAACCCTCTTGAAATAGCTAACCATAGCTAAAGACAGAATTTTATATTATTGTCATTGAGTCGACCATGTGGTGAACGTAGAAGCTATGAAAAAAGGGACTAATAATAACTGGTAATTGTAGGGCATTTTGGAAGATTTTGTTAGCATTTTGAATCTTTTCATGACAATAGGATAACGCACATTTCCAAATAGACAAATAAAGCAGCACATCCCACAGCCTACTTAGGCATTAAACTCCATGATAGAACTGGATTAAATTGGTTAATGAAACAACTAGTTAATATTTTTGGAAAGAAGTGAGAGAAGCAGCACACTCAGATGGTAATCATGTGCAACATGAGCATCAATGACCCAAATATTAAAAGCTGATGGAGTTTCAAGTTAATTCCATTCCAAGGGCGTTCTAGAGCAGTGTTAGTGGGGATGCATCGCCTAGATATTGGTGACATCCTGAACGTCTCAAGGACTTAAAGACTTGGAGGAGACATCCCCGAAAAAAAAAAAATATGCTTTTACTTTTACAAAATTGTTATTTATACCAAAAAATGAACCTTAATCCTAGAAGTACCCTAAAAACATTAAATAAAGTTTAAAACCCCTAAATTCCATTGAATAAAGTTAAAATATTTAAATATTAATTTTTATATATTATTGTAATAGATGTCCCTTGCCATCCCCGTAAGACGGGAATTTTTGTAGTCCTAGAAACCCCGTCACCCTATCCCTAAGGCTTAGATAACTATCGTCTAGAGGATCCTAAAGAGCAAGACATCAAAATCGCTGAGTACGCATTAGATTCTATTGGAAGTATACGAACCAAGGTTTGTGAATGGTACTATGCATAAAGGATTTTCCATTGAAATGAGCTTTGAAACAATTTTCATTCTATAATTTATGTTAAAGAAAGTAAGGACTTACAAAGAATAAATTAGAATCCACTAAAGACATCTTTTTTTAGGGTACATTGTGATTGAGATTGATGAAAAAAATCAATAGTGGTTACTAGAACTCAAAGAATAGGTTGTGATGGTCATGTCAAGGATGTAAATAGTTTCATCCATAATTTTTTGGCAATGATAAGGACCTTAGTGACAATCTTTACAAAAAGGATGATGAAAATAATGTTGTGGTTGAAACT
Organism: Taxus wallichiana var. yunnanensis; assembly: GCA_018340775.1. Lineage (NCBI taxonomy): Eukaryota > Viridiplantae > Streptophyta > Pinopsida > Cupressales > Taxaceae > Taxus > Taxus wallichiana. Next base: position 470,089,589 of record CM031237.1, read on the forward strand.
TGGTTCAAACATTGTGGTCTACATACTTTGAGTATTGTTAAAGAAAACCCTAATCCGGTTGGTAGCCATCAAGAGGGATTACCACCTATTAATAAATCACACCGTGAATGAAGAAGACCAAATCCAGCACTATTATAAATCTAACCTCAAGTGCAAGCAAGCAGATCTCAACACGCAAGATGGGAAAATAAGTCACAAGGTTAAACAATTTTTGGACATAAAGTTCAAAATTGCCCAACTTCTCAAGTGCGCGTTAAATTCACAAATGTTCATGCATTTTCGACATGAAAAACCCTAAAATTTCTACTAAGCATCTTTAAAGGAGGCATTTCCATCTATCAAGTGCATGCAACGAATGTGAGTATTGTTCAACTTGAATCGAAGGGTTTTCTTTTCAAACGTGTGTTGTTTACCCTATGCGTGGCTGCGTGAGTGGAGTTACTTAGCCCTACGAGTGGAAGACTAAAGGGTTTTCTTTTCAAACATGTGTTACTAAGCCCGTGTGGTGGCTGCGTGAGTGGAATTGTTTAGCCTGTGTGTGTGGCGTGCGAGTGGATTTTCGTGTAGCCTATGATTTTTAGCCTATGACTATCAAATTATCCTATAAACATGAGCACCGAAGAGCCATACTACATACAAACACTAAGGAAATGTAAGCACCAAAGAGTGAAGTCGAGCCTACTCAAGAGGAACTGCAGCTACTAATAAGGGATTTAAGGACCATAAGCCTACTCGGGAGGAGCTGTTGCTACCAATAAAGAAGTTGAGGACCACGAGCTCGCTCGGGAGGAGTCACCGCTGCCAATAAACCAGTTGGGTTTCCTATTTGTGTTTATGTCTTTCGAGTTGACATTTAAGTTTAGTTTAGAGTCTTTAGTAAAAAATTAAAAAATAGATCTTTTAATTTTTTTGTTTTTAATAATTTCTTTCTTTTAATTAGTTCATTTAGAATAGTTTTATTTTATTACAAACTTTATATAACTTTATTTTGTTACATAGTTTTTAATTTTTAATATTTAAAAAAATAGATTTGATGATGATCTCTATAATGTTTAAAATATATAAAATTAGATAATATAAAATATAATAAGTAAATTTATTTATATTATTAAATACAAATTAAATTTAAATTAAGTGTTAAATTTACTTTTTATGTTCAAATTATAAAATATAAAATACAATTTAAAAAATTAAGTTTTAAATTTACTTTTTTGTTTTAAGTTATAAACTATTTTTAAATTTGAATTATGTTTTCATTTTACTTTTTATATTTTAAATTATAAAATTTAAAACATAATTTAAATTTGAATTATATTCAATAATTTAAAACCTAAAACACTTTAAATTTTTTTAGTTGTAATATTATTTAAAATTAAATATTATTAAATTTTAAAGTTACTTTTTATATTTTATGTTGTATACTATTTATTTGTAAAATATATTGTTTGAACTTAGTTATATTCAATATTTAGCCTTAATTACAAATTTACAATGTTTAAGTGTATTTATATTTAATATTTAGAATGTATTTAAATTTGATGCATTTTATGTACATGCATATTGTAATCTAATGGCTTCCCAAAATCAACTACCAAGGGATGGAAACATGTAACCCGCAATGGTAACAATGTCAAATGTTGTTTGTGTGGTCATCTTATTATTGGAAATTTAACAAGGAATGGACCACTTGGCATTTCAGAGCCAATGAGGGGGTGTTGCTCCATGTGGATCGGTGACTCCAAAAAACTGCTCTAGAGAGAGACCAATCCTATTCGATTGTAGAAATTATACATCAAACACAAAAAAACAAAGAATCCAAGATGATATGTCTAGGTTCACGACATTTTTCTGTTTTCCTCTTCTAGTATGCCCAAGGCCACGACAAGTGAATCGACAAGCAACAAAACATTGAATGGTTTGTGGAAACCAATAGAAAACAACAGTGGATGATGCATTATCTCGATTTGCTTCATTCACACGTCATTCCATTCAATGTAGCCAAGAATCCACATTTTTGAAATGCAATTCAAAAAGTTGCAGAGTTTGGCAAAGGCTACACATGTCCCTCTTGAGGCTTTTAAAACAACGCTTTCCTAAAGGTCAAAAACAAGATGACTAAGAAATTAGTTGAGGTCAAAGCATATTGGAGTGCAACAAGGTACACCATATTGAGTGATGGATGGTCAAAATATGTCAAAGGCCACTAATTAATGGATGGTACATTAATTAGGCCACTAATTAATGTTTTGGTGACTTTGCCCTCAAGGTGTTGTGTTCTTGAAAATAAGTAACACCACGAATCATAAGAAAACTTCAAAGTATATTTTTAATATATTAGAGGAAGTCATTCTAGAAGTAGGTGTGCGAAGTGGTTCAAGTGGTTACTCGACAATGCCACAAATTGTAGGGGATTTGGGAAGTTAAATGTAGAGAAGTACCCACAAATATATTGGAGCTCATGTGCACCACATTGTTTGGATTTGTTACTTCATGACGGCTAACTTAGAATGGGTACATGAAACAATTCATAGACAGAGAGAAAATTACAAAATTTAATACGAGATCACTATCTCACATTGAATCTTCAAAGGCAACATACATTGACAAAGTTGTTGAGACTATGTGAAACAAGGTTTGTTTCATTTTATATCACTTACAAAAAGTAGTTCAAGAGAAAGCAACTCTAAGGTTTGTTCTTTCTTCCAATGAATAGGAAAATTCTAAGCTTTTTTAAAGGTCCCGAGGAAAGAACGTGAGACCAAATTATTTTGAACAACAATTTTTGAAAAAATGCAATAAAGATTATAAATGTGTGTGGACCAATTGTTAATGTGTTTCGCATGGTTGATGACAGCACCCTTGCCTCAACATCCTTTATGAAAGCATCGCCTATTGTAAGGAAGCCATTCAAAAAGCACCGAATAATGTGGAAGCAGACTATATGGAGATAAAGGATACAGTTGATTCCATATGGAAAACGACGTACACACATTTGAAGGCTAAGCTATTTCAAATTGATAAACGGGGTGGTTGTAAAGTTATGGTAGGGCTTTATGAAGCCACTAAGAGGTTTAAACCAAATCCAACAACTACAAGTCTAATTAGAGACCACCTTGCTGAAAATACAAGACAAGAGAGGGATGTTTGGAATGTTAGTAGCCAAATATGACATGTCACGAGTTGACATGCTTGCATACAAATAGTAGAGATCTTGTGAAGCACGAACTCCTCAACTACAACCTTTTGGTATTTGAATATTGAGCCAAGGAGCGAGTTCATCAGCTTGTGAGAGGAACTAGAATTTGCTTTGACCGCATTCATTCCAAAAAGAGGAACAAGTTATCGAAGAGGTGGGAGATCTTGTTTATATTCACAGTAATCTACAATTGTGCATGAATAAAGTAACAAAAGATTCCTCTTCTTTGCATCAACAAATTCCAAAAAGCAAAGTGGATGCAGATGAGCCTGATTTTTTACCGATGAATTGAGTAGTGTATCTAGTGATGATGCTATTACATCAACTCAACCAAGAGCTCTTAATGAATTGGAACTTTTGTGAAGTTTTAAAGTCTTGACTCTTCATTGTCAATTTTTGACAAAAAAATCTTTACAATCATGATTTAATTATAATTTAACTTTAATAAATTTTTCATGGTTTATAAATATGGCATTTTTATATAGATTTCAAATCTATTTAGTAATGTTTACCTATCTTGACAACTTTGTGGATTTATTTCTTTTATTAAAAATTTGCAAATTTATATTAGTCAAATTTAATAACGATTTTTTTCTCGAATTGTATCTTTACCATACCTGATCCAAATCTTATCTTTGTCAAACTCAAACTCGAACACAAATATGAACACGAACCTTGTGACATAGATGGGGAAACAACTTGGAAAAACTGAGTTGTGTTTATATACTACCATAAAAATGGATTTAGAATACTCTTCTTTAAGATTTTCCCATAAATCCATTGATGTAATGATCCCAGCTGAAATATGAGATTAAAACTAAATTGGCATCTGGGAAAACAACAGTACACAAGTAAACAATTGCCGGCTGAAATCGGAAGCTCAAACAGAAATTCTAGGAACAAAAATTCACCTGAGCATCTGTATTATGAATGTTGAAAATGTTAAACAAAAGAAGTGATGAACTTCCACTATAAAAAGAAATAAAACCCTGATCTAACTACCACCAATAACTAGAATGGCCCAAGCCTTAGAAGCCACTTTTGTTAGCATGGCATTTCATGGTTGATGATTGCTTAAGGAGATGACTGATGACAGAAAGTTGACACCAACCTTGATCGAGCATAAACAGATGTCAACCAAGTAACATGTGGTATTTACAGAAAAAGAGTTGTGTCAACAACAAATGTATTCATACATGAAACAGACTACGTAAGAAATGACTTTTGAGTCATAAGTGTCGATTCAGAATGGTATATTTACTACACTATAGTGATAGAGAATATAGAATGTAGAGATGAAATGAACTAGTAGAGATCTTAAACACATCTACCTTAAAAACACCAATTGATATCAATCTCAAGGGTCAAATCTAGGATTTTATGAATACCACATTAAATATTAACGCCATTATCCTCATCAAAAATTCCTACTGAAATGGAAAATGACATCAATCTAACTACACCAATGTGTCAGGCTTAAAAAATCTTTCCGGAATAAAAGGGGCTCCAAAATCTATCATATGGCCAAGATATTACAATTTTTCTAGTGATTTCTCAAAGCAAAAATGCTATGCGACTAAATCCCCACATATTAATAAATGTGTAAGGTGATGAAAATAGGGAGTGGTTATTAAAATTACCCAAAAGTAGTATTTAATATTATGTTATCTTGTGAAAAGATATGGTGAAGAGAGAATGATTCTTTGTAAAATAATAAATCAACCTGATTTTGGTATGAGTGAGATTTTACCATATAAAATGAGTTAATTAAATAATGAAAGGGAGTGTTGGTTGTAGCTAGCCCTTGGATATTAAATAAGAGGTGATCACCAAATGGATGAGGGCAAGCAAAAGAAAATAGAAACAAAATAAGAATGGTATTATTGAGAATAATTTGGAAACCTTTAGAAGTAGAGAGCATAGAGCAAGAACCTTGCGAGTGAGATGGGGTGAAACTAGGGGTACAAAGTACACTCCAAATGTCCCTGGCCGGGGTTAGTTAAATGTATGTACATGTGTGCATAATACAGATTCCTCATTTGCGTAAGTGTGATTGTGTTGGAGTGTTTCTATTTGACAAAGTCGTATAGCCATCCATGGGGGTTCCCTCTAGATAAGTATTCTAATTCCTCTTAATATTAATGAAATAAAGACTTTAATGTTTAGTTTACTTTTATATTCACTTTCTCTTTGTACTTATGTTAATGAAGTGTTTCTTTAATAATTATACACATAATCGATTATGAATCATTTTTGTGTTTGTTATACATCATGATTATGGAATAGTTTTTTTTTTTTTTTTGTCAATTTCTTTAATGGTCAAGTGGATGTCAAATTTAAGTTTAAAAATAAATAAAAAATTGTATCACTCTAAGATGAACATAAAATTTGTGGTCCATGATAAATTGTTAACTTATAAATATTGTCAACCACCACCAACCACAACAAGTATTATAGCACACTCTCTACATAAGGATAGTAAATGATGACAATCTAGTGTGAATAATAAATTTATCATACAAAAAGTATTTGTTAGTTAAGTTCTTATTTAAGAATGTTGAAAAATTAGGAAATATATTAATCCTTCCCCTTCACATTTATTTCACTTTTATGTTGAATACAAGTACTATTAAAATAATAATAAAAATATTAATGTGTAATTATATGTTAAGGTTACCTAGGTTAAGTTTGTCAAGTAAATTGTTAATAGTTATTATGGAGTAATGGATGTTTATGAGAAAGTAAATAAGAATACTAAGATGCAAAGAAAACAAATTAATAAGTAGGAAATGTACCAATCATATCAAGGATAGTGCCATCCATCATCATAAGAAGATGATGTTAGTGCATACCTAGTCTTGGTATATGATTAGTTATTTAATATAGGATTTAGCTTCTAAATTAATTAGTTGATTTTTTATTTTTATTTTTGTACCTTCTAGTTAGTTACTTTTGTATCTTGGTGTAGCTATATGTTTATTGGTTTAAGTGTTGGCAATAGTTAAGTTATATTATAATAGACTACATGATAACAAGTAAAGTTATTTAAATCTAAGGGCTTTATAAATATGGTCCTCATAGTCATGCGAAAAAACTTTCTACAACGTTGTACTTCTAATATCCTTCACTAGATGATCAAATTAGAAGTTGGGAACTTTTAAATAGAGGTAACTTTACAAGAGGGAATAGACTTGAATGTATAAGTTAGTACACAAAGCGTGTTATATGTGCGAGTACATATATTAGTAACATGGATATTTTAAATATATATAAATGTATACCATTAGATAGTAATCTCAATATTATTGTTTGGATTTTAATACACCACTTGGATTAATATACATATCCACTCAAATGTGATCCAAGCTTCATCAAATGATCAAGATAAAAATACTAAAATTGTAGTGTGCAAAAATAATGTAATGGAAGCCCACATCTCCTGTGTAATGACAATCTTGTTGATTAAATACATAAGATTATGAATATATTGGAATCTCTAATTAAACCATATACTATAATTTCATGTGAAGAAAATATATCATGGTAGTATGCATATATATCTTAAAAAATACTTGTCCATTCCCATAGACAACCTATATACAACCAAATTGAAGTAGACAATGGAAATGTGGTCGGCCAATAAACCATGACAAACATTTTGGGAATTTAGTAGGATGCACATTAAATTTTGACCATGTATTTCATGGTTAGGTCTTGATGTGTTGATTAAATAACCTTATAATAAAATATTGTATGTGCATCATAAGACATTTTACGGACACCCATATCGTCTATATTGAGACGCGTCTAATATTGAATTTCATACAATGTTTTCTAGATTGTCATTAGATTTTGATTAGATATATCAAATGGGAATATTTAGAATTCCATTGAGGAGAGACGACTCCTTAGAGCTAGAACTCATTTTGTTGTTCCCATTTGATACTTGTTAGATACGAGGATGATCATCACTTAAATAAGTTCATAATCAAAATACCTTATCTTGATTTGATGATTTGTTATATCTAGTTGATTTGTTATATCCAACGTGAAATGTTGAATCTTAACCATGATATCCCCACTTAGGTATTGAATAATGTGATATATTTAAAACTACCTTTAAGACCTAAAAGTTGGTACTTTGGCTTGTTAGCTGATGTGTTGGCGAGTTTATGACTTATTGTGTGATGTTTTCTTGACTGAGTAGAAGTGTTTAAATGGAAATAGAGGAAAATGGATAAATGAACTAAGATACTACATAATCACATAATTTGAGAATTAAGAATAAAATTGAAATGGACTTCTTATTAATAGTGTAACTTGGGAAAAGTCGCAATATATTCGTGATCAATATCCACATTTATTTAACTAATCATTTGTTGTTTGTGGAATGTGTTTCGATAAACTCCATGCTACTGAGGGCAGCAGCTAAATTTACAAGGGGAGAATGTTATGTGACTAAATCTCCACATATTAATAAATGTGTAAAGTGATGAAAATAAGGAGTGGTTAATAAAAGATTACCCAAAAGTAATATTTAAAGTTATGTTATCTTGCGAAAAGATATGGTAAAGATGGAATGATTCTTTGTAAAATAATAAATCAACCCAATTTTGGTATAAATGAGATTTTACCATGTAAAAAATGAATTAATTAAATAATGAAAAGGTGTGTTGGTTGTAACCACCCCTTGGATATTACAAAAAAAGGTGATCACTGGATGGATGAGGGCAAGCAAAAAGAAAATAGAAAGAAAACAAGAATGGTATTATTGAAAATAATTTGGAAACCTTTAGAAGTAGAGAATATAGAGCAAATACCTGCGAGTGAGACGGGGTACAAAGAGTGCATCCGACTGGGGGTACAGAGTACACCCCAAATGTCTCTAGCTAGGGTTAGTTAATTGTATGTACATGCATGCATGATGCAGATTCCTCATTTGCACAAGAGTGATTGTGCTGGAGTGCTTCTACTTGACAGGGTTGCATAGCCATCCATCGGGGATCCCTCTAGATATGTATTCTAAATCCTCTTAATATTAATGAAATAAAGACTTTAATGTTTAGTTTGCTTTTATATTCACCTTCTCTTTGTACTTATGTTAATGAATTGTTTCTTTAAGAATTATACACATAATCAATTATAAGTCATGTTTGTGTTTGTTATACATCATGATTATGGAATAGTTTTTTTTTTAAACTATATTGTTTTTCAGGAAATATTGCACATGACAAAAAAGAAAAAACTTCTAAGTGCATCGAATGGACATCAAATTTAAGGATGAAAATACCCTATGACAATCAAATGGATGTCAAATTTAAGGATGAAATCATCTTGTGGAGATCAAATGGACATCAAAATATAATGTCGCAATGAATTGTTTATCCACAGACATTACAACTCACCAACACTTCTGGATGCCTATCGGCGTAATAATATAATACGAGGATAATAATATATGAAATATAAAGAAGAAAGAATTAAATAGATAGACGTATTCACGATTACCCTACCTTGTATTAATGTATTGATGAACTCTTGGATTAATAATATATAATCAAGTTTAGAGAGCATATATTGTGTTATGTAATTAATGTTGAAAAGTATATTCTGATATGAGAATATAGTATCCCTTTTCAATTTTATGCAATGTTAGATTAGTGAATGGCTTTTGAATAAGAATAGAACTCTTTATATCTGTAAAGAATGCAATTATTCAGTTTCATTTCAACTTCTTCCAATTGTCAAGGCAAACCAATCTTCAAAGTATAAAGTGTTGGATCAGCCAGATCAGATGGTTTTCATTATACTATTCCTATCTTATTTATTTATGCAAAAATGAATTCCTATCTTAAATATTTATGCAATAATTGGGAAGATTGCAAGTCTGACCCACCTAAATTGCTTTGCTTCTAAAGCATTTGGAGTTATTTCTTTGTCTCTGGTGGAAACTAATGAGGCAACTTCCTAAAGATATTTGCAAACCCATTAATCATATGTTAGCATTGCACTTTCTTTTGTGTTGCAAGTTGTTGTCCTTCTGCCCTTGCATACAATCCCTTCATGCAAGGGATTACAACCCACACATAAAACTCAACTCTCCTAACTTGATTTGTTTGTTCACCTTGTGTGTTAAGATCTACTTGCTTGCAGCTAAGGGTAGCTCTCTACTTGTTAAAATCTATTCGTTTTGGTTTTATCAATTAATAATATACTCCTTAGCAGGTTTAAATCCCTCTTGATGGCTACCAACTGCTTCAGGTGTTAGATATCTATAGTTAGTATTCACATAGGGTTGTTAGGATATTATATTAATGGATGTGAGTATATTTGAGTGTAAGTGGTTGAGTTGTATAAACAACTCACCCCAGAATAGGGATGTGTGAGAGATAATAGGAGTTTAGTAAAGAAAGTTAAGGGATTAAATGATAAACCTAATCTCCATGTGTTTAGGAGATATATATGTAAGTAATGTGTTTGAGAAGATTGAATGAATTGAAGTGGGTTTATTGTGCCAAACTGATCCAAATTTTGCATTTGGTATCAAAGCAGGAATGTGTGTGTGAGTGTTAATCCGGGGCAGGCCACAAAGATTTTTAATTGCCCCTTTAATGGAGAGATCATTGTGTGAGAAGAGTTTAGGTAGGTAGTTTAAAAGCTTTATTTATTTTATTTGCAACATTTTAATACACTTTCATACAGATAGTATAATTGGTGCAGCATTGCTTGCTAGCATCAAAAGTGGTGCATCAGTGAGAAATAACAAAGGATGTGGGAGCATGGTATGACCTGAACAAGCAACCAAGAGAAGCACAGGTTTTTGTGTCAAGTTTATCAATGAAGATCCATTGCATAGAGCGGTCATTACAGATCTCTGACAATTTTGGTTCATACAAATAGTAGCAGTCACGTTTCCACTTATATGGGCATCCATGTGTGTCTAATCTCCATGAAGACCTCCAAGGTAGCACTCATCATTCCATTTGTGCATTTATTGATTATGTTGTGCACATACACCCAAGTCCCATCTCTGTCACCACACCTCTACCATATTGCATTTGAATCATCTTTGTGCAAAGAAGAATCTGACCAGCTCTGCCAGTAATGTTTTCTTGTATCCTTGTCATATAGTTCTGGAAAATCCTAATCTCTACATACATAGTCATCCGTATTGAAGGTCTGATCAGTATAGTCTCCTCATCCATGCGTGCCAGACATGTCTGATTTAGATTTGTTGATAGTCATGCAGAACATTATGATTGCTATAACTCCACAGATCACGAACTCTTTGATGTCCACAAATCTGTGCACTGCCTACAAATGTCGTTGTGGTGCCAATAAGAATTTGGCTCGCTGGATAGGTTAAATCCATTATTATAGATATCAACGTTTGATGTTCAAGTCCACTGTGTGATCAAGTTCTATTCTTCCGAGTGATAGTTTATACATACACATGCATATGATCTACTAAGGCATGCTATTCATGTCTCTATCCAAGCCTTGGTTGGTTCATGCATTGTCAAGTTCCTATTATCCTTCTTCCAAGAGCCAAAACTTTCACACCCGTCAGTGATTTTTTTCTTGGTCGTGTGTGCATGCTTCAAAAGCTTCTATGGCTCTGTTTGTACCAACACTCCATGCATTTTGTTTCTTCGATTCTCCCTATCAAGAGTTCATTTCCCCTCGAGTCATCCATATTTATAGAGATTTGATATCAAAAGCAAAGAACTAGTCATTTGGTTTTTGAAATTTCTAAAATAGATAGTCAATTTTTTAGCTCATTTTAGGTCTAGTACATGTCAAATATGTAGGATGTGAATGATAATAGTACTATTTAGTTGTAAAAGGAAACTATTGATATTAGCATGTTTTTTTTGGGTTTCTTAGGTGTCAATAAAGTATCCATTCTCAGTCTATCTAACCGTATGGCATTAGCTATTAAGGTTAATAGTGTTTCTTTGTGTTATTTAATTTACAAGTGTTTGTCCTAGTTTATTTGTGTTAAAACAAAAGGTTATAAACTAAATAGTATTCCAGTAATGTGTCAATTCTTTAGGTCTTTAGTCTAATTGTTGTGTCATTAGACTTGTCAATCCAGTAAATCACGTCATTATTGTCAAAGTTAAGAGTCGCTATTTGTCATCAAATTGTTGAAAATTCCCCTATTGTAAAGGATGCATTATTGGGCGACCAATGTCCACTCTATGGGGGATATATTATCAAAAACAACATGTGCTTGAATTTCATGCTCAACATGGCTGAGTGAGCCAAATCTATTGGAGGACGGAAGCAACGGAGGAAGGAGGTAGATCAGCAACCTCTCATCTACCACTAACGAAGGGATGCAAATGGAATAGTGGCAAACCAACAATGCAAAAATGACTAATGCCTTGGACAGTTCAGTGGCATTGGAATCATTTATGTTGTTCATGATCGAGTGGCAGTTTTTAAGAATAAATTAATTCATCATTTGCATATGTAACGTGAAGTTGTTCAATTATTAAACAACTTTACTTTGTTTATTTGTAGGCAGTCTAATTTAGGTTTGTAGCTGCAATGTGGTTATTGCACGCTCTATTTTATAGACTGTTTGATGCAACATTGCTTGATAAATAAGCTCATGTATTCCTCTTATTTTAGTTGGATAGAATTATTATCTAGATTTTGGTTTAACATTTGGTATCAGAGCAGGGAGACTCTAAACCTGTGAGGGAGGATACTAGAAAACTGTGGGAGAACAGGAAAATTTAGGGAGCAAAAATTGAAGCACTCTCTCTCCCTTTGTCCCCATTTTTTCCCTTCACTGATTTCTTTGATTTTGCACCAAGTTGAATAATCTAAAAACAAATATCAGTTTTTGCAGAGTCCCAAGTACTGCCTCAAATCTGCATCGCAAATTATTGGGTTGCAAGTGTTTCTTTTCTGCATCAAGTTGCAGAAATTACAAAATCTGGAAAATATTCAGTAGAAGTTAAATAAGCCCGGCCCCGTGTTATGGAAGTCCTTGGTGAGTTCCTTAATGTTGGCAAGCTGGATATTCAGACACCAAGCGAAATCCAGCAGCTATATTATAAAGCAGCATCTGTATTATAGTGACAACCTCAAATAGCCACATCCACATTGTCTATGCTCTCTACAACAACATCCAAACCAAGGAAATAGCAAGGCGACAGTTATTTGGCTATATAGCCTTCCAATCCCTTAGGGTGACCTCAAGCCCTAACTCCACTGGTACAGTCTGAAAATGCAAAACTGTGAGTTCTTGGCTATACACCTCCCAACGTGGCAAGGCATTAAACAAGCTACATCCTCATTCAAATGGGCATTAAAACCTCCTTCATTGGAGTCCATCAACACAAACACAGTGTTGGCTTGGTGACAGTGTGTCCACCACGCTCCAAAGCTCCATATTTGCTCAACACACTCTCCAAACCACCTACAAGCCCATGATTTTTCAAAACAAAAAGGTCAATAGTTTGTTTTTTGTTATTTTTTTGAAAGTGTCATGTTTTTCGGTCTTAAATATAAGATACTCCAACATTCTACCTTGTGAGCCACATAGATCAGTTGGCTTAGGCTTGGTACGAGGAGATGCGTGGTCTTGGGGTCGAGCCCTCGGACCTCAAGTGGTTTGCTTTTGATTACAAAATCAAACCTTTTGTTGTTAAAAGATAAATAGCATTGCTATCACTTAGAAGCTTGAGATACTCCTTGGCCGAGTTGGCCATTGGATTTTGGTTAAAGCCAAAGTGGGTTGGGAGGTCTAGGGTCAACCCCCACCCCTCCTCAAAAGCTACTTTTTTACAAGAATATCTTGATGAGATCAGTTTTATTAAAAAATAAAAGAAAAAATGAAAAGTGAAAAATCAAAAGAAAGGGAAATTTTCTAAAAGAGGCTGAAAGTACCAAAAAGTATCAAAAAAACAATTTTTCTCCAAAATTAAGAAGGGGCCCTTTCTATGAAAATCAAAAGAACAATTTTCATGAGGGGGTCCAAAAAAATCCAAATTGTAAAATTGCATTGTCAATTTGTAATTTTTCATGAAAATTGTAAAATTGTGCCAATATTGCAAACTATACTCCACAAAATCACGGTTTTCAAAACTCAATAGTAGTGTTTTGTATTACGGTGCTTTTTGGTCGTGCTTACAGTAAAGTTGTCACATTGAACAACTGCACCCATCGCCTAATAGAGCTACAACAACATTTGGGCATCGTCCCTATCAATTGTCGGGGAAAAATAAAAACATATTCACTCATTCAACCATCCCTCTGTTACCCATTCACCACGATCATTCGACATAAATCCTAACATGTGGTTTCAGCCACTAAACAAGTGTCATTGATTGAATGAATCTCTTTCACATAATATTTTGATACCACATAACACTTTACTATCACGCACATCAATTTATCTGGTCACGTACCACCAAGTATATCGACAACACGAGCTTCTTCCACGTATCAACGGGAGTATCAGTAGGGAGAAGTGTGGTCTGTCAAACAAGTGGCATATATAAAGGGCAACCTCTTTGGAATGATAGAAATTTATCCAACTCCAACAATTTTACATGGCTGCAAATGTTCTAAAATTCTTTCTGCCAGATTCACAACTTCTAAGAGGAGATAATTATGTTAAATGGAAAACAAAGTTCAAAACTCAACATGAATTTGAAAATATCTAGAATGTAGTTGATGGCTCCTTCATTCGACCTAAAAATGATGTTGTTGTACAATGACAATTTGACAAAGCCAATCAAAAAGGCCAAGTTGATCATATTGTTTGGAGTTTCAAATGAGGTACAACCCCACATTCGTGATGCTACAACAGCCAAGGAAGCATGGATAAACTCAACACAGTGTATGAGGCCAAGAATCAAAATCTTCTCCAAAGTCAATTACATGGTCTCAAATTGAAAAGTGGTAATAAAGATTGAAGTCTTTGTAAGGTGTGTTGCAACTTTGAGGGTGTCACTCCTAATATTGGAAGTGGAAGTGACAAATGTCTCTCCGTACCAATTGTCTTGAAAGCACTACCCCCTCCTACAGGATCTTTGTGACCACTTTGAATGTCATGAAACAAACACCAACATTTGAGAAGTTGGTGAACATGTTGTAACAAGAAGAATCCACACACACAACAGAAAAAGAAGAGGAACATGCTTTAACTTCACATCACAAAGGGAAAAAATCCATGAAGTCGTCAAAATAACCTCAAAAACAAAGTAATCGCGAGAACCAACAAGGGAACAAACAACAAAAACAATGTCTCCTTTGTAGTAAAAAGGCCATGAATTGAAAGATTGTTGGTATAATAGTTTCCAACACAAATATTCTAGTGGCAAGAAGCCCCCCAATAACCAATGATCGTCACGGGGGCAACAACACAAGGGACAGAAAAAGGGAAATTGGAAGCAACAACATCATTGATGAGGAAGACAAATCCTCCGATGAGGAATCCCCGAATACTGCACAATCGCATGAGGAATCAACTTCACAAAGTTCTATCCGGTATGTTAACTCGAGTCTGCAACGCAACAAATGTCTAAGAGAAAAGATTGGTTCTTTAGTTTGAAAAACACACCCAACAAAAATCATGTTTCATTAGATGATCACATCTCCTACAGTGTCCAAGGTATTGGCAACATCTCGTCACCTCTTAGAACACATGATTGCGAAATCAAATGTCATGAAAATTTGTAAGTGCCTTACCAAGCACCTTGATTTGGTGTTTTGGTGTGGACTTACATTTACAAGTTAATTGACCGAGATCAAATCCGTGAATCGGCATGTTTATACCACGCAAGTCTAAAACCTTCGCTTGAGAGAGGCTATCATATGTCATGAAAATTTGTAAGTGCCTTACCAAGCACCCGGTTTGGTGTTTTGGTGTGGACTTACATTTACAAGTTAATTGACCCAAGATCAAATCCCGTAATTGGCATGTCTATGCCACGCAAGTCTAAAACCTCCGCTTGAGAGAGGCTATCATATGTCATGAAAATTTGTAAGTGCCTTACCAAGCACCCCGGTTTGATGTTTTGGTGTGGACTTACATTTACAAGTTAATTGACCCAAGATCAAATCTCGTAACTAGCATGTCTATGCCACGCAAGTCTAAAACCTCCGCTTGAGAGAGGCTATCATATGTCATGAAAATTTGTATGTGCCTTACCAAGCACCCCGGTTTGGTGTTTTGGTGTGGACTTACATTTACAAGTTAATTGACTCAAGATCAAATCATGTTACTAGCATGTCTATGCCACGCAAGTCTAAAACCTCCGCTTAAGAGAGGTTATCATATGTCATGACAATTTTAAGTGCCTTACCAAGCACCCAAGTTTGGTGTTTTGGTGCGAGACTTACATTTACAAGTTAATTGACCCGAGATCAAATCTCATAACTGACATGTCTATGCCACGCAAGTCTAAAACCTCCACTTGAGAGAGGCTATCATATGTCATGAAAATTTGTAAGTGCCTTACCAAGCACCCCGGTTTGGTGTTTGGTGTGGAATTACATTTACAAGTTAATTGACCCGAGATGTCTTGTATGTCCTAAGACTTACCAAAAATTTGCACTTTGTTAGTCAACTACTAGAGCACAACTTGAAAGTTAATTTTGACAACAAAGGTAAAAAAGATGTGCCTTATCAGAGATAAGACCAAGAGCTTAAAAATTGTTACACAAGCATCTGGCATTGGGATAATGTTCCGACTTGATTTTGTTAGAAGAACAATTAAGTACTTCTTGCAAAGGATTCAAACTCATCACAATTATGGCACGTAAGATATAGGCTTGTGAGTTTTGAATACATGTCTAAAATTAGCCAAATCTGCAATATGGTTTGAGGATTATCTCCACTAAAGAAACATTTTGATAAATGCTCGATTGTTGTCAAAGCAAACAACATCAAACACCATTTGGTAAAAGCACCTTTCCAGCTTCTAACAAGTTAGATTTGGTGCACACCGATCTTTGCAAACAAATGAGACCTAGTCATGTTGGGTTTCTATACTCCATGTTCTTTGATTATGATTACTCGCACAAAATGTGAGTCTACCGCCTCGGGACCAAAGATTGCACCTTCTAGACTTTCATGCAGTTCAAAGTGTTTGTGGAAATTAAAATTGATCATAAAATCAAAACTCTCTACTCAGATTGAGAGGGGAATATACTAGTATTGAATTTGCATCATTTTTGACAAAAATGGTATTTGATGTCAATTAATTCCTCCATCTCACATGCCACAAAAAACAGTGTTGCAAAAAGGAACAATCGCACTATCATGGAAATAGCCCCATTGAATAATTGACGATTCAGTTTGGTGAAAACATACTTGGTAGAAAGCGGTAAAAACAGCAGTTTATCTGTTGAACAAAGTTCCCACTATAGCTCTTGTTGGAGTGACTCCACAAGAAGCACGGTCAAGGCATAAACCATTTATAGCTCATCTTCGAGTTTTTGGATGTAAGGTAAGCATGCATGTTCCCAAAAAGAAGAGAACAAAATTGGATATGAAATCTGAAAAATACATCTTCTTAGGGTACAGTGAAGAGACATTAGGTTACAGACTCGTGGATCCAAAAACTAGGAAAATCTATATCAACGTGAATGCTAAGTTTCATGCGAAGAGTGAGTCAAATCCACCTTCCACAAGCTCACTTGATGACAAATTTGTCCTATTATAAAACAAAAGGTGCCCTAAGCTCTAATGATGGGATCGGTGATGATCTAGCAAGTCAGCCACTCATAGGAATTGATCAACGTATGCCAAAATGGTATACTAATGTGATATGCAATGCTAAGTTGGATGGAGTCCCAAACACCCACCATTTGACTCATAGTATGGCTCTCAAGAGGAGGTCACTTTGGCCTTAATGAGTACAATTGTTGAATACATAAATAGCAAAGAATGTGTGTAGACTCGTAAAGTCACTATTTGGTCTTAAACAAGCTCCCCAAGCATGGTATATAAAGATTGATGAGCATCTCACTCATCACGGAGTTCTAGACAAATCCTTATGATCCCAATCTCTACCTTAAAAAGCGGGGCGACTATAATTGTTGATGCCCGTGTCGACGATCTAATCATCGCTAGTAGTTCAATGAAGATGAACAATGCAATGAAGAAAGATCTTAATCAATTGTTTGACATGACGAGATCTCGAGATCTTTGCACTACTATCTTGGACTAGAAGTATAGCAAAAGGAGCACCACTTTTGTGTCCCAAATGACATATGCCAAGGCAATGCTCAAGAGGTTTTGAATGATAGACGGTAAACCATTTGCCACATCCATGGAGGCAAAGCTCCGGTTGTCTCGCATGATGAACCATCACTACAAGTAAATGTCATTCTCTATCTACAATTGATTGGGAGTCTCATTTACTTGACACATTCTCATTTACTTGACACATACTAGGCCGGACATCAGCTATGTTGTCGGCTATCTCTCACACAGTGCATGCAAGAGCCGAAAATCAGTCACTAGAAAGCAACAAAGCAAATTTTGAGGTACATCAAAGGAACCATGGACATTGGCCGAGAAGATAAAAGAAGAATGATCGATTCTTCTTATCGAATGTTCAAACTCGGATCATGCAAGTATTATTGATGATAGGAAATACACTTTTGGATGTGTTCTCTTTGGGATTTAGTCCAATATCTTGGGGAGCTAGAAACAAAACTTTGTTTCTCAATCTTCCATTGAAGCAGAATATTGTGCCGTAGGTGTCTTTAAACCGATATGGTTACGTTACATACTTGTAGGACTGGGAGTACCACAAAAGCAACCAACCGTCCTATATGTTGACAATGAAGGTGTTATCAAGCTTGTTCACAACCCAATGTTTCATGAACATACAAAGCACATTACAGTACATGTTCACTTCCTACACAAACATGTTTTGCAACACAAAATCCAACTCCACTATTGCCCGACAAAAGAACAATGTGCAGATGTCTTCACAAAGTCACTTGTACGGAATAAATTTGAGGCATTTCTCATATGGGCGGGACAACTGTGGAAAGTGTACAATACTCTTAGTGTACAGTCTTCAACACTTTCTCACATGAAAACAGGCTCCACAACCTAACAGAAAACTGAAACTGAAAAACTGTGGAAACAGATATTGGTCTAAAAGCTGTAATATATGAATACAAAAATTTAAGCAAAATATCTGAGCAACTTCCACTATAACAAGCAAACAAACTCTGCTCTGGTCACCACAATAACCAGAAGAGGTCTAAGTCTTAAGTAAAGAGAGCCAATCTCTTAAGTAAAGTGCTCAATAAGATGGATCACACAATTTTCACAAATCAACAATCTGTTTATTACGACAGAAAAGGACAATTCTCATAAAACAATAATTTTTTGTCCAATACTAAGTTTATCCTTATTTTACATTCCTAAAGCAATATTTCTCCTTTATTCTTTTAAAATAATCTACAACTTTGTTCTATTCTATCCTCCTAGAATATACGTGTCGTCATTCTCTTTTATTTTCCCAGAATAGCTTTATGTTTTAATATTATCACCTAGAATAAACATGATCATATCTAGTTTCCTTGTGCAATATTGGCTTCACTACAAAACAAAAAGAGGGGCCATCAAGAAGAAGATGTTAAAAGATTACCTTTATTGTTCTTCTAACTCGTACAGATATCTTAGATACATCCATCTGAAAAACTCCATTACCTTTTCCCAATAATTTCTACTGACTAGATAGACATCAATCTAGCTGCACCAATGTGTCAAGCTCAAAAAAATCTGGATAAAGAAAAAGGGTACAAAACTCCCACCATATGGAAAAACTATTTTGATGAACTTCACAAAGCAACAAAGAAAAAAACTTCTAAGTGGGGGTTAAATGGACGGAAAATTTACTGTCATTATTAATTGTTTATGTACAGAAATTACAACCCCAGCACCCCAGTTCCCATTGTAGAACACCTCTTTGCGTAGTATCAGAAGTAATATTTCAGAAAAGGGGTCGGTTAATCCCTTACAAAGATGATGTGGTCTTGTGTATCCGTAAGGTAAGAATAAGAATGCATGAAAAGAGTACAACTCGGCGTAATATCAGAAAGCAGTATTTTAGAAACAGTGTTGGGATAATCCCTTACAAAGAAGATGTGATCTTGCGTATTTGTAAGGTAAAAATAAGAATGCACGGAAATCATACAACTCAGCATAATATAATTTTTAAGAAACAGTGTTGGGTTAATCCCTTACAAAGAAGATGTGGTCTTGTGTATTCGTAAGGTAGGAATAAGAATGCAAGGAAATCATACAACTCAGCGTAATATTGGAAAGTAATATATCAGAAACAGTGTTAGGTTAATCCCTCACAAAGAAGATATGGTTTTATATATTCGTAAGATATGAATAAGAATGCACAGAAATCCAGAAATCGTACAGATTTACTTGACAGTAGATTGCACATAAAGTGAAGAAAATGTAAGTAGAGTGAATTGTGGCCATTTCGTTGATGAAAATTCATAAACACGTTCATTCAGACACATATAACAACATATGAAATGATAAAGAGCAAACACATGAAAGGGATAGAGAAGTAAGACCTGTCAAAGAGGATATCATTTGCGAGATAAATGATATGTAACTGTCTATCGGCATCGTGGAGGGACATGACCCGATCTCTGAGTGCCTCGGCTAGAGCAGGCGCAAAGGGAGACCTCTGCATAAACCATATTTTTGCACCTTTGATGGACTCCTTTGTCCCACTCAGATTGTTCAGCACATTGTAGAGTTCCGCAGCCACGTCAGAGGGAAGAGGTCCCGAGAGACCCTTGAATGACTTGTTACTGCTGCTGCTTGATTCATAATCATAATCCGCTCCCGAGACTGAGTAAAATGTGGTGGTGGTTGAGAATGTTGCTGCTCGCCAGCATAAAAAGTCGATGGAAAGAGTGCAGGAGCAGCTGCAGGAGAAAGGGTAGGGGAAGAGTGGTGCATGTGAAGGGAAATAGGGGCGGCAGCAGCAGCAGCAGCAGCAGGAGGAGGAGGCAACAGAATCCCTGGCGAGCGCAGAGCCAGAGTTTGTATCTGTAGTAAGCGTGCCCTTCCGCACCAAAGAGGAAGTTATAGGCGGGGTTGTCCTGCTGTTTTTCCCTTATCATTTTTTCGAAGTCAGGACCATTCTTTGCCGCATATTCTGCCAATTTGTCAATGCGCTTCTGCAAATCGGTGTCAGCAGGAGGTGGAACTAGAGGTGGCGGAGGCTCCCACGGGCTCAACAAACCCTGAGGCTGGGGATGTGGTTGAGGTAGGGACTGGGGCTGGGGCTGCGGCTGCGGCTGCGACTGCGGCTGGGGGATTCCAGTGCCCATGCCCATGCTCATGTGGGGGAGCGTCATCCCCATTCCCAGGCCTAGACCCAGTCCCATCCCCATCCCAATCCCCATGGGAGGGGCGGCGGCACCAGGGACGTGGTGCTGGTGGTGGTAGGGCAGAATTTGGTGGTGATAAGGAGGGAACTGCATTTGCATTGAAGGATGTTGAGGTTGATGTGAATGGTGAGGGACGAAAGGCACCTGCGAATGGCCCAGCCCTGGCCCTGGAAATTGCTGGAAGCCCCGAATTGCTGCTGAGCATGGGCATGGGCATGGGCATGGGCATGGGCTTGGGCTTGGGCTTGGGCTTGGGGGCCTTGCTGCTGTTGGGCAAACGCTGCTGCGACGAAGTCGTGAGGCTGTCGATCCATTGCTCGATGGCTCCTTCCCTCCCTAAATAACCAGGGCAACAAGGCAGCTAACGGTTCAAGGGCTGGTGACGCCAACTCTCCGTTTTGCAACAGGACAACCACCACCCCAATTTCCTTTTATCTTCTGCAGTCGTACTCGAATTGGAATCTCGTGTTTTTCGAACAACTCCTTTGTTTTCCTTTGCTTAAAACTCTCCACTGGACTGCGTGCGTTTCATGCTCTTCTCGCTATCTTTGTTTTCATTTTTCCCACAGGAGATATCACCAAGTAAACAGACTAGCCCGCCTAAAGGCACAAAATATAAATGGAATTCAAGCGGAATATCTCAAATGGCGTGTGCAAAATCTTCACATTACACATCAAACATATTTTCAGTAGTATTATTCACCGAGGCTTCTCATTGGATTAGATATTTACTATTGTTATTCCCTCTATAAAAGTGGGGATGTAAATAACCGCTCAAAGTACCTAGTCCATTATTATTAGCTGAAGGCGTTATTTCTATGGGAAAGGGTTTTGATATTCATGGGATTGTGTCAAATTTGACTATCTAAATGACGGTTTTTTATTCCTCACAATTTTACTTTTGTTATTTTTAACAAAAAAAAATTGTTTTTGTAACAATTTTGTTTTTCTGATTTTGCATGTTGCTTTGGCTTTACTATTTTTAAATTTTATTTTATAGCTTTTGCATGCATTAACTTTTGCTTTTGCTATTTTTAACAATTTTGCTTTTTGCTTTTCTAACAATTTTACTTTTCTGATTTTGCATGTTGCTTTGACTTTACTATTTTTAAATTTTATTTTATAGCTTTTGCATGCATTAACCTTTAAATACTAGTCACTAACACTATAATTTCATTATTCAGGCTCTCCAAGTTAAGTCCTTGTAGTGTTTCAGGCTCTTTGCAAGAGCAGACCTCAATTCCTCTGCATTTGGCACCACCTGGGTATTCATATTAGAAACCACGGATGTTGAACCACTCCTTCCCCATTCTTGGGCCAAGCTCCCTGAATTTCCATATCCAATTTTGGGTACAAGAGATAGATTGTCTGAAGCCAAGCTTTCAACATGCACTGGTCTAGCACCATACTCTATCTGTAGCATAGGTGAATATTCAAGGACATGCTCTGCTTTGGGTATGAATGGTCTGGCACCATAGTCCATCTGTAACTTAGGAGCATATTCAGGGACATGCTCTGTTTTGGGTACACGACTAGTCTGGCGCCATACCCTATCTGTTGCTATTTTGTTTATGATTGGTTCTCTGGTGGCCTCAACTCTTTAGTTGTATTTCGAGCAACTTTGATCTTAGGTCGTAGAGTAGAAAGATATTAGCAGGAATCTCTGGCACCACGTGTTATAAAACAGCTATAAGATAATCCCTTTCTTCCAAAGAGAATACAAAATTTTAAAGACTAAGGTGTTTTGGATGGTATCCATACCTGTGCAGCTTTCAAGCCTGTAATTTCGAACATGGATCCATTGTTGAGAATAATGTTATCTTTGTAGATTTTGTTTCCATGGAGAGACTCCAATTCTGATACTGGCCACTGCATGAGCCGGCTTTTGGAGATATTGTCTAACCAGATTGCTCTTGGAATGGCCTTTAAAACAAAAAATCAACAAAAACAAGTATTTAATAAAACCTTAAGGTTGGAAAACAGACTGACAAATTATTAAGTATTAAGCCTTGAGTCTCACCTGAACACCAGACAACCCCTATGCAACATCATCCTGTACACTATCTGATTCATTGATCCATCCCCACAAGATTCTCCTCTTCTTATCATAATCAAAGAAGGTCTTGGCTGCATAAAATTTTCCATAATCATATCTCAATACATAGTTATTGTCTGCACTTGTATTGTCTGGAACATATCCATCCGTGTTGGTGAAGTAGGTTCCAATTGTATAAGAGTCAAATTGATTGTCTTGAAGGGATATCTTCAAGACATGTTTAACGTCAGACCCAACAATTACATAATTATCCAGTCCAAGATTTCCAGAGAGAGTATTACAATGCAATGTGAAGAGGAGGAAGAGGGGGGGTGAAGTACACGAGTGGGTGTCGAAGTGCTCTGTAAAAGTTTTAGAAGCACCCCTTCAATTATTGCCACAAATTGAAGGAGTTGTCCAATAGTGAGAGAAACAAGGAAAAATTGTATCTTGTAATAAACAGCCAAAGGATATGCTCTGTTAGTTGTTGTTCTACCAATGCAAGCAATACCATCAATTGTTGCTCTTCAAAAACAGAACTTTTACACGCAATCATAGAGGATACAAAGAGAATACTACGACCTGTACATGCCACATACCGTGTGTCCATTCATGTGTCTCTTCCTCTAGAGTGAGTTCATACCACCACCGTAATGTCTTCTGCACCAACGCTCATGACCATTCATTTGCAAAATGTATTCTCAACTGTTCAATCACACTAAAACCATTTCTATCACTATTTAATGGATCTCAATATCCTGTTCCCAACAACTAGAGCTTCGATTTAAACTTTTTAAAATGATATTAAGGTCATATTTACTGAGTTGTCATTGTTAGATTTTGATTGAATAACAATTAGAGCTTCGATTTAAACTTTTTGAAATGATATTAAGGTCGTATTTAAAGGTTGTCATCATTAAGATTCCTTTACTTAGTTATATCTTGTGCATAGCTTTTGTAGTCCTATATAATGAATTTTCCTATGCAGAAAACATTGAGTAACTGATCTTGATTCTCAACTCTTCTAAACCTCTCTTGTATATATTTGTGTGTGTGTGTGTGTTTGATATTCTTATCATAGAAAAGTATTTTGTTAGGCCATATGTTTTCTATTTTGTCTTAATCATAACAATTTTTTAGGCAATGTTTATGCAGCTGATATGTCAATTTAACAGAAATCAGGAAGATGTAAAGCCTTGGAAGCTTGATTAATGAGATTTGGGCTCGTGGAGCAAAAAAAAATGAGGAAGCAAGACTATTATCACTCAACCCTTCGTAAATACTACACTCTACTTTGATAGCACCTCCGCTACTACATTACTCAACACTTCTTCTATCCTAGACAACATTTTCGTTCAAGGGGTATCAAATTTACTCATGTTTATCGGATATAAAATTACCCTCAAAAGGCTACCATTCATGATATAATTCTTCTCATGTTAAGTTCAAATAAAATAGTCCGCAAAACGATACCACTCATGATATGAGATTTGTAAATGTATATGTACAAATTTGTAACAAGTTTGAAATGAAGAGACGAAACCTTTAAATGAAGTGGTTCATCTATATATCTACACTTACAAAATTACACTTTTCAACATACATGTTCGATTTTTCCTTTTTATTGTTGCTCGTTTCTTTATGTTAACCAACAACAACACATTTTTAATGCCTACATCTGCACATAAATACCTACAGTTTTAAAATGCCGAGAAAGAACCATGCAATTTATAGTTGTTTCGTCCAAAACTTTGTACATAATATCACTTTTTTGCATTTTGAATAGTTTTAAGGGTTAGACCTCATGTTTGCGCTTTTAAAATGAAGTGTCTCATCTATATTTCTACACATACAAAATCGATCACCCATAGTTTAAACAAACACAACTACAAAGGTAAAAACTTTCCCTATAAAATTTTCCCTATTGCAGTTTGATACTAATATCAATAGATATAAGATTAGTATGGTTTCCATGGATCTGAAGGAACTAACTGATAAAGTGGAAAAGTTATCTTCTTCGGTCCTTAGTGAATAACTCAAGAATGCAAATGAGAGAAGCTTGAAGATGGCAAAGGATATGTTGAAGATGAAAGAAGTTGTTTTCAGATTCGTGATGTCCATCTCCTCAATGTCAAAAGCACCATCCACCATCTCAAGCTATTAGTTGAGATGATTCATTCTATGGAACTTGCTAAGGAAAGAGAAAAAGAAGGAAAAGGCCCCAAAGTGGAGATTCCTGAGCCTAACTATAAGTACTGGAAAGCTACCATCGACTCCCTTATCAAAGAATGGGATGGTTGTATGAATTCAGTGGGGGACATGATAAAAGAGTGATGAAGAAAATGGGATATTGGTTTCATTGTTGTTAGTTCTATGTTGTTTTGTTGTTAGTTTCTCTGTATTGTTGTTAGTTATTTCACTATTTTTTTGTTTGGATACTTTCCTTTATGGTTGTATCTCTTTGTTGTTTGTTTTGTGATGTTATGGGTGTTTGGTTGGGCTTCAATGGTAATCCCTTGGCCTCTTTGTAAGGAATTGGTAACACTTTGTATGGGGTAGGGTCCCCTCAACCCTTTTTTACCTCTAATAAAAAAACATATACCTTTTTTTTTTTTTTGCAAAATGCCTAAAAGAAATGTGGTCTCATGGAATGTTATGATTGTAAGATATGCACAAAATAGCTCTAACAATGATGCTCTCAAACTCGTTAAGGTAATGAAGAAATTTGGAATGTACCATAACCATTTCAGATTTGTTTATATATAATTACATATTATGTCTCATTTTAGTTTCATGGAGAGATAATTTGTTAAAGCACTTAGTCATTCTTTCAATCTACTTTGACAACAACACTTCGCATTCACAACATTCTTGAGAGTGAGTATTCGCAAACTTACATGTCTCACTCACATTTGTATTCAATTATTACACAACTAACTATTATCTAACATCCCTTCTAATGTTAGATGGCCATTTTTACTTGCTATTCAGGAGTTCATTGAGCAACATGTCTGAAGTGTCTCCAATCTCAGTGGGGTTCCGGCTACCATTTGGGGGACTGATAAGGAAAGCAAAAGGACCATTGCTCAGTTGGATGTTACTGACTCTACCCACATGATGACCTTGGGGATGTTCAAATCTTGGCAAACTATCAAATCCAGATCGACAAAGCCGCCAAGAAGTAGTTGGGGGTGCTTTTGCTGCACTTCTGTGTAATTATTGTTGTTTTTTTGTTGTCGTTTTGCTACTTTTCTGCAGTTTTCGCTCTGTTTTGTTTTTGTATTGGTAGTTGCTCTTTGGCTACTTTGGGCTTCATTGACCCATCTAGATTTTGATCCTTTTTGTTCTAGTTCTCTTTCCTATTCTGGCTTCTAGGCCCTCTTTTGTTCTCAAGGGTATAGTCCCTTTCAAAAAACTATTTGCCAATAATAAAAACATCCTTCTAATGTATTTTGCAACATTTGTTTTGGCATTAATAGAAAATTAGTATTGTCAATCACACCCCTTATCAACCTCAACTACAAAAGTAATAATTGTCTTTCTAAATCTAATAACATATACCATTCAGCGTTCTCATTCCATTGTACACATGCGATTGCTAGTGATAAACTCTCTTTGAAAAATTTTACGCCGAAGGCGTTCCCCCTATCGGAAAGGGCTTTGTGGACATTCACGGGACTATGTCGAATTTGACGGCCTAAATGATGGTTTGAAAAACTACGGTGGCTGACTGTGGGAGGATGGAATCTAGGTTTCCGTGGGAACTGGATCCGTTTGTTTATCCATCACTTGTTGATTTTTTATATGGTTTTAATTATCCGCCGCTTGGATCCGCTTCGCTTGTTGATTTTTTTATTGTTTATCCGCCGCTTGTTGATTTGGATAGGGAATCGTGGATGGTAGGTAGAGTGGGATCGTGATTTCATTTCAAAGGACACCTAAATAACAAGGCACGGGGCACGGGGCATAGGACACAAGGAGTTCATCCTCCTTTTCATCTCTAGGAAATATAGATTTGTTGCCATAGGGCATAGAGCATAGAGCATAGAGCATAGTTATTGATTAGGAGAGGTGCTTAGCGTTAGTATCCGATCGATGCTTGGATAGAGGGTACATGGACTGACTATTAGGGTGGGTATTTGATCATGTTTTCTCGCTCAGAGAGAGGATCGAGTATTGATTGCTTTAATCAGATAGTGTCCGGATGGATCACAATTTTCTTATGATGGACCAGTGCCCATGATGATGGAGTAGTGACTAGTGTCTCTTCACCGCAGTAGCACACGTACGGCCCTGACGTCATCCCCACGACCCTAGCAAGTTGTAACCATTGAGAGGAGATCCCTATAACAATCCTTAACAACGTAGCTTTCTTTGCACAAGGTGAGAAAACCATGGTTCAACTCAATAATTTTCTTAATTAATTAAGAAGCTAGTTTAGTAAAGTAGATATTTATTGTATATTCCTTTCGTATTCAAATTCCTATACAAAAACAAAAATCATTTTTCAGGTTGTATGGCCCTAAATATTTTTTCTTTTGGATTCTTGAATTTCTTGTTTGTACTAATTGAATTGGGACTATTATTAGGTCATTAGGATTGAGGATTTACTAAAACAATTACCATCACTATATTTCTTCAATATTTTTAATAGATATTCGTTGCAATAATTGGAAGATTAATAGTGATTGTCATTGATATATTTGATCTTTCAGTTGAGCAAAATCTATTTTCGCTTTGTCCCATATACTCCAAAGTCTTCATTCCTCTGCTTGGGTCACCAATGTATGATGCCTCTGTTTGTTTTGTCGGGTTGAGGATTTGGACTTTGGGGGGCAATATGAGGGTTTATTTTGAGTCCTAATTGTATTTCTCTTTAGGGTAGTTATCGTTAATCAAGTGCAAACTACTATGAAGGTAATCTTCTCTTCGCTATTTTGGTGGTATTGTTATTTATGAACTGCATTACACCTTCAGGGTAGGTTTTAACATTGTAGAGTCTTGAGCTTCTGTATTCCATCAAAAAAATTATCGAGTTGCAAAGGACCAACACTGTTGAAGAGAATTTGAAGTGGGCTTTTGCTATGAACATTTGAAAAATAAAACTAAAATTGATGTTTCTCATAAGCTATAGGTTGCGCATAATGTCAATGATTAATATTTTAAGAAATCATTAGATAAAGGATATCAGCTATTCCTCTGAATATAGGCTGAAGGATATTGTTAAGCCCTAAAATACAAAGAAGGTTGCTAAACATAACAAATGTTGAATATTGAGTACAACATATGAATAGGGGAGGCTTATACTCCTTGTAAATGTTAAATGGAGCAATTTGTAATAAGTCTCCTCAAGTTGATCTCTCTACCCAAATAACATCTTTACAAAGTTGATACTCTATAACTCTAAGGCTAACTAATTCAGAGCTAACCAAATTAGAGGCAACAATCAAAACCTTCTTTGACAACAAAATATCCTAACAACTCTATATTTCAAGAAAGATAGTTTGCCTCGTTACACTGGGCTTTAAAAATTGACCTAGAATGAAGTTCAACTCGCAGTAAGATCATGTTGATTACATGCAAGTAAAAACCAATTGAATATGTATTTTGCATGCTGCGGTGGGTTTGTTATTTTTAAGTTTTATTTTTTAGATTTTGCATGCAATAGCCTTTAAATACTTGGTCACTGTAACACTATAATTTCATTCTTCAACACGCATCTAAAGCAAAAGATAATTTTTGCAGCCAACGACCCAATCTCCCAAGGTAACGTAAATTCATTTACTTCTATGTTGTTGTTATTGTTTCTCATTTATTTTACTTAAAGAGAGTTTCCTTATGAATTTGTGGTTAGAATTTGTTATGGTTGGTCCAAAAAATAAACTTTTGATTTAGATAGAAGCGCAGATAGTTCTACCTTATATATTTTTTTAGATGCTAATTAGATTGATGTATTATTGTCAAAACCCATGCCTCGTAGCATCAAGCCATTGCAGTGGGAAGCTTTGGTATATATTCTGAGCAAGCCCTAGCGGCAACTATTGGACCTTTAATTGAGGTCCCAATTTTACTTTTACTGGTATATGTCATACTAAAAATAACCCAACAAAAATACTAAACAGATAAACCTCATTCCTCTTATGCGTTTTTACAAGGAGAAGCATACCACATTGATCAACACACCAATATATCTTCCTTGCAAAACATGAAAGTTTTCAGGAAGTAGGAAGCATTGGCTTCATTTTTTATTCCTCTAAGGAAGGATCCAATAGTGTAATCCAAAACACTGGACTAAATCAATCATAGTTGATTCCAGAGGAATTTCACTTTGCCAAGATTTTGTTTGTTATACCTAGTATTCTCAGGTCTAGAATTAGAGAGATTTCCATTTCTTACGCCAACAAATTTGCCTTTCTAAACACTACTTTGTACTTATTACTGTTAGGCTACTCAAATTCATTCTACTAATTCATCTCAAATTTAGTGTACATCCATGGATTGATAATTTTTAATATTGGACATCAATTTACTTCTGCAACCCAACACTTCAAACCTATTCTCTACCTTCCTTTTCTTTGATCATGCAAAGGAAAGCTTTCAAATGTTGAAGGGATTGAATGTTTCGATCACCCAATCCCTTGTTGAAAGTAACAAGCGGGTTATACCAAGAGATCCTGATGATGATTAGTTAGAACGCAAAGTTTTGTTGTGCAAACAACAAAAAATCATGCTTATTTTGAATTTATGGGTTAACGCATGCCTCGTAAATGGTGCTACAGGAACAATCACCAACATTGTCTATGACGCATCAATGCCACCACCAACATTACCTTTATTTGTTATTGTCAAATTTGATAGATACAACAGCCCATGTTGGGATCCCTCCAACCCGTTACATATTCGATACCCCCTATTTTGAGAGGGAATCAAAGACAATTGCCGATTAAAATGGCCTAGGGATTAACTATCCACAAGTCCTAGGGACTTACTTTGCATAGAGCAATTGTCGACATTGGAACCAATGAAAGGCAAGGTCTGACATTCACAGCTTTCTCCAAAGTTCCCTCACTTGCAAATCTGTGCATTTCACCTCCTTTTTCATTCAAAAGGTACTCAAAAATGGCGCACGTAATAACACTTGGAGCAAGAAAAAAGGAGGATGCAAGACTACTATAGTTTTACTTTTACTGGTATATGTCATACTAAAAATAACCTGACAAAAATACTAAACAGATAAACCTCATTCCTCTTATGCGATTTTTACAAGGAGAAGCATACCACCTTGATTAGCACACCAATATATCTTCCCTGCAAAACATGAAAGTTTTTAGGAAGCAGGAAGCATTAGCTTCATTTTTTATTCCTCTGAGGAAGGATCCAATAGTGTAATCTAAAACACTGGACTAAATCAATCATAGTTGATTCCAGAGGAATTTCACTCCAATATTTTGTTTGTTATACATAGTATTCTCAGGTCTATAATTAGAGAGATTTCCATTTCTTATGCCAACAAATTTTCCTTTCTAGACACTACTTTATACTTAAATTCTTTGTTAGGCTACTCAAATTCAGTCCATTAATTCATCTCAAATTTAGTGTACATCCTTGGATTGATAGTTTTTAATCTTTGGACATCAATTTACTTTTGTAGCCGAGAACTTCAAACCTATTATGTACTTTCCTTTTCTCGATCATGTAGAGGAAAGATTTCAAATGTTGAAGGCATTGAACATTCCGATCGCCCAATCCATTGTTGAAAGTAATAGGCGGGCTGAACCAAGAGATCCTAATGATGATCAGTTGGAACACAAAGTTTTGTTGTGCAAACAACAAAAAATCATGCTTATTGTGAATTTATGGGTTGACGCATGCCTCGTAAATGGTGCTACAGGAACAATCATTGACATTGTCTACGACGCATCAATGCCACCACCCGATATTACCTTTATTTGTTATTGTCAAATTTGATAGATACAATGGCCCATGTTGGGATCCCTCCAACCCGTTACATATTCGATACCCCCTATTTCGAGAGGGAATCGAAGATAATTTCCGATTAAAATGGCACGGGATTAACTATCCACAAGTCCCATGGACTTACTTTGCATAGAGAAACTGTCAACATTAGAACCAATGAAAGGCAAGGTCTGACATTCACAACTTTCTCCAGAGTTCCCTCACGGAAATTTGTGCATTTCACCTCCTTTTTCATTCAAAAGGTACTAAAAATGGTGCATGTAGTAACACTTGGAGCAAGAAAAATGAGGAAGCAAAACTACTATCACTTAACCCGTCGTAAATACTACACTCTACTTTGATAGCACCTCCACTACTACTTTACTCAACACTTCTTCTATCCAAAGCAACATTGCCGTTCAAGGGGTATCAAATGTATTCATGTTTACCAGAAATAAAATTGCCCACAAAAGGCTACCATTCATGATATAATTCTTCAAATGTATGGAGGTCTTCATGTATACATGTTTAGTTCAGATATCGTGATATAAGATTTGCATAACTGCATATGTACAAATCTGTAGCAAATTTAAATGTAAACATACAACATTTCAATGGAATATTTCATCTATCTTCCTACACTACCACTATCAATCACACGCCTTATTGAGTGCATGGAAGACTTCATGTATTTTATGTTTATCGGCATAATGTTGGAAACTTATTGGGGTAATCGGCGATGTGAATAAAACCTACGTCGAGTAAGCTTTTGAATTTATTCTTCGATAAGGAGGGCTACTTTAGGGTACATTTTACAGATTTTTTGTTGGACTGGTTTAGTACTCGAATTAAGGAAAATATTATGCATTGCGACAAATGTGTCAATACCGGGCATATCACTATAATCCCATGCAAAAATGTCGGAGAAATCATGGAGGACATGTTGGATGTCTTTTCGTTCAACGGGGGTGAGAGAAGCGGCGAGCAAAACTATGCGTGGATTTTCAATTTGTGCTAAGTTATATTGAATTATTTCTTCATTTAGAAGGGCGGGTGATCCTCGATGTATGGATTAGTAGGAATAGTATCGAGCGGGTCGACAGTGTCAGTGGAGACTTCAAATTCCCAAGGTAAATTGTGTTAGTGAGGGGTAAAGGATGAAGCCGCTTATGGTGAAAATAGGGAAGATGATAATAAGCACCCATGTAATCCAACATGTCACTATTAGTGGAAAAATTATCCAGGTTATCCTAAATAAGGGAGGTGTCATTACTAATGAGATTCGGATGCAAGAGGGGAAGTGAAGAAACATGGAAGGAAGTATAGGCATCCACGGGTGACAGAGAAGGAGGTTGATACCCTGAACTAAACTTATGTACCCATGGGGGAGGTCCCAAAGCTCTGTAATTGTATGTTTTGGTTGATCTATCTTAGTATTAGAGAAGCCAAAGTAGAAGAGATAGTGATATCCTAAACCATACTTGGAAAATTTGGGAGTATTAGCAGAGGAAATAGGGGTATCAGTAATTTGTTTGATGGAATTGCAATACTTGAAAGGTGATGTATCAGCCGACACATCATAGACAGTGACCTAATATCAAAACTTTAGTCGTACATGTAGTGTAGAGGGTACCACATACATAACATGAATCCAAGGTATGCCAAGGAGGATATTATAATTGAGGTCATTAGGCATGACATGACACAAAATATCAATCATACATGGGCCAATAGTGATTAATAAAGTAACAATACCTAAAATACAATTGGGGATGTTGTCAAAGCCATGAATGGAAATAGATGAAGGGGCTAACGACGTTTCTGACATGTTGATATGTTGCAGAAAAGTGACATTACAAATGTTTAAGCCAGATCCATTATCTACTAAAGCGCGCTTGACTCCTACCTTGTTAATACAAACCTAAATATACAACGGAGGGTCATGTTGCAATATCTCTTGAGGAGGTAGATTGTCGAGTTGTGAAAGTTATTTGATCCTTATTAAGTGATGGAGCAATAATGAACTTATGATATACATATTTGGGTGAAGTATGATGGGAGATATAGGTGTTCGATAAGTATCTCCTAATTTTATTGATATAATCAGAGTGATTTTGCAGGTAAGCGAAAATAGAGGTATTCATGATGAGCCAAGTGGATGAGAAAGAGGGGAAAAAGTGATGGATGGTCGACCTAAAGGCGTGGAAGATCGGGTTCACCAAAATTGACTATTTTAGGCCAGTTTAAGATAGTTAATCTAATTTAGGAGGACATATAAGCACAAAAATAAACACCCTAAGATAACATGCAAATGAAATAACTAAATGAAACTAATGAAATAATAAACCACTATCGACCATTGCATCATTCATAGACATTTGATTGTAAAAGTTTGGGACAATCAAGATGAAGAGATTTTATGTTACTTTGTTGACTTTAAAATAATTCTATAAAAAAGGTACATCGAGATCGAATTGTCTTGACAAGATGACCAAGAAGGTGAAATCATTTTGCTTGATGCCTATCATGAGCATCTCCATCCAAGGAAGAGACCATCAACACAAAAGACGATTCATAGGATAGTAGAGACTGGTTTGTAAAGAATATAGATTTCATTTTGTTCTTTCAGTTGCAAATCATTTTTGTAAATTTGCAATTTTTCAAGATTTGAATTCATTTTGTAAATTCATTTATGAGGTGTAAATCCATTTTGCAAATCTGTAGTTTTTAGTTAGTCAAATATCCTTGGAAAAAATGACGTGTTCAAATATGAGTCTTAGGATGATTTGTATTGTGATACTAGTAAACACATTTCAATTTTGAATATTCCATTATTAGCAATCGAGACTTTTCCCCTTGCATTTAGTGGGAAATAGGAAGATTTATCTACATATCTGAGGATCATATGTTACATTAGGGATATTTTTGGTTGCATGTAAATTTTGGGTGTAACAAGTGTTGAAAGCTTTGTATTCTAAACCTTCTATCAAGCAAGAGAATAAAGAGATAAAGTTATTTAGACTTTGTGTTGTGTGTCTTTCCTTCTTATGTTATTATCATTCACTCTTGTGTGTGTATAACAATATATTCTTTTGATTCAATGTTTTTATTTGGTGACTAATAATTAATATTATTGTTAACTTTTACTCGTGTAATTAGAATAAATATCTACATTTGCCTATTAGAAAGCATGGGTGTTTCTTCTCCTCTACTTTTTCTCTCCATTCGATATCCTCTCATTCTTCTCATCTTTCCTACATTTCATTTCTTTTGAGAACACCAACCTTGAGATGAAATTTGAAAACCCTAGATAAATTAGTGTACATACTTTTCTTTCTTGAATTTTAGCTTAGCAATAAAGGGTGTTGTTATGTCAAAAAAGTAGCACCCTAGGATTTTTCGATATAGATCCCTACTTTTTGGCTAACATGGGATGATCTCACAAGTGTGGGACTTGCATAAATGAGATCAACCTCCAGAGAAGGTTAGTTCCTCTACCTAATCCTAATGTTAAGCTACTCCTAATGAAGAAAATGTAGTTATTTACTCCTATTCTAACAATCCAAGGGACCAGGAGATAAAGAAGTGCATAAAATGGGAAATCCTAAGCTAAAAGGTGGTGATAGCACTAGAAAAGGGTGAGAGACACTCTAGTGAGGGAGAAAGTGAAGGAAATGGAGAAGGGAGAGGCCAGACATAAGTGACACCGACCCAAAGCTTCATTTACCATTTGTTCTCACATGAAACACAACAAAATGAACTTGTAAAGGAGAAATACACACACAACACAATGCATCATGTAAAAAAGAGGCAATGTTATAAATAACATGAGTTAGGGTTGAGAAAACACCACAAAACAAGTTTTATTGCAATAGAAATATGCACAGACCATTACAGTTGCAGAGGAAGGCACAAGGACACATTGCAAGCCCAAAATGGAGGTTTAACAACTCACAACTACTCAAGAACCATTTTGACATAGTTCCTTTACAATTTTTGAATGTCCATCCTTTCAAAATGAAATATTTTACAATATATAATAGAAGGAAGAAAGAGAAGAGAGAAAAGAGAGGGAAAGAGATCGGATTTGATCTTGTCATTAATGAAGATCTTTGTCTTTCCTGCATCACAACTTTTCAGACTTCAACCACTGTCTTCATGCATTGAATTCACCTAAAAAGCACATGGGCACCTTGCAAGGCCATTAGTATGTCTATTTTGTCCCGTAGAAGGAAATGAAGCCCTACTTCATCAATGTTAGTGATTGAGTCGTCTCGATTTGATCATTTACTTGCTCGGGATTGCCATTTTCTCTCTTTGAAGCCATGTTTACCATTTTGACCCACCAAATGCCACTAAAATCAAATGTTGTTGATGCCAAATTAAAGGGCTCGAGGAGAGATTTCTAACGATATAAATTTTATTTGATTTGGAGCTTTGGATCAAAATATATGGCCATTTGAAATTTTGCATGTCGGGAAGCACAAAAACTTGACATGTGGCAACTTTTGATTTTCTTAGGGATCGGGCTCTACCAACGTGTGCAATGATTCTCCTTTTTCCATGTGTTAGTCCTTCATTGGGTCGTGGGGTCATTTTTGCTCACATGTTTTCTCCGCCGACCTTTTAACTTCCCTTTCCCACTTGGACCCGCCACCTTCTATGAAATTCATTTATTTTGGGGTTCGAGATCCATCTGAGTCCATCACCCGGGAGTTTGAAAAAATGTTGCCACATGCCCCCTTATGACCATTGATATCCCACCACCGATGCCTTTTGATGAATCCATCCGTCTGTTCTTTTCATCTGTGTCCACTTAGGCTCTGCCTCGCCCTTCCATCCAAACCCGAAATGTTGTAGAATACGATGTGATTTCGAGGGTTTGAAATTTGTTGGGTGCATCTTCCTTGAAGTTTTTTAGAATAGCGTTGCATGTCCATCTTTAGTCATTAAATCCTCGCCATGTGGCCACCTCCAAAGGTTGACGTGTGTTTGTTGACCTACCTTGACCATAGCCCGAACCTGAAAGATTATGCATTGTGGTTAATTTTGGGGACTTGAGGTCCTCGGAGCCTAATCACTTTGAAGAACGCTAGAATGTCACCACGTGTCTTTTTCTTAACTATTGATCCACTACCATTTGTCATGCTCGCCCCATTATGGATCCAAAAATTTATCAACCCTAGTTGATTCCACGACATTCACATCAATCGGGCATATCGCGCTTGAAATGTGACATAACAACATGTGTCCCTTTTATCCCTTCGATCGTGCCGCATGTTGCCCCGACTTTGGCCACATATCCTATTGACTATCACTAACTTGCATGTACCACCATAGACATGAAAATCTATTCATTCCAACTAATTCCGCAGACTTGAAGTTTGTTAGGACTAAAACCTTTGAGGTGAGCTAGAATGGCATCACATGGCCCTCTTGATTGTTGTGTTAAATTTGACGGGCATATGAACATTAGGTGATTTGTTTAAAAATAACCCACTAATGAACATGTGATTTTTTTCAAAGCCAACGGTCGATGCTTTTGGAAAAGGGAGTTTAACGACCGTTTAACCATCCTAGACCTGTTAAAAATGGTTAAGTCCATTTTTAATGAGTTATCCAAATCGATCTAAGGGGTAAATTTGCACTAACAATTTGGTGACATCTAGGGGTAATTTTCTTGCTAAATTTGACCAGTAGCCTTTATGAATTTGATTGGGCATGGAGTCAAGCCCAAAACTTAAAAAATTGATCTAAACTTTTAATTCTCTCACCCCTTATCTGTTGTAAAGAATGAAATGAACTTAACATGATCTATGGAGCTCTAAATGATATGTGGAATTGATACATCTATTTGATTTCACCATTAAACTGTTGAAACTAAACTGGAGTTGTCTTGGTCTGCTCTTGAAGCTAATTGTTTGGTCATTTTGATTTTCTTTGCAATTGTCCCAAAACACTGCGTTTTGACCAAGGAGGAGGCACAAGAAATATGAACTGAAAATTATCTCTTGGGGCTGAAAAATACACTTTGAAAGCTGCCCAAAATCTGATTTGGCCATGAACACTGCATAAATTGAATTGAAATGTGTAAACAACAACAAAACACCACAAAAACTATGTACAAAGATATAAAATCATACATGTTCCAAGTGGAAACATGCAGAGTGTGCATAATGCACTTCTTTTTGAGAAAAAAACCTACCTACTCTACTCTAATCAAAGGAAGAGAATATAAACAAAGCATGATAAAGGTTATGAGAAATAACATCCTTTCCTCACAAAATGTGGCCATGTGATCTGTTTGGAAACAAAATCACATGGTGGGAATGAAAGCATGCCTTGCATTCCCAAATTCTTCAAAGTATCAGCTGAAGAAAGAGAAAATACCTCTTTTAGTTGTTTTGCATTTAGATTTGAGAGAAATTATAGCTTGCCTTTGGTACTTTGTAGCTCTTCCTCGTGCTTTGAAATGAGCATGACTAGTTACAACTCTGATTTTGGCTCTAAGTTAGCCAAATACTTGATTGGACAAGGGGATTTTGGAACCAATGGGTTGATCCTTGTGATTTTCCCATCTCTTTGAATCTTAATCCCATAAATGGGATTATCTTGTAGACTTTCCATTTCATGAATGAGGTTGTTTGCAAGCTGATATGAACTTTTTTGCTTCTACAAGTAAGTATGCCTCCTCCATGATGACTAATTTGGAAATGGTGTCATCATCCTCTTCTTCCTCCTCCATGGATGACTCTTGGGAGTTTTTGTAGCAAAGGGCTCTCTTTGTTGGAAGACAAATGGTGGAATTGCAAAAGTAACGAGTTCAATGGGTTCCTCTTCACCCATGTAATCTTCCAAGTCTAATAATTAATCAACCTCTTCATTGTCTAGCTCTACATAAAACTCCTCTTAGGTCTCATCCTCTTTGTGTTCCTCTTCATTTGGAGCTGATTTCTCTTCTTATGATTTTACAAGTTGAGATTAATCGACAACCTCTATGAATATGGTGCCAACATGCAAGCTACACTCGAGTAGAGATATTGTTAGACATCTACTTCTTGTGTTTGCTCTACTTACAAAATTATCTTTTACCTTGCGTTAAGTCAACTTCAACCTTTGTTGAAGGCTTAACCAATTGTGACATCTGATTGGACTCAAATTTTGCATCCCATTCCTTCATATTTTTGTAAGTTCTTCTTTGCTAGGTTCTTCAACTTGTATCCCTCCTTCTTTGATTTTTGATTTGTCTCTTCCCAAAATGGGTTTGGGAATGCAAGAGGAGGGGTGGGATGGGTTACAACATGGTTTTGCAATTATTGAGGTAGAAGGGGAGGTTTAATTTCTTCTTGTGGAGGGGAAGGAGTTTTGGAAGAAAAGAGAGTGGAAAAATGGAGGTGGGATGGAAGGGAAGAAGATGGAGAAGGGGAATTCTCAATGGGGCTGCAGGTAGAAAGCTAGGGATATGAAACTCAGGATGAGATGGTGTAGGTTGGGGAGGAGGAATGGGAGGGCTATAAGATGGTAGTGTAGGATTTCCCCATTGACAGGGTTGCCTAACACTAGATTCATGAGCCTCCATTAACTTATCCCACTTTGCAATTTGGGGCATCATCTCAATCATAAAGTCAAACTTCTGTTTAGGATGAACCTATTTGGCATAGGACCAACCCATGGACAAGGGACCCTGAAACCAATTTTGAATGCCTTCATTGCACATTTGGCCCTGGTCTGCACCATGTTTAACTCCATTTTTTGAATCTTCCTTTGGAAATCAACATCTGCCATAGAGTTGCCACCATCACCGCATAACCTTGTTCTTGAAAAACATTTTGGTTAGAATAATAACCATATGGGTTAGTAAAGGGTGGTTTATATGTAGGTTCTTCATGATAGGGATCATAAAATTGATTTGGAGGAAGATTTTAACAATGTGAGATGGAGGGAACTGGTTTTGCTGCTACAAATAAGAATTCTAAGATGGAAATGAAGCCATGATTCCACAAAATCATGAATGAAAGGAAAATAAAATAATGGAAGGGAAAGGGAAATGAATGGAAATGGATGGAAGGAAAGGGAAAGGTACACTGAATGAGAAAATGGGTTGCTTGGATCAGTGGAGTTGCCATATATGCTTGAAAATGCCTCCAAAGGCTAAGATCTCACCAAGAGCACATCAAACTTGGTGAAATGAAGTTTTAAAGCTTTTCAAACCTGTCCCATTGGGCATGCCAAAATTGTTATGTCAAAAAAGTAGCACCCTAGGATTTGTTTGATATAGATCCCTAATTTTTGGCTAACATGGGATGATCTCACAAGTGTGGGACTTGCATAAATGAGATCAACCTCCAGAGAAGGTTAGTTCCTCTACCTATTCCTAATTCTAAGCTACTCCTAATGAAGAAATTGTAGTTATCTACTCTTATTCTAACAATCCAAGGACCTGGAGAGAGAGAGAAGAGCATAAAATGGGAAATCCTAAGTTAAAAGGCGGTGATAGCACCGGAAAAGGGTGAGAGACACTCTAGTGAGGGAGAAAGTGAAGGAAATGGAGAAGGGAGAGGCCAGACATAAGTGACATAGTCCCAAAGCTTCATTTACCATTGGTTCTCACATGAAACACAACAAAATTAACTTGCAAAGGAGAAATACATGCACAACATAATACATCATGTAAACGAGAGGCAAGGTTACAAATGATACGAGTTAGGGTTGAGAAAACACCAAAAATAAGTTTTATTGTAATAGAAATATGCAAATACCATTACAATTGTAGAGGAAGGCACAAGGACACATTGCTAAGCCCAAAATGGAGGTTTTCCAACTCATAACTACTCAGGAACCATTTTGACATAGTTATTTTATAGTTTTTGAATGTCATTTCCTTTCTACATGAAATATTTTACAATATATAACAGAAGGAAGAAAGAGAAGAGAGAAAAGAGAGGGAAAGAGATCATATTTGATCTTATCATTAATGAAGATCCCTATTTTTTCCCTGCAACACAACTTTTTAGACCTTCAACCACCATCTTCATGCATTGAATTCACTTGAAAAGCACATGGGCACTTTGCAAGGCCATTACTATGTTTATTTCATCCTGTAGAAGGAAATGAAGCCATACTTCATCAATTTTAGTGGTTCGGACATATGATTTGATCATTTATGTGCTCAAGATCACTCTTTTCTCCCTTTGAAGTTCTGTTTGTAATTTTGACCCACCAAATGCCACTAAAATCAGATTTTTCTAATGCCAAATTGAAGGGCTCGAGGAGAGATTTCCAACAATATAAATTTTATCTTATTTAGAGCTCTGGATCATAAGATATGGCTATTTGAAATTTTGCATGTTGGGAAGCACAAAAAATCGACACATGGTAGCTTTTGATTTGCTTGGCAATCAAGCTCTACAAACGTGTGCACCGCTTTGCCTTTTACCATGTTTTAGTCCTTCATTGGGTCGCGAGGTTAGGATTTTCTTACGTGTTTTCTCCGCCAACCTTTTGACTTCCCTTTCAAACTTGGACCCGACACCTTTTGTGAAATTCCTTTATTGCGGGGCTTGAGATCTATTGGAGTCCATCATCCAAGAGTTTGACAGAATGCCACCACATGCCCGTTAGGACCATTAATCTCCGCCACTTGGTGCTTTTCGATCGGGCCATCTCATGTACTAAGTGGGTAGAAGCCATGCCTCTTACCACCGTGCCTGGATATGTAATCACAAAGTTCATTCTAAACCAAATCATTTGTAGGTACGGGGTCCCACAAGTCATTATCTCAGATAATGGCACATATTTCAAGAACGAGGAAGTACGTGAGTTGTGTGAAAATTTTAAGATAAATCACCATATGACTTCTCTCTATTATCCTCAGGCCAATGGACAGGTTGAGGCTACGAACAAGACATTAAAATCCATTCTCCTTAAGACCGTCAAGGAGAACAAATGAGATTGGCATTTAAAGATTTTTATGACCTTATGGGCCTATCGGACATTAGTAAGAACACCGACGGGGGCAACCCTCTTTTCTTTGGTATTTGGTGCAGAAGTAGTTTTACCACTCGAAGTCAAAATACCTAGTCTTTGTATCTCATTGCAAGGAATTCTGGGAGAAGAAGGCTATCGAGAGGCACAAATCTCTCAATTAGAAAGTCTTGATGAAGCTAGAATCAATGCTTAAAAATGACATAGCAATACAACAAGAAAATATATGAGCATGAAAGATATGAGGGAGATTTGGTTTTACAACTTGACAACCGAATAGACAAAAATACAGGCGAAGGAAGGAAACTCAGACCCAAGTGGTTTGGTCTATATCGAGTAATAGAAGACTATAAAAATGGGGCATTTCACTGTGTACACTAGAGGGTGAGGAGTTTAGTGAATCTGTAAACTCTCTTCACCTGAAGAGGTACTACACATGATCCATTAGCATTTTCATATGTACATTACTGCATCTGCATTGCATTTTCATCTACTAGTTCATTATGTAAAATTTGTGATCAAGGGACTTATTCTTATAGCAATTCCTATAAACTTCTGAAAACGTTGGCAAAACATTCAAATCATGCCTCTACAAATCTTCACGGTATCATCAATTGTTTCGAATCATTTCATCGATCCAAATAGGATAAGACAAAGTTTTGACAGTAACCATACCAAGGCCTACATACTTGGTTCTACTTATAGTCTCTTTCTAGATTAGGTGTCTTTGCCTATAGTATGTTCTAGAAGCTTCATGGTGTCGCATCTATCCCGTATAGATCTCTTTGGAAATAAGAACATTCTAAACATTTTTCCTAGATAAATAAGTCAAATGCAAATCCACAAAAAAAAATTATTTTACACATTTCTCTGCCCTACCAACCTTCGGTGTTGAGCCTACGTCTCTTACTGGTGATGTAGGGTTGGGAAAGGAGAGAAATGCCCTTACTTGCCTATGCCTTATCCATGGTGATAAGCCCATAATTCCTACTGGTAGCATGGGGCAAGGTGTAGGGGGTCTCTT
The DNA here is from genome assembly GCA_018340775.1 of Taxus wallichiana var. yunnanensis. Taxonomy (NCBI): domain Eukaryota; kingdom Viridiplantae; phylum Streptophyta; class Pinopsida; order Cupressales; family Taxaceae; genus Taxus; species Taxus wallichiana. Next base: position 470,131,196 of record CM031237.1, read on the forward strand.
TGACAAAATTGAAAGTTAGAAATAGTTCATTCAAATATTGTGAAATCATAAATCAAAATAAAGTGAGTTAGATGTCCAAAATTCCAAAAGAGCTTAAAACCTCAAAACCATATTTTGTCAACCAAGTGGCCATCTACGGATCTAAGTCTAGATAAACTAGAAAGCAATTCACATTCTAAACTATGAAGCAAAATTGAGTAGAGTGAGGTTGTAGTGTCTCAATTTGGTTTTGTCAAATCCTTTTCTTTCTCTCATCATTACCATTCACCAAATTTCCATAACTTGTGCCCTTTCTAGCTCTCGGTGTTGAGCCCTCACATCTTACTAGTTGCGTGGAGTTAGGAATGGGGAAAGTTCATTCACTTATCATATCACTCTTTTGCCACGTTTTGCCAAAACAATACAAAGTATCAAAAATTGCTTAGAGAAACTAAAGTTTAACATTACAATGTGTTTGCATTATCATATATCAACATTATAAAATACAAAAAGAAATCATTCTGTTAGCATTCATATCCACTACATACATTTTGAAAAGCATATAAAAATAGAAGTTCTAAACATCTAGAGTACACATGCAAAGTGAGCCAAGAGGAAGTCAACTCAGATACAAAGAATTACCGAACCAAAAAGAAGAGTTTGTATATATCATAATAAATCGAGTTTTGTGTATAATGCCATCACACGCTAGGCATGGTCAAAACACTTGCAATGAGCCCGAAATATACAAAAATCATATAAGCCGACAAAAAGACAACAAAGCAATAAAAATACCCAATAACTTGTCAGTCCCTATGGGATCCCTCGGATGGTGCATGGCCACGTTCGGGACTCCTACTGTGGCTATGGAGATGAGAATGAATTAAATGGTATGAGTGCTTGTGGTGGTAGCCACTTGTGATGGTCTCGTTGCGAGAGTGACTCCACCTCATCAATCTCTCATCCACCTCATACCTAGCCACTTAAGTACGAAGAGAAGTCATCACCTCTGCTACTCTCTAGATAGGTGCAAACACATCAATATATTTGTCACTACTAGCGGTGACCTGAATCCTTAGTCAACTTGACTTAGGTATTTCCTGAGGGGATCAGTAGGGTGTCTATGCACATGCATCGAATAAGCTCTCGCCACTCCTGTGCAGTCATTGCAAGTAAGAAAAGTAGAAGAAATGGCGAGTTAGAAAATTACAAAAAAAAGAAGTACCAACTAACATTTCTAACTAACAAAGTCAAGAGAAGAGTATCAACATACTCGGATCTCCAGGCATCCAGGTAGGGTCAGTGGCTATTACTTTTGATGGCTATGGGTCCTCCCTAAAGCCAGAGGTGAGACACTGTCCTATCATGGACTCATCATCTCCCTCTCCATCTTGAGGAAGTGGTCCCTCTAAGACCAAGGTCTTTGTCTTTGCACTCACCTCCTCACGTGCTGCTTTCAACATATCCTAAGTGTCATGCCACTCAAGGTCGCTCTCCTCCTCCTCTATATGAGTTGCCTCACCAACCTCACCACCTAGCCCCTCATCCCCCTGTCTCCTATCCAATTGACCCCTCCTCAATCTCATCTCTTGTTTTCTCCTCAGGGTTGGAGTCTACACCAATGGGCTCATCCTCCTCTCCACTATGAGTAGGAGTGGCCACAATCTGAAGTAAAGGTACTCAAGGGGCACCAACTACCCATTGGGCATAGACCGTAATCCTAGTTATAATAAGCACACCTAGAGTAACCACAGTCTAGTTAGGATCCCCTCTAGGGCCCTTCCGATCCTCCTGAATAGTCCAATATCTTTGGTGCCCTTTGGAGGAAGCATATCTACATAAGGGAGGCCAAACTGATGAGGAACCCAATTGAATGGATGAATCTCAACTCTCCATGACTTGTTGACTAACTGCCCTATGGTAGAGAAAGCTACCATTGTGGTCACCTCCTACCCCCACAACCTTGCCATATCCTGGTAGGGTGTGGCAACCATGTCTATTGTAGTCAAAGAAGCCATTGACTGATGTGGCATCGAAGAACTGACATCATTATCCACCTCATTTCCCGGACATCCCCTAGGTCTTGCACTAGTATTCCCTCCCATAAGGGGTAATACACTCATATACCTAGCTCATAACTAGTGTGGGATGGCTCAATGACTGTCCTGTAACCTAACGACCCTATATAGGTCATGATAGGTAGTCCCCAGGATGTCTACTCCCGGGCATTTATGCAATCATTCCCCTCAATCATCTGTGCAATAATAGGAGCGAGCAATAAAGAAGAGTGTCACCTCCCTTGTCCCTAATCAATCACGAGGACAAGATACCCATGATGGGGATATGAGCAGTGGCAATAGATCGACCTTTATCCCCTTCTTCGAGCCAAATGAAACAACAACATCCCCATGTATGTGGCCCATTGAGTCATCGTAGACTTGGATCCTGCTATCTCCAAGGTTAGTCTCCTCTCGAGTATCGGAAGCCCAAGAATGCGGTATACGTCCTCCAGGGTGATAGTCCACTCACCCCTTGGCACTGCAATGGAAAGTGTTCTAGTATGCATCCCAATAAGAAAACAAGTCACACAAGTATGTGACTAGCAGGAGTGACATGGGGCACCTATGTAATCCTCCAAATCCCTACCCTCTGGAGAATATTTGTCTCATCCTAAGTCAGCTGGTCTAAAATCTCTGGGAGCCAATCACACTCCCTCTCACGACTCCATCGGATGTATTCCTCCTTCTTCTGCATCCACCAAAACATAGAAAAGAGAAAGTTAGTAACGTATATCAAAGGATAAGCTCACCAAAAACATGAAAAAACATCAAAAATCCAAAAAAATCAAGTTAGCATGCATTTTGGTCATTTTGTTCAGAACCGTCACCTAGTGTAGGGTGGCGGTCCTAAACTAATTTTCAAAACGCATTTTAAACCTAGAAAACACAAAAAAACACAAAAAAAGACCATTTTGGACAAAATAAAATACTACCCTATGGGTGCCCCCTAGAGACTCATTTAAGACAAGAAATTTTGAAAATGATCCCCCCTAGGTAAACTTTTCAACATTTTTACATTTTAGGTTTAAAAACGCAAAAGTGAAAAAAACCAACCTTAGACCAAGCGCAGTTGATCTCCCGCTCATGGAGGCATGATCACGATCTCATAATCATTTCAGGTTGTACTCTCATCGAAAATGGTCATCGTGGGTCCAGAGCTCCAAAATCACCAAATCGAATAAGTGCAAATGAATTGGAAAATGAGTTTGTTTTGATATATATATGTTGTTTTGACCTCATTTTGAGTGTATGTGTTCACAGGGCTGGAGCATTGGTGCATGTATATCTCTATATCCCGCACAAATGGTAAGTCCTCTTGTCGTTTTGATCTAGTGTTTATTTTTGATGTTTTATCTATCTGCACTTGAATCTTCTCTTCCTCTTGCAGGTAGCAGGAGCTTGGATGACGACATTTCGACACATGGGCATGTCAGGCATAACTTGTAACTCTCCATTTCGGGAATGCCATACTCAAACTCTATGTTTTATGCCTCTTCATGGATAAGACGCTTCTCTCGAGGGGGCAATATGTACGCACCCAAAATTGCATGTGCTACATTGTTAGAAAATGGTTACAAAAGTCCCCAATGATGATTCATGTCCTTTCAGAAGATGTTTGAGCTCCTAAACCCATATGCAGTGTATATTTGTAGCCTAGACATTCTTACTTAGCTTTTCCATGATTTTTTTCTAACTTTCGCTTCGTTTTGTGCATGTTTTGGCCTTTAATGCCAAGACCATTTGCCGTGCCTAGGTGGCGATTCGAAACCACCGCCTGACGCAAGGTGACGGTCTGAGATTTTTTTCTAGAATCTGTCATGCGTGTTTTTAACATGTGATGCTTCACTTAACTTCACTTTTAGGATGTGTTTGTGAACCAAATTGTCTAAAAATAGTTTTGATTACTTGGTTCTCCTTCCCTCTTCTATTTTTAAATAGATTTAGTTAGTTAGAACTGCCTCTTCCTTGTGCATGAAGGCACATCCCAACCCCAATTCCTATATAATCAATGCTTGTATTCAAGAAAATGTCCATGAGAATTTTTGTGTATCTTTCATAGTATTGCTGCCATAATCCTGCTAGGAATTACATAGCCAAGCTCAAATCTCTTATGTTATCTCTCTTCTACTTGCATTGCAACCAGATTGCCTTCAAGCTACCATTGCTCAAGTGTCTTCTTCTGTTGTTGTTCTTGTATTCCCAATCCCTTGGACTCATATGGACACACAAAGAAAGAAAGGAAAATCTGAGGGGACAAATACAGATACAACCAAATTTGCCAAAGCTCTTGCTTATCCAGGTTGGAATTACTTGTTTGTTTGCTTCATTTTTCAAATTGTCAATTTCGAATCATTAGTTTCAATTACATATCAAATAGAGTAGTAAAATTGTTCATTTCAATTGATTAAGCAATTACAAGTAGATCAAATCATTAGAAAGCTTACTCTTTGACATTACTAGGAAGTTGTGGGGAACAATAACTCTTCTAGGGTTATGATTTGTTCTTCACCTCTGAGGTAGGGTTTGAAGGGTTTTTGATTAAATTAGGTTATCTGTTTTAGATTTAGATTTACATATTCACACAAGTAGTTAGCTACATCCAACTAACTACTTGTATTTATTTTGTTTATTAGATTAGAAGTATTGCTTGAAAAACCAGAAAAGATCAAAAACATTTACTCTTGTTAGATTAGTTTGTTTTTATTGCTTTCTATGATATATTGTGAAAACACCAAAAATATAGATTAAATTTCCTTTGATAGTTAGTTTGTTTTACCAAGATCATTTCAATTCATTATGTATGACCATCAATGGCCCATAACAAGAAAAGACGTACGATTGTGATCCTTTGGTCCCACAATCCAAAAGGCGAATTCTTGACCGACATTTAAACAGGTTTACGCTTACAAGTTTTACGCACACCTGCTAGGTTTTATGAGAAAATAGAATAACTAAACACGCTAAACATCACAACTAATCAAGCCTACAATTATTGGACTACTCCTGGCAATAGGGTTTGATTATGTGCATGACCATAATAAGACCACAACCTCCATGAGTTTTTGGTTGTGATCCTCAGGTCCCACGGCCCAACGAGCCTACTAACCAATTAAATATCGACACTAGTTTGTATGCATCAATATTTAGATTATCACCACTTCCACCTAATATCATCATACAACTTTCATTATTGAACATAATAGCCGATCTGGCTAAGAATTTATGGACTATACAAAAAAATTGTCCATAGTCCCTATGGTTTTATTACGCCTCTCGTTCTCACTTCCATGACCTTGTCTCGGGAAATCTATACGAGGCGCATGTAGGTCACTTTTAGCGTGTTGAATCAGTAACATCCTCAATTCAAAACACCAGAACAAGGGAAGATTTTTTTTTTTTTTTTTTTTTGATAACGTTCACTGTTATGAATTATAAAATTCAAACACACGTTCAAGTTTTAATAATTGTTCTCTGCCCAAACAACACAGTTTGGATCACACAATTTCTTTTAAAATGAATGTTCCCTGTTCGCATATTTACAATATGGAACACACATTCAATGCCATTCAATCTTATAACAGATTCTATATGCTGCTGTAAATGACTCGAGGAACTACCGATCTTCCATTTTCATGGCTCGGAGTTTCGACGATCCTTCATTTCATGACTCGGCAACAACCGATCCTTCATGTTCATGACTCGGCAACAACCGATCCTTCATGTTTGTTTATGCATAGTATATTATATATACCTATTCTCATAACCTTCCCCGGTTATCGAAGTGATCCATTTAAGAAGCCTATCTGAATATCTGTTACTGATATTCATCTGACATCCTGCATCTTAAATTAAGTGATAAGGACAACGCAACCAGCAATTGCGATACTTTGGCCAAAGATTTTCACATGCTTTGCATGATCATATTCCTGGATGTGATACACATCTACGGAATACGTCCTTCACTTCACTTCACCTGTTATCTAGAATGGTCTTTCCTGGTTCCTACCAGTCATCATCGTTTAAGATCAGTTTTAGACTCTCAATTTTCCAATTAGAATATGAACGAATATAAGAAGGCACTCCTGATAACTAAAGATACGCAGACATACGGTGTCGTTACCCCACGACTCCGTGTGTCTAATTATCTTTAGTATTCCGGAGTCACTCCGTATATCTGATCATACTCTATCCCCTGCTAAGAATTACACATTCAGCCTATGTATTCTAAATGTTTTAATTCGGGAGGGCATTGCTATATGTCAGCTGCAACATTGTGTCGTCATGAAGACCCCGTCTTCATGAAGACACCTTGTTGTAGCTGGCGTATGCCAATGTCCTGCAGAATCCACCCATCGAGAATACACATCCTGCTCAAGTGACTTAGCCACGAATTAATAATTAAAATCAACTTTCAACATTCATGTTGATCCCTTGATCCTCGTTTCCGTTACAGTTGTACAGAGCTAAGAGGGACTAAATCCGTCCATTAGCTTACTATGCATCTTCTCCTTCGTATCGAAGGGCTGCATTTCCCTACTTGGTTCACTTCTTAATCATTGGATTAAGCGGTCCGTGCCGACGGACGTGATAAGTTTAACCTATTAAACTTAGCCAAGATTTTCTCAACTGCAACTAAATTCAGAATATTAACTTATTAGACGTCATTCAACGAGGTCTAAATTTCGAGAAATGTATTCATTTGTTCTCCTTAACGTTATATAGTTAAGGTCCATTAGTTATGGATATATCTATCTTATATCCTTTATTCTGAATTTATCAAACGGGATCATTAATGGAGTTCGAAAGCGAAGTTCGATTACTCCGAAGTTGAATTGATATTCCTTAGCTCCTAAGCTAATCCTGAATACCTTCTGATTATGGAATCATATTCTTCTTAATCCTTTTTAATGTCAATTAAAAATTCATCTTTACCCAAGTATGAACTAATTGCATTTTTCAACTTAAAAGTTGCATTTAAGTAAGAATAGATATCAGTTTCAATTCAGCATCCATCCAAGGACAATGAAACAATTCCAAATCAAGAAATAACATCATATTTCCAATTTAAACAACAATATCAAACTGATATAATTATTAAAATATCACACTTGTAATTGTATTCAATATTTCAAGTCATAATTTGTACATTTGCCAATCCAACTGATTGGGCATAGTTTATACAAAACATCCATACAACTCATGGACAGAAGAATATATTTTCTTCTTTTCACAATTCCTCGAAGAGGAATAAAAGCAACAATTACAATTCATCATCAAATCAAAAAGCATCAGAAAACAGCCAAGTCTTCATTCTAATCAAATTCCATCTGCAAAATGAATTGCACGGGTCAGTTCAATGAACTGAGCATATTAAGCACTTATCCTTAAAATAAGATGCTTCAACTAACTGTCTCAATAAAAGAACCCTGCTTTTATGAAACGACAGTTAAACATCAATCACGAAATAGGCACAAAAGAAAGATCAGCATAACAACTGAACTATCAAAAATATCATCACAATCAGCCAAGGAACTGCTGTCCCGTTTCCACATAATCATTACAAGTATCAATTCACAATATTTGTAAAGTTAGGAATACAAGTAGCTTACTGCCTATATAGCATACAGTTATTCTTTCCACGCCTTTCATTAATAACAAATGCAAAGGATGAAACTAACTGAAATATAAATTCATTACTTTCCTTTCAGTTCATGAATCATATTAAATTCAAAGCAATCAAGTACAGACAAGAAAGCGAACAACAATGCATATAGTTGCTCCCATCTAAGCACTATAAAATTCATTATTCACGAATTCCAGATTTCCAACTGAATGAAAGAAGAAAAGATCATTTTTCCAAGTCATTCATTCATATCTCTATTTCTTTCCACATGACTGTCCTAACAGTGGAATCCAAACGAAAGACAATTCAAGATAACAGTTCAGAGTGAAACTTACAAAATCCATTCGGAATTCACTTTCCGGCAGCAAGAATAATTTCATTTATAATCAGCTTTAAATGAAAACAGGGAAGAATTCATCATCCATATCCATACTTCATTTGAATCAGACTCATATGAAAATCCAAAGCAAGTTAGTACAACATTATGTTCATCCAAGATTAAACAATACAAGGATGCAAACCATATTTTTATCATACTAAAAGAAACTATATTTCTTTCATTGTATGCTAAATGAGACAAACAATATTTCAATCATGCAATCAATTAATCACATGATTTCCTAATTCTATGAACGTATCCCAGTTCGAATAACATTTATTCATTGTTGTTACCTACAACAAGTCCAATATTCACATGACTATGAATTTCACCAAGTTAGAACAGCAGGCAGAAGAAGGATTCCCTTCCAACAAATGATTCTACCCAATCCATTTTCCAAGATCGTAATAGTATGCAAAACTCCAGAATGCAAAATCAGATGTCATTACCTTTAGCAAAGTAAACCGTACAGGGTGTCATTACACGAATCTAGTACAGTCAAGACATCCCACACAGCAAGACTAACTTTCTATGCATTTATTCTTTGTACAGCAATCCAAGATTAAGACATAATCACCAAAACAATTCGATCATAAAGGACCGATCAGCATTAATAAACACAACTAATCATCATACCTTCCTAGCAAGAAACAGTATGTTTCTCTATGAGTTCAGAAGGAAAAACTATTCCCTTTTTCCAACTCTCACGAACGTTCATATAAAATTTTAATGTCCATTCCTTTAAAATATAAAATACCATTTCATCATAATCCCGAAACAACAAAGGAAGAGAGAAGTCTTATCTCTTTTAAGCAAGAAAGGAAAAGAACAGCCAAAACGTGTTATCTTTTCTTTCCCCAAGGCCATTCGTATACTCATAAAGAAAACAATGTTGTATTCATAATAATCAACACAGCAGAGAGAAAAAGGAACTATTTCCTTTCCAAAAGAAGTTTCAGTATAGAACGACCTTAAACATCTCATACATCCTGTACCACCATATCACGAAAGCCCGTATAACAAAGAACATTCACACAGTAGTGAAAACAACCCACACTGTCTACCAGATCCTTATGTAATACTTAAACAGTGAAGTAATCATTCCTTAGAATTCGAAAGGAAATGCCATGCCTTTAAATCCCGAGACAACAGATAGTAAACAACAAAAGATCTTATTTCCTCAATGAAGTTTTAACACAAAAACGACATCAAGCCGCGCACACAACATTCACTATCTTATCACCAAAGTTCATGTGACAAAGACAATCATACAGCAATAAGATGACCAATACTACCTGCACAGTTCCAGTTCGACTCCATCTAACGTCAAAAACCAGCACAGCATGGAGGTATTCCATTCAAGAAGTGCAAGACAGATAAACACAGCAACAGGGAACAATTTTCCTATTATTCCAAAAATATCAGCAAGGGTCGACGAACCCAACTCACAGCAACACTTCTCAACTGTATTCTACTTCCATTTACATGCAAGACAGTTCCAACACAGCAACATGGAGACGATTCCACAGAAAGGGAACGATCACACAACCTGTTCTAATTTCCACACAACATGTACAGAGAAAGAGATTGTCTATTTCATTCCACAATACTGTCTACAATCACTACAATAATTCACATTTTAACTCGATTCGTGCAAAAACGCATCAAGGCCGAGCAACCAGAAGCCATTTTTCTTATCATTTCCCAAAGAAAAGAAAGCAAGAACCAACAAAATCCAAATCAAATCGATTCAACAGCAATCATACAATCCAAACCCAAGAGCAGGGTTGTTTTAATGAAACACTTAATCAAAGCAAAGATTTTTAAAGAGAAGGGCTTAACATGCCTGTAATCTCTCTTCCAGAACTCGAAGAAAACTTTGTTTGCCGCGTTTTTCCTTCCACAGACAAAGCACAAACTCTCCAACACTTCTTTCTTCTTCAGGCTTAGCAACAGCCTCAAAATCTCCAAGAAAATGTCAAATGCCAAGAGCTGGTTCGACTGAACCAGGCCAAAAACCAAATGCAGAGCAACTTTGCCAAAACCAAATCGAAACAATGAAAAATCAAATTCCCTCATACACTTTCCAAGGCGAGCTGGTCGCGAGGACCGAAAGAATAATTAATGCAATTAAGGCTCTGCCTTTTTCCTTACTTCCCACGCCACCGCCACTTGAGTTGGCGAGCTTTTAAATTTCAAATTTCCATGCAAAACTGAATTTGGCTCTATTTCTAAATAGATGCCTCTAATTCCTACCTGCCCCGCCAAAACTGGCGCTGTCCACGTATGGACTGTTTTATTAAATGCCAATGAATGCCCTTCCTTCATCCTTATCCCTTTCCTCCCAAGGGTCTGCGCACCCCTTAGATTAGGATTAGTTTAGGTTGCATATAGTATTCAACCTAGGTCTTAGTTTAACCTTAGGTTTTAGAACTTAGGTTTATTTTCCCCCTTTTTTTTTTTTTAATTTAAAAATCCACTTAGGGTAGTAGTGTAGGATGCATGTTAGGACTTAGGATTAGCTTAGGTTTAATTCACACTAACCACTAACACTAACAACTTCCATCCAGCCTCCCTACTAACATTCACGTTAATGCAGAGCAGGACGTTCCGTCCTTCAGATTACGTGCCAAGGCCACCCGTGTCCAGGCATTTCTTGCCTCACGAGGTCCCAAGTTCGACAGTACAGGGTTCAAGAATCGAACCCCTGTCGTTGGCATCTACGTGCTAGCTGTTCACACCTGCAATCAGGCGCTGCACATTCATAACAATCTCGGGTTCGGTTCAAGTGTGAATCGACACAGAAATCACAAGAGGACCTCAGCATACTTGGATCAATGGAATTGATTCAAGGTATGCTGTCAATCAGCAAAGAGAGTTTAGCAAGTATACGACAATTTGTCGTCACATCAGCAAACACACAAGTACAATATTTGCTGTCCCATGCAATAAATCACAGTATGCAAGAATCCAAATTAGCAACACATTCTCTTAAGATCAAAACATATCTTAACATGTTTGCTTTCATTTCAGCAGCTATAACAGTATGTAAAACATTCACCAAGTTAACATACAAAATCAGAGTGTTACATTCTTCCCTCCTTAAAGAATCATCGTCCCGATGATCAGATTAACAAATCAAGGAGTTCCTAGGACAAAGTTCAGTTATTGTCCTTTCATTCATAAGTTCATACCAAAAACAGATTCTCTCTTAAAAACAACGTTTTAAGACAACTGTACAATAGACTAATAATTGTCTAAATTTGGTAGAATTATCAGTTCTTGAATTTCAAATTCAATTAAACAGGTGTGGAAAAGTAGATCTCATTTCTTCGAGATTCTCCCAAGTTGCACTTTCTTCGCTGAACTGGTCCCACTGGACCTTACATTGGTTCACTTCACGATTTCTCAAGTACAACTGGTGAGTTCCCAACACTCGAATGGGCTTAACCACGATTATTCCTGGGTCTTGGACCTGCAAGGAATTCCAATTTAGCACATGTGATAAATCTATCACGTATTTCTTAAGCAAAGAAATATGAAAAACATCATGCATTTGAGACAAAGCGGGGAGGTAATGCTAGACGATAAGCTACGGGGTTGATTATTTCAATAATTTCAAAAGGTCCCACGTAACGTGGCGACAACTTAGCGACCTTGCAAAAGTTATTGAGCTCTTTTTCGGCTTCACCCGAAGAAAGACCTTCTCTCCCAGTTTATAATGCCTGTCAACCCGCTTCAAGTCTGCATAGCTCTTTTGCCTATTGGCAGCCTCCTTTAGATGTTCCCGAATCATTTTGATTTGCTGTTCCATTTCCATAAGGATTTCTGGCCCAATTACTCTCTGTCCTCAACGCTGTTGTCCCGGTGACAGGGTTCTGCATTTTCTTCCATACAATGCTTCAAAGGGCGCCATTTTTAAAGAGGCATGATAGGTGTTATTGTAAGCAAATTCTACCAGTGGAAGGTATTCCTCCCATTTATACTGCTGGTCCATGCAATACATCCTTAACATGTCCTCTAAAACCTGATTAACTCTCTCAGTCTGTCCATCCGTTTCTGGATGATATGCAGAACTGAAGTTTAATTTAGTCCCCAAGGCCGCATTAAGCGTTTGCCAAAACCTTGATGTCATCCTCGGATCTCTGTCCGATATGATTAATTCGGTATTCCATGCAACCTGAAGATTTCATGTACAAATCTTCTTGCTAGCACTGGTGCATCGTCCTTCAAATTACCAGCAATGAAGTGTGCCACTTTGGTCAATTTGTCGACTACAACCAGGATAATGTCATGCTTATTTCTTGACATAGGCAATCCTTGAACGAAATCCATCGTTATCACTTGCCATTTATACTGCGGAATACTGTGGGGATACAATAATCCAGCGGGGTGCATATGTTCCGCCTTAACACGCTGACATTCCAAGCAGTGTGTTACAAACTCTACCACATCCTTTTTCATTCCCTTCCAAAATATTGCTGCTTAAGATCAGCGAGCATTTTTGTAATGCCAGGGTGTCCAGAAAAAGGTGAATTATGGAATTCAGTTAACAATTTCCCTCTTAAGTCATTTGCCACAGGTATATATACCCTGTTTTCGAACCTTAGAACTCCTTCATTATCAAAACGGAATCCCTTATACGGCGTCTGTAGTCTGCAGCAAGTGCTGATTTGACTTGCTGGAAATAAGGATCTGATTCCAAGGCATCTTTCACCTCATCCTTAAACTGAGTCCTTAACGTTATAAGAGCAGAGATATGCTTCCTTCGACTCAAAGCATCTGCTACCTGATTTTCCTTGCCCTTAATGTAGCTTATATCAAAATCATACTGAGACAGAAATTCTAACCATCTTCGCTGCCTTGCATTCAGATTTGGCTGAGTGAAAATATACTTCAGCCCCAGATGGTCTGTTTTTAACTCGAAGGGTTTGCCTAAAAGATAATGCCTCCACATTTGAAGTGCATGAACAATGGTAGCCAGCTCAAGATCGTGTGGAGCATAGTTCTGTTCATGTAACTTAAGCTTTCGCTTTCATAAGCGATGACATGGTTATTCAGCAATGAGAATACCTCCAAGGCCTTCTCCTGAGGCATCCGTTACAACCATAAAATCTCCATTTGGATCAGGTACAGTCAAAATAGGTGTTGTAGTTAACTGTTCCTTTAACTTTTTAAAGGCAGATTCACATTTGTCTGTCCAGACAAATTTCTTTTCTTTCTTTTGCAAGCGAAGTGATTGGGGCAGCAATTTTTGAAAAGTCCTTAACGAACTTTCGATAATATCCAGCCAAGCCCATGAAGCTCCTCACTTCGTGCACGTTCTTAGGCGCAGGCCACTCCGTTATAGCTGTGATCTTTGAAGGGTCAACAGCTATCCCATTTTTACTTATAACGTGTCCCAAATAATGCACCTCTGCATCATAAAAGGAACATTTGGACAGTTTGCCATACAACTTCCTCTTTCTTAAGATTTCCAGCACTATCCTGAGATGTTCTTGGTGCTCTTCGACATTTTTAGAGTATATAAGAATGTCGTCTAAGAATACAAGCACAAACTTGTCTAAGTATTCTTGAAAAATATTATTCATTAGATTCATGAAGGTGGCAGGTGCATTAGTCAGCCCAAAAGGCAACACCGTGAACTCATAATGCCCATACCTCGTTCTAAAAGTTGTTTTATGAATATCTTCCTCTTTTATTCTCAGCTGATGGTACCCTGATCGCAAGATCTATTTTTGAATAAACTGATGCTCCTCGCATCTGATCAAACAGATCATCAATCCTAGGAAGTGGGTATCGATTTTTAATAGTTGCTTTGTTCAGCATTCTGTAATCAATGCACAGCCTCAAGGTGCCATCCTTTTTCTTTACAAAAATTACCGGCGCTCCCCAAGGTGAGACGCTCGGTCTTATCAGCCCCTTAGTCAGAAGTTCTTGTAACTGAGCCTTCAGCTCTACCAACTCAATGGTAGTCATTCTATAAGGTGCCTTAGATATGGGTTCCGTTCCTGGTTTGATCTCTATTGCGAAGTCAAACTCACGTTTGGGCGGAAGACCCGGCAATTCCTCCGGAAATACATCACGAAAATCCCTCAACAATGGGTATCTTTCCATGAAATCATTATCTTCCTCTGTATTTTCTGTCATTTTTACTGCATATAAAGTGCAGCCTCTATTTTTAGCCCTCTTTAGTTGCATAGCCGTCGGTTTCTAGCTATGACTTCCCGTTTACACCTTGAATGACTGCTTTACGCTTTTCGTGCGAGGTCATCAATGCAACAGATTTGTTTTTCATAACGATCAACCTTTTGCCTTATGTTCAGCCAACCAGTTAACTCCAATAATGATATCATATGATCCTAAAGGAGTGACATACAAGTCAACTTCGGTGGAGAAACCAGGCAGATCAAGAATTGCCCCAAAAAGGCACATTTCGACTGTATGGACAACATTATTCCCATAATGCACTGTCCATGTTTTATCCATTCTTGCAGCCTTTCTTTTTAATTTCATGGCAAGTTTAGCAGAAATAAAACATTCTCGTAGCTCCAGATCAAAAAAGTACAACTACGGAGTTTTCGAATAACTTACCCGTAACTTCTATGGGCGTCACTTGCTTTTCAGCTTGTCTGTTAGCCACTGCAGCATGTATCCTATGCTGTTGTCCGCGATCATCCTTCTTCAGAGGACAGTGATTCGCATAGTGGTCCTTTCCACAGTTGAAGCATCCTCCAGCTGGCCCTTTTCTAGGTTCAAATTTGTTACTGACCTTGAAGTTATCATTCGGCTTCCATAGGACTTCGTCAATGCCATTAACTTTTGTGAAGTGTTTCGCACACTATTTACAAGTCATTCATCACAGGTTTCTTGTTGTTATCTACAACAATTTTATTTTTCACACCAAACCTTTTCCAAGGTCCCCTTTTTGGTGCAAGAGACGAAGAAGGATTGGGAATCTTCTTCCTTATCTCTTCCCTGTGAGTAGATATTGCTCTCAATTTCTGTTCCTGTCTGATTGCCTTTTCGACAACTCCATCCATGGTGGTTGGGCCGTGGACATCCACTTCACCACCAATGATGGGATTGGTCCCATTATGAATTTCCGTATTCGAACTTCTCGTCGGCTTAATGCTATCGGCACATACTTAAGGAGTTTAGTAAACCCTTCCCGATATTCCGTCACCAAACGGCCTTCTTTGCGACCGTTCTAAAATTCGGTCATTTTCCTATCAAAATAGAGTTGAGGCAACCATCGTTGCCTAAAATAACCCTTAAATTGATCCCAAGTTATGTCTGATTCGACAATATTCAGCTCAACCTTACGGTTGTCCCACCATGATGATGCTTCATGAGAAAGCTGATATGCTCCCCATATCGCTTTAGTCTCTTTGGAGAAGTTTCTTATTGCAAAGTATTTCTCCATTTCACTGAGCCAGTTCTCAGCTCCGTCCCCAAGAGTTGTTCCATCAAACTTTGGAGGACTTATTCTCTTTATATCATTTGTAAGTTCAGCTGCTAATCTTGCCCTCTTATTTTTGGGGATTAGGAGCAATTACATTATTATCATCAAACACCGGATTCCCTCGTTGATGTTGTCCACAGAGGCGGTGATCATTTATTTCACTTCATTCCCCTCCTCTTCATTGCCCATTGACTTTGTTCCAAGATGCAGTCAAACGATCCTAGTATCAAGTAGGGCAACAAGGATTTCATCCACTTTTGGGCGATTCTTGCCGCTTCTCCACCCGTAACGGGTTATTCGCAGCATTCCCTCTTGTCACGACCATTTTTGCATCAATAAGAAAATGTAAACCTTATTAATATCGTGGACTCATTAGGTCCAAGAGCTGCAACTTCAGCTCGATACCAAGATGTAACATCCTCCATTCAAAAACCGAACAAGGGAAGATTTTTTTTTTTTTTTTTTTTTGATAACGTTCACTTTGTTATGAATTATAAAATTCAAACACACGTTCAAGTTTTAATAATTGTTCTCGCCCAAACAACACGGTTTGGATCACACAATTTCTTTTAAAAGCGAATGTTCCCTGTTCACATATTTACAATATGGAACACACATTCAATGCCATTCAATCTTATAGATTCATATATTTGATGTAAATGACTCGAGGAACTACCGATCTTCCATTTTCATGGCTCGGAGTTTCAACGATCCTTCATTTCATGACTCGGCAACAACCGATCCTTCATTTCATGACTCGGCAACAACCGATCCTTCATGTTTGTTTATGCATAGTATATTATATATACCTGTTCTCATAACCTTTCCGGTTATCGAAGTGATCCATTTAAGAAGCCTATCTGAATATCTGTTACTGATATTCATCTGACATCCTGCATCTTAAATTAAGTGATAAGGACAACGCAACCAGCAATTGTGATACTTTGGCCAAAGATTTTCACATGCTTTGCATGATCATATTCCTGGATGTGATACACATCTACGGAATACGTCCTTCACTTCACTTCACCTGTTATCTAGAATGGTCTTTCTGGTTCCTACCATCATCCTCTTCGTTTAAGATCGGTTTTAGACTTTCAATTTTCCAATTAGAATATGAACGAATATAAGAAGGCACTCTGATAACTAAAGATACGCAGACATACGGTGTCGTTACCCCATGACTCCGTGTGTCTAATTATCTTTAGTATTCCGGAGTCACTCCGTATATCTGATCATACTCTATCCCCTGCTAAGAGTTACACATTCAGCCTATGTATTCTAAATGTTTTAATTCAGGAGGGCATTGCTATATGTCCGCTGACATTGTGTCATCATGAAGACCCCGTCTTCATGGAGACACCTTCTTTGTAGGCTGGCATATGCCAATGTCCTAGAATCCACCCATCGAGAATGCACATCCTGCTCAAGTGACTTTGGATACGATTTTAATAATTAAAATCAACTTTCAACATTCATGCTGATCCCTTGATCCTCGTTTCCATTTACGGTTGTGCAGAGGCTAAGAGGACTAAATCCGTCCATTAGCTTACTATGCATCTTCTCCTTCGTATCGAAGGGCTGCATTTCCCTACTTGGTTCACTTCTTAATCATTGGATTAAGCAGTCCGTGCCGACGGACGTGATAAGTTTAACCTATTAAACTTAGCCAAGATTTTCTCAATTGCAACTAAATTCAGAATATTAACTTATTAGACGTCATTCAAACGAGGTCTAAATTTTGAGAAATGTATTCATTTGTTCTCCTTAACGTTATATAGTTAAGGTCCATTAGTTATGGATATATTTATCCTATATCCTTTATTCTGAATTTTATCAAACGGGATCATTAATGGAGTTCGAAAGCGAAGTTCGATTACTCCGAAGTTGAATTGATATTCCTTAGCTCCTAAGCTAATCCTGAATACCTTCTGATTATGGAATCATATTCTTCTTAATCCTTTTTAATGTCAATTAAAAATTCATCTTTACCCAAGTATGAACTAATTGCATTTTCAACTTAAAAGTTGCATTTAAGTAAGAATAGATATCAGTTTCCATTTAACATCCATCCAAGGACAATGAAACAATTCCAAATCAAGAAATAACATCATATTTCCAATTTAAACAACAATATCAAACTGATATAATTATTGAAAATATCACACTTGTAATTGTATTCAATATTTCAAGTCATAATCTGTACATTTGCCAATCCAGCTGATTGGGCATAGTTTATACAAAACATCCATACAACTCATGGACAGAAGAATATATTTTCTTCTTTTCACAATTCCTCGAAGAGGAATAAAAGCAACAATTTCAATACATCATCAAATCAAAAAGCATCAGAAAACAGCCAAGTCTTCATTCTAATCAAATTCCATCTGCAAAATGAATTGCACGGGTCAGTTCAATGAACTGAGCATATTAAGCACTTATCCTTAAAATAAGATGCTTCAACTAACTGTCTCAATAAAAGAACCCTGCTTTTATGAAACGACAGTTAAACATCAATCACGAAATAGGCACAAAAGAAAGATCAGCATAACAACTGAACTATCAAAAATATCATCACAATCATCGGCCAAGGAACTCATTTTGTCCGTTTCCGCATAATCATTACAAGTATCAATTCACAATATTTGTAAAGTTAGGAATACAAGTAGCTTACTGCCTATATAGCATATAGTTATTCTTTCCACGCCTTTCATTAATAACAAATGCAAAGGATGAAACTAACTGAAATATAAATTCATTACTTTCCTTTCAGTTCATGAATCATATTAAATTCAAAGCAATCAAGTACAGACAAGAAAGCGAACAACAATGCATATAGTTGCTCCCATCTAAGCACTATAAAATTCATTATTCACGAATTCCAGATTTCCAACTGAATGAAAGAAGAAAAGATCATTTTTCCAAGTCATTCATTCATATCTCTACTTCTTTCCACATGTCTGTCCTAACAGTGAAATCCAAACGAAAGACAATTCAAGATAACAGTTCAGAGTGAAACTTACAAAATCCATTCGGAATTCACTTTCCGGCAGCAAGAATAATTTCATTTATAATCCGCTTAAAATGAAAACAGGGAAGAATTCATCATCCATATCCATACTTCATTTGAATCAGACTCATATGAAAATCCAAACAGGTTAGTACAACATTATGTTCATCCAAGATTAAACAGTACAAGGATGCAAACCATATTTTTATCATACTAAAAGAAACTATATTTCTTTCACTGTATGCTAAACAGACAAACAATATTTCAATCATGCAGTCAATTAATCACATGATTTCCTAATTCTATGAACGTATCCCGTTCAGAATAACATTTATTCATTCTTTGTTACCTACAAGCAAGTCCAATATTCACATGACTATGAATTTCACCAAGTTAGAACAACAGGCAGAAGAAGGATTCCCTTCCAACAAATGATTCTACCCAATCCATTTTCCAAGATCGTAATAGTATGCAAAACTCCAGAATGCAAAATCAGATGTCATTACCTTTAGCAAGGTAAACCGTACAGGTGTCATTACACGAATCTAGTAATGCATCAAGACATCCCACACAAAGAAGACTAACTTTCATGCATTTATTCTTTGTACAACAATCCAAGATTAAGACATAATCACCAAAACAATTCGATCATAAAGGACCGATCAACATTAATAAACACAACTAATCATCATACCTTTCTAGCAAGAAACAATATGTTTCTCTATGAGTTCAGAAGGAAAAACTATTCCCTTTTTCCAACTCTCACGAACGTTCATATAAAATTTTAATGTCCATTCCTTTAAAATATAAAATACCATTTCATCATAATCCCGAAACAGCAAAGGAAGAGAGAAGTCTTATCTCTTTTAAGCAAGAAAGGAAAAGAACAGCCAAAACGTGTTATCTTTTCTTTCCCCAAGGCCATTCGTATACTCATAAAGAAAACAATGTTGTATTCATAATAATCAACACAGCAGAGAGAAAAAGGAACTATTTCCTTTCCAAAAGAAGTTTAAGTATAGAACGACCTTAAACATCTCATACATCCTGTACCACCATACCACGAAAGCCCGTATAACAAAGAACATTCACACAGTAGTGAAAACAACCCACACTGTCTACCAGATCCTTATGTAATACTTAAACAGTGAAGTAATCATTCCTTAGAATTCGAAAGGAAATGCCATGCCTTTAAATCCCGAGACAACAGATAGTAAACAAAAAGATCTTATTTCCTCAATGAAGTTTTAACACAAAAACAACATCAAGCCGCGCACACAACATTCACTATCTTATCACCAAAGTTCATGTGACAAAGACAATCATACAGCAATAAGATGACCAATACTACTCGCACAGTTCCTTATCAACCCCTTTTTTTTTTAAGAAAACCAGTTCGACTCCATCTAACGTCAAAATCCAAAGGCACAAGATGGAGGTATTCCATTCAAGAAGTGCAAGACAGATAAACACAGCAACAGGGAACAATTTTCCTATTATTCCAAAAATATCAGCAAGGGTCGACGAACCCAACTCACAGCAACACTTCTCAACTGTATTCTACTTCCATTTACATGCAAGACAGTTCCAACACAGCAACATGGAGAGCGATTCCACGTAAAGAAGGAGCGATCACACAACTGTTCTAATTTCCACACAACATGTACAGAGAAAGAGATTGTCTATTTCATTCCACAATACTGTCTACAATCACTACAGTAATTCACATTTTAACTCGATTCGTGTAAAAACGCATCAAGGCCGAGCAACCAGAAGCCATTTTTCTTATCATTTCCCAAAGAAAAGAAAGCAAGAACCAACAAAATCCAAATCAAATCGATTCAACAGCAATCATACAATCCAAACCCAAGAGCAGGGTTGTTTTAATGAAACACTTAATCAAAGCAAAGATTTTTAAAGAGAAGGGCTTAACATGCCTGAAATCCCTTTTCCTGAACTCGAAGAAAACTTTGTTTTCCGCGTTTTCCTTCCACAGTGACAGCACAAACTCTCCAACACTTCTTTCTTCTTCAGGCTTAGCAACAGCCTCAAAATCTCCAAGAAAATGTCAAATGCCAAGAGCTGGTTCGACTGAACCAGGCCAAAAACCAAATGCAGAGCAACTTTGGCCAAAACCAAATCGAAACAATGAAAAAAATCAAATTCCCTCATACACTTTCCAAGGCTAGCTGGTCGCGAGGACCAAGAATAATTAATGCATTAAGGCTCTGCCTTTTTCCTTGCTTCCCACGCCACCGCCACTTGAGTTGGCGAACTTTAAATTTCAAATTTCCATGCAAACTGAATTTGGCTCTATTTCTAAATAGATGCCTCTAATTCCTACCGCCCACCAAATCGCGCGCCGTCCACGTATGGACTGTTTTATTAAATGCCAATGAATGCCCTTCCTTCATCCTTATCCCTTTCCTCCCAAGGGTCTGCGCACCCCTTAGATTAGGATTAGTTTAGGTTGCATATAGTATTCAACCTAGGTCTTAGTTTAACCTTAGGTTTTAGAACTTAGGTTTATTTTCCCCTTTTTTTTTTTTAATTTAAAAATCCACTTAGGGTAGTAGTGTAGGATGCATGTTAGGACTTAGGATTAGCTTAGGTTTAATTCACACTAACCACTAACACTAACAACTTCCATCCAGCCTCCCTACTAACATTCACGTTAATGCAGAGCAGGACGTTCCGTCCCTCAGATTACGTGCCAAGGCCACCCGTGTCCAGGCATTTCTTGCCTCACGAGGTCCCATGTTCGACAAGATACAGGTTCAAGAATCGAACCCCCCTGTCGTTGGCATCTACGTCTTACTGTTCACACTGCAATCAGGCGCTGCACGTTCATAACAATCTCGGGTTCCGGTTCAAGTGTGAATCGACACAGAAATCACAAGAGGACCTCAGCATACTTGGATCAATGGAATTGATTCAAGGTATGCTGTCAATCAGCAAAGAGAGTTTAGCAAGTATACGACAATTTGTCGTCACATCAGCAAACACACAAGTACAATATTTGTTGTCCCATGCAATAAATCACAGCATGCAAGAATCCAAATTAGCAACACATTCTCTTAAGATCAAAACATATCTTAACATGTTTGCTTTCATTTCAGCAGCTATAACAGTATGTAAAACATTCACCAAGTTAACATACAAAATCAGAGTGTTACATGAACAACCAGTGAATAGAATCTCAGTAGAACTCAATATTGACTGGAGTCTCCGAGTAGCTATTATATCGGATCGATCCATCGCACCACTTCAGGTTAGGAAAGCATTATTTTCGTTAGACTCGTAGATTCTAATACTTTGTGTGTCGAAGATATAAGGTTGCCTCATTAGCTTATCCATCATCACCACACATACACATCCATTTCTATTCTACACCGGTTGTCTCGACATGACCTTGGGAAGTCGGGTGTGAAGAAGTTCATGTGTTGATTTTCTTTCGTATAGTTACCACAAGGTTTTCTAGTCACTATGATATCTTCTAAAGAAAGTGAGAAGAAGGTTTCCATAAGATTTTATAATTACTTTCATATTCTTTTAATCCCTCGAGACCACACCACCGCAAACATATATAAGTCTAATTGAAAAATCACAAAGTCAAAATGGAATGACTAGATTCATGCGTCCACCATGTCATGTCTTAGGTGTGTCAAATGTGAAATGTTGGATATAGTAAAAGGAGAGGAAAGTCCATGCCCTTATACCTTATAGATAAACTATGCTCAAGTTGTGTATAGCCAAAAAGGACTAAAATACTCAAAGCCCCTCTTATGTACCAAAATGTAGTAAACTCATGTAATATATGGTTGAACTTATATTAGAAATATGTAAGCTGTCCATGTGAATTTAAGACATTTATATCTTGTTAAAAACATGCCCCTAAGACGTAAAGATTGATCCTGAGCTGTAACATCGGTAGTTTTTCCCTATTGGATGATTTTGTCCTTGTGTGATTTGGTTCCTATGTTTCTATACCATTTACAATTTTGTTCTTGAATTTTAATTGTATCTATGTCATATATATCTATGTAATAAACCCAACTGAATGCCCCCTTCTTTTGAAATGAGTGAGATGTGCAAAAAGAACACTTGATGCAAAAGAAGTGAAGTGTATCTATGTCATATGAATATGATAATCAAAATTAGATCACATCGAGGGTTACTATAGGTGGCCACCATTGATATATTGTTCATACAAAGGCATGCATGGTAGAAACCTTGGCACACAAAGAAAGAAAACAAACAAACAAACAAACAATAAACGCTTAGGAAATCGGGTATAGTGGAAAATAAACTTAGAGGAAATCAAGCATACAAGTACACAAGTAATGTCGCATATTTTATTCATAAAGAAGGCCCAAAAGGCCACTAGTAAGGGACATGATAAATTTTCCCAAAAACAATCAGAGCAAAGGTCATAAGCCACATACATAAAAATAAGTAATCAAGAAAGTGAATATGGTGGAAGACTAGAGCCCTAAGGCACATTGATCAAGAGGAGCTAGCATTGAATAGTGTAGGAGATGCCCCCAAATTGGAAAGGTCATTAGGATGCAATTACGCTAACATATATCATTGCGTATAGTCATATATATGTCCTATATCAAGCGCAAGATACCTCACGAGTGCACGTGGGTAAAAAGTATATAAAAATATGTTATCCATCAATTTTTATGAAAAACAACATATCTAAAGTAACAAACTATTAGGTCATATGTAGGGTTTGCTTTTGTATTTTAAAAATATTTGAATGTTTTCGTGCTTATTTGAATTTTTTAATATATTTTAAACATATTTGTATATAAAGGAAAGAGTAAAGCAAGAACCACCCTATGCCATTATCAAAAGGGGGATGGGTAGACCCTACCAACAAAGGAGGCTTGCACTTTAAATATACCACATGTGTAGTGACATCAAGATGGAACTTAGGAATTTGGGACTACATAACATGTGCAATAGGAGATCCAATAGGAAGTGTGTGAGGGATATACCCACTAGAGGTAACATGTTTTGGTGTGATAATATTAGGTGTGGCAACTAATACTATTTTGGTAAAAGGATTAAGTAGTGGGATCTTATATATGATACTATGGACTGTAAAACATCTATGGTAATTAGAATAGGCATTATAATAAAAAAATTACCACAAGGTTTTGTTATCCAAAATTACCCCCCGGGTTATTTTGGCTCTAACAAGCTTTAAAGTGGACTTATCAAGTTTTAACAAGCCTGAGACGTCTAAATGGCTGTCAAAATTCCCTTCCCATAAGCACCGTCCATTTGATTTTAAAAACCCACAAGAGACTTAGCTAATTCATTGGCGGGTCACTTTAAAAAGCCGAATGACGATAATTTGGTTGTCAAGTTCAACACCAATGATCAAAAGGCACCAGGTGGCGGGAGATCAACGGTCCCAAACAGGGACACATGATGACATTTTGGTGTTCTTCAAAGTGATTAGGCTTCGCAGACCTAAAGTCCCCAGAATGAACCACAATGGATAATATTTTAGGTCTAAGCTATGGTTAAAGTAAGTCAACAAACATGCATCAACCTTTGAAGGTGGCCACATGGCGAGGATCCAATGAATGAAGATGGACACACATTGCCATTGCGATAAACATTAAGGTAGATGCACCTGATAGACTTAAAACCCCTAGAATTGGCCGCATTCCATAAAATTTTGGCTCTGGATGGAAGGGCGAGGCAAAGTCAACTGACATGGCTGAAAAGAATAGACAGACGGCCCAATCAAAATCCAACAGTGGAGAAGATCCACGGCTAAAGATGGACATGTGTCACCATTTTAGAAAACTTCAAGATAGATGCGCCTGACAGATGTCAAGTTTGTAGAATCAACCAAAGCGGATAGAATTTCAAGTACATATGGTTAGCAAGAGGCAAGTCAAAATAGTCAGCAACAAACCACACAATGGCATGTAACGCAAGATTGATGACTACAAAGGGACACGTGTCACCATTAGGTGACCTTTTAGGCAATGGGATCCCCTAGATGTAAAGTCTTGAGAATGAGTCAAATTTCAAAGAATTTTGGGTCCTTCTGAATTTGCAGCCAATGAGAGGTGGACACATGGAAAAATCCAAACAATGCAGATGTTAGTAGAGCCAATCTCTGAAGCTAATCAAAGGTTGCCACATGTCAAGTTCTTGTCCTCCCTAACATGTAAATCTTCAGAAGGCCATAAATATCAACTCCGAGCTCCAAATCTTGCAAAATTTATATCGTTGGAGAGGTCTCCTCAAGCCCTTCAATTTGGCATGATGAGATTTAGAGTTTAATGAAGTTTGGTGGATCAAAATGGAAAACACAACTTTAGAGAGGGAAAAATAGCAATCTTGAGCATGCTAAGGATCAAATCGGGAGGCTCAACCACTAATATTGATGAAGTATGGCTTCATTTCATTCTTGAGAAAGAAATAGACATAATAATGACCTTATAGAGTGCCCATGTGCTTTGCGAATGATTTCGGTGTAGATTGTTGGTGGTTGCGGGTTGAAAAGGTCATGCCTCTCTCTCCTCTCTCTTCTCTTTCTTATTTCTCTCTCAATTCTGCTATATATTGTAAAAATATTTCATTTTGATGGATATTTCTTTGTTGTAATGGTACTATGTCAAAATGGTGGCTGACTTCCCACAAGTTTGGACCTCTAACTTGGTATCTGCAGTATAATCTTGCCTCTGCCATATCGTAATGAAATTGTGCATAATTCAAGCAATATAGAATCTGTTTTGTGGCACATTTGTCTACCCTAGCTCATTTTATTTACATTCTTGCATCTCTATTCTATTTTGACATGTTGTGTGTATCTCCTACTTGCAGTTCCATTTTTTTGTGTTTTTATGTGAAGCAAGGTTCAGTTTGCATGGTTCTTATTTGTGGTACATATGTCTACCTTCTTTCCCATGTTTTCTCACTTTCCTTCCCCTTGTGGAGAGAAATCACCCCTTTTCTAGTGCTATCACCACCTTTTAGCTTAGGATTTCCCTTTCCATGCACCTTTCTAACCCTCCTCTCTCTCCCTTGTCCCTTGGAATGGATAGTTTAAGATTAGTTAGTTGCATTTCCTTTCTAGGAGTATTTTTAACATTGGATTAAGCAGAGGAAGTTGGCCTTCTCCGAAGGTCCATCTCAAGTAGCAAGTCCTAAAACTTGAGAGATAGTCCCACATTACTCAAAAACACGATTGCTCATCCACGATTCATGACATATCGAGGGTGTTGATTTTTGGTGATAACAAGTTTACTAGTATCAACCTCTAAAGGAGGAGGAGAGATACAAGGTTACATTATGAGGGTCTTTTTAATCCTTATTTAATTTAAAGATTGTCAAATCTATGGTCGTGGTGCAAAGGTTGCATGCATTATGGATGATAAAATATTTGTGTGATTGTCCTCTTGCCAAGGAAATTGACAACACACATAAAATGAACTAAAGCTTGGTTATGCTGAAATCTAAATTGCTAATATCAAATCAAACATAATCCAAGACCAATATTTAAATGGAAATGTAATATAAAAACAAAAACATAGTTATCCAAGAAATGTTGGAAGATAAACTAAATAATGAAACTATAAATAATTATCCTTCTTCATCATACTAAGAGGGTCATTACTCACCTTTGGAATATGATCAAAAGTTGATCACAAAATATTGTCTAGATACTCAGAGATCTACTAAACTGGATTATTATAATCAAAGATTGATAAAATGAACTAACTCTTAACACAAGATATACAATTGTAATTTTAGAATACTTCTTCCTAATTTACTCACAATCTACTAAGAATGTAAAGCTAAATCCCTATTCTCGGGGACACATTTTTATAGTTTAAAACTATAAAAACTCTAACTACATCTCCCACTTATCAAGAGACAAGCATGAGAATACATTAGATTCAATTACTCCTACTTAAACTCTACTTACTTATTATTATAGTCAACATATAAAGGAATAGGGATGCACACCTATCTTGATGTTATGGGGATGTTAACATTTATTAACTACTAACAACCTTATCAAAACACAACTAATTTCTAATTACTTTCCTTTAAACTAAGTCAATTTTCCTATTTGTACGCTTTCGTGTTTACAAGAACACAACAACTCATCTAAAGAATACTATATTGGAGGATTTAACCACATGAAGTATTTTACTTTGAACAAGTGTTAGTGGCATGATTCATAGTTGTCTTCTTATTCAATTAGAACTTTTCCACCTTTCAAAACCATGTTTGAATGGTTGGATTCTTTAAACATGAAAATTGATTACTATATTCACGTCCCTAAAATTTTGATCAAAATAACTCTTTCAATTTTCAGAATCTCATCAAATAATTTCTAGGTTTGGTTTTTCTCCTTCTAAGATTTCTAGAATATTTTTACATTCTAATTTTTATTAAGAAATATGGGAGATATCACGATTTTACTTGAACCTAAAATTTGACATTATTTGCTTCTCTCCATTTTCTTGATCTTACCTTCCTCTTCAAGAGCATTCCTTTACTTTTCCATTAATCATTTCTCTTTCCTTTGGAGATATTGTATCAATAATTTTATTTCAAACATTTCCTAATAGGGAAAAGTGTGCTTACATGCATGAATTATTTTAGCTCTTGTTTTGATTTATCAAATTTACCATGAAACTCAAAATAAATATATTTCTCTAACTTTATCTCTTGTTATGAGGAAAGAATTAGATCCTCCTTTGACTCTAGAACATCCTTTCTTTCCTTAAAATATTTTAACAAATTTATTCCTTCCTTTTGGTATAGAATTAATAATTTAGCCTTTTAGAGAACCATTACGGAGGGTATGTTTTTATTTTGATATAAAATTGGTTTGTTTTTCTTCCTCCTCCAACATTGGTGCTTTCCCATTCTTTACATTTCTATCCTTTTCGCAAAGAAGGCTCGACTATATTAGTTATATTTTTAGTAGGTCTTTGGGATTCCATCTCTAGATCTTGAGGAGGGGTTTCCATTCTTCCTCACATATTCATGTTTATATTGTTTCAAGGTGTTTACCCCTTATTTGTTGATTGTTTGTAACCATCTTTACTTTTTCCGATTCTTCAATGTTTTTTTCTATATCTTCAAAGCAAGGTATTTGATGCTCTATAATCTTTGAACAAGTTATTTAATCATGCCAATTATCTGTAGAAACTCAAAATTTGGTAGCTTATCCTTTGTGAATGAGTTTTTCTATGCTCCCTGCTAAGACAATTTGTTCACATTCTAAATCGAATTCATACATCTCTCTATCTCTTTCTTGACTTTCTCATTTGCACACTCTATTGTATCATTAGCTCAATAATTATTAATTAATAAAAGAATTAAATCATTTATGAGTATCATTCAATTAGTTTAACATCACAAGATTCCTATCCAAAACCATATGGTTTGGTTAGGATAAGTTGTATGACCCTAACTGACTTGTACAGTCCTTCCCCCTTTCATCATTCAACTCTATTTTCAATTTGAATATAATTATTATGTCATTTCATATTACTAAGGTTGGCCTTATTACAATATTTCACCTATGTAATGATATATAAACAATTCAATATCACATTATAACTCACTTGACACTTTTATAAGCTCTTATTGCAAATATCAATCCAAAAGCACTCAAGTCTCTCATAAATCTTCCAAAATTAGTTGTGCATCATTTAGAGTAGTCATTACTACAATTTTGAAGCACTCAAACAAGTAAAAAGTCTAGGTTACAAAGGTCTTAGAGTCATGTATTAGATAAAGCAAATAACTCCAACCATTGTCAAATGGTCTCGAGGACAAAGGGTTTATTCTAATAGTTGAAGTAGACTATATCACACTAGTATTACATTGGGTATATTCTTTACTCTATAGTAATCTCACTATCTTTGTGTCAATATACAATAGAAAACCCATAGGGGGTTGACTTAGATCACTCACACTTGTATAAGAACCTATGATAATTACATGAGGCTTGATCTTGTTTGAGGGCATGTAGTGAAACACTTGGATTGGTTCAGTAGGGCTTAACTACCAAGGGTGTTCAAACCTCACCAAAAACATGATTTCTCCTCTTATTATCTAAAATTATGATGAAGGGTATTATAGGTATCTAGGATTTTCACTTAGTTGCAGGTGATTATAGGTCGTGTTGAGTTTATGTGAACACAAGTGACATAAAAAAAAGCACATTTTTGGGCATGTGAAGCAATAAGAAGTTACAAAAGCTAAATGTGGAAGGGTACAAGACAATACATCTCTAGTAAGGATTGTACAAATCAGGAAAAGACCATATAAAAGTTATATGATCTTAATTGAAACTCATTTTTCGAGATCCATTCTCAAGAACACAACATCTAAAGTCTCGATCATCCTTTCCCAACTATTTTCAGACTCGAGATCTCCTTTGTTTTATTTTTTACATCTAAGTCTTCATCTCCTCTTATATATTGGAGATATTATTCTATCACTTTATCGTTGTTCCAAGTATTAATACATTATTTTGATTATGTGTGGTTGTTTGTGAATTAATTAGATAACAATAACCTCTTATGTTGAACCCAACATCCTATATATTGTTTATGCATTACATTTACATATCATATATATTTTAGGTTGTAAGCATTGGGTGAACCTCTAATGAAATTACTTAGGTAGATTTGAATATCAACAACAATAGAACACCAAAGAACACAAAAATAGAGAGAAATGATCACAATAT